>CM054058.1:545139833-545739833 GCA_028641055.1 Alopecurus myosuroides
CCGACGGCGTGGCCGAGCTAGACGGCGGAGGTTCCTTGTGGCTGGGCTAGTTGCTCGTGTGTGGTGGTGGCCGACGGCGGCGGCGTGGGGGTGGCCGACAGCGTGGCGATGGCGAGTCGAGCGAAAGGAAAAGGCGAGTCGGGATGGTGAAAGTTGAGGAAATGGCGTTGCCTCGCCGACAGTGCTGGCCCACGCGCGCTTTTCCTTCCGCCGCCTCCTTCCCCCAAGCCGAACCCAACGGGCTGGGTTTCTCCTGGGTGCGCCGGCGCTAATTTCCGTCGAAACGGCCCTATTTTGGGTTCTGGGGGGCGGCTGGTAGAAAAACGGCGCTTTTGGAACAAATCGGCGCTTTTTCGCGTCCTAGGGGGACGGCTGGAGATGCCCTAAGGTGATGGTTACAGGCCACACGATGAGACACAATCTCTGTGAGATACGGCCGGAACCGCAAAATTTCGGCAATTTTGCAGCTAGGTCCAGTTCACTGCGCAGATTAGAAACCGTGGTCCGGCCTGCAATTGATTTAGAGGCCTCCGCAAATATCCACACGCGGACGCTGTTTAAGAGCATTTCTCGTAGACACCGCATTCCACCAGCCCGCCAAAACTGTGTTGCGGGGCGCGGAAAACGGGTTTGCAGGTCCATTTTTGGCTGGGGCAGAACATACACGGCAATGCCGAACTGCAAAACAAAATATTCTATATTGGTCAAAGAATAGCATAATGGAAAATAGAAAATATGGAGGACACTTTGGAGAAAATTGAGTAAAGGTAAAACATGATCAAGTCTTATTTAGCCTCTAAATTATTCAACTAAAATTACTAATTGAAATGTGGTATCCATTGATCTAGGACTCTCATTGCCCCTTTATCACTAGCATCTTAAATGGTGAATGTTGAAGTAATGTGAATGACAAGGTTGTTGAAAGCCTCATGCCCCGTGAGTGTGAAAACCTACTCCATGATTACTCAACTTAAGATTCCTAATAAGCTTTGTACAATCATAATAAGTATTAATGACATCATAGAGAACTGCAAAGAGGTACCTCTTGCCCCATGACATGGAAACAAGCCCATGTCACAATGACAAGACAAACAAACGGAGTAGACTCATCATCCTTTTTATTTTCATTCACCATTATGCATAGCTTCTTATTTTATTGTAGGATGTGTTGTAGAGTCACTCAAGCTGTAAGTAAATTTCCACCATGATAAAGCATGGCTTGGGTTAGCGGCCCAATGCGTTTCTCTAGTCATATAGATACTTACTCATCAAAACTTACTATTCCTCTATTTCATTTCGGCATGGCAGGAGTCCAAAAACAATAGTACATGATATCAACCAAATGTAAATTTTTGTGCAATGTTGAAAGCTTTCCGGTGATACACGTTTATAGCTAGCTCCCAACCACACACTTGTCAAACGCAAAACTTGTGGCTCCCATTATTGGGTCATGTTTATTAGATGCATAAAAAGTAAAGTGTGCCTTCAAAAGTTCGTGAGTCCTATCCCAAGTTCAACCCATGACAATTAATAAAAGTGAATATCTTAATTTAGAACATAAATAACACAATAACATGGTGAACATACTCGGAATAGCAATCAAGCTAATGGGAAGATATGGTGGACTCACTGGAAATACTTGGCTAAGGAGTGTTGGAAACAAGTTTTTACTTGTTGGAATTTTTAAATTTTTGGCTAGCAAGAGGGAGATAGTTGACCAGCTACTATGCATGCATATGTCCATAGAACTACTCATTTCATGACAAACTAAATAAACCAGCAATTAACATCAAGGACATGAATAAGAGATAGCTCAAGACAACATTATTGCAAATTTCTATACATAAAAAGCCTATAAATCATGTAAACATACGTAGCTCTTCAAATCAACCATGGCATCCCTATTCCAAGTAATAATAATAGCATCGAATACATTCCAACCCCAAACTCCAGTAGCTCAATCTCATATAAAATGATGTGTGTGGTCTTATCAAAACAAAAATAAAAACAAAAAGTAGACGCTTCAAGTCTCTACGATAAATGCTTTGCTTAGAAAAACAGAAAGTAGACGTGTTCTAACCAAAAGAGTGTAGCTCCAGTGGGGTGTTCATCACATCCCCAAGCTTATGGCTTTCACCATTCTTGGATGTCTTGAGGCGCAGCTCCTCTATTCCCTGTGAAAAAACTTCACAAAACATGTTTCTCCCATTCTTTTTCTGTGGGGTGAGATTAGCAAGGACAAACAAATCACATGCTTGCTGTGCAAAATTCCAAATCAAATGCTCCAGTAGATAGACAATAAGGTTCATTATGTTGTATATTCACTCTATTGCTTTAAAGAATCATGGAAATTCGATTCCCAAGCCCAAAGAGTGCATAAAACAAAAGAAGGCGGAATCTGTCCAAAAAAGCAACAGCAGCAAAACGAACGTTTTTCCCTAAGCTAGACTTGTCAAACAATTAAGAAAATTTTTGTGCTTATAGAGGACGAAAAGTTGCAGAACATACTAAACAATTAGCTCAATCCGACATACCAATAAAAAACGTAAAATCATACGGTGAGCAGACTCGTGCTGAAATAGAAATTTCATGCACTAGGATAGCAACTTATAAGTTCAAATGGGTTTGACTTGACTCTTTATTGAAAACTCCAGAATTAAAACAAAACAACTAATATCTTGAGACAGAAAGAGTACACTAGGAAAGTCCAAACAAAAACAACCGGGTTGCCTCCCGTAAAGCGCTTTCTTTATAGCCATATAGCAAGGCTTTACTTACTTAACATCATGATGGTTGGAGTGCGGTGGCTCGGCATCCCCAAGCTTGGATTCTTGTACTTATTTGATACATGTAGGGTGAGGCTAGGGGTACATCCCCAAGCTTGATTGGTTGTCCCTCTTGATCTTTGTTCATCTCACTCAACTCTTCCTCCTGAAAAATTCTTCTTACACAAATCTCAACATAAAACTTGATTAGAGGGGTTAGTGCCTCCATAAATAAAATCCACATAGGTCCATAAAAGACACATCATGAGTTGATTCTAAATATTAACTACTGTTACTATAGTTGTGCATTGCTCCTTGATCAAAAGAACCACACAAAACACAAATAATGAGAGCAATGCAAAATAAAGACATAATCTGCCGAAAACTGAACAGCCCGTAAAGAGTGAATTTTTAGAGGCACTTAAGTTGCTCAAATCAGAAAACTTAAAACTAATGAAATATGTAGTCATAACTAAATATTGTTGTCGTAAATTACCAGGTCAAAATTCCACTTCTGTGATTTTAAACATTTTTCGCAGTGAAGTTCAGGAATCTGTTTTCTTGACAGCTAATTACTATTGTTTAATCCTATCTCTCATATAAGATTATTCTTGCCATTTAAGATGAGAAATAAGACAGAAATGTGATGTTACAGTAGTGAACTAATATTTTTATTGTTTTTAGCTTTGGAAAAAGTTTTAATGATAGAGACTTTGCAATGGATTCATTGGCATGAACAACACATGTTCAAGGTCGACCCCAACTTCTCCATTACTCATCCTTCTCATTTACTTTCCCAAATTTTTATAAAATGAAAATCTTAAACTAAATGATACATAACAGTAGGTAAAGGCATTTTAAATGTTGTAAAGACATAAATGTGTGCTCAAACCGAATAGGAAATTAAAGAATAAGGAACATACCAAAAAATATTAAACAATTTATTTTTAAGTCTAACCCATTTCCTATGCATTGGCATTTTGTAATGAAACAAATAAAAGAAGCACATAATAGCAAGCATAGAAAGGTAGATCAATGCAACTTCAATACTTTCAGCATAAAGTGGGGAAACTTAATATTGTTGAAATATGTGTAACCATGTTTCCCTCTCTCATAATAATTTTAAGTAGCATCATGAATAGATTCAACAATATGAATATCACATAAAATATTCTTATCATGAGCCACATGCATAAAAGAATCACTACTCTCCACATAAGTAAAATCCTCATTAGTGATAGTGGGAGTTAAACATTCATAATTTTCATTGCAATCATCATATATAGGAGGCATAGTATCATCAAACTGAAGTTTCTCCTCCAAGCTTGGGGAACTAGAAATATCATGCTCATCAAAACCAACTTCCCCAAGCTTAAAACTTTCCATAGAATCAGCAAGTATATCATTTTTCTCCTCAATAGTAGGGGGACTAAAAATATCATATTCATCAAGAAAAACTTCCCCAAGCTCAAGGTTTTCCTTAGCAATAAAGGTATTCAAAGAATTAGTACTACCACAAATATGATTGTTGTGCAAATAATTTTTCAATTTCCCCTCAAACACTTCATGTCCTAATTCAAGGTAGATATTATACAGTTCTAAAATTGTTTGGTTGTTTTCCATTTTATAATTTTTTTGTGTTTTACGTTTATATGTTAGTATGAAATGCAAACAAGAATAAAAGCTTAGCACAACGCTCCCCGGCAACGGCGCCAGAAAAGTTCTTGATGACTCCCAAGTGCAGGAGATCAATTGTAGTACCTTTCGATAAGTATTTGAGTGTCGAACCCACGAGGAGATGAAGGTAAGCTATCTATTCTCTAAAGCCCTATAACCCTCTTATATGGCTGTTTATGCAAAGCAATAAGTTTGACTAAAAGGAACTAACTAATTAAAAGCAAGTGCCGTGGAGTGTGGTTTGTCTAGTAACTAGTGAAGCAAGTTTAAAATGCAAGTAATCCTAAAGCAAGTTTCTAAAGCAAGTTTCTAAGCAAGTTTCACAAGTAGCAAGCAGCATATATCTAAAGTATCTCAAGGGAGCAAGTGTTCTAGCAATAAGTGTTTCGTTCGTGTGGTTGTCACAATTAGTGAAGCACATGTTTTAGTCTTAGTTGTTTCTTCTAGGAAGGAGCCATGAATAGGTATAGTCAAGTAAATGATCTACAACCCCTTATGATGGATCATGTGGCCAAGTAAATGACTGCACAAGATTGATTAAGACATAAAGTCCCACCATAGCCTTACGTTCTAAGGTCCCCGGTATATATCCCCCAATAACTTAACTTTGTGGCTCGATCTCAGGTTATTGTCACTCCCAAGTCACCACCACTCCATTATGCTACCGGTGATCACCTTACATGCATTCCCCAACATATGCGTGCACTCATATATTGTACATAAAGACAATCATAGAAGATAACAAACTTGTATGCAACCAGTCAACGAACTATTTCACCATTGCCAAGAACAATTCACTACTCAAACATAGACGGGGAGACACAATACATCAAGGGAATATAGTATTGCATCATACATCGTGTTTGCCAAGAGATTACAGTGGAGAGATCGAGCTGATCTTGCTGTAGATATTGATGATGAACACGCCGGAGGGGGGTGGAGCCCTCCGGGGGTGATCCCGGCGGCGTTTCCCCCCTCCGATCTTCTCCGGCGGCAGCCTTCTGTCTCTATGTTTTGTGGTTTCGTCTCTCGGCGCCGCCTCCTCCTCGAAAAGGCCAGGGGACCCTTTATATAGTCGTTTTTAGGTCACGAGACACTCGGGAGAAGAAAGATCGACGGCATCGGAGCCACGGGGGCAAAAGGGGGCCCCACACGCGGCCATGGGATCTGGCCGCATGGAGGGTCCTCTTTTCCAACTGGTTGGCCTTTTGGCCCTCTACTTTGGCCCATGGTCTTTGTCTTGAAAATTCTGAACCGTGCTCTTTGGCCTTGCCCTTTTTGGAGTCCCGAAGCTCCCGGAAAGTCTGAAACACTAAAAAGTACGTTTTCTGGAAAAACAGGGTTAGAACCAAATGAAGGGGGGTTGTTTAGAAAATCCCCCAAATTATTATAAAACATGAATATAAGTTGCTAATATGTAGGAAAAACAAGTAATAACATGCAAAGTTCATGTATGCATTTTACATGCATCAGTGTGCCCATGGGCGTCCTCTATGTGCCGGTAGGACTCCAGGAAAGCTTGAATACGGCCAGGGTCGGCCGAGCAGTGTGGGGCGGGGGGGGGGGGGGGGAGGTGGTGAATCCACCTAAGATTTTGCCGAGGCGGTCGGTCCCGACTAGCGGCGCAGCAGTGGTGGATCCCTTTCCGCCGGGCCGGGCTCGGTCTTGGGTGGCGGAGACAAAGAGCCGGCTCCGCCGTCGGGGCTTGGACGTGCAGGGCCTGCGGTGACGTGAGGCGGCGGCGGGGCGGGGAGAATAGGGTTCGGCGGCCAGAATGTAGGGCGGCAGCGGGGTGGGTGGTTGTCGGTTACGTATATCGACAATTCCCTGGATGGCATGTTGGGTGTTAGAGAATAGGAAACTAGTAGGCGTTGGTAGACTCAACGGTTAACATGGGCACGATTCACCCAGGTTTGGGGCCCTCGAGGAGGTAAAACCCTTACTCATGTTTGTCTGGATTGTATTGATGTGGTGATTACAGTGGTGGGCGCCCTGATCGAGAGATTGGATATCGAGAGAGGCAACACCTATGGTGGTAACAATGATTGAATACCCTCCTCGGGTGGTTCTCCCAGCCTTTATATAGGAGGCTGGGTCTGGAATCCTTACCCGGGTAGGTTTACAAACCCTAACTCTAGTCGATTGTTCCTCCAGTCCTTGATCCGCAAGTTTTGCGGGTGGGCCGCAGCTGGGCCTTCTGGAAGGTTAGGGTAGCTTCTCATACTGGGCCTTTGCGCCTAGCTTAGACTGGATAGGCCCGATAGGGAGACTCAGGAGGCATCCCCACGTCAGTAGCCCCAGATTGTTTATTCGACTCTAAAGAGTTGGGTAAGCACTCAAAGCTTGTTCGAATTCTTGCGGCTGAGCAGCCTATGTTTTTTGAATGATGCGTAAATCCTGTGTGGAAAAGACACGAGTATAGATCCCATAAGTATGATGTATATTAGATGTTTGCAGAACGATGCAGCTCAGTCGCTTGATTCACTCGACGGACTGGAACCAATTAATTGCACTTAGGCATAAACAGTTCTGGCCTACGCAGACACGAGTCCCCCGGCTCGAATTCGGATAGGTAATCGTTGCGACTCGGGCCGCAGAGGACTTATCTAGTCAAACTTAACCCTTAAATGGGGTACCTAGCGCGTCCGCCAGGATTTTTCATCATGCCGTTGGCACGGAAAATTGCCGGTAAACGCAGCACCAGTGTGATTCCCGAGCCCAAAAGACGGATCCTTGGGTCTTACTAATGCCTTTCCAACGTATCTATAATTTCTGATATTCCATGTTAATATTATGCCATGTTAATATTATGTCAATTGCTACATGTTTTCTCCCTTCTTTATAGCATTTTTACACGTTTTCCGGGACTAACCTATTAACAAGATGCCAAGTGCCAGTTCCCTCTTTTCTGTTGTTTTTTATTTCAGAAAAGTTGTTCTAGAAATATTCTCGGCATTGGACCCCACAAAGCCCGAAGTGCCTATTTTCCCCGGAAGCATCCAGAAGACCAAAGAGGAGTCGAAGACGGGAACCAGGGGGCACACACCATGGGGTGGCGGCCCCCCTTGGCCGCGCCAGCTGGTGGTGTGGGCGCCCAAGGCTCCACCGCCTTTGCCCTTTCGCCTATTTAATCCCCCCGGATGGAAAACCTTAATCACCTGATCAGATATCCCTGAAAAGTTCCACACCCCATCATCGTCAACCCAAGATCAAGGGGGTTCTGAAGTTGTCTCCCGGCACCCTGCCGGAGAGGAAATCATCACCGGAGACTTCTCCATCACCATGCCTGCCTCCGGAGTGATGCGTGAGTAGTTCATCCTTGGACTACGGGTCCATAGCAGTAGCTAGATGGTTGTCTTCTCCTCATATGCCTCCATGTTTAGATCTCGTGAGCTTCCTATCATGATCGAGTTTGATCTTATGTAATTCTATATGCTGTGTTTGCTAGGATCCGATGAATATTGAACTTATACCAAGTTGATTATAGTCTTTATTGCATATGTTATTTGTGATCTTCGATGCTTTCCGTTGCTAGTGGTTGCTCTGGCCAAGTAGTTGCTAGTGACTCCAAGAGGGAGTATTTATGCTAGATAGTGGGTTCATGCCTCCTTTTCGCCTGTGCTCGAGTGACATAAACGTGACGGGGGAGGATGTGTTGTTCCCACTAGGGATAAAACAGCGGTGTGAGTGCCCGCGTGTACAATCATTTCTTACTTTACACACATTGTTTAATGCAATTATCTGTTGCTTGCAACTTAATACCTAAGGGGGTTCAGATGATAACCAGAGGGTGGATTATTAGTCATAGATGCAGTTGGATTACGGTCTATGTATATTGTTGTAATTCCCGCACTAAATATCATAGTAGTCTTCATGTCATGAATGTGCACTACGGTGCAACCTTTATTTGTCAATTGCCCAGTTGTAATTTGTTCACCCAGTATGCTATCTTTTATGGAGACCCACTAGTGAACCTAGGAACCCCGGTCCATTTTCTTACACTGTTAAACAAACCACTACAATTTCCCGCTTTCTTTACTTACTGCAAGCATACACCATTTTCCACACTATACGTCCAATGTTTGTTTTCAGCAAGACCGATGAGATTGACAACCTCACTGTACCGTTGGGACAAAGTATTTTGGTTGTAAGCAGGTTCTGCGTTGTTGCTGACACCGGTGAGGCGCCATCACCACCGTCGTCAGCGGCATCAACCTTCCAAACATCCTCTTCCTCCTACTGGATTGATAACCTTGGTTCTTAACTGGGGGATATTCTTACCGCTTTGCTCATCACTCCCTCCTCTTGGGGTTCCCAACACGCAAGCAATCAAGGAATTTCTGGCGCCGTTGCCGGGGAGGAAGAAGTCTTCTGGCAAGGGGAGTCTCTCACTCTCAACCTCTTTATTTTGTTTATTGTCTTGTTTTTATTTTTGTGTTGTTTGCTTCTATTTATCAAAAACACAAAAAATTATTTCTTATTCTAGTTGTTATTTTATTTTCTTTATCATGCTTGCTATCAATGTTTGATGTCTTTGAAACTAGATCTTATAGGCAAGGTGGGGTCACAGATGAACAACAAAAACATTATAAGGAACACCGCTTGTCACAAAAAGGAATACACTTATGGGAGAAAATTAGTAAATTGCATAACTATGCTAAAAACTTGTGCTCTACTTATAATGTTACTTATTGCTTTGATAAATCTTGCTGCTGTAGGAGGTATAAACACCTCCCTTTTTAATGTGAGTATAATGATGATGTTACCATATCTTCTTATGTTAAGAGAAATTATAAATTATATGATGTGGAACAAATTGAATAAATTATTGCTTGGAAGGGTGCATTCGAAATTTCTTATTTACTTGAAAGTATTGATGATGCACCTTATAAATACGAGATTTATGCTATACATGAATATTGCTTTGATAATTACAAGGATTGTAATTACTACATAATGGAATATCTTAATAAATTCTCTCAACCTAAGGAAGAGACTAATGACTTGCAGGAACCTATGGAAGAAGAAACTGCTGAATCTAGAAGCTCATTGGATGAAAAAGAGGAGGAGAGCGATGATCAAGAGGATGAAGAATGGAGCTACCCATGTCTACCTTCCAACCATAGTAACTCTTTAACTCACACATTATTTGATGAAAGTGATGATCCTATTGATTCTTTTGAAATATCCCTTTTTGATGAAGTTGATACTTGCTATAATTGTGACCTTGATACTACTATGAATGAAACTTGTGAGAATGGTATTGCTAGTGTTATTTATGATAATCCATGCTACTTTTATAAATCATATGAGAATACTCTATTTATTCCAACTATTGATATACATGATGATTAGAAAGTTTGTTTAGAAAATTTATATGATAATGCTCTTGATGATGGTCCTATGTTACTTGATGTTATAAATCATAATTCTACGGAAAATAGGAATGATATAATGTGTCCTATAACTTTTATGAGTGATCAATCATCTTGTTTTTTATTGCTAAAGTGGGGAAAAGAGGAGCTGGTTTTAAATTTTGATCCCACTGTTTTGGAAATTGATATAAATTTTGTGCTTTTAGACCATGAAAAACATGTTGTATGTGATAATTATGTTGTTGAGTTTGTTCATGATGCCACTGAAAATTATTATGAGAGAGGAAAATTTGGTTGTAGGAATTTTCATGTTACTAAAACACCTCTCTTTTTGTTGAAAGTTTTGAAGTTGCTCTTGTTCCACCTTCCCATGATTTCTAGTTTGAGCTTCTTTAATTTATTTCTTTACGAGATTCCTATGCATAGGAAGTGGGTTAGACTTAAATTTGTTTTATACTTGATTGTTGATGCTCTCTTTTGCTTAACTCATATTTTTCATGTGAGCATCTTTTCAACCTTTTTTCCTTTGTTTTCTTTTGTTTTCTTTGCACCTGGGTGTTGTCTATTTCCTTATAAACCCTTCTATATATTTTATTTTGTGTCTTTGTGGAGCCAAGTAAAGCATCTAATGGAAAGTTGAGACTATATTTCGGATTTCTGCGCAGGAAACAGATTTCTGCTGTCCACTGTTAATTTCGTATAAAATTACAGAAAATTCAAAATGGCCTGAGTTTTTTTGTGCATAATCCTGAGCTGTATACGCAACTTTTCTTATTTGACCACTTTTTGATTTGAGCGACAAAAGATTTTCTAAAAAAAATCATATTTACCTGGTGTCCTGTTTTGACATATTTCTGCCAATAATTGCATTTGCATCTTAATCGGTTTCTTTTAGTGTTCTTTTGAGAAAAAGAGTTTTAGAAGAAGTTGTGACAGTAGCAAATGTTTTCTTGAGTGTTAGGCTTGTGTTTAAACTGAACCATGTGAATTTGTTATTTCGATTGCACTAACGTTGCTAATGAAGATTGTGAGAAATTTGGTGTGAAGAAAGTTTTCAAGGGTCAAGAGAAGAGGATGATATGACGTGATCAAGAAGAGTGAAGAGCCTAATATTGGGGATGCTCCGGTTGTACATACCAGAAAATTACAAGAATGCTCAAGCGTCTAAGCTTGGGGATGCCCAAGGCATCCCCTTCTTCATCGACAAATTATCACGTCACTTCTAGTGAAACTATATTTTTATTCGGTCACATCTTATGTGCTTTACTTGGAGCGTCTTTTATTTTTTCTTTCATTTTTATTTTTTATTTTTGCAATAAGCTTTGTTGGACCCCAACATTCTTTTATTGGATAGTGACACGCTCCGCTTTTCCATGGGAATACTTTGTATTCGTAATCTTTGTCTGGCTGCTGCATTTATTTAGCTCCTGTTTTGCATGCATCTCTTATCAGATTTTTTAGTTTTAGTAGTGTTATGTGAGTTCTCTCATGATTGCTTGCTATATTCTTAGATAGAGTTTTTGTTGTCTCATATATGTGCTTGGTTGGGAATAGAAATGCTTATGTGGTAGTTGGTATAGTGGAAAAATTCGTATGGTCTTGTAGATCACTAGTGAACTGTGGACCCCGGTCCTTTTTCCTTATACTGATAAAATCACCTACTGCTTTTATACTACTCTCATACTGTTTCTACTGTTTTCCACACCATACATTTAAGCTCTTTGTGTTCAGCAAAACCGGTGAGATTGACAACCTCACTGCTTCGTTGGGACAAAGTGATTTGATTGTGTTGTGTAGGTTCCACGTTGCTGCTGAACTGGTAGTGCGCGCTGCCACCTCAGCTGCATCAAACTTCAGAGAATTCTTGTCCTCCTGCTGGTTGATTCAACCTTGGTTTCTTTTCTGAGGGAAAACTTGCTTCTGCACTCTTCACAACCTTCCTCTTGGGGTTTACCAACTAGGGAGTCTACACTCCATCAACAAGTTTTTTGGCGCTGTTGCCGGGGACATCATCAAGAAGCAACTACTCCCTCGTCAACGTCAGCCCTCAACAAGTTTTTTGGTGCCGTTGCCGGGGAGGAAGAAAATTTCTGCAAGGGGAGTCTCTCACTTCCAATCTCTTTACTTTGTTTTTTTTTTGCTTGTTTTATTTTATTTTGCCTTGTTTGCTTCTAATTATCAAAAACACAAAAATATTAGTTCTTATTCTAGTTGTTATTTTTTTGCTTTATTATGCTTTCTATCAATGGTTGATGTCTTTGAAACTAGATCTTATAGGAAAGGTGGGTTCACATATGAACAACAAAATTATTATAAGGAACACCGCGTGTCACAAAAAGGGAAACACTTATGGGAACAAATTAATAAATTGAATGACTGTGCTAGAAACTTGTGCTCTACTTATAATGTTACTTATTGCTTTGATAAATCTCGTTGTTGTAGGAGGTATAAACACCTCTCTTTTCAATGTGAGTATAATGATCATGTTACCATATCTTCTTATGTTAAGGGAAATTATGAATTTTATGATGTGGAACAAATTGAAGAATTTATTACTTGGAAGGGCGCATTCGAAATTGCCTATTTGCTTGAAAGTATTGATGATGCACCTTATAAATATGATATTTATGCTATACTTGAATATTGCTTTGATAATTACAAAGATTGTAATTACTACATAATGGATTATCTTAATAGATTCTCTGCCCCAAAGGGAGAGACTAATGCCTTGCAGGAAACTATGGAAGAAGATATCGCTGAAACTGGAAGCTCATTGGATGAAAAAGAGGAGGAGAGTGATCAAGAGGATGAAGAATGGAACTACCCATGTCTACCTCCCAATTAGAGTTACTCTTTAACTCATACATTATTTGATGAAAGTGATGATCCTATTGATTCTTTTGAAATATCCTTTTTTGATGAAATTGATACTCTCTATACTTGTGACCTTGATAATACTATGAATGAAACCTGTGAGAATGATATTTCTACTGTTATTTATGACAATCCATGCTACTTTGATAAATCCAATGAGAATCCTCTATTTATTCCAACTATTGATATGCATGATAATGAGGAAGTTTGTTTGGAAAATTTATATGATAATGCGCTAGATGATGATCCTATATTACTTGATGTTATAAATTATAATGCTACTGGATATAGGATTTCTATAATGTGTCCTAAAAATTTTATGGGTGACCAATCATTTTGTTTTGCTATTTCTAAAATTGGGAAAGAGGTCTTTAATTTTAATTTTGATCCCACTATTTTTTAGCTTGATATGAACTGTGTGCTTTTAGACCATGACAAACATGCTTTATGTGATAATTATGTTGTTGAGTTTGTTCATGATACTACTGAAAATTATTATGAGATAGGAAAATATGGTTGTACGAATTTTCATGTTACTAAAAAACCTCTCTTTTTGTTGAAAGTTTTGAAATTGCTCTTGTTCTACCTTCCCATAATCTCTAGTTTGAGCTTCTTTAATTTATTTCTTTACAAGATTTCGATGCATAGGAAGTGGGTCAGACCTTTTTTTATAGTTGCTTCTTGATTCTCTCTTTTGCTTGAATTCATATTTCTTATTTGAGCATCTTATGCATTTCAAAATACTTGAATCCACTTTTCTAGGCCTATCTAAAGGGCGTTAAAGAAAAACACTTCTTGGGAGATAACCCATGGTTTTATTTTTGCTTTGTTTTTCTATGTTTTCTTTGAGTCAAGGGGTTATATAATTCTGTAGTAACTCCTTTGTATCTTTATTTTCATGTTTTAGTAGTGCCAAGTAAAGTTTATGACGAGAGTTGGAGTTGGTTTTCGGATTTCAGCGCAGAAAACATATTTCTGCTATCCACTGTAAAAAAATAATCGTATAAAATCCTGGAAGATCAGAATGATCTGAAATTGTTTGTGCTTATCCCTCAGCTAATTCCTCGACTTTTTTGTTCTCTGAGTTTTTCTATTTGAGCAACTTAAGTGCCTCAAAAAAATTCGTCTTTACAAACTATTCTGGTTTTGACAGATTCTGCCATATTTCTTGCATTGGCTCTTTTGCGATGTCAAGTGGATTTATTTGCTTCACGAAACATCAGAGGCTGTAGCTATTGTTTGGAAGTATCAATAGCACTTTTTCCATACAGAACCCATGGATTTTTTTAATTTGTTGCACTAACCCCTGTAATGCGAATTACTGTCTGAGTATGGTGTGAAGGAAGTTTTCAAGGTTCAAGAGAAGAGGTGATATATGTGATCAAGAAGAGTGCAAGGTCAAAGCTTGGGGATGACCCCGTGGTTCATCCAAGAATATTTTTATAAGACTCAAGCATCTAAGCTAGCGGATGCCCAAGGCATACCCTTCTTCATCAACCATCTATCAGGTCACTCCTCCTGACGCTATATTTTTATTCGGTCACGTCATATGAAGTTTTCTTGGAGCGTCTGTTTGTTTTCCTTTGTTTTCTTTTTTTTCGTTGCTGCAATAATATCATTGGACCTAGCATCCTTGTTTGGGAGAGAGACACGCTCTGCTTTTTCATTTGAATACTTCCTATGCTAGTATTCTTAGTTTTTCTTCTAGTTACTGCATAATTTCTCTTCAACTCTTGTTTTCATTGCATCTCTTGTCCAGATCTGTTAGTTTTAGTAGTGTTATGTGAGTACTCTCATGTTTACTTGCTGTAGCATGTAGAGAATGTTTGTTAAAGCATGTTTTGTATGGTGCTTGTTGGGAAAAGAAACTGCTGCTTGAAGTAGAATTTTTAACGGTGCAAGTAGAAGCTTGTATAGATTGTGGCTAGAACTTTTTCATATCATACTAGATGTTATTTTAGTTTTAAATTCTTGTGGTTATTGAGAAGCATGATTAGCCTCAAATAGCTGAGAGTGTTTAATGTGCCATAGAAAGAATCATGAGTTGTTCTTGTCATATTGAAGCATAAATTTGTGGTATTCTCCTTTGAATGTTTTATTTGATTGACTTGGCGCATGCTCACACCATGTTTGTGACAATGAACCAGTCACTAATAGCCTCTATGATCGTTTAGTTTTAGAACTTGTGGTACCACCTATGCTTTGATTAATGATGTTTATGTCGCTATGCATGATTATGGCTCTTATGCTTTCTTGATTTATCGCTCCCAGTCTTTTGCTAGCCTCCACCTGTACTGAGTATGGAATTTGTCGGATATATACCGAATAGGGGTATATCGGATGGTAGTCTAAAGTGCCGGATTACCCGGGTGGCCCAAATGGTAGTGGGCTACGGTCCATTGGGCGGCCCAGTAAGATGACGCACAGAAGCCGGATTCTAGAAGAACCCGGATCACGGCCCACGTGATCTGGCTTGGAGTAGAAGTCGGATTCCTTACTTTCCAAGTTAATAGTTGCCGTAGTCTTCTAGGTAACTCGCCGAGAGGTTGATCCTCGACGAATAGCCAACAGAACCTCGCGCTGTACTTTGTATACACAGGCTTTAGACCTGAATAGTGAGTTTGCAGGAGTAGGAACGCCGTATTATTACAACGTACCGAACCTGGGTAAAACCTGTGTTTTCGTCCTTAACGCAACCACGTTCCCCCACGTCTCTACCCGTAGTCTCATGGCACCCCCGTCTATGAATTCTACCATGATGTCTCGACAGTTGGCGCCCACCGTGGGGCAAACGGCGTCAGGCGTTAAATTTTGATCTGGGATACTTGGCGGAATCGGGATTTCCATAACTGTCGGAAGCCTGGAGTTCGACGACGATGTTGGACGCTTCCTCGACAATGGATCTTACATACCGGCGCAAAATCATCTGGTAAGTGCCTGCGTGTTACCGATTGGATCTACAAATATCTTTACCGGACTAACTGCAGAGGCCATGGGGTTTTGCGGTGGAAGCAAATTTTTCCCACCCGCCCTATACCCAGTCGAAGATGACTACGATACCGGGTTTTGCTCAGATCGCCGACAAAAAAGTAATTCACACTTTATCGGCATGGTGCAATCCGAGGTCACCGAAAACACGGATGAAAGTAATCACGTGCAAGAGGCAGAAAACAGCAAACCCACTACAGAGGTGGAAGATCCGACATCCGCCAATATAGCGATGAACTCGGAAGCTGACTCTGTGCTAGCCGCCATTGAGGCGAGATTAGAGTCAGAAACCGGATCAGATGACTTCGATTCCGAAGACGAAGACGAGGACGCCTTCGAAAGAAAGGTTAAATCTTTTCAGGAGGGATTCCACGAAGTACTAATGGCGAAACCGGCTGAAAACACGGATGCCGGCAGCCAGGGAAGCCCTAGAACTCCTCCGCCAGAGGAAGAGAGAGAAGACGGAGAAACCTCTCCAATATTTCCCAATGTTAAAGAACTGACAGGGGATGAACCTGTCAAAGAACCTCCCTCTTCCAAGAAAAAACATAAAGACGCTAAAAAACTCCAATACAAACTCCGGAAGAAGAAATCGGCTGATCCAGCTGATGAAAGCCCGGAAGTAGGAGATGCAAGCGGAATAAAACCTGCGGAGAAGAAAACCAAAGAAATCCTTGTTCCGCCAATGACAGAACAAGAAGAACAGGAATTGCTACAAACACCAGTGGTATTGCATGAACCCCCTGAAGTGCTAGAAGCCAGGAGACAAGCTCTCCAAAGGCAACAGCAACATCTATTCAGAACTCGTGAACACCTCCAAAAAACCCAGGATGACATCAAGCTCATGAAGGAAGAAATCGAGGAGTACGAGAAAAAGAATAGATCTGCCTTAAAACCTACAAGGTTACCCGGAATCGTAAGACCGGAAGTACTGCCGCCAAAACAAAGGTTTCACAACCCATCTTGGCAAAAGCAGGTAAACGGCAAAGATGCCAGAGGCAAACCAATATACAAAACCGCAGCAGAAAATGCGGAAGCAACGTTCGCCATCCTCAACAACGATATGTACTCCAACGGTGAAAACTTTAAGGGGTGTATGCTTTCCTAGGAAAAGCATTGCAACAACAACAGCGGGGGCAAGAGCGATCAGGGAAGTTGCATGACGACTCCGCCCTATGCAAAACAGCTACTTGCGCCGCTGGAGCACCTGGACCGGAGGAGCCTAGAGATTCAAACAACTCAAAAGAGAGGAAAACGGATCCGAGAAAAGACAAGAAAAATCCCGATAACAAGGATGAAGCGTCTAGAACCGGATCCCATCTCCCGAAAGGTGGACTTAACCCCCACGATCGGGAAGAAAAACACCGGAATGACGGCAAAGCAATGCCACCTCCGAGAAACCCAGCTGAAAAAGCCGGAAGACAGGGTATACCTCACAGGCGTGAGAGATCTCGGACACCCCCCAGGGATAAGGAAAGGTACAGGAGTAGAACTCCACCTCATCCAAAGGGGCGTGATATCGGAAGAAATAGAGATGATCCCGGAAAAGCGCGTCCGCGCAACAATGGAAAAGAAAGGAGTAGATCCCCTTCTGTCCATTCAGCCGGCAGGTACTCCGCACACATGGATAGGGCGGAAAGAGACGATCTATACTTTGGACCTAAGTGCTTCACAGATAGCATCCGAAGGATAACCCTGCATTCTGGTTTTACCAAAGTTGGTCCAACGTACCAAAAATACACCGGTAGTACAAACCCGGATACCTGGCTCTCAGACTATTATACAGCCGTCCAGATTAACAATGGGACAGACCTGGAAGCTGTAAAGTTTCTTCCCCTAATGTTACTGGATGGAGCCAGAGATTGGATTAATGGACTATCTTCCAGAACTGTCGACAACTGCGATGATATGGCTCGAGTATTTACTCAGCATTTCCGGGGAACCTACAAATGCCCGAATAGCATCAACCAGCTAAACCGTTGCACCCAATTTGAGGACGAACCATACGTGGATTTCATCTCAAGATGGACTGCAATTAAGAATAGCTGCTCTGGAGTAACTGACGTACAAGCAATGCATGCTTTCGTCAATGGCCTAAAACCCGGACTTGTACCGTTCATGGTTGGTTCCAAACAGCACAAAGATCTCGGATCTATGCTTACAACCGCCAATGAACACGCTGCAGCCGAAGATGACATCAGAGCTAGAGGAGGCAATATCGATACACTGATACAGGCCAAAAAGAATCCTCGCCCTGAGAAAAAAAGGAACTCCAGACGTAACACAAAAGCCCAAAGAAGTTAACATAGCCTTTGGAAGTGAAAAAGGGAATAGGTGGAAGGGACGCAGTTCACAACCAATCAATTACACCAAGGAAGAATGGGAAAAGATTAAGTCGGAACCCTGCGTCCACCATTCGCAATTCGGGAAACCCACCCACACTAACGCACAATGCCGGCTGAACAAGAATATGAAAGGCAGTGCAGGATCCGGAAACAAGGGGAAGAACTCCAAAAGGAAGTTTTCCAAGCAAAAGCCAGAAGCTGAGAAAGCAGACAGTGAATCGGACACTGACAAAAAAATCCAGGAACAGCAGCGAAAAGGCGAGCCCAAGTTTCCGAGAGTTGATGGAGAGTGTGCCCTAACTTTCCTGGCAACTCCATCAGCAAAGGTGGCAAAAAGAACGCTTCGAGAAATAAACGCGGTTGTTCCGGCAACCCCGAAATTCTTGAAGTATTCAAACACACCAATCAACTGGGATCAGTCTGATCATCCTGGGAATATCCCTGAACCCGGTACGCAAGCTCTTGTTGTAAGCCCTATTGTCCAAAACACTAGGCTAAGAAGAGTGCTGATGGATGGAGGATCCAGCATTAACATAATGTACTTGGATACACTGAGGCATCTGAAAATCTCTGAGACCCAGCTCAACCACAGCAACATACGTTTTCACGGCATTGTTCCTGGCAGGCAAGCACGATCCCTAGGAGAAATTTCCCTAGATGTCACTTTCGGAGAAAAAGATCACTTCCGTCAGGAAAAAGTATCCTTCGAAGTGGTGCCGTTCGAAAGCGTGTATCACGCGATACTCGGACGTCCAGCTTTCGCCAAATTCATGGCAAGATCATGTTATATCTATAACAAGCTGAAGATGCCAGGGCCAAAAGGAGGAGTAATCACCATATCGGGAGACTTCAAGTTGGCAAACAAACTGGAAAAAGAAAACGCCCTTTGCGCTGAGAAAATCATAGCAAAGGAAGAGTTGAAGGAGCTGGCCAAAGAGGTATCGCCGACAGAAATGCCTGCAGGAAAAGAAACCCGGAAGCCAACAGATAGCTTCAAGGCCTCCGAGAACACAAGACAGGTAATCCTAGATCCCAAAGATCCGACAAAATTTGTCGTAGTGGGAACTAAGATGACCGAAAAATAGGAAAGCGAGCTCATCAAGTTCCTCCGTGAGAACTGGGATATTTTCGCCTGGTGTCCAGCTGACATGCCAGGCGTACCCAGGGAACTTGCTGAGCATCAACTTAAGGTGATTCCAGGCTCCAAACCCGTCAAACAAGGTCTCCGTCGATTTGACGGAAGAAGACGAAAGGCTATCGGCAAGGAAATTATCCGGCTTTTAGCAGCAGACTTTATCAAGGAAGTTATACACACCGAATGGTCTGCAAATCCGGTATTAGTACCGAAGAAAGATACTACTGCCCTTAGGATGTGTATAGATTACACCGGCTTAAACAAACTGTGTCCAAAAGATAGGTTCGTGTTACCGCGAATTGATCAAATAATAGATGCCACTCCAGGCTCTGAGCTTTTATGCTTTTGGATGCATATTCCGGGTACCATCAAATACGCATGAAAAAGGAAGATCAAATTCAGACTTCTTTTATAACCCCTTACAGGACGTACTATTACATAACCATGCCATTTGGCCTGAAGAACGCAGGTGCAACCTACCAGCGTTGCATGCAATGTTGTTTGCATAGTCAGATTGGCAAAAATGTCCACGTTTACATGGACGACATTGCTGTCGTAACCAAGGAAAAAAGAGACTCTCCTTGAGGATTTACGAGAAACCTTCGAAAATTTGCGCACTTACAAGATGAAGTTAAATCCATCAAAGTGCGTATTCGGGGTTCCCTCAGGAAACTTCTGGGTATCATCGTTTCTCATAAAGGAATAGAAGTTAACCCAGAAAAGATCAAAGCAATCTTAAACATCTCCAAACCTACGTGTGTAAAAGATGTCCAAATATTGACGGGTTCCGCTGCAGCCGTCAGCAGATTTATTAGTCGGCTGGGGGACAAAGCCTTACCACTCTACAAGTTGCTGAAAAAATCCGACAAATTCGAGTGGACAAAAGAGGCAGATGCAGCGTTAACCCAGTTAAAGGAAACTTTGATGAAAGCTCCGATTTTGGCATCCCCAAAAGACGAAGAACCTATGTTATTGTACCTTACGGCTACAAACCGGGTTATCAGTGTATTAATTGTTGTGGAACGGAAGAAAGACGAACAGAGCATACCATACCAGCATCCGGTATATTATATAAGAGAAGTTTTCTCCGAGTCCAAACAAAGGTATCCACACTATCAAAAACTGGCATATGGCGTATTTTTCGCATCCAGAAAACTTCACCATTACTTCCAAGGACATTCCATAACAGTGGTATGTAAAGCACCACTAGGGGATATAATAAACAATGCGGAGGCGACTGGCCGAGTAGCCAAATGGGGCATCGAGCTAGCAGCCTTCGACATTAAGTATCAGCCCAGGACGGCAATAAAATCTCAGGTTTTGGCAGATTTTGTCGCCGACTGGACGGAAGCAATGGAGAAAACACCAATGCCGGAGTCCGAGTACTGGATCATGCATTTTGACGGATCCAAGATGAAGGAGGGCGCTGGAGCTGGTGTAGTTTTAAAATCCCCTAAAGGAGATACAATGGAGTATGTATTACAAATACACTTCAATGCCAGCAACAACGTGGCAGAATACGAAGCTTTGCTTCATGGCTTGCATATTGCAGAAGAAATAGGTGTCAAGCGCATTTTGTGCTACGGTGACTTAGATTTGCTACAGCACCAGCTCAACCAAACTTGGGACGCAAAAAGCCCTATAATGGCCGAATATCGGAGAACAGTGGATGAGTTCGCCATTTGTTTCTTCGGATTCGAAGTGCTCCATGTTAAAAGGGAAGAAAATTGGAACGCGGATGCGTTAGCCCGCATGGGATCGGAAAGGGTAAAAATCCTACCACCAGGTGTATTCGTCCAACACTTGTACGAACCATCAATAAAAGGTGGTGATGTTGATTATCCTCTGGCTTCCGAGTCAATTGAAGTTATGCTCGTTAACCCGGATTGGACAATACCATATATAAACTTCTTAGTTAATCAGAAGTACCCGGAAGGAGCAGACGAAGTCTTGCAAAGACAGATCCAGCGTCGATGCAAAGGATACACAGTAATTAACAATTGCCTGTATAAACGGAGTACTTCGGGAATTTTTCTGCGATGTATTTCACCAGAAGAAGGACAAGAAATCCATGTCGGGGATTGCGGACATCATACTCAATCAAAAAGCATAGTCAAAAAAGCATTCCGTGCCGGGTTTTTCTGGCTAACAACCAAGACAGACGCTGAGCACATAGTAAATACATGTGCAGGATGTCAGTATTACGCCAAGCAGACTAATATGCCAGCCCAAGCACTCAAAACTATCACCATTACATGGCCCTTTGCGGTCTGGGGGCTAGATATGATGGGACCATTCAAAACTGCACGAGGCGGACTCACACATCTACTTGTAGCTGTGGAAAAATATACCAAGTGGGTGGAGGCTAAACCCATCAAAAAACTTGACGGTGTAACTGCCAGAAATTTCATCATTGACGTAGTCATGAGATACGGCGTTCCACACAGCATAATAACCAACAACGGGACAAATATGTCCATTGGAGAGTTGGCAAAATATTTCCGACAAACGGGAATTCGCCTCGATCTCGCATCTATGGCACACCCGCAATCCAATGGACAGGTTGAAAGAATGTATAGCTCAATCCTGCAAGGAATACGTCCAAGACTCGAGTCTCCTCTTCATAGAGCAGCTGGAGCATGGGTAGAAGAGCTACCTTCCGTGCTTTGGAGTATTCGAACAACACCAAACAGGTCAACCGGGCAAACCCCGTTTTTCCTAGTTTATGGTGTGGAAGCAATCCTTCCAACGGATATGATCCATGATAGCCCAAGAGTGCAAGATTTTGATGACTCGGATGCCGAAAAAGCACGACAGGATGCCGTCGATCTCTTAGAAGAGAAACGAGAACTTGTGCTTAAAAGATCCGCCATCTACCAGCAAGGTTTACGACGTTACCATAGTCGGAAAATCAGGCATCGTTCTTTTAAAGAAGGTGACCTAGTGCTAAGATTGGTGCAGCAAAGAAAGCACAAAATGGCCCCAGTATGGGAAGGACCATTTGTCATCAGTAAAGCCATGAAGAATGGATCATATTATCTTGTCGACATTCGCGATACAGAAGATGATCCCGAGAAGCCGAATCGCAAAAGAAAGAGAAAGATAGATGATGAACTAGGAGAGACGAAAAGGCCCTGGAGTATCCAGAAGTTACGTCCCTTCTATACTTAGTTCAATTTCTATGTAAACATCTTTGAGATCATGAAATAAAGTTGTCATAATTCTTATATCCATGTTTTTTACAAGTTTATTATAGTACAAAACATGATTCCACCTTATCTGTTACCCAATGATCTTACAAAATACTCAATGTTAACCCGAATTGTGCCTGCGTGCTCGGTGTTTAAAAACTGAATGATTTTCAGCCTATTAAAGGTTAAAGGAAACTCGGATTGTGCCTGCGTGCCCGAGTTTCATCCAAAAAAATTCCTTACTATTCTCTAAGCATTATCTGATTGTTTATGTGTTGGGTCGCTGGAGCTAGTTAGTAAAAATGCCCTTAGTATGATCCATGTTTCCGAGTTCAAACTGATTGGTTTTACCCAGTAACTCGGAGTGAAGATTCATAGTACTATTGAGCCATTTCAAACACTAAGGACAGTTAAAGCGCATAAGCCAGAGAACTTAGAAGATAAAGGAATATCAAACCCGGAAAACTTGCAAAGAATTTCGTAATTAACTGCAAAAGGCGGAGTACTTGTTTATACAAAAGAATATAAGCATTACAATATAAGGTTACATTGTAAAGTGCAGTAATGCTCCTATTTTCTACTTCCACCATCCAGGTTAAGAAGAATCCTTCAGGCATCCGAGTCTTCATCGCTGCTATCGTTCTCGGGGGCTTCGGGAATTGCTTCTTCCGGGTAGGTGATGGAGATGTTCACCATGGAGGCGATCTTGGTGGCGTGACCCTTGATCTCGTCGAAGATGGTGGTCCGCTGGGTCTCCGAGTATCCAAGGGGGATACCGGACGCCACGCGCCAAGATTTGGCACTAGGGTAATGCATACGCATAAGGCCCAAGGCCATGCGTGCACCACCCCGTGCTGCGGAGCGCAATGTCGCACCCGGACTTCTAGAGGATACTCGCAGTTCCGTTGAACAGTAGTTGATTGGATTACGGGCCTTACCGACACCCGCATCTCTTACGAGTAGGCCAACACACGTATCTGTGACAACCAACCCCTACTGTTCATCGTCTACGTAAAGCATCCCATAGAAATCAGGATACTACCATGGACGTACTTCATACCATACACACATGGTACGTCAACGGCGTTTAACAGAATGATAACACAACATATCTCTAGGACACAAAAGATGGAAATAAGTTGCAAATAGCTCTCACTAGAGCAGAGATAGCAAATACAATCATCCAGAGGACACATGTCCCAACATAACATCATTACATCTCAGCGGAAGCATTCAAAGGGTCTGGGTATAGACAAATCCAAATAGGCTTAAGAAGCCGGGAATGAAAAGACGGAGCCCATCCACGAGGTCTCGGATCTTGCCCGGGTCCGCGTCTCGTCAAACTCCACGCAGCCAACTACGTAAGCCTCAGGGATCCTCGTAAGCGTAGTCTGCGGAAACCACAACTCCAAAGGGGTCAGTACAACAACGTACTGGCAAGCAAGACTCACAGTTCACCAAAGTATAACCCGTCAACACCAAGCACAGATGCCTTGGGTTCAGCGGAAGAAAGGGTGATACAAAAGATGCGGCAGCTGGCTGCACTAACCAACTACAGAACATGATACAACTTCCGGCTAACAGAAAGGGGATAAGATAGCGTATCGTAACCAACTATAATTAACCACCAAACAAACCCATCCTGGATCTCGCCCCTTATCCGAAGAGGCAACCCGAGGATAACTCACACAGTTGATTATGATGGATCAAGTTATTGTGGCAATAAGGCTATTACTAGTCAAGTTATCATTAGTGTAACTTGTTCTGAGTACTTGTTAGCCAGTACTTTCACCAAGTTAACCATAACCGCGGAAAACACGGCTTCTCGAGAAGATTTATCCCTGCAGGGGTGCACCAATTTAGCCGTACACGTAAGAATAACCCGCCAGATGGAAGGGCCCTTCCACCAAGCGGGGCACTCAACACAACTCAACTCTTCTTCGCATCAAGCCCAAAGCACCACGTGTTGTGCGTGCGCGGCTAATCGAGACCCACGAAGAAAAGGGGACCCTCATAGCACTGGAAGACCACGCCGCCCTAAATGCCGACTACAAAAGTTCCACCCTGGCCTCGGGTTCGTACCTGCATATGCGTGCATCAAATGGAAAGCCCGAACTAAGTGTGGCGATTTGGACGAGATGTGAATCGAATCAAATTGAGGGGGCGCCCATACACGCTTCCCACATGCGGATAGTGCGATCATCATGGATCAGTAGACAAGACCCTTTTCCTATTAGGGTCGACACTAGCAGGCCTCAAAAACCACGCCGGGCCTCCTGCCGGTGCCTTATCAGCAAATTATTATTACCTCAAAATTAACAGGTTGTTGTTTAACATCGAGCCCCATAACATAATAGAATATGATAACAGAAAGTAACGGGTAGCAGACTCGAGCAAAACAACCCTAAGCATGCTAGTAAGACACGGGCCACAAGCAATGGGGTTATAGGTGTGGAGGTGAGGCTATATCAGGGTTAAAGGATAACATGTGATAGGTTCGTAACAGAAACAACTATTCATATGGCTAGCAGAAATAGACAACGGAAAGTATCGGTAACCAATGTTGAAAGGAACACAATGGTTCATGTGAGTGATAACTTGCCTGCAAACTCAGCAGCCTGGTACTGAGCTAGATCCTCAGAAGGTGTGTGTATCGTCTGTCTCAACGTCGTCGTCTATCCGAGAAGAAGCAAACAAACAACGCAGAGAGACAAACAATCAATAACATGGCATAATGCACAATCATAGGATGATGCATGACCATTTAATTGATGCATAGAAATAAACTAATGGACTTGGTAACAACATGATTAAATGGACCCACATGCAAGTTGGGGTTGCATATGAAAAGCCCATAAATTATGGTTGAAACAATTGTTTCCAACTAACCAATGGTGATAGTTATTATATATGGGATGAGGAAACAGAAAAATAACAACAATATAACCAATTGGAAATAAGGTTTACCAATTTAGAAATTTATTTATTAAGTTAGGGAATTTTTTGGTTCCTTAAAGGTGTTACACAAGCATTTCTTGTTTTCAGCAATTTAAATTGTTCAAAACAAATAACAAAATTCATATTTGAAAAGAACACAAAATTTTAGTTGGATTACATGTTTCAAATATTGAAAAAGGAATTTAAGATGAATTATTTATGAATTAAACAAGTTAAGCAAGAATTAAATGAATTAAATTCAAGTTTGAATATTATTTGAATTCATATTTGAAAATTTTATACTTTTCTAGTTTGAAAACATATTTTATAAGTTCAAAAATAATTTAATTTGAGCAAGTTATGAATTTAGCCAATTTAAATGATTTAAACAATGTTTAAATTATTTAAGCAATTTTAATTATTCAAAACATGAAACAAAATTTATATTTGAAAAGGTGGTTTGAAATAGCATGGAAAACATATTTTATTTATGTTATTTGGATTAAGTATGAAATAGTTATGCAATTATACAAATTTCAAATGAATTGTTTGAATTTAAAATTTGAATGCATTTGGATTATTCAAAACAGAAAACAATTGGTTTAAATAGATAGATAATTAAATTTGGTCCAACAAACATATTTTATTTTTATTATTTGGGTTTATAAAATAAAAGTTATTAGCAATTTAGTTTCAGGGACCAATCTGTGATTAAAAGGACTTGTTTTAAAAAAGAAAGGGCTGAAATTCTTTTGTTACTCCGCAGTGGCCAGCCAATGCCACTGACAGAGGGCCCCAGGCCAGCGTGGATGCTCGCGTGGCACGCGGTGCGCACACAGCAGCTGACAGGGGGGGCCACCCTGTCAGCGCGCTGCGCAAAAAGGTTGGATTTTTCCCTGCGGGAGGGGGGACTCGAACCATGGCCCTCTCGCTCGCGCGCACTGCACTGCAACCAGTGCGGTAAGCGAATCGATCTTGTCAGTATACGATGCGCAGCCAAGGTAAGGTTCAGTTTCGTGCACGCTAACTGAAACTGACGAACACGCGCCTATCTGAACCTGACGAAAAACGACGCCGGCGGCGAGCTGATGGTGGTGCTGCCGTGGTTGCGCTACTGCGTGTGGGTGTTGGATGCGTGCAAGGCGTCCTTGCGGACATGATGCAGAGGAGGGAGAGAGGTGAGAGGCGGTGATCACCTCCCGTGTAGTCGAGCAGAGGCTCGGGGAAGCAACTCCGACGGCGACGTGGAAGATGGCGGCGACGTTGTGGTGAAGCTCCGCGGCTGCTGTGGTGTCCAGGGGCTCGAGGAAGATGCGGTGGTTTGATCCCCGCGGTCAGATCACGCCGAGAGGCACTGCAGCGACGGCGGCGTCCATGGATTCAGAGGAGGGCTCGTCGGGGTGAGGTTCAGAGGTGAGGTGGAGGGTGGCAGAGAGAGTGGAACGGCGGCGGAGCTCGAGGGAGGAGGTAGGGTAGGTGGCTAGGGCTGCACGGGGGCTCGGGTAGGGTTCTTATAGGGCTGCGCAGGCGCTGCTGGCCGTCTGCTCGCGACGGCGGCGACGTGGCACCGGCGGATCTGCTGCCGTACTGCGGGAAGAAAGAAAAGGAGAGGGGCGAACCGGTACGGGCCAGGAAAAGGTAAGGGGTGGGCTGGGCTCGCGGGGGCACAGCCCACTGCCTCTCTCCCCCTCGTTTTCTTTTTAAAACTTCTGTTTTTCTTTCTTTTTTTTGCTGAAAAGTAATAGGAAGAAAAAGATAATATTTTGGGCTAGGAAAAATTTAGCAAAAATTTGGGTGAGTTAAATAGGTCAACATCAAACACTTGCCAAATTCTGTTTTCCAAATATTTCAAAATAACTTGCTGTTTGCAATTTGGTTCAAATTTGAGTTAAGTTGATTATTGATTGATTTATTAAAAAACAAGAATTTAAATAGGGTGAACCCTAGAGTTTAAAATTGAACAAAAGGATTAGAAATGTTTGGTAATTTCCATAATTTTCAAATGGGGTGCTGTTTGAAATTGTGATTTGAATTTTGAATGCCATTTGAGTTAAGTGGATTATTAAAGAACAACAAAATAGTTGAGCTTTTTGTTATTTTCATGGAAACAAAAATGGATGTTTTTTATTGAACCTTTTAATTGGAAAGTTGTAACAGAGCAAGTATGAAATAAAGGCTTGAATAAAATTTGAATTTCAATTGTGAAAACAAAGTAAAACAGATTGAAACCAAATGAAAACAAATGCAAACAAAGTAATGAGTATGATGACAAGATGCAATACTTTAATAAAACAAGAAACAAACATGCTAAGGGTGGTTTTTCATACTTGGGATGTTACAAAACGCCCCCCCTTGAAGGAATCGCGCCCCGAGATTCCTTACTGAGAAGAGAAAAGGTCCGGATACTTCTTGCGAAGATCCTCTTCGGTCTCCCACGTTGCCTCTTTATCGGAATGATGGGACCACTGCACCTTCAAGAACTTGGTGCTCTTGTTGCGAGTCTTACGCTCGATCTCATCGAGAATACGAACAGGGTGCTCCTCATAAGTGTAAGGACCCCAGACCGGCAGTCTGAAACCCTACGTATGCATACATTCACGATCCCAGAAAGATCAGTCGTGAACAACATACACAGTTGGCACACAGAAATACATCATCCATTACACGAATACATAAAGGTATTACACAAATGATCACATGATCAAGTATAAAGCAACTGCCAAAAGGGCAGGCAACTTAATCAAACACAGCGGAAGACAAATAAAACACAACGTAGTTGAGCCCAAGTCACGCCTTAACCTACAGGCTGCTGACCCGGAGACGATCCTAGTTCGCAAAGCCGTCAACTCCGTACTTCTCTTCATGGATATCCTTTGGAGGCTCCTTCTCAAAGTCTGGCAAGTAGATACCAGGGGCGAAACCATAATGAGTACATTTGAATGTACTCAGCAAGACATCCATCATTTCACTTACCAACATGCAAATATGCTTATATGGTGGAATAGGTAGGCTATAAATAGGGTTCACTATCAATGGTGTTCATATATGATGACACCATAGTTGCAGTCAGGTTATCTGTATCTTTGTTGAAGAAGATACTTCAGAAGAAAATAATATAGTTTTATTTCTCTTGTCGATATCACATGTACAAGAGGTTTTGTGAAGCTTTGTTAAAGAATATTTTCTCTTTGCAAAACTTCTTGGAATCATTTCCAGAATTCTTGCTTAGAGTAGAAAAGGTTTTCTTTGCAAAACATTTTGTTTTGTATAACATCATCTGGCTTTTCATCATCCACGATACCTCCACGGTATAAGTTTCTATTCCTTTCCGAACTTCACAAGTTCAACACTTCCTTTCCAAAATTCCCTTTTCAAAAACTTTCTCTTTTGAAAACATTGACACAATGCTAGCTACATGGCCATTCAACTGTCCATATCCGAGGACGCGGCTTCTTCGAAAAAGTTGTACTCTGCAGAGGTGTACACATCCACCAGATCCAGTACACCTCCGTGAACAATCACGGACTGTAACAACAGTATGTAAACATCAGGTATCTGATCATAACCATCCACTATGTTCAAGCTAGAATATGCCTATCTCTCAGTTTTAATCTCCTCGGCACCATGTCGCACATCGCCATGACAGGAGACTCAACCGATGCAACCGGAGGGAAAATTAATCCCACACTTTATATGCCTCAACATTGGGAGTTTTGACGACATTCGGTTCGAGGGTACGACGCCCTTATAGCGATTGAGATAGCACACACTAATAAGAACAAACTTCAAGTTAAGCCCCGTGCCCATGTTGGGGTAGGGTGGCAGTACGGTAAAGGTTGTCCGGCGAAGACTAGGTTATGTGTCATTTTTGAAAACACCACTTTCTCAAAAATGACCACTTCCACATTCCTCCGGAGAACAAGGATCCGCCTTTTCTCCGGGTTTTCCGTAAAGCCTTTGTTTTGTAGAATCACAATTTTAGGGTGTCCACTTAGGGACTAGTATATTTGATGGTAATAAATACCATAGGGTGGCTTATGGGCTTGGTATTACCAAGTTTAACTAATGGCATGATAGTAACCTATAATATAGTATAGTAGTAAATTCCACATCAGAAATAGTTTTGATAATCAAGTTTGGTAAAACTTCAGAGGTAAAACATGCATGATAGATAATGATAAGTATTGTATCAGCAAGCATCAGGATGGCTTGCCTGGTATCTCTTTGTGTCCCTGGTTGTTGGAGTGACTGGAACTTGAAACAGAGCTTCACGACACTTCCTTCCCCTTCGTTTTCTAACGCCGTAAAAAGAGAATAAAGGACACACATTCAGAACCAAACAAGACAAACAAGGCTACAAGTAATACATACAGCAAGCAATCAAGAAGTACCACCCAAGTTCTCAATTTTTCCCTTAAGAAAATTGGCATAAAAACTATAGTTGAAAAGTCTGCTTTTTTTTTTTCCTAGTGTTTATGTGTGGCCAATTCAATGATTTTTAGTTAAGAACACCATGGACCAGTGGGGTAAAGCACATGTTACTAGACAGTAGGGTGTCACATAAAACACATTTTGATGTCTAAAAATTCCCACAACAATCTCTATGGCTAGCACACATAATTTGCTAAATTACTCAAGTGGTGAAATAAGCTCATGACAACAAGTCAAACCTATTTTCCACCATGAGGCAAACATACCAGTGGGTGTCCCACTATTAATATGCTCACCAAGAGGTTAATAAGCCTCTGGTCACTTTTATAAAAGTGCTCCAAACAAACAATCTAGCATCCAAAAACTCCTACTCATACTAGTAGAAAATTTAGGAAAAATACTAGACTGTAGGCTACACTAGTTAATTTTATGCACAAGTGTGCAAGCTAGCAGAGGAAAATACTCCTCTAACTAGTACCATAAATGCTACTGGATTCCACAAAATAACATAAAAAGCATAGCTAGGAAACAAGGAAAAACTATGCTTAAAATGCTACACATGTGAGGAGATTAATTCCTAGTCATCCAAGTGTTACTCATGCTTTTATGCTACTTAAGAGGAAACCTATCAGAGGTGAAAACCCTAAGATAATAATGCCACAAGGACATTCCATCCTCTGGTTTCCATACCAAAGATTCATATTTTTCCCTAGGGAAAACAAGACAAAAGCATACATGAATATCTAGTATGAAATTTAGACTTTAAGCATTTCTATTTAAATCTATTTCAAACACAAGCACCAAGTATCTAGAGGTTCTATAACCAAAATAACAGTACCTAAATGGTACTAGTTTCATGAGAATTAATCTAGCAATAAGCCTAAAAAGCATTTAAAGATCTACTCAAAACATATATAAAAGAAACACATCTAGTGTGGGGGAAATAATGTTTCCACCAAAAATGCAATGAAACCAGTGGGTGTTCCACTAGCATATCAAAGCATTAAGAGGTCACAATGCCTCTGGTCCACTTGCTAAAAATTTAACAAAAGACTAAACAAGCTTCTAGTGCAATAACAATACTAGCAGAAAATAACAGGGTGCTAAAATAAGCAAGGCAATGCTACTCATGCTATTGTTTTTCACACAAGTGAAAAATCTAGGAGTCAAGCACTCATAACAAACTTATCAAAAACTGGTCCTATGAATACAGCACAAAAATATATGGTTTTACAACCACAAATTCTTATGTCAAAAATTCCACACATGAGGGAATTTTTCCATAACATTCTCATAGTAATGATTAAGCTACTCATGCTTTTATACCAAATCAAATGCAAGCTATCAGAGGTGATAACAACACAAACTAAGTATCAACATGGTGCTGTATCTAATCTCTCAACAAAACAATTCAATCACTTGCACACAAAGTTAATCAATCAAAAATTGCTATGCAAGTATTACTAGAGAATAATCATATGTTAATAACAAAAATCCTATTGCTTCTCCACTCAATTCCACACATTCTAACATGCTAAAATAGTTAAGTAACACTTATAAAACAAGTTCACACATCTTAAACATGCTAGAAAACAATATTGTAACACAAAAATATCATCACACAAATTAATTAACTAAAATGCCAAAATGGCAGAAACATGCATTTGAAAGATCTGTCCACCAAATTTTGTAGGATGCTCTAAAAATTAAACCCTTCTAGGTTTGGATAGCCCTAAACATATACAAGACCATCCAGTTGAGTTTGCATCAAAAATCATTTTAATAATTTATAAAAATCACCAAAGTTCTCTCTGGTGTTTTACCAAAATGCATGCCATTTCAAAAATACAATGAATTTGGAAACGAGTTAAATGCTCCTGTTAGGAAATTTCAAGGGCTTTCCAATGCAATTGGCCTCACTTCATTCTGAGTTGTAAAATAAAAATGGTGCTCATTTTGGTGTTTCTGGTACCTGTTGCCAAATCATTTTTCATTTCAAATCTATCCATCCAAATGTAGATCTACAAGTTGGAGGTGGTTTAGATTTAGTTGCTTTACATCTGTGAATTTTGGTTTGGCCAAATTCATATTTAAGTTGCCTTTTTGAGCCAAAAGTAAACAAGTACTTCTCTGTGAAAATTGAAATAGAAGAATAACTGCTGCAGGGCCAGATCTGCTAAATGGGCCGGCCAGAACGATTTGCACCGTGGGGGAAGCTAGCCGCAGTGGCTGACCAGCGGGCCAGCAGGCCACGCGGCAGCCACGCAGGCACAGCGTGGCCCCACGGTCGGTTTGACTATTTTGCGCGCGGTCAAGGGCGATGCGTCGGCATGACGCGCGGATTGCGTCACCCGCCGGCGGGATGTCTCCGGCGAGCACGCACGCGAATCCGGCGACCAAACTACAAATTAAAACCATCTAAACGTTTCTTACGACGAGGGCAACCGAGCGGAGGTAGTTTCGTTTCCGGGGAGGCATCGGAGGGGCGGCGGCGACGGCAACGCGCGGTGGCCGGACGGTGACCACGGCGCCGTCACGTTTTAGGGGGTTAGGGAGGGGGGAAAGTGGTCGGGGTGGCTCCCCTTCTTACTAAACGCGTAGAGGTGCTCGGAGAGGAAGGAGGGGGCTCGAGGCGGCCGGAATCCGTCGCCGGAGTCCGTCGGGGCCGATGATGAAACGGGGATGGCGCGGCGTCTACGGTTCGTTTCGGCCCGATTCGTTTTGCACCGAGCACAACCACAACCAGGCGAAGACGATGGAGCCAACGGCGAGCGGCGGCGAGCTCTCGTTTGGCCGAATCGACGACGAGCTCAACCTAGGGTTTCGGTTTGGGCATTTCTTGAGAGAGAGAGAGAAAGGATTTCGAGGGGGTGAGAGAGGAGCAGGTAGCAGCACATGGGAGCTTTTTATCTACTTAGAAGGCTTACCTTCGAAGCATTGGAAGCATGGGCTCCCATGCCCCTCTGCTGCGTCATCTACAGGAAGAAGAAGATGACCATGTGACTAGGATTACATTTAAGTCCCTGGAAAATTTACAAGTAGGTCCTTTGCTCTCTGAAAAAGGTTGTTTTCACTAGGCAAACAAAGTTTAAATTTTAAATCCTTTTGCCCAAAATTCTAATTAGTTAAGATACACAACATATGAAAATTAGCTCCATTTGATAAACTTTATAATTCAAAGTTGTTCAAATTTGAATTCTTACACAAATGGACATTGAATTTATTAGACTACTTAGGAGCTTCCAAAAATGATAATTTTTGGCACACATCATTTAATGTGTTACTTATGTGGTAGAAATTTCAAGTCATTTAGAGTTACTTCATAGAACAAACTTGTTCAAATTTAAAAAAGGTGCTGTCAAGAAAACAGGGGTTTTTGGAAACTTAAACAATTCAAAAACTTGTTTCCTTTTGGTTTTCATCCTTATTTATGATATAGAGCAAGTGGTATTTATTTCATGGCATTTGAAAAAAATTTGTAGAACAAACTTGTTCAAAATCCCAAATATTGCTGTGGAGAAAAACCATGTTTTCAGGACTTTAATGGATTCAATTTTTGGTCTCCTCTTGTGTGTGTTCCTTATTTGATATAAGGAAGCAATGGTATGAATTTCAGATCATTTGATGGAAGTTTCCAGAAGTAACTTGTTTGAGTTTTCTGTTTATGGAAATATTGGAATTTCTATTTAATAAGGCACTTGGCTTTTCTTTAACAATGCTTTGCCAAAATATTTATGTGACTAGAGATAGCAAGTCAATGCTCTCCAATACCTTTGTTTTTAATCTTGCAAGGTTGGAAAAACATTTGATAATATTTTGGTGAAGCATTTAAGAATGCCTCTTTTTCTGATAATCTTTTTAGGGAAATTTATTAAGTGTTTCCTCTCTTTCTTAATTTAGGCCTTGGAATTATATTCAACAAGTATTGGATTCATAAGATAGTTTTGGAAAACACTTTGATCAATATTTACTTTAGAAAATATTGCCAAAGTCATTGGAACAATATGTTGAATATTTTAGTTTACAGCTTTGCTATCTTTTTAAGTTTGCAAGTTTATATAATTAGTTTGTTTAGTTGCACTCAAACAAATACAACCAAAGTTTAATTGTCAAGCAATTAGCAAAACAACTATGTTAACATGTATTCCAAATTGGGATGTGACAGGTCTTCCCCCCTTAAAAAGAATCTCGTCCCGAGATTCACAAGCGAGGACTAAGGGAGGGCCAACAAACACAATGTTAGTGTTGGAGTGCCGGTGCTTCCCCCCTTTGACTTTTCTTGGGAGGAGGGGTTCATCCCTAAATTAGTGAATTCACTCTTAAAAGAAGTACACCAGTACTTGTTTTTAGGTCCAAAACTTTTGTTTCAAGTTTGAACAAAAATTAAGGTTAGTGCAGAACTACCTGGAAAAATACCGTCAATTATTTACATGAGTTCCTAGGTATATCCCACATATTACATACCACATATGGAGTGGTGGACCACTCTCATAATAAGGTATATAAGAAGCTAAAAACATAGCTTGTGGGTGCAAAGGTTAGGTTGCTATGGTAAAATAAACAGACAGAATAATACCCATGGCAGTGGGTATTACTCACCACAAGCAACTATCACTTAATGTGTTCATGATTTTAGTTGAATGTTTTACTTTCATAAGATACTCTTAAGCACAATCATAACCCAAGTATAAACTCATGCTAAGGTAAAACATTTAAACAAAATCCAATAAGCAAGCAAACAACACCACAGATGAATAGATTATTTATTCACTAGGTTATTGTTTACTAGAGGTTTTGGAATCCATCAATCATGAATAATTTAGCAAACAACCAGTAGCTAAAAACCAATGAATTCAATCATAAAGGTACTTCTAAAATACCATCTTCACCCAAGATAAAACTCCTATTACACAGGCATAAAAAGGTCTGCACAGATAACACACTAGTATGTAAAACCTACACCAGCATGCTATAAGAGATAATCATATCCTATAACCATAGAACATGCAACTAAATAATTCATGGCATGATAACAGAAGTAATAACTTCCTACACATGCTATATCAACACATATACTCATAAAATAAAAAGAGGGTAATCCTAGAGCAAAAATCACCATTTTCTAGTGGTGAACTAGTTTCACTCTAGAGAAGCAAACAATGCTATCATGATGTTTAAACTTAAACAAGCAAGTCATGAATATAAGTGTACCTAATAACAGTACACAAAACTTACTCATGTTAGTCAGCACAAACATCAAAACAATCCCATGAAACCACTATTAAACATGCATAAATTAATTCTAGCAATTTATGTTTTTCTTTAACCAATTGCTAGCAAACAAGCAAGGTATAACTCACACAACCAGTAGCTATGCAATTAATGAAAAGTTATATAAACCTTTTCAAAAATCCATACACTCAATTTAAAATTATTCACAAACAATCTACCAATCAAGAGGAATTTATTTTATTTGCGAACAATTTAATTTTAGCACACGATAGTGAAACATTTCTTAACATGATACCCCTAAGGAATATTATGCTAACAAAAGGATCACACCTAAACATATTAGTATTTACTAATAAGAAATAAACTTCTCATTTGCATAAGTGAAAAGAAACAATTATATTTTCCATGGTGGAAAATAGAAATCAATCACATAGTGAAACATGTTATTTTCACACATGTGTATGGTTGGGGATTTTCATCCTCAAGCCAAAATACAATGGGACCAGTGGGCTATGGCCTACTAATACCAAGTAAAAATAGGTACTAAACCTCTGATTACTCATGAAAAACTTTGCATACAAGATAGAAATATAATGCTATTTAATCTAGTGAAGCAATACTAGTGCATACTGATAGTAATGCTTACACATGCTTTACTATTAAGAGACATGCAAGCTAATAGAAGTACAAGCATAAAAATAACAGTACCTAAATGGTACTGGACTCAAAGAAAACATAGCACAAAATTTATCAAAGCAATCACACAAAGATCTAGCTTTCACAATAATTCCAAATAATAAACTAGAAGGTAACAAAAATTATTTCATTTTTATTCGAGTTCCAATCATGCACACACTTTCTAGGGTAGATTTATTGTAATAAAACAACATAATAACAAGTCCTAACAACTCCATATAAGTTAGGAAGCAAGATTGAATAAAACACAAATTTATTTCAATCAAGAGCACACAAAGAAACAAACACCGGAAAACTGTTGTATCCTTGATTTTATTAAACCATTCCATTGTTCACTTAATTCCTAAACCCTGAATTTCATAGTACCTACAATGTATATTAAGATTTGGTTTTCCAAATTAGATACACATGATATCCTATTGACTAGTAAACGAATAGGTCATCAACTTATTTTCTCGTGACTTCTCCTTTTACAAACTAGATTAAAAGGTGTCCCACGTCACTTAATTTCTTGGTTTAGAAAGAGTTGTCAGTAGTTCACATGCTTTGGTTAGGTGTCGACCTAAGATTATACCAAACATGTTAGTCTTGTTAGCTTTCTATTTAATCATGTTTGTCCGACAAGATACGACTAGCGTCATCGTACGTCGAATATTGAATTGTGCTCTTTTGATTGACTTTTGAGGGGGTTGCGCATCATGGCATGTGAAGACTCCTTTTTGCACCTTTTCCTAGAGGAGGGAGGTACATAACTTTTAAAAGGGGATTTCTCTTGTTTGGTCTTTTAAAAGGGAACATAAAAAGGTGCGACATTTAGCCAACAGAGCAAAACGAGTCTTTTGCAAACAGACAAACATAGAGGTTTTGGTCAGTAGTGGTTGGTTTTCTTCACGCCTTTTCTTCTTTGAGGGTTGTCGTGGTTGGAGCTTTATCTGTTGGAGTGCATCACTGGTAGCAACGCTATCAGCTCGTGTGGCTTGATGGTCCTCTATTAGGTCCAACGGTGCTTTCATTGATTGTGGGGGAGATGGTGATGGTTCACGACGGTGGCATTATGAAGCGAAAACAAGTATAAGTCTAAGCAACAAATTCTTGTTTTTGAATACTATACTAACATTTTTGCTTGCAAAAATTTAACACGAGGCGATTCAAAAACAAGAGCGGGGCAATCACAAATTTGCAAAACTTGAGCACTCCGCAAACATATAGAAGCCTAGATGAATCAAAATCTACACCACACAATAGCACAAAGTCCTATGGACACACATAAGCAAGCCAAAACACACAAGCAAGACTCCATTGGGGCTACGTAGGGGGAATGATCCAAAATCCTAGAAGTGGCTGAAGAACTATATCTACTTCTGACCATCATCACTGTAGAGCTAGGCAATTATTTTGGTCTCTCGGGACATCGGCAAGTATAAAAGTTTTTGTATGGAAACAAGATAATAGAAGTAAAGTTTTGATAAAACTTTATGCAACAATCTGTTTTTGAAACCCCAACTATTTTCTGAACAGAAAACTTCAAAGATGAGAGATGTTTCAAAAACAGAGCGGAGCAGTTGCAAATAAGTAAGAAATAAACTCTTAACCGAGAGAGATACTAACTCTGTAAGGCCCGCCCTTCGAACCACTGTTCAAGGACGCCCTTTATATGCATTTAGAATCTTTTGAAAAGATAATAAGGAGGGGAAAATATACTAAAATTCCCTTAGACAAAAATGATTTAGATTGTAACTAGGTTTTTACTCAAAAATAATTTTCTTTCCTATCTGACGTCCATGCTAACTAAGGTCTCCTAAGGTCAGGATGGCTCTGATACCAACTCTGTAAGGACCCCAGACCGGCAGTCTGAAACCCTACGTATGCATACATTCACGATCCCAGAAAGATCAGTCGTGAACAACATGCACAGTTGGCACACAGAAATACATCATCCATTACACGAATACATAAAGGTATTACACAAATGATCACATGATCAAGTATAAAGCAACTGCCAAAAGGGCAGGCAACTTAATCAAACACAGCGGAAGACAAATAAAACACAACGTAGTTGAGCCCAAGTCACGCCTTAACCTACAGGCTGCTGACCCGGAGACGATCCTAGTTCGCAAAGCCGTCAACTCCGTACTTCTCTTCATGGATATCCTTTGGAGGCTCCTTCTCAAAGTCTGGCAAGTAGATACCAGGGGCGAAACCATAATGAGTACATTTGAATGTACTCAGCAAGACATCCATCATTTCACTTACCAACATGCAAATATGCTTATATGGTGGAATAGGTAGGCTATAAATAGGGTTCACTATCAATGGTGTTCATATATGATGACACCATAGTTGCAGTCAGGTTATTCTGTATCTTTGTTGAAGAAGATACTTCAGAAGAAAATAATATAGTTTTATTTCTCTTGTCGATATCACATGTACAAGAGGTTTTGTGAAGCTTTGTTAAAGAATATTTTCTCTTTGCAAAACTTCTTGGAATCAGTTTCCAGAATTCTTGCTTAGAGTAGAAAAGGTTTTCTTTGCAAAACATTTTGTTTTGTATAACATCATCTGGCTTTTCATCATCCACGATACCTCCACGGTATAAGTTTCTATTCCTTTCCGAACTTCACAAGTTCAACACTTCCTTTCCAAAATTCCCTTTTCAAAAACTTTCTCTTTTGAAAACATTGACACAATGCTAGCTACATGGCCATTCAACTGTCCATATCCGAGGACGCGGCTTCTTCGAAAAAGTTGTACTCTGCAGAGGTGTACACATCCACCAGATCCAGTACACCTCCCGTGAACAATCACGGACTGTAACAACAGTATGTAAACATCAGGTATCTGATCATAACCATCCACTATGTTCAAGCTAGAATATGCCTATCTCTCAGTTTTAATCTCCTCGGCACCATGTCGCACATCGCCATGACAGGAGACTCAACCGATGCAACCGGAGGGAAAATTAATCCCACACTTTATATGCCTCAACATTGGGAGTTTTGACGACATTCGGTTCGAGGGTACGACGTCCCTTATAGCGATTGAGATAGCACACACTAATAAGAACAAACTTCAAGTTAAGCCCCGTGCCCATGTTGGGGTAGGGTGGCAGTACGGTAAAGGTTGTCCGGCGAAGACTAGGTTATGTGTCATTTTTGAAAACACCACTTTCTCAAAAATGACCACTTCCACATTCCTCCGGAGAACAAGGATCCGCCTTTTCTCCGGGGTTTTCCGTAAAGCCTTTGTTTTGTAGAATCACAATTTTAGGGTGTCCACTTAGGGACTAGTATATTTGATGGTAATAAATACCATAGGGTGGCTTATGGGCTTGGTATTACCAAGTTTAACTAATGGCATGATAGTAACCTATAATATAGTATAGTAGTAAATTCCACATCAGAAATAGTTTTGATAATCAAGTTTTGGTAAAACTTCAGAGGTAAAACATGCATGATAGATAATGATAAGTATTGTATCAGCAAGCATCAGGATGGCTTGCCTGGTATCTCTTTGTGTCCCTGGTTGTTGGAGTGACTGGAACTTGAAACAGAGCTTCACGACACTTCCTTCCCCTTCGTTTTCTAACGCCGTAAAAAGAGAATAAAGGACACACATTCAGAACCAAACAAGACAAACAAGGCTACAAGTAATACATACAGCAAGCAATCAAGAAGTACCACCCAAGTTCTCAATTTTTCCCTTAAGAAAAATTGGCATAAAAACTATAGTTGAAAAGTCTGCTTTTTTTTTTCCTAGTGTTTATGTGTGGCCAATTCAATGATTTTTAGTTAAGAACACCATGGACCAGTGGGGTAAAGCACATGTTACTAGACAGTAGGGTGTCACATAAAACACATTTTGATGTCTAAAAATTCCCACAACAATCTCTATGGCTAGCACACATAATTTGCTAAATTACTCAAGTGGTGAAATAAGCTCATGACAACAAGTCAAACCTATTTTTCCACCATGAGGCAAACATACCAGTGGGTGTCCCACTATTAAATATGCTCACCAAGAGGTTAATAAGCCTCTGGTCACTTTTATAAAAGTGCTCCAAACAAACAATCTAGCATCCAAAAACTCCTACTCATACTAGTAGAAAATTTAGGAAAAATACTAGACTAGTGTAGGCTACACTAGTTAATTTTATGCACAAGTGTGCAAGCTAGCAGAGGAAAAATACTCCTCTAACTAGTACCATAAATGCTACTGGATTCCACAAAATAACATAAAAAGCATAGCTAGGAAACAAGGAAAAACTATGCTTAAAATGCTACACATGTGAGGAGATTAATTCCTAGTCATCCAAGTGTTACTCATGCTTTTATGCTACTTAAGAGGAAACCTATCAGAGGTGAAAACCCTAAGATAATAATGCCACAAGGACATTCCATCCTCTGGTTTCCATACCAAAGATTCATATTTTTCCCTAGGGGAAAACAAGACAAAAGCATACATGAATATCTTAGTATGAAATTTAGACTTTAAGCATTTCTATTTAAATCTATTTCAAACACAAGCACCAAGTATCTAGAGGTTCTATAACCAAAATAACAGTACCTAAATGGTACTAGTTTCATGAGAATTAATCTAGCAATAAGCCTAAAAAGCATTTAAAGATCTACTCAAAACATATATAAAAGAAACACATCTAGTGTGGGGGAAATAATGTTTCCACCAAAAATGCAATGAAACCAGTGGGTGTTCCACTAGCATATCAAAGCATTAAGAGGTCACAATGCCTCTGGTCCACTTGCTAAAAATTTAACAAAAGACTAAACAAGCTTCTAGTGCAATAACAATACTAGCAGAAAATAACAGGGTGCTAAAATAAGCAAGGCAATGCTACTCATGCTATTGTTTTTCACACAAGTGAAAAATCTAGGAGTCAAGCACTCATAACAAACTTATCAAAATGCTACTGGTCCTATGAATACAGCACAAAAATATATGGTTTTACAACCACAAATTCTTATGTCAAAAATTCCACACATGAGGGAATTTTTCCATAACATTCTCATAGTAATGATTAAGCTACTCATGCTTTTATACCAAATCAAATGCAAGCTATCAGAGGTGATAACAACACAAACTAAGTATCAACATGGTGCTGTATCTAATCTCTCAACAAAACAATTCAATCACTTGCACACAAAGTTAATCAATCAAAAATTGCTATGCAAGTATTACTAGAGAATAATCATATGTTAATAACAAAAATCCTATTGCTTCTCCACTCAATTCCACACATTCTAACATGCTAAAATAGTTAAGTAACACTTATAAAACAAGTTCACACATCTTAAACATGCTAGAAAACAATATTGTAACACAAAAATATCATCACACAAATTAATTAACTAAAATGCCAAAATGGCAGAAACATGCATTTGAAAGATCTGTCCACCAAATTTTGTAGGATGCTCTAAAAATTAAACCCTTCTAGGTTTGGATAGCCCTAAACATATACAAGACCATCCAGTTGAGTTTGCATCAAAAATCATTTTTAATAATTTTATAAAAATCACCAAAGTTCTCTCTGGTGTTTTACCAAAATGCATGCCATTTCAAAAATACAATGAATTTGGAAACGAGGTTAAATGCTCCTGTTAGGAAATTTCAAGGGCTTTCCAATGCAATTGGCCTCACTTCATTCTGAGTTGTAAAATAAAAATGGTGCTCATTTTGGTGTTTCTGGTACCTGTTGCCAAATCATTTTTCATTTCAAATCTATCCATCCAAATGTAGATCTACAAGTTGGAGGTGGTTTAGATTTAGTTGCTTTACATCTGTGAATTTTGGTTTGGCCAAATTCATATTTTAAGTTGCCTTTTTGAGCCAAAAGTAAACAAGTACTTCTCTGTGAAAAATTGAAATAGAAGAATAACTGCTGCAGGGCCAGATCTGCTAAATGGGCCGGCCAGAACGATTTGCACCGTGGGGGAAGCTAGCCGCAGTGGCTGACCAGCGGGCCAGCAGGCCACGCGGCAGCCACGCAGGCACAGCGTGGCCCCACGGTCGGGTTTGACTATTTTGCGCGCGGGTCAAGGGCGATGCGTCGGCATGACGCGCGGATTGCGTCACCCGCCGGCGGGATGTCTCCGGCGAGCACGCACACGTCGAATCCGGCGACCAAACTACAAATTAAAACCATCTAAACGTTTCTTACGACGAGGGCAACCGAGCGGAGGTAGTTTCGTTTCCGGGGAGGCATCGGAGGGGCGGCGGCGACGGCAACGCGCGGTGGCCGGACGGTGACCACGGCGCCGTCACGTTTTAGGGGGTTAGGGAGGGGGGAAAGTGGTCGGGGTGGCTCCCCTTCTTACCCTAAACGCGTAGAGGTGCTCGGAGAGGAAGGAGGGGGCTCGAGGCGGCCGGAATCCGTCGCCGGAGTCCGTCGGGGCCGATGATGAAACGGGGATGGCGCGGCGTCTACGGTTCGTTTCGGCCCGATTCGTTTTGCACCGAGCACAACCACAACCAGGCGAAGACGATGGAGCCAACGGCGAGCGGCGGCGAGCTCTCGTTTGGCCGAATCGACGACGAGCTCAACCTAGGGTTTCGGTTTGGGCATTTTCTTGAGAGAGAGAGAGAAAGGATTTCGAGGGGGTGAGAGAGGGAGCAGGTAGCAGCACATGGGAGCTTTTTATCTACTTAGAAGGCTTACCTTCGAAGCATTGGAAGCATGGGCTCCCATGCCCCTCTGCTGCGTCATCTACAGGAAGAAGAAGATGACCATGTGACTAGGATTACATTTAAGTCCCTGGAAAATTTACAAGTAGGTCCTTTGCTCTCTGAAAAAGGTTGTTTTCACTAGGCAAACAAAGTTTAAATTTTAAATCCTTTTGCCCAAAATTCTAATTAGTTAAGATACACAACATATGTGAAAATTAGCTCCATTTGATAAACTTTATAATTCAAAGTTGTTCAAATTTGAATTCTTACACAAATGGACATTGAATTTATTAGACTACTTAGGAGCTTCCAAAAATGATAATTTTTGGCACACATTCCTTATTTAATGTGTTACTTATGTGGTAGAAATTTCAAGTCATTTAGAGTTACTTCATAGAACAAACTTGTTCAAATTTAAAAAAGGTGCTGTCAAGAAAACAGGGGTTTTTGGAAACTTAAACAATTCAAAAACTTGTTTCCTTTTGGTTTTCATCCTTATTTATGATATAGAGCAAGTGGTATTTATTTCATGGCATTTGAAAAAAATTTGTAGAACAAACTTGTTCAAAATCCCAAATATTGCTGTGGAGAAAAACCATGTTTTCAGGACTTTAATGGATTCAATTTTTGGTCTCCTCTTGTGTGTGTTCCTTATTTGATATAAGGAAGCAATGGTATGAATTTCAGATCATTTGATGGAAGTTTCCAGAAGTAACTTGTTTGAGTTTTCTGTTTATGGAAATATTGGAATTTCTATTTAATAAGGCACTTGGCTTTTCTTTAACAATGCTTTGCCAAAATATTTATGTGACTAGAGATAGCAAGTCAATGCTCTCCAATACCTTTGTTTTTAATCTTGCAAGGTTGGAAAAACATTTGATAATATTTTGGTGAAGCATTTAAGAATGCCTCTTTTTCTGATAATCTTTTTAGGGAAATTTATTAAGTGTTTCCTCTTTCTTAATTTAGGCCTTGGAATTATATTCAACAAGTATTGGATTCATAAGATAGTTTTGGAAAACACTTTGATCAATATTTACTTTAGAAAATATTGCCAAAGTCATTGGAACAATATGTTGAATATTTTTAGTTTACAGCTTTGCTATCTTTTTAAGTTTGCAAGTTTATATAATTAGTTTGTTTAGTTGCACTCAAACAAATACAACCAAAGTTTAATTGTCAAGCAATTAGCAAAACAACTATGTTAACATGTATTCCAAAATTGGGATGTGACAATAAGAGAGATCATCTTGCAGTTCAATGGAATCATGATCAACTGCACGATCTGGATCTTTGAAACACTGAGTTGTGACACGTGAAACACATCGTGCACCTTGGATAGTTTTTCTGGAAGTTCAAGACGATAGGCATTTTCCGCACGCCTTGAGAGAATGTTGAAAGGACCAATGTATCTTGGTGCAGGCTTTCCTTTCACCCCAAAACGATGAGTGCCTCTGAGGGGAGTTACACGGAGATATGCTTTGTCACCAGGTGCATAGATCATGTCCATGTGCTTCTGACGAGACTGAGCAATCTTGAGATTGTCACGAATGATGCGAACTTTCTCTTCGGCTTCCTTAACAATGTCAGGGCCTAAGAGTGAACGTTCACCAGCTCCAGACCAATTGATTGGACTCCTGCATCTGCGGCCATAGAGTGCTTCAAATGGTGCCATGCCTAGGCTTGCCTGGAAGCTGTTGTTGTAGGAGAATTCAGCATATGGAAGGCATTCCTCCCATTTCATGCCAAAGGAGAGACCACATGCTCTAAGCATATCCTCGAGAATCTGATTGACTCTTTAGACTTGCCCTTGAGACTGAGGGTGATAGGCTATGCTGAACAGAAGTTTGGTGCCCAATGCTTCTTGAAAGCTTTTCCAGAAATGAGAAGTGAATATGCTTCCACGGTCTGAGCTTATTTCCAGTGGAACACCATGAAGAGGAACAATCTTTGCTGTGTAGAGCTCTGCTAACTGGCTAACTGAGATTGTTTCTTTGACAGCAAAGAAGTGAGCTACTTTAGTGAGACGATCAATGACAACGAAGATTGCATCGTTGCCCTTCTTGGACTTTGGAAAACCAGTGACGAAGTCCATTTCAATCATGTCCCACTTCCACTCAGGAATTTTCAGAGGTTGGAGTAGACCGGCTGTATTCTGATGGACTGCCTTAACACGTTGACAAACGTCGCATTCGGAAACGTATTGAGCAATTTCACGTTTCATGCCAGGCCACCAATACAGTGTCTTAAGATCCTGGTACATCTTTGTACTTCCAGGGTGAATGGAAAGAGGAGTTTCATGAGCCTCCTTGAGAATGACATCTTTGAGACTTTGAACTTGAGGAACTGTAATGCGTCCTTCAAAGAACACAGTTCCTTTGTCATTAATTGAGAAGGACTTAAATTTCTCCTTGCCTAGTTTGATGTGTTCTACCATCTTCTTGATTTCAGCATCACGAAGTTGTTCAGAACGAATCTTGTCCTCGAGAGTTGGACTGGCTGTCAAGCTTGCAAGATAGCCTTGAGGAACAAGAACAAGGTTCAGCTTCTGGAATTCTTCAAGAAGAGGAGGTTGGCTTTCCATGATCATGAGATTATTGCAATAGGACTTGCGACTGAGAGCATCGGCCATAACATTAGCCTTGCCTGGAGTGTAAGAAATGGTGAGATCAAAGTCTTTAATCTTTTCAATCCATCTCCTTTGCCTGAGGTTTAGATCTGGTTGAGTGAAGATGTATTTCAGACTCTTATGATCGGAAAAGATCTCAGTGCGATTACCCAACAAGTATTGTCTCCATTTCTTGAGGGCAAACACAACTGCTGCAAGTTCAAGGTCATGTGTGGGATAATTTTGCTCATGGGAATTCAACTGACGTGAAGCATAAGCCACAACTTGACGTTCTTGCATAAGAACTGCACCTAGACCTTGGAGAGATGCATCGCAGAATATCTGGAAAGGTTTGGTAGTATCTGGGCCAACCAGAACTGGTGTAGAAGTGAGTTTAGTCTTCAGGAGATTGAAGCTCTCATCACATTGTGGAGACCAAACGAACTTCTTGTCCTTCTTTGTGAGATCAGTGAGAGGTTTGGCAATCTTGGAAAAGTTTTGGACGAAACGACGACAATAGCTAGCCAAGCCAAGAAAACTTCTGACTTGCTTCACCGTCTTAGGAGGTTTCCAATCAACAATTGCTTTAACCTTTTCTGGATCAATGGCTATGCCCTTGGCTGAGATGACATGACCAAGGTAAGCAACTTCTGGAATCCAGAACTCACATTTGGAGAATTTGGCATATAGACGATGCTCGCGAAGTTTCATGAGAGTGAGACGAAGATGTTCTCCATGCTCTTCCTCAGATTTTGAGTAGACCAGAATGTCATCAAGATATACCACAACGAACTTGTCGAGGTATTCGTGGAAGACAGAATTCATGAGTCTAGAGAATGTCGCCGGTGCATTGGTGAGACCAAAGGACATGACGGTATATTCATATAGACCGTACCGAGTGGTGAAGGCTGTTTTTGGAATATCTTCCTTTCTGATCTTTATTTGATGGTAACCCATTCTCAAGTCCAACTTGGAGAATATTGAGGCTCCAGCAAGTTGATCAAAAAGATCATCGATACGAGGAATTGGATACTTGTTTTTGATGGTTTTCTCGTTAAGAGGACGATAGTCAACAACGAGTCTCTTTGTTTGATCCTTCTTCGCAACGAACAGAGTTGGGCAACCCCAAGCGGAGGAACTAGGTTGAATGTAACCTTTTTCCATGTACATATCGATTTGCTCCTTCAACAACTTCAGTTCAGGAGGAGCTATCTTGTATGGATGCTTAGAGATTGGAGCAGTACCTGGTTCAAGCTCGATCACGAACTCAACTGCTCTGTCCGGAGGCATCCCTGGCAACTCTTCTGGAAAGACGTCAGGGAATTCACAAACCACCGGAACATTTTCAAGTAGAGGTAGAGGTTTTGCATCGAGGGTGTAAAGCTGAACAGAACTTGATTCATTTGGAGAATAGACTATCTGGCCAGAAGGGTGGAACAGAGTTATTGACTTCTGAGCACAATCAATCGTAGCTTTATTGGCCTTCAACCAATCCATGACAAGAATGACATCAATGTCAGAATTGCCAAGCAGAATGAGAGAAGCAAGGAATATGTGACCTCCAATTAGGATCTGATTTTCATGACTGATCTTGGAAGTTTGCACAGTTGCTCCAGGGGAGTTTACTACTAGCGGGGAACCCAAACCAACAAAGGGGAGTTTAAGTGCTGTCGCAAAGATCTTTGACACGAAAGAATGCGATGCTCCGGTATCAAACAACACTTTAGCTGGAAAGGAGTTTACGGGGAATATACCGAGAACGACGTCAGCAGCTTCCTCAGCTTTGTCGACCTTGACATGATTCACCCTCGCGGTCCTCCCGACAGGCCTGTTGTTGGAGTTGAAGGCTTTAGCCAGGGGAGCACGCACCATTGCCTGGTTTGTGTTGGGACGAGGTGGTGGTGGAGGTAGCTGCCTCTGAGTGCACTTGTCAGCGTAGTGCCCCGTCTGCTTGCATTTGTAGCAAGTGACGACACGAGGAGTATCTGGCCTTGGCTGCCCCATTGAAAACCTCTGACCTTGCATGTGAGCTGGGTTGGGTGGGCGGGGAGCAAAGCCTGGAGAAGCTTGGGCATATGGAGCCCGAGTGACAGCACCATTTGGCACCCAGATACGGCGCTTCTGCGGAGGGGTGGTCATGTTGGAGGAGGAACCACCCTCACGCGAGTGCTTCCGAGACTCCTCAAACGCCTTGCACCCATTTTCCTCATTGAGCGCGGTGTTCACGAGCTCCTCGAAGTCTTTGGCCTTTTGTTGGAGGGCGTACTTGAGTTCCGGGTTAAAACCTCGGCGGAACCTTGCCATCTTCTTAGCCTCAGTGGACACCTCATCACCAGCGTAACGAGCGAGGCGATTGAACTCATTCTGATAGCCAATGACGTCCAGCTTGCCCTGCTTGAGAGAGCAAAACTCTTCACGCATCCTTTCCATGAGACCATCTGGGATGTGGTGCTTTAGGAAAGCTTCCTTGAAACAACCCCAGGTGATTGGGTAGCCAGCTCTCATGGTATGGTAGTTCTCCCACCAAGTAGCTGCCTGACCCTTCAGTAGGTAGGAGGCATACTTGACCTTGTCTTCCTCAGCAACGTGAGCAATCTCTAGAGCCCTAGCGATCTCACGGATCTAGTCATCAGCATCTAGAGGCTCGCGTGTTGCCACGAAAGCTCTCGGGCCCAGACTCAGAAACTCCTTGATACTGACTCGTGGAGCGTTCTGGTTGTTGTGCTGATTAGCCTGGAACTGGGCCATCTGCATCACGACCTGAGTCATCTGAGTCAACAGCTCCGTGATTGGCGGTGGCTCAGGCGGGTTGTTCCTTGTTGGCCGCATCCTGAATGGAAATGCATTTTAGCACAACAACAGAAAAAGGATAGACTTGGTAACCGAAAGAGAGATTATTCCGCCGCATGAATAGCAACAAGTACATCATCACATGTTCAAATACATCAGAATATCCAACACACCATAAATGGTTCGAATGCCAAAGGATAACTAAACATAGCTAAAAATGGATACATCGGTACTCCCATGCTCATCACGCAGGACGGCGGTGAGTAGTACGACGAGAGGTACGGTGCGGAGCACGCCCACGAAAGTAGGTAGAACGACGATCCACATAGACCTGACGTGGCCTGAGAGCGACTCTAGGTGTGGTGAAGTACATAGCGTCGACTCCCTGTGCTCCAAAGCGTTGAATCCCAGTGTAACCAGCACCGAGGTTGAGGAGTGGACCTCTGATCGGCTCGTAACCTCCAGCGTCTGGCAGACGATGACCAACTGGCTGATCGAAACGTGCAAAGCGCTCATCTCCAACAAAGTCTATGGTGTAAGTCGCTAGACGAGTCAAAGCAAGGTAGAGATGCTCTCTGACTGAAGCCAACTCCTGAGATAGTGTGCCGGCAACTGCGTCACTGTGCCTCACAAACTGAGCGGTGGTGTGCAGCCTGGAGTTATCATGCTCGTAGACATCCAGGTTGTCGTAGAGAGTGAAGTGAGCTCCTCGAAGTGATGTAACCACGGGGGATGTGGCGATAGATAGAATCGTCAAATCCCCAGTAGTCAGCACGAAGGACGGTGAGACTCACATAAGCTGCCTGCTGCACAGCCATATCCACTGTGGAACCTACTGCCTCGTAGCGGTGGACAACGCTCATGCCATCATCTGACAGAATGTAGACGATAGCCTGGTTGTAGGTCTGGTCAAACTCTCGCTGCTGCTCGTAGACCTGGTACTCTGGTGCCCAACGGAGCCCCAGATAAGTGACCATGTCTCTCAGCATCTCCGGATAACCGGCAGTGCTCTCGCAACGAGTCATCCGAACCACCTGCGGGTAGAACCTGAGATCCATCTGCAGATGATCGGGGAAGTTTTGATTAGACGCCGGTAGAGAACTGAAGTGGAAAGCAACAACAAGGTTTCAACGGACGAAAAGGATGTTGAGAAGAACAGGATATCGAAGCAACATCGGGAAACACGAGGCCAAAAACTCCTGAGGTACTACGGAAAACCCATCCGGGCTTCTAAAGGATCAATATCTACTGCTTAAGGAATAGAGGATCTACTTCCGGGGCTTACACGCCTCCGTTCTCAATCGTGAGTAGGCAACATGATAAATCATGTCACAACCACCTCCATTCCTATGGACTAGTAGATATAACTATCCTAGAGAAACCAGGATTCGTGAAAACCTAACTTGAAAGTTTAGGTGAGAAGAGAAAACAACGTTGCACTTCCTTACCAGAAAAGGGAGGGTGGGTGGGGAAAGAAATAAAAGAACAGAATTCCTACTCTCACGTTTCATTTTTCCTATATAGCTACAAAATAGTTTCTAGACTCAACTGCGACCAGTAAAAGGGATCATACAGGCAGACAGGCTCTGATACCATTTGTCGCACCCGGACTTCTAGAGGATACTCGCAGTTCCGTTGAACAGTAGTTGATTGGATTACGGGGCTTACCGGCACCCGCATCTCTTACGAGTAGGCCAACACACGTATGTGTGACAACCAACCCCTACTGTTCATCGTCTACGTAAACCATCCCATAGAAATCAGGATACTACCATGGACGTACTTCATACCATACACACATGGTACGTCAACGGCGTTTAACAGAATGATAACACAACATATCTCTAGGACACAAAAGATGGAAATAAGTTGCAAATAGCTCTCACTAGAGCAGAGATAGCAAATACAATCATCAAGAGGACACATGTCCCAACATAACATCATTACATCTCAGCGGAAGCATTCAAAGGGTCTGGGTACAGACAAATCCAAATAGGCTTAAGAAGTCGGGAATGAAAAGACGGAGCCCATCCACGAGGTCTCGGATCCTGCCCGGGTCCGCTATCTACTCATCAGCAGCCTCGTCAAACTCCACGTAGTAGCCGTCACGGGGATCCTCGTAAGCGTAGTCTGCGGAAACCACAGCCCCAAAGGGGTCAGTACAACAACGTACTGGCAAGCAAGACTCACAGTTCACCAAAGTATAACCCGTCAACACCAAGCACATATGCCTTGGGTTCAGCGGAAGAAAGGGTGATACAAAAGATGCGGCAGCTGGCTGCACTAACCAACTACAGAACATGATACAACTTCCGGCTAACAGAAAGGGGATAAGATAGCGTATCGTAACCAACTATAATTAACCACCAAACAAACCCATCCTGGATCTCGCCCCTTATCCAAAGAGGCAACCCGAGGATAACTCACACAGTTGGATTAATGATGGATCAAGTTATTGTGGCAATAAGGCTATTACTAGTCAAGTTATCATTAGTTAGATGTAAGTTGTTCTCAGTATTGTTAGCCAGTACTTTCACCAAGTTAACCATAACCGCGGAAAACACGGCTTCTCGAGAAGATTTATCCCTGCAGGGGTGCACCAATTTAGCCGTACACGTAAGAATAACCCGCCAGATGGAAGGGCCCTTCCACCAAGCGGGGCACTCAACACAACTCAACTCTTCTTCGCATCAAGCCCAAAGCACCACGTGCTGTGCGTGCGCGGCTAATCGAGCCCCACGAAGAAAAGGGGATCCTCATAGCACTGGAAGACCACGCCGCCCTAAATGCCGACTACAAAAGTTCCACCCTGGCCTCGGGTTCGTACCTGCATATGCGTGCATCAAATGGAAAGCCCGAACTAAGTGTGGCGATTTGGACGAGATGCGAATCGAATCAAATTGAGGGGGGCGCCCATACACGCTTCCCACATGCGGATAGTGCGCTCATCATGGATCAGTAGACAAGACCCTTTTCCTATTAGGGTCGACACTAGCAGGCCTCAAAAACCACGCCGGGCCTCCTGCCTGTGCCTTATCATCAAATATTATTACCTCAAAATTAACAGGTTGTTGTTTAACATCGAGCCCCATAACATAATAGAATATGATAACAGAAAGTAACGGGTAGCAGACTCGAGCAAAACAACCCTAAGCATGCTAGTAAGACACGGGCCACAATCAATGGGGTTATAGGTGTGGAGGTGAGGCTATATCAGGGTTAAAGGATAACATGTGATAGGTTCGTAACAGAAACAACTATTCATATGGCTAGCAGAAATAGACAACGGAAAGTATCGGTAACCAATTTTGAAAGGAACACAATGGTTCATGTGAGTGATAACTTGCCTGCAAACTCAGCAGCCTGGTACTGAGCTAGATCCTCAGAAGGGGTGTCGTAAGTATCGTCTGTCTCAACGTCGTCGTCTATCCGAGAAGAAGCAAACAAACAACGCAGAGAGACAAACAATCAATAACATGGCATAATGCACAATCATAGGATGATGCATGACCATTTAATTGATGCATAGAAATAAATAATGGACTTGGTAACAACATGATTAAATGGACCCACATGCAAGTTGGGGTTGCATATGAAAAGCCCATAAATTATGGTTGAAACAATTGTTTTCCAACTAACCAATGGGTGATAGTGGATTAGTATGATGCATGGATGAGGAAAACAGAAAAATGACAACAATAGAACCAATTGGAAATAAGGTTTACCAATTTAGAAATTTATTTATTAAGTTAGGGAATTTTTTGGTTCCTTAAAGCTGTTACACAATCATTTGTTGTTTTCAGCAATTTAAATTGTTCAAAACAAATAACAAAATTCATATTTGAAAAGAACACAAAATTTTAGTTGGATTACATGTTTCAAATATTGAAAAAGGAATTTAAGATGAATTATTTATGAATTAAACAAGTTAAACAAGAATTAAATGAATTAAATTCAAGTTTGAATATTATTTGAATTTTATTTGTTCCAAACATAAATTCAAATTCATATTTGAAAAGTTTATACTTTTCTAGTTTGAAAACATATTTTATAAGTTCAAAAATAATTTAATTTGAGCAAGTTATGAATTTAGCCAATTTAAATGATTTAAACAATGTTTAAATTATTTAAGCAATTTTAATTATTCAAAACATGAAACAAAATTTATATTTGAAAAGGTGGTTTGAAATAGCATGGAAAACATATTTTATTTATGTTATTTGGATTAAGTATGAAATAGTTATGCAATTATACAAATTTCAAATGAATTGTTTGAATTTGAAATTTGAATGCATTTGGATTATTCAAAACAGAAAACAATTGGTTTAAATAGATAGATAATTAAATTTGGTCCAACAAACATATTTTATTTTTATTATTTGGGTTTATAAAATAAAAGTTATTAGCAATTTAGTTTCAGGGACCAATCTGTGATTAAAAGGACTTGTTTTAAAAAAAAGAAAAGGGCTGAAATTCTTTTGTTACTCCGCAGTGGCCAGCCAATGCCACTGACAGAGGGCCCCAGGCCAGCGTGGATGCTCGCGTGGCACGCGGTGCGCATACAGCAGCTGACAGGGGGGCCACCCTGTCAGCGCGCTGCGCAAAAAGGTTGGATTTTTCCCTACGGGAGGGGGGACTCGAACCCTGGCCCTCTCGCTCGCGCGCACTGCACTGCAACCAGTGCGGTAAGCGAATCGATCTTGTCAGTATACGATGCGCAGCCAAGGTAAGGTTCAGTTTCATGCACGCTAACTGAAACTGACGAACACGCGCCTATCTGAACCTGACGGAAAACGACGCCGGCGGCGAGCTGATGGTGGTGCTGTCACGACCCCGGACCCAGAGATATACATACTGTTATGTGCTCCTAGCCATGGACTCACAAGGGCTTCAGGGTTACCAGCCCCGGACGAAACAAACAACGGCAGGCAGACTGGATTCATCGGCACGTAGTCCGGATCCCCAGTCTACTACTCCTTGTATCCATGCTAGTCATAACCAACTATGCATATCGAAGCGTCCACGAATCGAATGAAACTGAAGGAAACGGGACCAAAGCTATACAGAGATGCTATGTGTCCAGAAAGTGCAACAACAATCGAGAGTTACTGGGGTTACCTCGCCCCAGGCCGATCACATCGACAGGCGGGCTCGGACATGGATCATCGGCTCCACAACCCCTCGACTGCGACAACTATGCAGGCATAGCGAAAACTGTATAACAATGAGCTCGAAACCAACAACCGATCAAAGCAGTACTCTAAACATGAAACTGTATTAAACAGGTGTTACTAGAGTATAGCTTACAAGCAGAGGTCACACGACCCAACATTACATCAGACAACAGAAGGCAAAATTATGTTGCTAATCAACAAGAACCAAAAAGGCCTAAGAGGCCACAACATAAGGCGACGTCCCAGCCCATAGATTCCAGGCTGCTACCTGAGAACCCCAAACTACTCGTCGATGTCCATGTTGAACCACCACTGAAGTGACGAACTCCACCTGAACCAAAATTAAGCAAACCTGAGTACGGGAGGTACTCAACAAGACTTAGTTAACCTATTATATATCTGCTGGTTTCAGAAAGGGTTTTATGAAAGGCTGATTTGCGTAAAGCAATCTTTGTTTTCCAAATAGAGGAGGAATAGCACGTCTCATAGAATATTTTCAAAACAGATGAGAAGCTCACTACTGTAATCATCATCTTTTGGATCCACCAACATCAATTCCCAGCACCTCACATGCTACAAGGATCACCCCTCCCGGCATCTCCGGGGAGGCACCCTTCAAACATTACCTCCATGCTTTGTCAACATCTTTTACGTCACGTTAGGTTGTCTATGGTCTTTGCCTTCACCAAGTCGTCCTTAACCGTGGACACGGCTTTTCGAAAAGATTGCCCTGCAGGGATGTACACTTTACCCACACGTACCATCCGACTCTTAGCGCCACATGTATGTTCTTCCATGGAACGCGGCAGAGGGTGGCTGGCCACGACCTTTACCTTACCCGACCCTATCCATGAGTCAACCCAAGACAGGGCCACCCCGTCAACAGGGAGTTGGCCATCCTCCTGACGGCACCTGTCTCTGTGAGGCGGGGTCAAGATCCGTGTACGTCCATCACTTGGCCCCGGTCACGCCCTAGCGGAGCATTTTGTTTTCAAAACCGTTTATAAGGTTTTATTTGCGGTGCCGAAAGGAAATCTCAAACTACCTGACTCATGGATCTGGCCAAACAAGTTAGTTGGTCGAGCGCGGTTACTTAGACCCCGCGTGTGGTTGCACGCTCAGTCTTGGCTTCCGCTCGAGACCGTAATCCTAGAGATGGCGAGTACAGGACGAACAACCACTTACCAAGTGGCCTCCCATACCAGCCTTAGTCAAGTTATCCACACAAAGCTCATCTCACCACGTCATCATATCATACTAGGTTATCGCATCTTGATTCATCAACCGGATGGAGCAGAGGTAACAAACATGTAAAGCTAAGCGAAGCAGATTGAGGCTCTGGCGATGCGCACAAGCAAATCTATGGCGGCTAGGAGCAGTGGAATCAGGATATTGAGGCAAATGCAGTATATAGGTGAACTATGTCTACTGGCATCAAATAGTTTGGAATCGAATGCAAAGTACGAGATCAAATGTTGTTCGAAAGCATATATGAGCAGATAAGAGGTTATGCTTGCCTTGGTTATAAGAAAACCAGATAAAGATGTCTTCTGGAATAAGTGCTTGACTTGTCGGTTAAGATCAAGTATTCGTCATGGATCTGCTGGCCTTCTCTTCGGAGTCACGTTCTACCGAGGGGGAACAAACACCGAAAAGAAGAATAACAATCAATCATGGCATCGATGCAATGTGCAATATGTATGCATGAGCAGATTAATGCACTGAAATAAAGCCCTAAGCATGATGTTTGGGTTGCTAGGGTTCATATGACGGTTACACATTTTTACTGAAATTAGCCCGAAATGGACCCCGGAGGGGGTTTCGGGCGATTATAAAAGTGAGTACCATTTTAGTTGCTCAAATGGGTTTGAAAACATCATAAACATGTTGCATTTGTCATTTTGAGCATTTTGGTATATAACTTTTAATTTTCTAATTTTAGTGAATAAAAACTTATTTTTCTATTTTTAAATGGATTAAACCACATTAAATAAAGGCAATTTTGGACTTTCTCAAAAATGTGTGGAAATGACATTTTTGGGTAGAGAACATTTTTATGAACATTTCTAAGTTTTCATTTTATTTTTCTGAGCAAATTGTAATAGATATTCAATTACCATTTTAAGTCATTTTCTGTAATTTTAAATAACAGAGGAAATATGACATCATCATGATGTCGAGGTGACATCACTCTGGATGAAACTCACGGATGAACTCCAAATTCGTCGAATTGGTTGCAAATTGTATGGAACAAACTATACCACAACAGGGAGGAGATCAAGGGGAGCCAAATGGTGGCAGCGGCTGGTGGAATGGCCACCGGAATACTCGCCGGCGTCCATGGCGCGGCGGCGGCCGGCGGGAGCACGAGGGCAGGAAGCTACCGAGGGGGAGGGAGAGGATTGAGGGGTCCTGGAGACTCACCAAGATGCAGTGAAGAGGATGGAGGGGTCGGGAGGGCGAGGGGGCGCCGGATGGCGGCGAATCGGCCGCGGCGGCCGGCGGCCGGAATTCAAGAAGATGACCCCGATTCACCTTCTTCCGGTCGTCCCGGGAAGCGAGACTGGACGGGGAGGTAGAGGGGAGGATGAGGAAGCCGATGATGGCCACGGGAGGGCGCGGGAGTGGCTACTGCGCCGGCGGCGAGCGGCGGCCCGTCGGTAGGGTTTGGTTGCTCGGGAGGGAGTTACAGAGAAGAAGGAGGAGGGCGACCTGGGGGTTTCTGCGAGCTCGGCTCGTTCGAGACGTCTCCTGGGGTCCTCATCCCCTCGCAACAGGGAGCAGGAGGTGGCATCAACGGCCTCGGCGGATCGGCCACGCAGGTGGTCCTTCTGGCCAAAGGAAGAAGAAGGAAAAGAAAAGGGGACTTTTCGGTAACCCCCTGTAATTTTGGGAAAATGCAAAAGAGTCCTTTTCTCTTTAAAAAAACAAAACATAAACCACTGTTTTGAGGGCTTTTTTGGAAACAGAAAAATTGCCAAAAATAGGTTTTGGAAACCTTATGAAATTTCCAACCTCACCATGTATTGCTTTGGTGAAATTGAAATACTTTTCAGAACAAAATTTTGGAACCCCTTTTAAGTACTATTTGCTGGAATTTTCTCAAACCATTTGAATTCACAAACCAAATTGTTTAAAACATGGTTTAAATTTTTGATTCATGCATGTATGAGATGCCAACAACACCACAACCCTAATTTAGCAGAAATTGGGGATGTTACAAATCTACCCCCCTTACAAGAATCTCGTCCCGAGATTCCTGAAGGAGAAAGAAAGAAGGAACACCGGTTTTGAACGATCGTCTCGAACCTTACGGTTCTCTTCTCGAAGAGGTTGATCCATAGCACTTGCGAAGATCTCCAGAGGCTACACCTTAGGTAAGAGGGAAACTCTTAGGAAATGATCTTCACGAAGATCGAGTATTTCATGGACAACTCATGACAAGAATGTTCGTAAAGAACTGTTGAGTTATCATGCACGAAACACATCAAGGTAACAGAGTGAATAAAAGATGGTTTCAAGTTTACGGACGATGGTTCTTGAAAGGATTTGGAATATGAGCTTTGCACAAGACTTTAAATCCTTTTTGAAAAGAAAGGTTGAACAACTTGTGAAACCGAGGTTTTCTTCAAATAGATAACCAAGATGGAAAGAATTGTCTGGGATATCACAACGCAATATCCGTAGACGAGGGAGAACACTAGAAAACGCTGTAATCGTGAGTCGGAGAGAAATTGATACAAGATCATGTTCACTCTTCGGAGTGGACACGAAAGATAACGGAACTTTCACTCAATAACAGTTTTCTTGAATTCCATGTCAAGGATCGGGATGTTACTTCACAACAGAAGATGAGTAACCAGAGGATGTGGGAACACCGTAATGAAGGAGGAACTCTTGGTCACACCATAAGGATGGTTAACCGACGGGAATTGAAACACCGGAAGAAAATAGGGAATCTCCTTCCTATTGTGGTTTGGATGTAGCAATACATCTACCACATGGTTAAGATCCCATAGCTGAAGTGACTGACAAATTCACACAATGTGTGAGAGAAACAGAACTTCAAGTACCAACAACTTGAAAAGGGAACTGATCAACGACGGTTACGAAACACCGAGAGATGTTTTCACGAGGAACTTGTTTCAACTAGAACAAAGGTTTTGGAGGTTCAGCGGAGAAATATTGGAAAGATCAACTTCCAGGTTCTCCTGGATGTTCTAGATACCGACAGCAGGCTCACGACAAGCCTTCTATAGGTTATCAAGTCAAAGTAAAACTCCGGTTTGGAAGAACGGGGAGGAAACTTGTTAGAATAAGCTAGACAAGAATTCTCACGGGGAGTGGTTGTTCTTACGAATTCAAAGAGATATGACATTAGGTCTTCCGGCTAATTGTGTCAACCACCACATCAACCATGCCAGATTTCCAAATGGACCTAATTCAATACTCCTGAGGAAACACCAACCATCGTTGCTGCTTGAGATTCAGCTCTGGTTAGTGGATTGATAACTCAGACTCGACATGTTTGATCAAAGAGATTGCACCGGTTACCAACGAGATACACTTACTAGATTCTCAAGACATGGACTATGATGTCAAGCTCGAGAAGATGAGCGAGATTACAGAGCCCAGGTACTAGCAACTTGTCAGGAAAAGTTGCAAATACATGGTTTACTTGCAATGAAACACATCAGAGTCCTTGATGGGAAAACAATTACAGAGATAACGAAGTTCGCGGACTTCTTCTCTTTAGTAGACAATCAGTCAGTGGCTTGGTGTGGATGCAACCTTCTTCAAACAAATGGAGGTAACAACCCACCATCTCAAGAATAGTCCACACGTGCATGACCAACTTGGAATTATTCCCGAAGGAACAAGAAAACTCTACTCGGATCCACGGCGACAGCTTTCACCAGGAGCACATGGACCAGAGGAAGTCACTTCAAACACCGAGAGCAAAATCTTCGCAATGGAACAAAGATGGTTCTCGAAAGTTTCCCAAGATTAGTGCCAATTGTTCAACATGAACCTCTTGCAACTTGGAGAAAATAGGAATGTCATCGATGGGCTCGAAAACACACTTATCAAGGTACTCCAAGCAGAGGGACTCATATGCTATATGAACAAGGCAGAATATTGGTCAGACCAAAGGACATGAAGGTATACTCGGGCAAAACACCATGAGTAAAACACCATCAAGGTAGTCCTTGGGTCTGAACTTGATCTGACGATAGACTAAATCAAATCAAGGTAGAATGACAGCATGTCCATTAAAGAGATACTATCATGCTTCAACACGAGGAAAACTAGATATCCCTTATCAAAGGAACAAGTTGGCGGGGATTTTGCCTTTCAACTCTCCAAGTTGTTGTTTAAGCTCAACCAACTGGTCCAGGATATCCAGCATTGTTCTCTTGGAGGAAAGAGTAATTCAAATTACCCTTTGCTTAGACATTACGGTCAGGTAAAACCTGGTGATACTTCTAGAAAGACAACCAGAATATCACAACCTACCGGTATGTCTCGAAGTTTGAGAAGGAATCTTACTTTTCAAAGCAACTAATGAGATCTTGAGAGCTTTGGTATGAACCTAACTCTCTGATCAAGAATGTGCACCGGAATGAACGGATTTGGTAACACGGCCAACTTTAGTAGAGACCGGGTGACCGATAGTGCTAAGAAGGATACAGATGTTCTTAGATTTTTCGAAGCAATAAGAATTGCTAGGAATATCTGATGCACACATCGATGAACAGACCCATCATTCTAAAGCATTAAAGCTTGGAGGAAAGGAGAGTGAAGATGTGTGAGAGCATCACTTCATCATTAAGACCATGAAACACAACACAACCTCTTGATATATAAGAGTGTGATACTCGAAGGTGGAACAGAACAGAAGCTGACGAAACTTCTTTATTCTGTGGATTACAAAACTTTGACCTGGTTCTAGAGATGAACGAGGTACTGGAGTTTGTTTCTCCTGACATTCCAAGGTGGAATGTTCTGACGGAAAACAGGAGCAAATGCATTGGAAGAATCCAACACACATACGCAACTTGGTGTCCAAAACAACGGACGAAGTTTGGAAGCAACTAAGAAATAAGAACGTGCTCGGGGGAATCCTGAGATCACGTTTGAAAGCACAGGGTAATACTCATTTGTAAAACCCATGCAAAAGAGTTGGTATAACTGAAATAAGAACGAAGATGTGGAATTCAGGACGACCACTCTTGCGGTGATCCCTTTTGGTTCCAGTAGAGAGCCTATGGCTATGAGAGTTGGAATTTCCTAACCACCCTGAGGTGAGACAGATTCCTCAGGATTCAACGAAACAGAACTTGGGTTAAAGGTCAGCATCCTGTACTGATAGCGTGAGAATCACATGGTTATGAAACCACATGACTCAACTCACCACAATTCAGCACATTCCGGGACCTTCGGTTCAAGTCCAAGGTTTAAAACATAGGGAGAGGAGTAACTACTATCTTAGTGCCTTAAAGGACACTATGAGTAGCAATCACGAAGTATTTTTCCAAAAGGACAAACTCCGGAAGAATTTGGGCAGAGGATAACGGTTACATTCGAGATGGAAAGCAGATCTCGAGGTTCAGGATTTAGAACTTGGAAACATGTAGGAATGTGGAATCCACACAACTCTGAGAGACTAGGATGGAAAGGAATCTCCCAGTTGAACAACAATCAACGGAGTAAAGAACACACAGACTCTAGAAACTTTAACACTAGGTCAACTTGGGTAAAAGAACGTCTTGCCATAGAAGGCACCTAAGTTTTGAATAATCAGAATCTTTTCCAATCAAAACAGGTAAGGAGACCCAGAGTTAGAGCGATACCAGATACGGAGTAAAAAGAATCCTAAGAAGGTTTTTCACAATCCATTTGAAGTTTCAAAGTAGTTTTCATAAACTCTAGACTCAACATCGACCAAGCAGTAAGGTTTTCCTACAGGCAGTCCTGCTCTGATACCAAGACTTGTCACGACCCCGGACCCAGAGATATACATACTGTTATGTGCTCCTAGCCATGGACTCACAAGGGCTTCAGGGTTACCAGCCCTGGCCGAAACAAACAACGGCAGGCAGACTGGATTCATCGGCACGTAGTCCGGATCCCCAGTCTACTACTCCTTGTATCCATGCTAGTCATAACCAACTATGCATATCGAAGCGTCCACGAATCGAATGAAACTGAAGGAAACGGGACCAAAGCTATACAGAGATGCTATGTGTCCAGAAAGTGCAACAACAATCGAGGGTTACTGGGGTTACCTCGCCCCAGGCCGATCACATCGACAGGCGGGCTCGGACATGGATCATCGGCTCCACAACCCCTCGAATGCGACAACTATGCAGGCATAGCGAAAACTGTACAACAATGAGCTCGAAACCAACAACCGATCAAAGCAGTACTCTAAACATGAAGCTGTATTAAACAGGTGTTACTAGAGTATAGCTTACAAGCAGAGGTCACACGACCCAACATTACATCAGACAACAGAAGGCAAAATTATGTTGCTAATCAACAAGAACCAAAAAGGCCTAAGAGGTCGCAACATAAGGCGACGTCCCAGCCCATAGATTCCAGGCTGCTACCTGGGAACCCCAAACTACTCGTCGATGTCCATGTTGAACCACCACTGAAGTGACGAACTCCACCTGAACCAAAATTAAGCAAACCTGAGTACGGGAGGTACTCAACAAGACTTAGTTAACCTATTATATATCTGCTGGTTTCAGAAAGGGTTTTATGAAAGGCTGATTTGCGTAAAGCAATCTTTGTTTTCCAAATAGAGGAGGAATAGCACGTCTCATAGAATATTTTCAAAACAGATGAGAAGCTCACTACTGTAATCATCATCTTTTGGATCCACCAACATCAATTCCCAGCACCTCACATGCTACAAGGATCACCCCTCCCGGCATCTCCGGGGAGGCACCCTTCAAACATTACCTCCATGCTTTGTCAACATCTTTTACGTCACGTTAGGTTGTCTATGGTCTTTGCCTTCACCAAGTCGTCCTTAACCGTGGACACGGCTTTTCGAAAAGATTGCCCTGCAGGGATGTACACTTTACCCACACGTACCATCCGACTCTTAGCGCCACATGTATGTTCTTCCATGGAACGCGGCAGAGGGTGGCTGGCCACGACCTTTACCTTACCCGACCCTATCCATGAGTCAACCCAAGACAGGGCCACCCCGTCAACAGGGAGTTGGCCATCCTCCTGACGGCACCTGTCTCTGTGAGGCGGGGTCAAGATCCGTGTACGTCCATCACTTGGCCCCGGTCACGCCCTAGCGGAGCATTTTGTTTTCAAAACCGTTTAAAAGGTTTTATTTGCGGTGCCGAAAGGAAATCTCAAACTACGTGACTCATGGATCTGGCCAAACAAGTTAGTTGGTCGAGCGCGGTTACTTAGACCCCGCGTGTGGTTGCACGCTCAGTCTTGGCTTCCGCTCGAGACCGTAATCCTAGAGATGGCGAGTACAGGACGAACAACCACTTACCAAGTGGCCTCCCATACCAGCCTTAGTCAAGTTATCCACACAAAGCTCATCTCACCACGTCATCATATCATACTAGGTTATCGCATCTCTGATTCATCAACCGGATGGAGCAGAGGTAACAAACATGTAAAGCTAAGCGAAGCAGATATGAGGCTCTGGCGATGCGCACAAGCAAATCTATGGCGGCTAGGAGCAGTGGAATCAGGATATTGAGGCAAATGCAGTATATAGGTGAACTATGTCTACTAGCATCAAATAGTTTGGAATAGAATGCAAGGTACGAGATCAAATGTTGTTCGAAAGCATATATGAGCAGAAAAGAGGTTATGCTTGCCTTGGTTATAAGAAAACCAGATAAAGATGTCTTCTGGAATAAGTGCTTGACTTGTCGGTTAAGATCAAGTATTCGTCATGGATCTGCTGGCCTTCTCTTCGGAGTCACGTTCTACCGAGGGGGAACAAACACCGAAAAGAAGAATAACAATCAATCATGGCATCGATGCAATGCGCAATATGTATGCATGAGCAGATTAATGCACTGAAATAAAGCCCTAAGCATGATGTTTGGGTTGCTAGGGTTCATATGACGGTTACACATTTTTACTGAATTTAGCCCGAAATGGACCCCGGAGGGGGTTTCGGGCGATTATAAAAGTGAGTACCATTTTAGTTGCTCAAATGGGTTTGAAAACATCATAAACATGTTGCATTTGTCATTTTGAGCATTTTGGTATATAACTTTTAATTTTCTAATTTTAGTGAATAAAAACTTATTTTTCTATTTTTAAATGGATTAAACCACATTAAATAAAGGCAATTTTTGGACTTTCTCAAAAATGTGTGGAAATGACATTTTTGGGTAGAGAACATTTTTATGAACATTTCTAAGTTTTCATTTTATTTTTCTGAGCAAAATTGTAATAGATATTCAATTACCCATTTTAAGTCATTTTCTGTAATTTTAAATAACAAAGGAAATATGACATCATCATGATGTCGAGGTGACATCACTCTGGATGAAACTCACGGATGAACTCCAAATTCGTCGAATTGGTTGCAAATTGTATGGAACAAACTATACCACAACAGGGAGGAGATCAAGGGGAGCCAAATGGTGGCAGCGGCTGGTGGAATGGCCACCGGAATACTCGCCGGCGTCCATGGCGCGGCGGCGGCCGGAGGGAGCACGAGGGCAGGAAGCTACCGAGGGGGAGGGAGAGGATTGAGGGGTCCTGGAGAGTCACCAAGATGCAGTGAAGAGGATGGAGGGGTCGGGAGGGCGAGGGGGCGCCGGATGGCGGCGAATCGGCCGCGGCGGCCGGCGGCTGGAATTCAAGAAGATGACCCCGATTCACTTTCTTCCGGTCGTCCCGGGAAGCGAGACTGGACGGGGAGGTAGAGGGGAGGATGAGGAAGCCGATGATGGCCACGGGAGGGCGCGGGAGTGGCTGCAGCGCCGGCGGCGAGCGGCGGCCCGTCGGTAGGGTTTGGTTGCTCGGGAGGGAGTTACAGAGAAGAAGGAGGAGGGCGACCTGGGGGGTTCTGCGAGCTCGGCTCGTTCGAGACGTCTCCTGGGGTCCTCATCCCCTCGCAACAGGGAGCAGGAGGTGGCATCAACGGCCTCGGCGGATCGGCCACGCAGGTGGTCCTTCTGGCCAAAGGAAGAAGAAGGAAAAGAAAAGGGGACTTTTCGGTAACCCCCTGTAATTTTGGGAAAATTCAAAAGAGTCCTTTTCTCTTTAAAAAAACAAAACATAAACCACTGTTTTGAGGGCTTTTTTGGAAACAGAAAAATTGCCAAAAATAGGTTTTGGAAACCTTATGAAATTTCCAACCTCACCATGTATTGCTTTGGTGAAATTGAAATACTTTTCAGAACAAAATTTTGGAACCCCTTTTAAGTACTATTTGCTGGAATTTTCTCAAACCATTTGAATTCACAAACCAAATTGTTTAAAACATGGTTTAAATTTTTGATTCATGCATGTATGAGATGCCAACAACACCACAACCCTAATTTAGTAGAAATTGGGGATGTTACAGGTGCTGCCGTGGTTGCGCTGCTGTGTGTGGGTGTTGGATGCGTGCAAGGCGTGCTTGCGGACATGATGCAGAGGAGGGAGAGAGGTGAGAGGCGGTGATCACCTCCCGTGTAGTCAAGCAGAGGCTCGGGGAAGCAACTCCGGCGGCGACGTGGAAGATGGCGGCGACGTTATGATGAAGCTCCGCGGCTGCTGTGGTGTCCAGGGGCTCGAGGAAGATGCGGTGGTTTGATCCCCGCGGTCAGATCACGCCGAGAGGCACTGCAGCGACGGCGGCGTCCATGGATTCAGAGGAGGGCTCGTCGGGGTGAGGTTCAGAGGTGAGGTGGAGGGTGGCAGAGAGAATGGAACGGCGGTGGAGCTCGAGGGACGAGGTAGGGTAGGTGGCTAGGGCTGCACGGGGGCTCGGGTAGGGTTCTTATAGGGCTGCGCAGGCGCTGCTGGCCGTCTGCTCGCGACGGCGGCGACGTGGCACCGGCGGATCTGCTGCCGTACTGCGGGAAGAAAGAAAAGGAGAGGGGCGAACCGGTATGGGCCAGGAAAAGGTAAGGGGTGGGCTGGGCTCGCGGGGGCACAGCCCACTGCCTCTCTCCCCCTCGTTTTCTTTTTAAAAGTTCTGTTTTTCTTTTCTTTTTTTTGCTGAAAAGTAATAGGAAGAAAAAGATGAGATTTTGGGCTAGAAAAAATTTAGCAAAAATTTGGGTGAGTTAAATAGGTCAACATCAAACACTTGCCAAATTCTGTTTTCCAAATATTTCAAAATAACTTGCTGTTTGCAATTTGGTTCAAATTTGAGTTAAGTTGATTATTGATTGATTTATTAAAAACAAGAATTTAAATAGGGTGAACCCTAGAGTTTAAAATTGAACAAAAGGATTAGAAATGTTTGGTAATTTCCATAATTTTCAAATGGGGTGTTGTTTGAAATTGTGATTTGAATTTTGAATGCCATTTGAGTTAAGTGGATTATTAAAGCACAACTAAATAGTTGAGCTTTTTGTTATTTTCATGGAAACAAAAATGGATGTTTTTGATTGAACCTTTTAATTGGAAAGTTGTAACAGAGCAAGTATGAAATAAAGGTTTGAATAAAATTTGAATTTCAATTATGAAAACAAAGTAAAACAGATGCAAACCAAATGAAAACATATGCAAACAAAGTAATGAGTATGATGACAAGATGCAATACTTTAATAAAACAAGAAACAAACATGCTAAGGGTGGTTTTTCATACCTGGGATGTTACACGCAAGGTGGACTCCTTGGATTCCGCCACCTCCAGGATAGCTTCCGGAAGTTTTTCAACTTCCGAGAATTCCCCAGTTCTTGAGGGAAGGAACTTGTTGACCAGCTGCATACCTGCAGCCCTGATCGCAGTCCATACCTTCCCAAAAGCTCAGATTTTCTCAATCCGAGTGAGATCTGGGTTATCTCCTGTTTTTTCAGACAAACAACCAAAAGGTTAGCGAAAAAACAGAGAAGGAAATCAAGACATGGAAAAACCGGTAAATGATAACAACTTACCGAGAATCTTGTCCATCTCGGAGCCTTCCTCAAGGCGCAGGGTTAAGGCATTCTCCAAGTCCTGGATAGTGGCTTTGTCCTTATCTGCCTGCCGAGAGGCCATGAACTGAGCAATCCCAAGGGTCAGGTTGCTGGCCTCCAGTTCTTTTCGAACCTTCATAAGATCCTTATGAAGGTCCAAATTCTCATGTCGAAGACTCGCGGCATTTCCGGCATCTTCAGCTATTTCCTTGGCCTTAGCCAAAGCAGCTGGAAAGCAACGAACAAAATTCCGAGTTTAGAAAAACTTGGGAAAGTACTTAGACAAAAAACTGGATAAAGAACTTCAGAGAATCGAAACATACCTGTTGTTTCCGACAGCCGTAGCTGAGATGATGCCAGCTCTGCTTCTTTCACCTCAAGAATAGAAAGAAGGTTTCTAACCTCCTTATTCTTGACGGAAAGTTTGTTGAAAACTTCCATGTTAATGGTCTCAGCGGTTTGCTAGAACACGGAAATGAAAAAATCATGATATTTAAAAGCATCGAGTGAAAAGTATACATTTTACTTAATGCTTGGGGGCTAAAGGTAGTACCTGGCTCATCCGTTGTAACCTTGTTAAGTTCTCAGTGAACTCTTTTGCATACTCAGCAAAAAGAGTCCCGGACGCGCTAAGGCCATCGCTGATGTTCTTGAAGTCCTTGTCAAAGGTGGGGATCTCCTCCTCAGTTATCCGAGAAGGACCTCCCACCTCAGGAGCCGCCCTTTCCCCCGTGTCCGTCCGGCTCTGGCTGGTCTCCAGAGACTCGGTGGTGGGGGCTGCGGCATGCTCCCCTGTTATTGTGATCGGCGTGTTCGGAGCAGTGGCAGTGGAAGGATGAGGGCCTCTGCTGGCCACAGCCTTATGCCTCTTCAGCTTTTTTGGCTTTAGAGTAGATGGAGGTAGGCTAAAAACAAAGCAAAATGCCGGAAAAGTTAAAACTCCGAAGGTAAAAGAAAAATTCCGACAAAGGAAAGTAACCCAGATGTTCAAACCTGGAGGTGGCGACGGGAATTCCGTCAAGATCGATGACCTCCTGGGAAGAGGAGATCTTCTTGCGCTTTCGCCCACCGGCAAAGGTGGCACGCAACGCCTCCAGTTCAGCGTCGGAAGCAAGTTCCGACTCAGGAAGATCAGCAATCTGTTAAAAGGAAAAAGCTAAGTCAAAAACACAAAAACCGAGTAAACGAGAAAGAATTTAAACCCCAAGAGGCAAAGAATTTTACCTTGGGAGCCGGATTCTCGGCCGTGTACATTGGCCGACTTTCTTCATATTGGTCGCGTGATGCAACCAACTGATTCACGCGCCGCCGCAAATCTTTTGCGGACCAGTCCTTGCTGGATGTCCGCATTTCGTCGCTGGCTCCTGTGTACTCGCAGAGAAGGCGAGCACCATGATTAGCCAAGGGCTGGATCCGCCTATTCAACCAGCAAAGGACTGTGTCCATGTCGGTTAAAGGCGGATCAGAAGTGACGAGTTTTGCAATGTGCCGCTTGATCCTTAGAAGATCCGGCGGCAGGGTTTGAACTGCCTCAGTTCCCCAATTTTCTTGGGGAACAGCGGCGGTGTTCGAGAAAGGTGGAACCCCGAACGTTTTTCCAGGAAAGGAAACGTCGGGATGATAAAAGAAGGAACCCGTCCAAAACTTGACGGATTCCGAGGTTTTAATCTTGGGGAACCAATCCTCTCGGAATCTCCGAAGAGTGAAAGAAATGGTTCCGCAAGTTGGGAGTGCGCCCTCCGAAGAGTTCCGCTTAAACCCGAAACAGTACAGCCCGAAATCTAGTCTAGGCGCTATACCTAGATAACCCTCGAAAAGGGCCTGAAATCCGGCTAAGTAAAGGATGGAATTTGGTGGAAGGTTGTGTGGCTGGATGTTGTAGTGGGACAGGATCTGGAGGAAGAAGGCGGATGGTGGAATACCCATACCTCTAAGAAGGTGGGAGGAGAGAAGAACCCGTTCTCTGTCGTTCAGCATGGGCTCAGTCTCATCCTCCGGGAGCCGCCATTTTCCCTTCAGAACAAACCCCTCCTTCTCCATTGTCGGAAGGAGGGACGACGGAATACTGCAGTCACTCCAGTTGCCGGCAGATTCCGTCTCTTCTTCGGCTCCGGCGGCGGCAGAGGCTGCGGCCTCCGCGGCCGCGAGCTCGTCGCCAACGAGCGCGATCTTTTCCTCCACCGTCTCGGGAGCGAACGGTGGAGTGGGCGCGGATGAAGATCCCGCAAGATCCGCGGAGGCGAGAGAAGTTTCCTCGCCCTCCGCGCCGCCCATGGCCTTCGTCAGCTCGTCGCGGGAGACCTGCGCCGGAGAATCCAGTTGCGGGTCCATTGTGTCGATGATTTCGTCGATATCTTTCGCGACGGTGCGGGCCGGGGAGGACGACGGTGATGCCATCGAGTGGTGGCGATTTGGTCGTTCCGGTGAGGTCTTGGACGTGGTGGTGCGCTCGGGAGCTGCTTGCTGTGAGCTTGGGCGCTGGGAAATGGCGTGCGAAGTGAAGAGCGGAAGGTTTTCGCGGTGGACGAAGACGTCTATTTATAGCCGGAATTCCGTCACGATGCGTGCTAACGGCTCTTTTGACCGTTGGATGTCCAACGCATGTCACTCGCCGGAAAATCCGGGAAATGAAACGACAGGATGATTATTGCTATCTCCTCGTTTCCCGCGAGAATCTGTCAGAGATATGTTTCTGGGTTTCCCACCTGTAACCCAAACGTCCCTTACGTCAGCAAGTTTTGAGCGCTGACGTAGGAAGTTCCTTCTCCATGAAGAATCGTGCGAGAAAAGCCGGATTTTCTGGATTCCGAGTTTTACGTTACCACCTCCTTTAAGGAGAAAAAAGAAGAATCAAGACTGCAGGCCGATATTTCTCGGAAAAGATGCATTTGGCGAAAGACAGCGAAAACGGAGTCTCGATCCTTCTTGGGGGCTACTGTCGGATATATACCTTATAGGGGTATATCGGATGGTAGTCTAAAGTGCCGGATTACCTGGGTGGCCCAAATGGTAGTGGGCTACGGTCCATTGGGCGGCCCAGTAAGCTGACGCACAGAAGCCGGATTCTAGAAGAACCCGGATCACGGCCCACATGATCTGGCCTGGAGTAGAAGGCGGATTCCTCACTTTCCAAGTTAATAGTTGCCGTAGTCTTCTAGGTTTCCTACTCTGTATGCCCTAACCCGGCTATTATATAAAACCGGACGGGAGATATGATAGAGAGGGAAGAAGCTACTAGCTAACTCGCCGAGAGGTTGATCCTCGACGAATAGCCAACAGAACCTCGCGTTGTACTTTGTATACACAGGCTTTAGACCTGAATAGTGAGTTTGCAGGAGTAGGAACGCCGTATTATTACGACGTACCGAACCTGGGTAAAATCTGTGTTTTCGTCCTTAACGCAACCACGTTCCCCCACGTCTCTCCCCGTAGTCTCATGGCACCCCCATCTATGAATTCTACCACGATGTCTCGATAGAATTCTACTCATGCATCCAAATCCCTAAACCAAAGTTTTCCCATTGTGTCCACCATACCTACCTACATGTGGTATTTAACCGCCACTCCAAGTAAATTGCTCATGTGTTACCTTTAAAACCTTCAAAACTACTCCTGCTTTGTTTTCCTGTTTTTGCTCATGTACGTAAATAGAGAATCTTTATCTCACTTGTTGATTGGATGTAACACCCTGGACTAGTGGCTTAAGCCGCTTATCCAATATATAGAAGAACTGGCAGCGGGGTGCCCACCCCAAATTAATACACACAAAATCTCTTCACTATTTTCCCCTTATTTATCAGTCAAAGCATAATTGTGTAAAAAAAAAGAGAAAGAGGGATGACCTTCTACACCAGTTGCATCCTTCATATGGGATCCGCTCTTGTGAAATATAGTTGGCTTGTGACATACTGTATTTTCTGTTTACCATTCGGTGACATTAGCATACATCTCTCAAAATATAGACACTCCTCCATGGTATGTGATTGTTGGCAGGCACCCGAGGATTCGGTTAGCCATGGTTTGTGTAAGATGGATGGGAGGAGTGTCAAACTTTTAATACCTCTATTTAATAAAATAAAAGCTCTAGCACATGAGTGATCCATGCTTCCCTCTACGAAGGGCCTTTCTTTTACTTTAATGTTGAGTCTCCGCCTTCTAACTTTATGCACAGTTGAGAGAGCATTTTTGGCATTCTAAGTTTCATGTGCATTTGTGCCAGAAAAATTATTGATTGATTCATGATGTGTTATTGCTAGTTCTCTAATTATTTGTTCTAGTCTTCCTCATGAACTTTGAAGGTGTCCTGGCATTTATGTTTTGCCCCACTCTTAAGGACTAGCGAAATATCACTTTGCCATGCTTTCTTTATACTTGAAACAAACGTATATCTTTCTTTGCATTGTTATTCATGATCTTTTATTTGAGTTACTTCTCATGCTGCAAAGTGATTGATGTGCTTTATTATTAAAGTTCTGTTATCATGTTTGTGTTTAAGTTCTATGTTCTCAGCTTAAATATGCTTTTACATTATATTTTGATGATCAAGTTTATGTTAGTAGCACGTCACCTCATAAATTATTTGTTTTTATCCTTTACCTACTCGAGGACGGGTAGGAACTAAGCTTGCGGATGTTGATACATCATAAACGTATCAATAGTTTCTGATGTTCCATGTTTGTTTTCACGTTATTTTCCACATGTGTGATATACACTTTATGTCATTTTTATCGATTTTCCGGACTAACCTATTGACAAGATGCCACAGAGCCAGTTCCCATTTTCTGCTGTTTTTAGTTTCAGAAAAGTTGTTCTGGAAATATTCTCGGAAGTAGAAAATTCGAAATCTGGAAGTCTTAGAAATCCCGGAGGTTCCACGGAGTCCCGAAGAGACCCAGAGGGGTGCCTCAGGGGGCCCACACCATTGGGCGGCGCACCCCTCCTTGGCCGCGTCGGGGGGTGCTGTGGGGACTCCAGGCCTCCACCGCCTCTGCCCTTTCGCCTATTTATTCCCCCCAAGGAAAAAACCCTAAGGATATCCCACTTTTCCCCGAAAAACACCCGAGGCCATCGTCATCTTCATCCCGAGACCGGGAGGGTTCTGGAGCTCTCCCTGGCACCTTGCCGGGAGGGAAATTCATCACCGGAGGGGTCTACACCATCATGCCCTCCTCCGACGTGATGCGTGAGTAGTTCATCCCAGGACTACGGGTCCATATCAGTAACTATATGGTTGTTCTCTCCACTTTGTACCTTATGTTTAGATCTTGTGAGCTGCCTAACATGATCAAGATCATCTTTATGTAGCACATGTAGTGTTTGCTAGGATCCGATGAATGTTGAATGATATGTCTTTTGATTATCAATATATCATGTTATCTTCATGCTTATGTTATTTATGATATTGCATACTCTCTGTTATTAGTAGATTCTCTGGCCAAGTAGATGCTAGTAACTCCAAGAGGGAGTATTTATGCTCGATTGTGTGTTTATGCCTCCTTTGCATCTGTGCTCGAGTGACAGAAACATGACGGATGGAGGATGTGTTGTTGCCATTAGGGAGAAAACAACAATGCTTTGTCTAAGGATGATGTTATTGTTAACATTACACACTTTGCTTAGTGCGATTATCTGTTACTTGCAATTTAATACCCAACGTTTGTTCGGATGATATTTGGATGGTGGATTATTAGTCATAGATGCAGTTGGATAACGGTCTATGTATCTTGTTGTAATGCCCGCATGAATCACATAGTAATTTTTATATCTTGCATATGCACTAGAGTGCATCCTTCATTTCTGTCAATTGTCCAGCTGTAATTTGTTCACCACACATGTTATTTATTTTTCACGGAGAGACACCACTAGTGAACTGTGGACCCAGTCCTTTTTCCTCATACTGATAAAATCAAAATCACTTACTGCTCTCATACTGTTCCTACTGTTTTTCACACCATACATTTAACCTCTTTGTGTTCAGCAAAACCGGTGAGATTGACAATCGCACTGCTTCGTTGGGACAACGTGATTTGATTGTGTTGTGTAGGCTCCACGTTACTGCTGCACCGGTAGTGCACCCTGCTACCTCAGCTGCATCAACCTTCAGAGATTGTTTCTCCTCCTACTAGTCGATTCAAGTTTGGTTTTTTTCTGAGGGAAAACTTGCTGCTGCACTCTTCACAACATTTCTCTTGGGGCTTACCAACGAGGGCGTCTACACGCCATCAATAGGCCGACGGATTGCCGTCGGCGTAGCTAAAAAAAAAACTATGCACTTTGGGTTGGCCCTGTGGGGGTCTATGCCGATGGCTCCGACAAACAGCCGTCGGCGTAGCACGTGGTCATCGACGTCTTCATTTATTTCCGTAGTGGGAGTACAAGTTAAGTACTATGTAGACACGTGTGACTTGTGACGGCGAGCTCACCGCCCTTCTTAGTTGTACGAGGTGCCCTGTTATGAAGACCATTTTGGTAGCCTTTTTGGATGTAACATGTAAAGCTGCAGCGTACTCTCCATATTAACCGAATTTTTTGGATCAATCAAGATGAAAATATTAGATCAACACTAACAAAAAATCATGCATTAAGAGGAAAAATCCAGATCCATGTGCCCAGTTATGACGACCATTTTGATAGCCTCTTTGGATGTAACATGTTAGATCGAGACATACTCTGCATATTAACAGAATTTTTTGGATCCATTAATCAAGATAAAATTTTAAGATCAACACTAACAAAAAAGCATGCATCAAGAGGAAAAATCCAGATCCATGCACCAACAAGATTTTGATTGCATTAAAAGAAATTAGGTATCTGCATTTAACAATGTTTTTAGATCAATATGAAATTATACATCTACAAGAAATTCAAAGATATTATCAAATTTTTTTGGGGTGCATGCATCAAGATGAGGATTTTGGGTCATGAACTAACAAGAAAATCAAGCATTAAAAGGAAAATTTGGATCAATGCACTAACAAGATTTTTTTTTTCTAATCTATGTGCCAACACAAATTTTGCAGATTGGGTACTAAAAAATTGTATTCATTAATTTTTTTCTCATTCTGTACTAACAAGAATTTTAGAGATTATGTACTAAAAAGGAAATTTATGCATAAACAATATTTTGCTGATTATGCACTACAACGTTTCTCAAACAAAATTGCTCAAACTATATTTCATGCATAAAAATCCATATATTATCAAACTATATTTCAAAACGGATATAGTGATAGTAATTTAGTATCATAAATGTTGTTATGTTTCTCCACAAAATTGGTGAAACTTTAAAAACTTTGACTTCAAAAAAAAGAAAAACGTACAGCTATTTGAGTATTTTTTTTTGCGGGGAACAATTATTTGAGTATGGAGGGAGTACAACAAGAGAGGCATCCTACCAATATACATATATACACACGATTTTTTTTTGAGAAATAAATACACACGAATTTGAGCTTCAATATATACAAAAAACGACTCCCGATGATGTCACATCTGTGAAGATGCGCACACAAAAAGTTTTGGTAGGCACTGCAGGCTGCAGCACGAACTCTTCCATAAATCATCGGGGCGTGGCGACGAGACCAGGGACGACAGGACCCATGCGCGCGATCGGTGCGGCACGAGTCGTAAACGACCCGCGCGCGAGAGCTATATTTATGGATCCCAATCGCCAGGGCGTCGTCTTTAAAGATCACATCCTTCAGATCCATCGGCACAGGCGGCCATGAGGGCGGCGGCGTGTCTGCGGCGGCCAACGATCCATCTCCTTTCGTCCTCTCAAGGACCGGCTCGCCCTCGTCTTTTTTTTTAGACTAAAAGGGGACTACCCCCGGTTTCATTGAAACCAAAAGCAGCCAACGACAGTTAGGATTCATTACAGACCACGAGCCAAACGCCAGGATACGGCGAGCTAGTTCAAGCACTGAGCACAAGCTCACAAAATAGGGGGAGAACGACACAGAAGTTCAACGATAGAACAGCTCCACCCAAACACGACGAACTCCCTAACATCTACTGCAGAGATTTCGACCAAAACCGCGCCAGGACACGCTTGCATGTAGCTTCCTAGGCAGCGTCCAGCGGGGGGAGTGCCATCAACGCCAGGCAATCCGAAGGAGCTCCCCGCGATGCTTGTTCAGCTTCAGTATGATCTCGGCCAGGATCGGAGCGGAGGAGGGGGTAGCTAAGATCTGCCATTGCTCCAGTTCCCCCACTGTTCTTCTCCAAACGTCCTGAACACCTGGCCAGACGAGCCCCTGAAAGCACATAGAGTTCCTTAGTTTCCAAATCGCCCAGAGCACAGCAGCACATGTAACATTAACATGGGAATTCTTCTTCTCACTAATCCACCATCTTGCCACACTTTCAAAGCAAGAGCCCACTGTTACACCTAATAATTCAGAAACTATTGGCCAAACCAAGCGAGCCACAAAGCAGTCAAAGAACAAATGGTGACAAGTTTCCACTTCAGAGCAGAATAGACAAGAACCATCAGGGACTGGACGACGCTTAGCCAAATTGTCTCTGGTTAGGAGTCGATTATTAGCTAAGAGCCAAAGGAAAACATGCAACCTAGGTTGGACTCTAAGACTTCAGACAGCTGGAGTGTGCACAGGCACAATCCCTCTGTTGTTGACAAATCCATAAAACGATCTGACACTGTAGACACCTGAGGAGTGAAACATCCATATATGCACATCCTCCTCCTCAGTCAACACTATAGAGTTAACAAGTTGGGAGAGTTCCAACCAGAGAGCAAATCCTTCAGGTGAAACATTTCTCCTGAAGGTGAGATGTAGCTCACCATCCTGGTAAGCCTGAGCAACTGTAATGTCTTGCTCATTGGAGATTTCAAATAAATCCCAATAATAAACTGCAAGACTACAATTGCCAATCCAAACATCACTCCAAAAATTAGTCTTCCTACCATTACCAACCTTCCATCTGTACCCACATTTGGAAGCTCTGGCAGCCCACATTACTCCTTTCCAAAAGGGAGAGCAAATATTGGGGACAGAGGAGAAAATATTGGGGTCTGGGTCATACTTGAAATCAACAATCTTTTTCCAAATTTTTCCAGAATCACTGTGGTACCTCTTGATCCAAGAGGCCATCACACACAAGTTAAAGTCTCCTAGATTTTGGACTCCTAGCCCCCCTAAATTCCTTTTTCATGGAAACCAAGTCCCAGTTGGCTAAATGGTATTTCTTATTATTATCAGAGTCACTCCACAAGAATTGAGCCATCTGGGAGTTAATGGCTTTAATATCCCATTTGGGAAACTTAATCACTGAAAGCAAATACATGGGGATGCTAGCCAGGCATGCTTTCAAAAGCACCAGCCTACTTTGATAGCTGAGGAGCTTACCCCTCCACCCAGCAAATCTCTTAAAGGTTTTGTCAACAAGAGGTTGTAAATCTTCCCTTCTCAACTTGGCATAGTGAAGAGGCACACCAAGGTACTTACAGGGAAAGTCTGCTAATTTACAACAAAAAATCTGGGCAAATTGGTTTTTTTGATCATCATCAACATGCACAGACATAAGGTCAGATTTATGGTAATTGATTCTCATGCTAGACATTTGTTGAAAGCAGGCTAGGATCCATTTTAAATTCCTAGAAAAATCAACCTTGGCATCCAAGAATAGGATTGTGTCATCAGCATACTATAAACTAGTAATCCCACCAGGAGTTACTTGGGGGAGAAGGCCTTGAATTAAGCCACCAGCAGCAGCCTTAGACAACATTTTGGAGAAAACATCTCCCACTAGATTAAACAAAATAGGGGAGCAGGGATCCCCTTGCTTAAGCCCTTTGCCTACTTTAAAGTAGGAACTATTATTGTCATTGATCCTGACACAAAGGGAACCCCCAACCAGAAGGTTTTTAATCCAAGACCTAAAGATAGGCCCAAAACCTCTAGAAGCCAACATATCATCCAAGAAGTTACAGTAAACCCTATCATAGGCCTTCTCATAGTCTAATTTCAAAATTAGTGCAGGATCACCCTTGGAGTGAGCTGCATGAATGAGTTCTTGGGCTGAGACAACACTTTCCAGAATGAATCTACCTTTAATAAAGGCAGTTTGGTTAGGAGAGATTATTCTTCTACCAACCAAGGAAAGTCTATTAGTAATAGCTTTAGAGATAATCTTAAGACTACAGTTACTCAAGCTAATAGGTCTGAATTTCTTCATATCCCTAGCTTCAGGCTCCTTGGGAATTAAGGTCACAATGGCATAGTTAAGCCTGGCAACAGGCAGATTACCAAGTTCAAAATCTCTAACCAAAGCCATGAAGTCAGCTTTGATGATCTCCCAAAATTTCTAATAGAATAAAAATGGGAAGCCATCAGGACCAGGAGCCCCATTAGCATAAGAGCCAAAGACAGCAATCTTGATTTCCTCCTCAGAGAAAGGAGCATCAGATTTTCTTCAGAGTTAACCATGTCATCATGGTCCCAGAAATCTTCTCCTAAGGAGAGGTTCATTCTAGATTCAGCAGCAAACAAGGCCTTATAAAAGTCCACTGCAACTTTAAGCATATCATTGGTTTGATCTACAGGTCCATCAGGGCCATCCAGGACAGCTAATTGCTTTTTCCTTCTTCTCTGGTTGGCCACTGCATGGAAGTAAGCAGTATTTCTGTCTCCTATTCCTTGACAAATTTGTCTCTGGACCTCTGCCAGGCCTTAGTTTCCTCAAGCTTGAGGAGCCTGTCTAGATCACACCTAATTTGTTTAAACCTTATTTTTTTCAGGTTCAGAAAGGAGGTTATCTTCAAAAAAAGTATCCAAAATATCAAAATCCTGGATTAAATCATTCCTCTCCTTCCTATTAGCAGCATCAATATTAATGCTCCACCCTTTACAATTTTTCCTAAGGTTCCTCAGCTTAAACTGCCACCTATCAATAGGTGAGGTTAAAGCACAGGGGAGAGCCCACACCTTCTTCACTAGCTCATGAAACTCAGGGTATTCCAACCACCATTTCTCAAATCTAAAGAGCCTAGGAGGAGGTGGAGCATCTGAGCCAGTGTCCAGCAGGAGGGGGGTATGGTCACTGACTGGTTTTGGCAGAGCTTTCACGGTAGTGAGTGGGTATTTGCTATCCTAGTCAGTACTAGCCAACACCCTATCCAGGGTGGCCATGATGGGATCATCTTGATTATTAGACCAATTATATCTCCTGTTAGCCAAATCATAGTTAATAAGGGCCCAAGAATTAATCCAATCATTAAACAGATAGGCCCAGTTAGCATTAACTGTCCCATTATTCTTTTCTGAGGCATCTCTTACCAGATTAAAGTCTCCACCTAAGAGAGTTGGCAAGGAACTCTTACTCATGATATCATGCAGTTTAGCAATGAACTGCACTTTAAAATCATAATAAGGAGTACCATATACCACAACTAGCTGCCAGGAGAATTTATCCATAAGGTTCCTGACACTCACTGAGACACAGAATTCAAAACAAGGGTGTGAAATAATTTCAAACTTGTCTTTCCTAAAACCTACCAAGATACCCCCAGCAGTACCTTTGGCAAGGAGGGAGATCCAGGAAAACTCCCAAGGTCCAGAAATAAAATTCAAGAAATTGGGAGGGAAGGTAGCTTTCTTAGTCTCCTGAATACCCACAAAGTCTAAATTATTTTTAAAAATGAAATCAGCCAACGCTTGTTTGCGGCCAGGTCTCCCTGTGCCTCTACTGTTCCATAGACCCCCTATCATGAACAATATGTTTATTTTTCCTAGTAACAGTTGTCCAGGGGTTGCATTTAAGGCCAGATTCAGGATCAGATAGCTGATCAGAACTCTGACAAGCATTATCTTGTCTTTTGACAGGGGTGATAGCAGGAAACTCCACTTCACAATCCAAATCAATAGACTGTGGAAGGGAGGTAACAGGATTATCTAAAGCAAAGCTGTGGTTGAGAATAATCTCATCCTGCACTAGTTTATCTATATTCACTTGTTCTTCAACAACATCTGATCCACAAGATATATTCAAAACATCTAGCATATCACCAAGGACATGGGGATCAAGGACAGCAAAAGAATTACCTTTAAAGGTACGAGGGATTTCAAGATTTTTCTTCATCTTATACTTTTCTGCTTTCTCCACAATGTTACCAGCACCATGAAGTCTTGCACTCCTTCTAGTAGCAACTGTGGGTCCCCACTTGGGCTTCTTAGCTTACTTAGGAGGTAAGGTAGCAGAGGAGGCTTCATCAAGTGAAGGGAGCAATGTTATCTTAGAGCCACTGATAAGAGTAACCAACTCAGGGTCAAGGTGTTCAGAGCAAGGTTCCTCCTCTTTATCATCTTCATCAGTATCCATACCAGCATCAAACACCTCTTTGTAGAGATCAAGATCAATTGTTGAGTCCTCAAGCTGAAGAATACATCTGGGAGCTTCAAATTCAGGGGCAGGGGCAGGAATCACTTGCAAAGGTTTGGGGTAAGGGCCTTCCCAATCCCAGACATCATCATCAAGATTTCCATACTGGAGTTTATCAGGCAAGGAACCAGTAGGTCTGGAGCAGTGCTCAACTGCAGTAACTTCAGGACAACTCATTATATCATCTTCCATGACCCTTTACCAGCTCTCTGACCATTGGGGGGCCATCAGAGATGGAGCAGGGGTGAGAGCATTAGTAGCAGCAGGAGGCACATCATCATCCATAGCGACCATCTGAGAGTCTTGATCATCATGTCCATCGTCAGGAGATACAGAATCTTAATCTTCATTCTCAATTTCAAGGTGCAGCAGGTAGAGGGCTTGGTTCATCTCCACCACGCGCCGATCTTTCACTGATACAAGCATGCGAACCACAGAGTACATCGACTTGAAAAGCAAAGACCAGTCAATGTCCACCAAAACTCCCAGGATAGAAGCCACTTGAGCAAACGTTTTCCAGGCGCACCACTTAGGAGGAATCCCTCTAACCTTCACCCACATCTCATCCAGAAAGCCATATTCCTTGATTTCACCATCCCAGGAGGTAATTTTGATGGTAACTCCTTCCTTCTCCAGATCGAATGCAGGGAATTCGCTCAAGTCAGATACCTTCTTCCAGGGGGGAAATTGAACCAAGAACGAAGAAGATTCCAGTTCGCGTATCTGCCACGGCCACTTCCGTTCTTTACAGAACATGGAGTTAAAGTTTGCGTCCAGTTCTGTCAGAGATAGATCACCTTTTTTCACCGAAACTACGCCACAGTTAGAGAAGTTGAGCCACCTGGTAGATTCAGCAGAAGGGAAGTCAATGTGGAAGAAACCCAGTCCAGGATTTCCGCTGCCAAAGTACTCCGCAGATAGATGCTCCTTCAACCATTCAGGACAAGAATTCACTGAATGACCAGGCAAGTTGCAGATGAAACAAACCCTAGGCTTGACGCAGTTACCAACGAAATGACTCGGGTCTCCACAGTTGAAGCAGATCAACTTACTATACCTAGGATCTAGCACTTGCTCGAGCTGAACAGGGACCTCGGAACTAGCTGAATGCGACGAAGCAGATCTATCAGAAGAACCCCGCTGTAGAGGAGCACTCGACGACTGACCTTGGGGAACAGGGCCTTGATTCTTCTTTGAGTAGAAGCGTTGAGGCGGACGGTGAGCTCGTTGATTCTGATTCTGAGCCGGCGGAGGGCGAGCAGGCCCAGCAGTAGCCGCAGAACCCCCCGCCACCGTCGGGTTGACGGAGCGCACAGGAGCCGCCGGCGGTGGAGGTCCACCGGATCTGCCACGCCCCCTCCCCGCAGCAGAGCGACCCCCCAACATCTTCCGGCTAAGAACCTCAGCAAAAGACCCAGGACCCGAGGAGGAAGGCAGCTTGAGTGGGTGCGCACGATGGTGGAGTAGGGCGGAGGTGGTGGCGGGGTAGCAATCGGCGATGGAGAGCTTGTCGTCTCCGATCCCCTTTTGGATCCAGACAAGCAGCCTCCCAGCTATATCTCTCTTACGGCGAAATGATGGAATTGCCCAACGCTGATCGTCAATCTGAACGACCTCTTCCTCCTCCACACCCAAGTCACTGACAAGGGGGGACACGCGGGACGGAGCAAGGTGGCCCACCCCACGCGAAAAAGGCACCCTCCCGCCATGGCTGAGCTCGGGGAAGGCAGCACGATTACCGGGCCACGACGGAGCGGGCGCCAGCGCACCGGGGAGATCCACATGAACCGCACCAACCCTCACCGTGGGACGCGCGAGGTGCACGGCAGAGGGGCCCGCCGGCGAAACAAATCTCACCGACGCTCGAAGGGGAGAAGCACCCGGCGATCCACGACCTGGAGAGGAACCTCCGGACACCATCGAGGCACAGGAGGCCACTTCCAGGACCTCCTCCGCATGCTCGGCACCAATCTCGGGGGCAAATCGGGTCGGAGACGGCAAAGGAACACCCGGGGACTGCGGTGGGGGAACCGCGAGCGCTCGACGGCAGCACGGAGGTGCAGCGGTGGCAGGCATGCAGCAGCCTCCCGGAGGAGGGGCGGGGGAACCGGTGAGGGGACGCCAGAGCGGGAGAGGGGAGATCGCCAACGCCATCGCCTCCCTCATCCTCCCCTTAAGATCCTCGCTCGCCCTCGTCTAGGTCGACTTCTCCACCACCACCACTTTCCATGTGCCTTCTGTTGGAATTTATGGGCTGCAGTGTGGCCCAACTAAGCCCAATAAATCCTGAAATTATCATGGCCCATTCATGAATAATACAAGTGGTGAGTGGGACTAAAGTTTAGTCCCATACTGCTAGTTGGGAGTGAATGGAACCACCTTATAAGGTGAGCCATTCTAGATCATGTATGAGTTGGCAAGGCAAGAGGAGAGGTGTGCCACACGCGCGCTCCTCCTCCGCCGCCCGCCTCGCCACGCCTCGCCTCGTCACGACACGTCACGACGCGCCGCGGGTTGCGGGAATGAGCCGAGCCGAGAGCGTTAATTTTGTCGCTTGGGAAAACTTAATGAGTCATTAATTTGGTAATTAACGGACGCGTTAATTCCTAAACCTTTTCCGTTTCTTTTCTGGAACGTGGAACCGAACCGACTCAGACGTGGAGTTACGTCCACGTTTCTCCCAGGCCGCATATAAATACGTGCATACGGTAAACCCTAGCTGCCACTTCAACATATGGTTTCGCACCGTTTCAAAGCACTGCGCCGCCAATCAAGTCTTCTCCATCCCTTCTTCTGGCGTGCACCGCGAGGAGGGACAGCAGGCCTCCGGAACCCCGCCTTGTAACACCTGGGGTGTTACCTGTTTGTTTGTTTGCATCATATGCATCACATTTGCATTACACCATGTTTGCATCACAACTGGAAATTTCAAATCAATTAAAACTTTCACCCCTGCTCAAAATTTCCAATTTCAAGATTGCAAACCAAACCACTAAATTGTTTTTCAATAATTTGAAATTGTTTAATCCAATTGCTTGTTAATAATTTTTACCCTCTTGTTCAAAAACCCTAATGGCAAATTCCAAACATTCAAATCAAATAAAACTTATTTACCATATCTCAATATGGGCTCAAAACTTAAAATTTGGCAAACAAACTAATTCCAATAATGTTTGTAACTTTGCTTGTTGCTTATTAAATAAAATTTGTTATTTCCAAAATTCCCAAAATCAAAACATTATTTGAAATTCCACTAACCACTTAAACATCAAACTAATATACCAATATTGAAATCATTAACTAAGCTTTGCTTTGTTTATTGTTTGGCAACCTAATAAAATTAATTATAAAAATGCAAACCTCAAACCCTATTTTGGAAATTTTCAACTAAACAACTTTAATTCAATTAAATCTCCCACCTTGTGAAAATAAAGCTAACAATGCTTTCATTTTCTGTTTTGGAAAAAAATAATAAAATTATTTAATGAAATAAACCACCCCAAATCCTTTCTCTCTCTCCCTCTTATTTCTTTTACAAAAAAAAAATAATAAAAAGGAAATCCCAAGGAGAAGGACCAGCCCATTCCTTTCCTCTTTCTCTCAAAGCCTTTTCCCTCAAGCCCATTTCCTTCCAGCCCACCAAGCCTTGGCGCAGTACTTTCTTCCTCATGTCACTGTCATCCTGTACGAACGAAGAAACAGCCGTCTGATCTCTCCTCCCCCAATGGATGAGCTGCCGTACTGGCCTCCCTTTTCCATAAGTACCTACCACCCACCTACCTACCTCAGCCTAGCCCTAAACCTAGCTCTGCGCCGCCATCTCCCATCGCCACCAAGCTCTCTCCCTCTGCTCTGAAAAAGATCGACAGACTGAACCACCACCGTGCCCTCCATGGCCGAGATTTTGCCTCCTTGGCGCCACCAAGGTGGCCATCTCCGGGATCCCCGAGGGCGGAATGGAAACGGGGTTGCTCCAGCATCCGCCCCGTCCCATCGCCTCACGCCGGGAGTGATCGAGGTGGCCGCGCCGTCGCCGGAGAGCGGCCCTCTGCCACTGCCTGTCGGCAGACGCCATCGACTGACAGAACCCGGTGAGCCCCCGATCTGCTCCCTGCCCTCTCCTTCTTCTCTGCACAAGCACGCAACACCAGCACACGCCCACACCACGCATCCATCGCCAGCACCCTGCACATCACCAACCCATCGCTCGCCGCGGTCAGTCGCTGCCCCGCCGCCGTGCCTTCTTTCCGTCAGAAAGCTGCAGGTATTTCTTTCGGGGTTCAGTTAGGCCACGCACGCAGTACACCTCCCGCTCGCTGCCATCTGATGCAGGTACGCACGCCTCGATGCACAGCGACCCACGCGCAGCGAGCGGCACCGCAGATCGCGGCGGCCACTGCCTGTAGCTGTCCAAGTTGCAGTTTCAGTCACGATTCAGTAACGTTCAGACACGAGCAACACCTCAACCAGCCTGCTTAGCGTTTACTGACAACAACCCGATTCCACCCCAATGGTTCAGACTAGCGAAACGTGAGGGCAGGTCCAGGGTTCGATCCCTGGACAACGCAAATAAACCCCAACCTTTTTTTACACCTAGTGCTGACAGGGCGGCCCACCTGTCAGCCTCTCTCTGTGCCACGTAGGCACAGTGAGCCCACGGGCCCTCTGGCAGCCTGTGGGTACGTTCCCAGTAGGTGCAAACGTTTGTTAAGCTTTCTGTTTTTCCAAACTAAGTCCAAATAATAACAGATTAGTCCCTGGATTTGTTTTGTCAATAAAATTAGTTTTAAAACTCCAAAAACTGCAAATAAAATATGCACTCTGATCTAAATTCAATTGTCTATCTTTTGGAAACATTTGTTCCCTGTTTTGAATTTTCCAAATACATTTAAAATTCAAATTGGAATAATTCAAATGCTAGTTTATAAAATCAATAACGAATTATTTATTAATCCAATAAATGCAAATAAAATATGTTTTCCATACCATTTTAAATAACCTATTCAAATATAATTTTTGTTTTTGTTTTTGAATAATTAAAATTGCCTAAACCATTTAAATCTTGTTTAATGCAATTAAAAATTGTTCAATATTGTTTAATTCATAATTAAATAATCCTAAGTCCAATTTCAAAATGTGAAACATGTAATCCAACTAAAATTTGATAATCTTTTCAAATATCAACTTTGTTATTTGTTTTGAACACTTTAAATGGGTGAAAACAACAAGTATTGTGTGTCACCTTTAAGGCACCCAAAAATTCCCTAAGCTAATAATAAAAATTCTAAATTGCTACACCCTATTTTAATTTGATTCTAATGTTGTTATTTTGCTGTTTCCCTTTTGCATGCATCATGCTAATCCATCTCCACCTGTTGCTTAGTTGGAAAACAATTGTTTCAACCATAATTCCTGGGCTGTTCATATGCAACTCAAATTGCATATGGGTCCATTTAAATTGCTTATCTTGTCAACTAGTTTACCTTGATGCATCTTTAAACTTGTCATGCATCCATACCTTGTTCATGCTGGATCTTTTGCCGTAGTAGTAATTGTTGCATCCGGTGTTTCTTTTAGTTCGTTGCTTCTTCCCGGATAGGACGTTGAGATGATGTGAGCAACGACAAGTTCTGCTACCTTGCGGGATCTCAGGCAAGTATACTCACTTGCATGCCATATGGCTGCCTTTCATCACTTGCTACCGATTCTTTCCGTTGATTCTTTTCTGCTAGCCTTAGTTGTAGTTGTTTCTGTTGCGAACCTATCACATGAATCCTTTAACCCTGATATTGCCTCACCTCCACTCCTATAACTTTTGCTTGAGCCTGTGTCTTACTATCTTGCTTAGGGTTGTTTTGCTCGAGTCTGTTACCCGTTACTTTATGTTATTACTTCCTTATGTTCCGGGGGCTCGCTGCTTAATTAATCAATCAATCCTGTTAATGCTATTGTTAAATAATAATTTGATGATAAGGCACCGGCGGGAGGCCCTTTGAGGTTTTGAGGCCCGCTAGTGTCGACCCTAATAGGACAAGGGTCTTGTCTACTGATCCATGATGAGCGCACTACCCGCATGTGGGAAGCGAGTATGGGCGCCCCCCTCAACTGACTCGATTCGCATCTCGTCCAAATCGCCGTACTAGCTCGGGTGTTCCATTTGCTGCATCATATGCAGGTACGAACCCTTGGCGCCAGGGTGGAACTTTTGTAGTCGGCATTTAGGGCGGCGTGGTCTTCCAGTGCTATGAGGGTCCCCTTTTCTTCGTGGGGCTCGATTAGCCGCGCACGCACAGCACGCGGTGCTTTGGGCTTGATGCGAAGAAGGGTTGGTTCTGTAGAGTACCCCGCTTGGTGGGAGGCGTCCCATCTGGCGGGTTATTCTTGCGTGTACGGTTACTATGGTGCACCCCTGCAGGGTAAATCTTCTCGAGAAGCCGTGTTTTCCGCGGTTATGGATTACTTGGTGAAAGTACTGGCTAACAAGTACTCAGGACAACTTAAACCTAATGATCAATCATGTTACACCCAATGCTTAATAACTTGACTAGTAATAGGTTATTCACACAATAACTTGACTCATCTTTAATACCACGGTGTGAGTTATCCTCGGATTGCTTCTTCGGATAAGGGGCGAGATCCAGGATGGGTTTGTTTGAAGTTATCTTTCAGTTGGTTACTGTCACCCGATCTTATCCCCTTTCTGATAGTTGGAAGTAATAGAATCTCTGTAGTTGGTTAGCGCAGCCTGCTTACGCTTATTTGCAATAACCCCCTTCCTTTCCGTTGATCCTAAAGTATTTGTATCCTGTGATGACTGGCTACGCCGGTAACTTGTGAGTATGGGTTTTATCCCCCTTGCCAGTACTTAACCGTACTGACCCACGAATCTCTTTCGTGGCTGCAAATTCCAAATTGCAGTCAACAGGTTTGAAGTCTGACGACGTTAGCTTGGGAATCCCTCCGGCTTGGCCTGGGCAGGGATTGGACGCTTTCGGTTATCTTCAGGACTCTTAGTCCAATTTGGATCTTGTCCGTAGCCGGACGTTTGTTTCTTCCGCTGTTATTTGGATCTTTGTAATGTATCAGTTGTAACCCCGGCTCGTTTGAGTCATCTTGTATCTATCTGTTTCTGTTGTAATTGTGGAATATTCGTGAACTATTGTAATGTTATCATAAATGGCAACCTGGAATCGGTTATTATGTGGATTTTGGCGGGAATGCTGAAATCTGCATAGTGCCCGATCTCGGGGCGTCACAAATGGTATCAGAGCCTTGGTTCCGATTCCCGATATTGTTTCGATACGAATGGTTATCGAAGCAACGGGTCCGCAAAGCCTGTAGGATAACCTCGCTAACGGTCGTTGTTTCTAGAGTGTCGAAAACTATTTCTGCTAAACTATTTTGGAAAAACATCTCAATAGGATTCTTGTTTTCTCCTTATCTCTATTCTATTTCCCCTCCCATCTTATTTGTTTTGGAGTCTCCCCCCTTGTCTATCTTTCAAAAGTGTTAGGATCCTACGTGGGTGGACGTTTTCTGAGCCTTTAACCTAGTAGGTTCGATCATCGGAAGATTCCTGGTGGAAGAACATCGTCGTCACTCCGAGCAAGAATCCCTTGTTAGTGGTGTCGAGGAGATCAACCGGAAGAACGAAGAAACGATAGTCGAACTTCTTTCCCCTCCCGGGTTAGCAGGTGGATTGCGAGGGCGCAATCCCTTGTTAGTGGTGTCGTCTGTAACACCTGGGGTGTTACCTGTTTGTTTGTTTGCATCATATGCATCACATATGCATTACACCATGTTTGCATCACTACTGGAAATTTCAAATCAATTAAAACTTTCACCCCTGCTCAAAATTTCCAATTTCAAGATTGCAAACCAAACCACTAAATTGTTTTTCAATAATTTGAAATTGTTTAATCCAATTGCTTGTTAATAATTTTTACCCTCTTGTTCAAAAACCCTAATGGCAAATTCCAAACATTCAAATCAAATCAAACTTATTTACCATATCTCAATATGGGCTCAAAACTTAAAATTTGGCAAACAAACTAATTCCAATAATGTTTGTAACTTTGCTTGTTGCTTATTAAATAAAATTTGTTATTTCCAAAATTCCCAAAATCAAAACATTATTTGAAATTCCACTAACCACTTAAACATCAAACTAATATACCAATATTGAAATCATTAACTAAGCTTTGCTTTGTTTATTGTTTGGCAACCTAATAAAATTAATTATAAAAATGCAAACCTCAAACCCTATTTTGGAAATTTTCAACTAAACAACTTTAATTCAATTAAATCTCCCACCTTGTGAAAATAAAGCTAACAATGCTTTCATTTTCCTGTTTTGGAAAAAATAATAAAATTATTTAATGAAATAAACCACCCCAAATCCTTTCTCTCTCTCCCTCTTATTTCTTTTACAAAAAAAAATAATAAAAAGGAAATCCCAAGGAGAAGGACCAGCCCATTCCTTTCCTCTTTCTCTCAAAGCCTTTTCCCTCAAGCCCATTTCCTTCCAGCCCACCAAGCCTTGGCGCAGTACTTTCTTCCTCATGTCACTGTCATCCTGTACGAACGAAGAAACAGCCGTCTGATCTCTCCTCCCCCCAATGGATGAGCTGCCGTACTGGCCTCCCTTTTCCATAAGTACCTACCACCCACCTACCTACCTCAGCCTAGCCCTAAACCTAGATCTGCGCCGCCATCTCCCATCGCCACCAAGCTCTCTCCCTCTGCTCTGAAAAAGATCGACAGACTGAACCACCACCGTGCCCTCCCATGGCCGAGATTTTGCCTCCTTGGCGCCACCAAGGTGGCCATCTCCGAGGATCCCCGAGGGCGGGAATGGAAACGGGGTTGCTCCAGCATCCGCCCGTCCCATCGCCTCACGCCGGGAGTGATCGAGGTGGCCGCGCCGTCGCCGGAGAGCGGCCCTCTGCCACTGCCTGTCGGCAGACGCCATCGACTGACAGAACCCGGTGAGCCCCCGATCTGCTCCCTGCCCTCTCCTTCTTCTCTGCACAAGCACGCAACACCAGCACACGCCCACACCACGCATCCATCGCCAGCACCCTGCACATCACCAACCCATCGCTCGCCGCGGTCAGTCGCTGCCCCGCCGCCGTGCCTTCTTTCCGTCAGAAAGCTGCAGGTATTTCTTTCGGGGTTCAGTTAGGCCACGCACGCAGTACACCTCCCGCTCGCTGCCATCCGATGCAGGTACGCACGCCTCGATGCACAGCGACCCACGCGCAGCGAGCGGCACCGCAGATCGCCGGCGGCCACTGCCTGTAGCTGTCCAAGTTGCAGTTTCAGTCACGATTCAGTAACGTTCAGACACGAGCAACACCTCAACCAGCCTGCTTAGCGTTTACTGACAACAACCCGATTCCACCCCAATGGTTCAGACTAGCGAAACGTGAGGGCAGGTCCAGGGTTCGATCCCTGGACAACGCAAATAAACCCCAACCTTTTTTTACACCTAGTGCTGACAGGGCGGCCCACCTGTCAGCCTCTCTCTGTGCCACGTAGGCACAGTGAGCCCACGGGCCCTCTGGCAGCCTGTGGGTACGTTCCCAGTAGGTGCAAAACGTTTGTTAAGCTTTCTGTTTTTCCAAACTAAGTCCAAATAATAACAGATTAGTCCCTGGATTTGTTTTGTCAATAAAATTAGTTTTAAAACTCCAAAAACTGCAAATAAAATATGCACTCTGATCTAAATTCAATTGTCTATCTTTTGGAAACATTTGTTCCCTGTTTTGAATTTTCCAAATACATTTAAAATTCAAATTGGAATAATTCAAATGCTAGTTTATAAAATCAATAACTAATTATTTATTAATCCAATAAATGCAAATAAAATATGTTTTCCATACCATTTTAAATAACCTATTCAAATATAATTTTTGTTTTCTGTTTTGAATAATTAAAATTGCCTAAACCATTTAAATCTTGTTTAATGCAATTAAAAATTGTTCAATATTGTTTAATTCATAATTAAATAATCCTAAGTCCAATTTCAAAATGTGAAACATGTAATCCAACTAAAATTTGATAATCTTTTCAAATATCAACTTTGTTATTTGTTTTGAACACTTTAAATGGGTGAAAACAACAAGTATTTGTGTGTCACCTTTAAGGCACCCAAAAATTCCCTAAGCTAATAATAAAATTCTAAATTGCTACACCCTATTTTAATTTGATTCTAATGTTGTTATTTTGCTGTTTCCCTTTTGCATGCATCATGCTAATCCATCTCCACCTGTTGCTTAGTTGGAAAACAATTGTTTCAACCATAATTCCTGGGCTGTTCATATGCAACTCAAATTGCATATGGGTCCATTTAAATTGCTTATCTTGTCAACTAGTTTACCTTGATGCATCTTTAAACTTGTCATGCATACATACCTTGTTCATGCTGGATCTTTTGCCGTAGTAGTAATTGTTGCATCCGGTGTTTCTTTTAGTTCGTTGCTTCTTCCCGGATAGGACGTTGAGATGATGTGAGCAACGACAAGTTCTGCTACCTTGCGGGATCTCAGGCAAGTATACTCACTTGCATGCCATATGGCTGCCTTTCATCACTTGCTACCGATTCTTTCCGTTGATTCTTTTCTGCTAGCCTTAGTTGTAGTTGTTTCTGTTGCGAACCTATCACATGAATCCTTTAACCCTGATATTGCCTCACCTCCACTCCTATAACTTTTGCTTGAGCCTGTGTCTTACTATCTTGCTTAGGGTTGTTTTGCTCGAGTCTGTTACCCGTTACTTTCTGTTATTACTTCCTTATGTTCCGGGGGCTCGATGCTTAATTAATCAATCAATCCTGTTAATGCTATTGTTAAATAATAATTTGATGATAAGGCACCGGCGGGAGGCCCTTTGAGGTTTTGAGGCCCGCTAGTGTCGACCCTAATAGGACAAGGGTCTTGTCTACTGATCCATGATGAGCGCACTACCCGCATGTGGGAAGCGAGTATGGGCCCCCCTCAACTGACTCGATTCGCATCTCGTCCAAATCGCCGTACTAGCTCGGGTGTTCCATTTGCTGCATCATATGCAGGTACGAACCCTTGGCGCCAGGGTGGAACTTTTGTAGTCGGCATTTAGGGCAGCGTGGTCTTCCAGTGCTATGAGGGTCCCCTTTTCTTCGTGGGGCTCGATTAGCCGCGCACGCACAGCACGCGGTGCTTTGGGCTTGATGCGAAGAAGGGTTGGTTGTGTAGAGTACCCCGCTTGGTGGGAGGCGTCCCATCTGGCGGGTTATTCTTGCGTGTACGGTTACTATGGTGCACCCTGCAGGGTAAATCTTCTCGAGAAGCCGTGTTTTCCGCGGTTATGGATTACTTGGTGAAAGTACTGGCTAACAAGTACTCAGGACAACTTAAACCTAATGATCAATCATGTTACACCCAATGCTTAATAACTTGACTAGTAATAGGTTATTCACACAATAACTTGACTCGTCTTTAATACCACGGTGTGAGTTATCCTCGGATTGCTTCTTCGGATAAGGGGCGAGATCCAGGATGGGTTTGTTTGAAGTTATCTTTCAGTTGGTTACTGTCACCCGATCTTATCCCCTTTCTGATAGTTGGAAGTAATAGAATCTCTGTAGTTGGTTAGTGCAGCCTGCTTACGCTTATTTGCAATAACCCCCTTCCTTTCCGTTGATCCTAAAGTATTTGTATCCTGTGATGACTGGCTACGCCGGTAACTTGTGAGTATGGGTTTTATCCCCCTTGCCAGTACTTAACCGTACTGACCCACGAATCTCTTTCGTGGCTGCAAATTCCAAATTGCAGTCAACAGGTTTGAAGTCTGACGACGTTAGCTTGGGAATCCCTCCGGCTTGGCCTGGGCAGGGATTGGACGCTTTCGGTTATCTTCAGGACTCTTAGTCCAATTTGGATCTTGTCCGTAGCCGGACGTTTGTTTCTTCCGCTGTTATTTGGATCTTTGTAATGTATCAGTTGTAACCCCGGCTCGTTTGAGTCATCTTGTATCTATCTGTTTCTGTTGTAATTGTGGAATATTCGTGAACTATTGTAATGTTATCATAAATGGCAACCTGGAATCGGTTATTATGTGGATTTTGGCGGGAATGCTGAAATCTGCATAGTGCCCGATCTCGGGGCGTCACACGCCTCTTGTGATCCTGTACGGGAGAGGGGCGATCAGATTTTTGGGGAGTGCACTCGCGCGACTGCTGACGGCGACTACTTCCCCAACGACGACTGGTTTCCAGATCTCGGCAACCTCTTCATCGACGACAACATGGCCGACATCGACAACACTGCAACCGGTGCTGCCGCCGCTGCATCGTACGTATCTCTCTCTCATCTATACGAGATACTACTGCAATTGTTTTATCTACTTCTTGCTGTAGATTGGATCGGTTTCAATACTGCACTAGATTTCGATATCTGCATGCTTAGTATAATTGCTACTGTCATGATTTACTTCATGCTATTTCGGATTAAATCATATGCTAAATTGCTTATATATTCAACAATCCAAAAACCTGATTATAGGCAATTTCTTGCACCTGCGCCGTCTGTCATTGCGGCGACAACGCCAATCCCTTTCAAGGGTGTGGACTATAAGAGGTGGCGCACGAGAGCAGTGCTATGGTTTCAAACCTTGCACTGCTATGCGGCCACTAAGGGCAAGGCTGAGGGCGATCTCAATCTAGCATAGCTGGAGGCCTTTGAGAATATGGACACTATGTTTAAAAGTGCCCTCCTCGGTATTATTGACGATTCCATTGTGGATCCGTATATGTCGTTTGATAACGGCAAGGATATGTGGGCTGCACTCGAGGCCAAATTTGGGGCCTCGGATGCTGGCAGCGAGCTGTACGTCATGGAGCAATTCTATGACTACAGGATGACTGATGAGCGCTCTGTTGTTCAACAGGTTCATGAGATACAGTCACTCGCTAAAGAACTTGAGCAATTTAAGTGTATGTTACCGGACAAGTTTGTGGCCGGAGGCATTATTTTTAAGCTTCCATCTTCATGGAGCATCTTTGCTACTTCTCTGAAACACAAGAGACAGGAGTTTTCCGTTATGGACCTCATCGGATCTCTTGATATGGAAGAGAAGGCGAGAGCAAAGGATACACGTGCTCGGGTTGCTAAGGTAGGCTCTTCTGCCCATGTGGTACAGAAGAAACACTACCCGCCCAACAAGTCTAAATATAACAAGAAGAAATCCGAGGGTAAAGGCAAACCGGATGGCAGGTATAAGCCATCGCACTCTACCAACTTCAAGAAGAGGAAGGGGTCATGTCACGTTTGCGGTGAACTGACCCATTGGGCTCCAAAATGCCCTAAGCGATATGAGTTGCAGCAGCAAGAGAACAGCGGCAAGACCGCTAGCATTGTCATTGGTGACACTGAGATGAAGGATATTGGGTACGGTACAGTTCCTACTATTCTTTCAGTTTGTCATTCACCTGAATGGTTAATTGACACAGGTGCCAATGTACACGTTTGTGCTGATGCTTCCATGTTCTCTTCTTATCAGATCACAGGGACTTCCCCCCGTGCTGATGGGGAACGGGTCACATGCTAATGTTCGTGGTGTTGGTACGGTCGATCTGAAGTTTACTTCGGGGAAGGTCGTGCGACTGACGAACGTTCATCATGTGCCCTCCATCAATAAAAATCTCGTCAGCGGCTCACGTTTATGTCGAGATGGTTTTAAGTTGGTTTTCGAGTCCAATAAAGTTGTAATTTCCAAGTATGGACAATTTATTGGTAAAGGCTATGAGTGCGGAGGCTTGTTCCGCTTATCCTTGTCAGATATATGCACCAAAGTTATTAATAATGTTTGTCACGGTAATGATTGTGATGTTTGGCATTCACGACTTTGTCATATTAATTTTGGTTGCATGACGCGGTTAGCAAATATGAGTTTAATTCCGAAATTCAGTACTATTAAAGGTTCCAAATGTCAAGTGTGTGTTCAAGCTAAGCAACCTTGCAAATCTCATAAAACTGCGGAGGCGAGAGACTTGGCACCACTAGAACTTATACATTCTGATCTTTGTGAGATGAATGGTGTCGTGGGATAATCACGGCAGACGTTACCGGGGGTAACTTAGCTTGGGGCAATTCGACTCTGGTGTTTGGGAGAGGGTTTAGCTCAAGGGAAAACATGATGATATGCGATCTGGTAGCCGGCAATCAAGTCGCCGAGTCTCCGATCTAGATATATTAACTCAGCTCTCGTATTACACTGGATACTCGATACCTAGCGATATTGCTCGAACTCTTGGATCTCCCTCGTCTAACCCTAGGGGCCGGCTTATATAATATCCGGACCCACTGGCCTACTCTCCAAGGCGCACTCTGAATCCTACCCGGACACTGCCTACAAACCCTAAACTTCCTTATCGGAACCCACAATCCGGGTTACGAGGCCTACGTTCTTGGGCCTTCTAGAAACTCCTTTATCTTAAGCCGGGTCTTGTGCAGCGTCCTTTGGGCCGAGTTACTCCTTGGCGTTGGCCTACCGGGTTATCATCCCTCCATCAGTAGTCCCCAGAATAGCTTGGGCTTCATGAGATCCTCCTTGAAGCGCACGCTATTCCCTACAAAAAATAACAAACATACAAGTTCATAGAGGCCGGGTTAGATTGCTTTGATAAACAGCTAGGCCTAACTCCATGGTGGCCATATAATAACCCGGCTTTCTCTAAATCCCTCTTTATTCTTTCCGGGTCAACGCCCGGGTAAGAATGTCAAAGATCCGGCTTACACCACTTGATAACTGATCCTGATACCGCGGGAAGATTTCCTTCATATCTTGTCCGGATATCCCGTCTAGCACTTAACGCATATCCCGGAAAATCCGGCGGATATCCTTTATCCCGAAATTTCCGGTTCCCGCCCGTTGGTCTAGGTTTATCCACCCGCACCCTATAAATAGGTACCTAGGGGACAACCTAACTCCAACGGTCCACTTCTCCTTCTTCTTCCTTTCCTTCACTTCCGCGCCCGAGCTCACAGAGCGCCGCCACGGATACCTTGCGTACGCCACCGGAACCAATCCGCCGCCGGCTATGTTCCGCCACAGCTCGTCCCGCGCCGCCGCCATCCTCCGCCGCCGCGCCCTCGAGCAGCTTGCCGACAGTCGCAAAGGGGCATTCCGAGTGCGCCATTTGCCGCCGCCGCGCATTACTCCAATCTCCTCCGGTGAGCTCCTTGTTTCCATTAATCTGGCCTTGTAATTTTTCGAATCGATCTAGATTGGATCTAGTCAAACGCGGGCCATTTTCCTTTCCGCGCCGGATTAGTTCGCCTAATTCCATACTAGTTCGTCCAATAGCTTGGTAGATGGTCATATATTACTCCCCTATCGCCGTTAATCACCAATTCCTCCACAAAATCATCCGCAAATTTTTCAATCTAGATCCATTTCGCCCAAATTTTCCGCAACCGTCATTGACACCCGGAAAATCCACTTCTTCCAGTTCTTTTGCTTGCAGTAGATACATGGGCAATCACCCTTCTTCCGCAAACGATCACCAATACGTAAGTCCCCCATAATTCCTGTATTGCCACTCGATACCTGGATAACCTGTACTTTTCACCCCGTCCAGTGATACCCGGATAATTCATAGTCCTGATGCCTTCTTTTGATACTGCTTGCAAATACCCGGATAACCCATGATTTCCGAGTCTTACGTCTTGTACCTTTTTGTCTTGTGCTTTTGTAGGCTGAACCCATGGCTCCCAAGAAGCAAGGGAAGCAGCAAGCCAAGACAAGGACGACCCAATCAATATCCGCCAACTGGGCGCGATCAACAGTCACCAAGGCCAAGCTGGAAGAGCTGGCCGAGTTAGGGGTCCTCCCCCCTCAGGAAGATATCCATTGGAGAGCGCCGGGTGATGAGACCCGGCCTACGCCCGCTGCCGGTGAGGTAATCTGCTTCATCCAACATGTGACCCAGGGGTTTCGCCCTCCGGGTCACCCTTTCTTCCGCGAGGTCTTGAGCCACTATGGCCTCCGGGTATTCGACATAGGACCTAACTCTATGTTGAACATAACCCATTTCATCGTTCTTTCCGAGTCATATTTGTGCACTCCGCCAAATTTGACTCTTTTTATCGAACTTTTCCAATGCAAACCATGCCGCGAAAGCGGTGACGGGGCGCTTCTTGCTTGCGGCGGGGTTTCCATCCAGCGCCGCAAAAATTCCCCAATGCCAACTCTTAACCTGAATTCCCATGTTAAACACTGGCAACTTTCTTTCTTTTACTGCCGGGACACCTCCCCACCCGGCGAGAAGAAATTGCCGGGTTACTCGGAGGGCCTCCTCGATATCTCCGAATCCTTCAACGCTTTTGCCCCTGAGCCGGACAGGGAGGCCATCCAACCGCTCCTTTCAAAAATAGCCGCCCTTTCCGCCCAAGGTCTCCTCGGGCTCAACCTAGTCAAAACTTGGGTGAACTTTCGCATACAACCCAATTCCATCCGCCCAAAACTGATGTGCGAGTATTCGGGGCACTCTACGGATTCCCTCCGATACTCTTCCAAGAACTACCCGGCCGGTGACACCAACAAGACCATCAAGAGCTTCTTGACGGAGAAATTGGAGGTAATCCGGAACATAGCCGGGTTGGAACCATTTACTCGCGAGAAACCAGCTCCTGAGGTAAAATCCGGTTCTCATACTTTTACCTTCACACCTTTCTCTCGATACAACTGCTGATCCTTACCCTGGTGCCTCTGACTTAGGCTGATGATGCCTTTTGGAAGATCGAAACGCCCCGTAACTCCGAGAGTCCAGAGGAGGAAGAGGACGCAGTTAACTCGGAGGAAGGTACATTTCGAGTCTCACTTAGACTATGCAAGCTCATTGCTGTTTATTCTCTGTTTTTCCGACAATATACCTTGGCAACTTCCAGAACCAGAGGACAAGGACGAAGAAGAAGAAGAACCGGAAGGCAAGGTGGAAACATCAAGCGATGAAGATGAAGCTGAGCCGACAGTCAAGGTTGGAGCAAAGAGGAAACCCCGAGGGGTCATCTTTAAGGTGCCATACCGTTCCCTTGCTTCTAAACCGTACTCCTTTTCTAACATGTGCGAGTTAAACCGAGAGTTGTCTAACTGGCCGTACTTGAAGGATCCGCCCGTGACCATGCACAGAATGACCCGGAACTTTCCGGGTGAATCCGCACTTAATCCGGGTATTCCATCGTCCCCTCCTCGATGCGCTGGTATCTTTCAATCCTTTCCCAAATATCGAATTCTTTTTCTTTTCTAATCATCTTTTAATAGGGCAGTTCCATGCCTTATTTCCTTGATATTTATCAGCTTCATCCGGGTCCAGCAGCGCGTTTCCCTCGGATTTCGCGGTGAATCCCGGGTAAGGTTCTTCTCCTAATGTTCCATTACTTTGCCGTAATTTTCTCCAGTCTACATGCTAACCGCTTCTTTATACTGTCCACAGAGCCACGGTCACAATCAGTGACCAAGAAAATATGGAGACCGATGACCCGGGTAAGGAGAACCCGATTGACGACATGATGGCTGCAGCTGGAGGTGAAGGGGAACAACAAGCGCCACCAACACACCCGGCTGATCAGGAAGCCGAATACCCGATAGCCTCACATGCGCGCGAGGAGGAAGAGGCCTCCGACCTGGGCATGGGAGGAGGCGACCCGAGCTCCGATATCCGGGCTACTCGGGTGCCTTCCCCTACCAAGGAGAAAACCTCCAATCCGAGTTATCAAGACCCCGGGTCTTCCAACTTGGGCAACCAATCCTTCGACCAAATGATGAACGCCCTCCTCGCCATGAAGGCCTTAGAGAGCAGCATGTTGGAGCGCATGGCCGTGGAGCATCAGGTACGTTAGTTGATATCTCATAGTGTCCACCTACTCCCCAAGTTTCGAGTCTAACTTGTCAAAGTTACACTCGGTACTCCTTGCAATACTCGGCTGATTGTGATATCCGACTAATGTTTAACCTTCCATTCTTTTAGGCGCAGGCGTCTCGGTCCGAGGAGATTTTGGCCAAGACCAAGCAGCTCCTGGACACCGAGATAAAGCTAAGGGAAGCACTTGAGTCCGAGGTGGCAGCCTTGGAGAAAGATGTCACGACATACAAAGAGAAATACACCACTGCTCAAGCTGCGCTAAAGAAGCTATCAGCCCAAGTGGCCGACACTTATCGTGTCCTCGTTGGTGAGATTTCGCTACTTACTGGTTCGTGCCTTGGTTTCTTGTTTTCTTGATACATGATACCCGGAATACTTTGATGTAACCTTTGTTGTTCATATTGCAGCTTCCAACCTTGCGCCTTCAGAAGAAGATGATATCGAAAAGGTAAAGAGTTTGAAGAATGTCCTCCGGAGGTTCTGTGCCGGCACCAAGTGGATACTAGACGCCATTCAGTGGCCGACTGATCTATATCCGGGTATGGAGACCCTAATCCATGCATGCTCTATTGTCCCTGCATGGATTGAGCTCTGGAAACGCTCAGCATGCCGGGTTGGGATGACCCGGGGACTTATGCTGGCGAAAGCTTATTTTCCTAAGCTTGAGCCGGCAACGGTGGTGGCCGGATTTCCAGAGTTCAAGGCAGATGGCTCGAGATTTTCCCCCAAGGATTTCAAAGCTGTACAATCCGAGGTACATCACTCGGCAACTGCTCTTGCCGACAGTATGGACTTGAGTAGGTTTATGTCTCCATACGATGCTAAGGACAAGGCTGTGAAGGAAGATACGCCCGTGCCCTTCGATATTTTAGAAAAGTGGAATGCTGACTCGGCCAGGAGGAGGGAGGAAGCTGCGAAGAGGGAATCCGAATTGCAATCAGCACCAACTTCCTCTACACCAGCTGTCCGTCCGCCTGTTCGTCCGGATGCTGAAAAACCGGATGATGATGCTGGGAACTCTTCTAAGAAGCGAACCCGATAACAAGACCCGGAGGGCAAGGGTAAGGATGTGGACCCGACTCAGGAGGCCGAGTAAATTATTACCTGATGCCATCCTAATACCTTGTTCGCTCGATGCCCTTGTAAAGACATATATTCTTTTGATAGTGCAGATGTGCACTTTTGATACTATCATCGCATCATGTAAATACATTATGAAGCTTTAATAGCTTTCTTGGCCCTTCCGGCCTTTGGATGAATTTGATATCTATCTTCCTTTGAGCTTATTTACTCTTGATACTCCGATTTACTTTATGGTTCCTTTTGTGAGACTCAGTTTCCGGGTCACATGGGTTTTGACGGGTGAACTTTTCTCTAAGTCCCCAAGTCCCCAAGACTCGGATTTGTGGGTTTTTGGTGCTTAATAGCTAGATAACTTGCCTCTTTTTTTTTTCAAAATCCCCAGTCCCCAAGGCCCGAAATTCCGAGTCTGGGGTGTGAGGTTTCTCAAAGAAAACAAATTGTTTCTGCTAAGCCCAAAACGTAGAGCCGTTTCACATAGGTGTTGAAGTTATGCTTGATAGACTTTGAGTTTCCGGTTATTAACCCTGTACTCTGCATAACTTGTGGTTTAGATGACCCTTTTGACTCTCTTGTACTGTAAGCCGGCTTTCGCGTGGATACCATGTTGTTACATCTGTACGAAAACAGGGTCAGACAAGTCCCATTGGGCATCATGGCTGATTGTAATCGTAAGCGAGCAAATCATGCCACTTTAGTGCGAGTCACATCGAGCTTAAGTAAGAAAAGTCAAGAAATTTGGCTCCTTTGTCCGGTTATAAGATTGCAGCCGTACTCGTTTGCGAGTAATCGGCCCTTATAACTCATAGGCATCATGGCCGGGTCTTTGAGTTTGTAATTGTGCTATTCAAGCAATCAGCCCCCAAGACCTAAATACATGCAACATACTGAAGGAACTGATGTACTAAGAAAACAATAAATAATACTTACCTGGAAGAAAAATAAACACATAACAGAAAAATAAAACTTGATAACACATGTGAAAAAGATATATTGCTTAACCATCTCTTTATTGATATGAGAAAGTTAGGTCAGCAAGCCGCCTCATTAAAAACCCTCCAGTCCCCTTAGGTACCCTGGATGGGAAAAGAGTGCGTCTGAAACCTGCTACCTGTTACATCGTGTAATTCCATTTGTGAGTCTGGTCTATACTAGGTATAGTAAGGACGCAGCTGAGCTACGTTCCATGGTCTTTCTTTCTCTTGCATAGATGAAGTGGTATGAGCGGTGTCGTTAACCGTAGCCGACTCTTCCCTTGCATCTATCAAGTAATACGATCCATTGTGCAGATTCCGGCTTATGATAAACGGCCCTTCCCATGGCAGTGATAACTTAGGTTTTCCTTCTTTTGACTGTACCAGGCGCAGAACCAGGTCTCCTTCCTGGAAGACCCGGGTTTTCACGCGCCGGCTATGATATCTCCGCAGATCATGCTGATATATGGCTGATCTTTCTAGTGCTTGTTCTCTTTCTTCTTCTAGCATATCCACGGCGTCCTGCCGGGTCTTCTCGTTCTCTACCTAGACGTAAGCCGAGACTCGAGGCGAGTCATGGATGATATCACTCGGCAACACCGCCTCTGCACCATAAACCATGAAAAACGGTGTCATCTGAGTGGATCTGTTGGGTGTTGTGTTGATACCCCAAACCACTGCAGGTAATTCTTCAACCCATGCACCAGCAGCTCTGATACACGGAACTCGCAATCGTGGCTTTAGTCCACGAAGCAATTCTTGATTTGCCCTCTCCACTTGTCCATTAGCCTGTGGATAAGCCACTGAAGCTACGTCAAGCCGGATTCCATTGTTACCACAAAATTTCTCCATCTCGCCAAGGGACATATTGGTTCCATTGTCGGTAATGATGCTATGGGGATACCCGAACCGATAGATAATCCTTTTCAGGAACTTGACTGCTGTAATTGCTTCACAGTTGGTAACTGGCATAACCTCAACCCACTTGGTAAACTTGTCAATGGCCACCAAGAGGTGCGTCTTTTTGCAAGGTGACATGTGAAGGGGGCCAACCATGTCCATACCCCAAACAGCAAACGGCCAAGTTAACGGGATAGTCCGTAGTTCCATAGCCGGCACATGGGTTTGGCGAGCGCACCTTTGACATCCGTCACACCTTGCCACCAAGCGCTCCGCGTCTGCTAGGGCCGTGAGCCAGAAAAAACCATGTCGATAAGCTTTGGCCACCAGGGATCTTGTGGATGCATGATGCCCACAATCACCTTTATGGATTTTCTTGAGGATCTGTCGGCCTTCTTCTGGTGCTACACAGCGCAAAAAGACTTATGCTGCACTTCACTTGTATAGCTCTCCATTGATGATAGAATATCCTTTTGCTCGTCTCAGAATTTGTCTTGCTAACACTTCCTGCTGTGGTAACTCGCCCCGTGATAGGTAGGCCAAGAACGGCTCTGTCCACTCGGGAACAGCACATACTGTGGCCACGAGCTCCAAATCCGGGTCTTGATTTGCCAGTTCTTCCTCAGACTCGGTTTTAACTGATGGTCGCCATAGTTCGTCCAGGAAAACATTTGGTGGAACCGGCTCTCTGCGCGAGCCGAGTCTGGCGAGTGCATCTGCTGCCTCGTTTTTTCTTCTGTCTATGTGCTCCAACTCGTACCCGTAGAAACACCCGGCAACTCTATCAACCTCTCTGCGGTATGCTGCCATGGTTGCATCTTTTCTATCCCAAGTTCCTAAGACCTGCTGTACCACAAGGTCCGAATCTCCAAAGCATCGTATCCTCTTAATATTCATCTCCTTGGCTACCTTTAAGCCGTGCAATAAGGCCTCATACTCGGCCACGTTGTTAGAACAATCAAAGTGAATCTGCAGCACGTAGCTCAACTTGTCTCCTTTGGGTGATGTTAGCACCACTCCAGCTCCTGACCCCTCGTATTGCTTGGAGCCATCAAAGTGCATGATCCAAGACTCGGAGTTTGGAGCCATGGTAGGCATGCCTGTGTGTGTCCAATCATTAATAAAATCCACTAGAGCTTGAGATTTAATTGCTGACCTTGGCTCGTAATTGATATGATAATCCCCCATCTCGATTGCCCACTTGGCTATTCTACCTGTTGCATCTGAGTTTCTGATGATATCCGACATTGGTATAGAACTAACCACTGTTATGGGGTGTTCCTGAAAATATGGCTTCAATTTCCGGTTGGCCATGAAGACCCCGAAAACCAGCTTTTGCCAATGTGGATAGCGATGTTTTGCCTCTGATAATACCTCACTGACGTAGTAAACCGGCCTCTGGACCGGGTGTTCTTTTCCATCTTCTTTCGGCTCGACAACAACCACTGCGCTAACCGCCCGGGGCACTGCTGCAACATATAATAACATAGGCTCTTTAGGACCCGGAGCTGCTAGGACTGGTGCCTCAGATAGCTGCTTTTTTAGTGCCTCGAACGCCTCGTCCGCCTCTTGGTCCCATACGAATTTATCAGATTTTTTCAAGAGCCGGTAGAGGGGTATCGCCTTTTCTCCGAGTCTGGATATAAACCGGCTGAGCGCTGCCACGCACCCTGTGAGCTTCTGAACATGTTTCAAATTTTCCGGCTTTTTCAGGCTCTGGATAGCTTTGATTTTATCCGGGTTTGCTTCAATTCCTCTCTCAGAAACGATAAAGCCGAGTAATTTCCCGGCTGGAACTCCAAAAACGCACTTTGTCGGGTTGAGTTTCATCTGATACCTTCTCAAGTTCTTGAATGTTTCCTTTAGATCGTCAATAAATGTCTCCGCCTTTCTGGTCTTGATCACCACATCGTCTACATAAGCATGGACGTTGCGTCCAATTTGGTCCTCGAAGCACTTCTGAATACACCGTTGATAGGTTGCGCCAGCATTCTTCAGTCCAAATGTCATTGTCTTGTAACAAAAGACCCCAAAATGGGTTATGAACGATGTTTTCTCCCAATCCTCCTTCTTGAGCTTGATTTGATGATACCCGGAATATGCGTCCAGGAAACATAATAGGTCGCTGCCAGCTACTGCGTCTATGATCTGATCTATCCTTGGTAGTGCAAACGGATCCTTTGGGCAATGCTTGTTGAGACTCGTGTAATCAATGCACATCCTCCACTCATTGGTCTTTTTCATCACGAGAACCGGATTTGCTAACCAGTCCGGGTGAAACACTTCCATAATAAAGCCGGCTGTCAGCAGCCGAGCGATTTCTTCCCCTATAGCTTTCCTTCTTTCCTCATTCATCTTTCTCAAGCCTTGTTTCACGGGTCTGGACTTGGGATCGACGTGCAAACTGTGCTCTGCCAATTCTGTGGGGATACCCGGCATATCGCTGGGCGTCCAGGCGAACACGTCCTGATTTGAACGAATGAACTCCACAAGTGCTTTCTCCTGCTCGCTGTCCAAGTTAGATCCTATAGCAAATTGCTTGGAGGGATCACCCTCGACAAAAGCTACCATCTTGGTGTCCTGTGCTGCCTTGAATTTTGCTCTCTCATCTTCAGTATTTGGTCTTTTTAGCGCTGTTCTGTCATCCGGGTCTACTTGAGACCGGTAATACTTGAGTTCCTCTTTTCTGCAAGCTTGCTCCGCCATGGCTGCGTCTCTTTCATCGCACTCAGCTGCTATATCCCGGCTCCCGTGTATGGTGATGGTCTGCTTGGGCCCCGGGATTTTTAGTTGTAGATACACATAACACGGCCTGGCCATGAACTTGGCATAAGCCGGCCTTCCGAATAGCGCGTGATAAGGACTGCGCAACTTAACCACCTCGAAAGTAAGCCACTCGACTCGATAATTATCCTTTGATTCTCCAAAAGCTACCTCCAAAGTGATCTTTCCCTCGGGGCACGCTGAGTGACCCGGCACAATCCCGTGAAAAACCGTTGAACTTTTCTGCAGCTGAGACTCCTTGAGACCCATGCGTAGAAAGGTTTCCCAATACAAGATATTGATGCTGCTTCCACCGTCCATTAGGACCTTTTTCAGCTCATAACCATTAACCTGTGGTGCCACCACCAATGCTAAGACTCCCGGGTGTTCTATCCTTTCCGGGTGATCTCTTCTGCTCCATATTACGTCCTGCTCTGACCATCTCAGGTATCTCGGAACGGCCGAAGAAACCGAGTTTACTGCTTGTTTCAGTATCTTTTTATCCTTGCTAGAAATTCCTGTGGTATGAACGTGATACTGTCCCAATTGCTTGGGGTTAGCCTGGAAACCTCCAGCTCCTCCTTGGTTGTTACCCGGATTTCCGCCTGTCGGGTTACCGGCTGGGGGTGGGCCGTTGCCCGGGTTTCCACCCGGACCCGGTCCTCCTCCCCGACCTGCACCTCGCATGGCCTTGTTTATCTCCTCATTCTTCCATCTCTGTAGGTCCGCGCACTGCTCCAATGAGTGGTTAGCCGGCCTACCATTCCTGCTGTGCTTTGGGCACGCCATTCTGAAGATATCCCAATTGTTACCCGGCCTTGGCGGTCCTTGATAATTTCCTCCGTTGTGATTTCCAGCATTGAAATTTCCTTCTGCCCTAGGTCTCGAAGACCCGGCTTCTGTGCTAGCGAGAAACTCGGAGCCTCCCTCAAACGGGCGCTTGTTCTGGTTGTTCCCATTGTTTCCTCCATTGTTACCCGGCGTTGATCCATTGCCGGTTCTTCCACTATTATTTGTATTTGCTTTTGGTCTCTTGTCATCGACATCCTCTTCTGTAGTATCCGTTGCAGCGTGTTTATTGCATGCATCCATTAGCTCTCCCATCGTAACCTCTGAAGCATTTCGACTAGATTTCATGCGTGTTAACTTTTGCACTAAAGGTATGTACTTGCACGTCTTCGCCATAGCTTGTAGCGCATCTTTGGGCTGAATATCCGTAGATGAGTGAAGTATCTCCATAACCCGGCGCACCCAGCTGCGCGCCGATTCTCCTTTCTTTTGTACACATCGCTCTAAGTCATCGATAGTAAATATCTTTCTGCACGTCCCATGAAAGTGCTTGATAAACGCAGTTTTCAACTCCTCCCAGGACTTGATAGATCCTTCCGGTAAATTATTGAACCATAACTTTGCTGCTCCTTCTGACATCATCAAGTACATGAACTTGGCTTGAAGATTTTCTGATGCATTGCGAATCGACATAGCCATCTCATAACTGCTCAACCATGTTTCTGGATCCATAGTCGGCTCATAATTCACAACTTTACCTGGTTCTTTGAATTTATCCGGGTACGGCTCAGCCCTAATGTCAGCCGACAGACACTTAGGCCCAGCGAGATTAGTCGGAACTGGCCTCACCCGGGAAACATGTGATCCTGCGGGAGGTGCAGCTGGACGCGGTACGGCTGGTGGCCCATGCACCGCAGACCCGGCCGCGGCCCTCCTGGCTCTGGAACTGTCCACGATAGCTTGTGTTGTGATGCTGCTGGTACTGCCTGAACGCGGGGAGGAGGCGGCATTTGCTGCTGCTCTTCCCTCCGCCGTGCTGAACTTGTCTGGATATTGCCGGTATTGCCTCGCTGCTGGCTGATATATGGTGTCCCATGCATTCCACTTCTGTGATCCGGGTAATTAACCTGCTGCGCTACCGCAGTGCGCAATAGATCTATCGCCCGCCGGGTCTCCTCTGCGTGGGGTGACTCTCTCACGGGGATTTGATTCAATGCGAGCGTTGCTGCGTACACATTATCCATGGGGTTGTTGTAGTGACCTGCTGGTGTGCGAAATCGTGATGGTGGTGGTGGTGGTAATGTATTGCCGGCAGTGGCTCCAGTCTGCAATGTGGGTAACCCGGCTTGTATGTTTGCTGGTTGTGCTCCTCCAGTTGCAGGTTGCTGTACGGTTCCTTGGTTTGCTGCCGGAATCGGTTGATCCTGAGGTGTGATAAATAGGTTGGTCGGGTTTATAACTCCACCCGTTGCTGCTAACATAGTTTGGTGCCTTCGACGCACCCTGCTTGTCTCTTCTCGGAGCCGGGTTTCCAATGCATCCAGCTCACGTTGGCGGGTGGCCATCCCTTGCCTTTCTGCTTCTACTTGCCTTCTCTGTTGCTCCAACGCACGGCGGGCTACGTCCAGATCTCTGACACGTTCCGCCACGTTTTCCGGAGTAATAACTGTGGCTAAAACGGTTGGATCCAGAATTAAGTTGTTGTTGAATAGGGCCGGGTGTTGCGGGTTCGAAGGACCCGCCCCTGGCGTCCGGTTTGCCAGATATCCGAACATGTTTGCCTGCAACTCGTTGTCCGCCGCGTGGCTAGTAACCGATGCCGATTCTCCGTCAACTCGGGTAAGAACTGGGTTTCCGTCAACCGGACCTTGCTGCTGGGCCACTGCTGGTGCTGTTCCGACTGTGGCCGCGGTCACGTTTCCCTGATTAAGATTGATCGCCGGGGCCGTGTAAACCGCAACCTGGCGCGTAATGCTTGGCGCAGATTCGTACTCTTCCTCTTCGCTACTATTTTTCTCGTACCGGTTCTCCAGCAGATGCAGGATGGACTCGGTATCATCTTCTCTCACGACCCGGCCACGCGGGGTCCATGCCGGCTCCTCCGGTTGTTCCCTCTTCATGGGGGGCTCTTCTGTCGGATCTACCGTCCCGACCGATTCTTCCCCATCTGATTGGACGCAGGTGGCTTCCCCTGACACAGAATCAAATCCGAAATCGTCAGGGATTGAACCGGACGTACGTACCATGCCGATGAAGACGTTGATCTGGCCGATTGTCACGATAGACCTGGATTCGAGCAGATCCGACTCTGGCCCCCAGCCGGAATCGTCCACCATCTTCTCTCCTTCGTGGTCGGTGTAGATCTCGCCGATGACAAGGTTCTCCATGTTCTTCCGAGCTTCTCCCGTGATGTAAACACCCTTGGACGTAGGCCCCACGGTGGGCGCCAACTGTCGTGGGATAATCACGGCAGACGTTACCGGGGGTAACTTATCTTGGGGCAATTCGACTCTGGTGTTTGGGAGAGGGTTTAGCTCAAGGGAAAACATGATGATATGCGATCTGGTAGCCGGCAATCAAGTCGCCGAGTCTCCGATCTAGATATATTAACTCAGCTCTCGTATTACACTGGATACTCGATACCTAGCGATATTGCTCGAACTCTTGGATCTCTCTCATCTAACCCTAGGGTCCGGCTTATATAATATCCGGACCCCCTGGCCTACTCTCCAAGGCGCACTCTGAATCCTACCCGGACACTGCCTACAAACCCAAAACTTCCTTATCGGAACCCACAATCCGGGTTACGAGGCCTACGTTCTTGGGCCTTCTAGAAACTCCTTTATCTTAAGCCGGGTCTTGTGCAGCGTCCTTTGGGCCGAATTACTCCTTGGCGTTGGCCTACCGGGTTATCATCCCTCCATCAAATGGCGTATTGACAAAAGGTGGAAAGAAATATTTCATGACACTTATTGATGACTCCACTAGATATTGTTATGTGTATCTTCTGAAATCTAAAGATGAAGCTTTAACTTATTTCAAGAACTATAAGGCCGAAGCTGAGAACCAACTTGATCGTAAAATTAAACGGCTTAGGTCTGATCGTGGTGGAGAGTATTTTTCCAACGAGTTTAATTCTTTTTGTGCTGAACACGGTATTATTCATGAGAGGACGCCTCCCTACTCACCTCAGTCAAATGGGGTGGCTGAAAGAAAGAACCGAACGTTGTCTGATCTGGTTAACGCCATGTTAGATACTTCGGGTCTCTCCAAGGCATGGTGGGGGGAGGCGCTAATGACTGCATGTCATGTCCTAAACCGAGTTCCCACAAAGAATAAAACCATTACTCCATTTTAGGAATGGGAAAGGAAAAGGTTAAAACTCTCCTACCTACGTACTTGAGGTTGTTTGGCGAAAGTCAATATACCAATTCCCAAGAAGCGCAAGCTTGGACCTAAAACCGTAGATTGTGTTCTTCTGGGCTATGCTTTTAATAGCATTGGTTATAGATTCTTGATAGTAAAATCTGAGGTATCCGACATGCATGTTGGTACGATTATGGAGTCGAATGATGCGACTTTCTTTGAGAACATATTTCCTATGAAGGATATGTCTAGCTCATCAAATCAGGAGAAACCTGTTTCATATAGTCAGGAATTAGCTGAGATTCCTGAATCCACCATTCCGATAGAACACGTTGAGAATCCCGAGGAGGATGACAATGAAGTTCCTGTAAGGAGCAAGAGACAGAGGACCGCAAAGTCCTTTGGTAATGACTTCATTGTGTACCTCGTGGATGACACACCCAGGACTATTTCAGAAGCATATGCGTCTCTTGATGCTGACTACTGGAAGGAGGCTGTTCGTTGCGAGATGGTTTCCATCTTGGCTAACGGAACCTGGGAAATCACTGATCGTCCTTATGGGTGTAAACCTGTAGGATGTAAGTGGGTGTTCAAGAAAAAGCTTAGGCCTGATGGTACAATTGAAAAGTACAGGGCACGGCTTGTGGCCAAGGGTTATACCCAAAAAGAAGGTGAAGACTTCTTTGATACTTACTCACCTGTGGCTAGACTGACCACTATTCGTGTGCTACTCTCACTGGCTGCCTTGCACGGTCTTCTCGTTCATCAAATGGACGTTAAGACGGCTTTCCTTAATGGAGAGTTGGATGAGGAAATTTATATGGAGCAGCCAGATGGTTTTATAGTACCTGGTCAGGAAAGTAAGGTGTGCAAGTTATTGAAGTCATTATACGGCCTCAATCAAGCACCTAAGCAATGGCATGAAAAGTTCGAAAGGACTTTGACTGCTGAAGGCTTTGTTGTAAACGAAGCTGATAAATGTGTGTACTATTGCCATGGTGGGGGCGAGGGAGTTATTATATATCTATACGTTGATGACATATTGATCTTTGGAACCAATCTTGATTTAATCAAGGAAGTTAAGGATTTCTTATCTCGCTGTTTTGAGATGAAGGATCTAGGAGTAGCTGATGTTATCTTGAACATCAAGCTATTGAGAGATGATAATGGTGGGATCACACTGCTTCAATCTCACTATGTGGAAAAGGTCTTGAGTCGCTTCGGGTATAGTGACTGCAAGCCTTCTTCAACTTCATATGATGCTAGTTTGTTGCTTCGAAAGAATCAACGGATTACTAGAGATCAACTGAGATATTCTCAGATTATAGGCTCGCTTATGTATTTGGCGAGTGCCACGAGGCCTGACATCTCTTTTGCTGTGAGCAAATTAAACCGGTTTGTTTCCAATCCGGGAGATGATCATTGGCGTGCGCTTGAGAGAGTTATGCGCTATTTAAAAGGCACTGCGAGCTATGTAATTCACTATACCGGAAACCCGAGGGTTCTGGAAGGATATAGTGATTCTAATTGGATATCTGATGCTGATGAGTTTAAGGCCACTAGTGGTTATGTTTTTACACTTGGTTGTGGCGCTGTTTCCTGGAAGTCTTGCAAGCAGACCATCTTAACGAGGTCAACTATGGAAGCAGAACTCGCAGCATTAGACACAGCCACTGTTGAAGCAGTGTGGCTTCGTGAGCTCTTGATGGACTTGCCTATGGTTGAAAAACCAATACCCGCAATCCTAATGAACTGTGATAATCAAACTGTGATCATCAAAGTGAACAGTTCTAAGGATAATGCAAAGTCATCAAGACATGTGAAGAGTAGATTAAAATCTGTCAGGAAATTGAAGAACTCCGGAGTTATTGCTTTGGATTATATCCAAACATCTATGAACTTGGCAGATCCCTTCACAAAGGGTTTATCACAGAATGTGATAGATAATGCATCGAAGGAGATTGGTTTGAGACCCACGTTATGAGTTGCCCACAGTGGTAACCCACTCTATGTGATCGGAGATCCCGTGAATTAGAAGTGGGAGATAAGCTGTTGGTCGGCTGAGAGGAGAGTATCCTTATACTTTATTCCACTCCATAAAAGATGCAATACTCTCCTGATCTGTATGGTAGGTTGACATTTGTCTTAATGCGTTCCAAGTGGTTTATTTATATAAGCAGAGATGTGTCCTACAGAACATCTCCTGAGGAACTCACCTATATGAGTCTGACTGTTAAACGTCGCAGTCTATGAGAATCGGGTGCTCTCTAGTAAACTCATGAAAGGCCTTCGGAGTATGACGCATACGCTCCAAACCGCGGGGAAGCCTTGCGGCAGCCCAGTATCGGTTCAGACGTTGTGTGGGGGGTTCAGCGAAACTTTCATTGTAAAAGGCGGTAGTCCACTATTCAGTTGTGAACTAGTGTAGCATGATGTTCTAAGTGGAAGTTCAACTTAACAGTCTCCACTAACACCGTTATATAAACAATGTTTTGGAACAGAGTTTATGAAATGTGCTAATGACACTTTGTGGGGGATTATTGGAATTTATGGGTTGGAGTGTGGCCCAACTAAGCCCAATAAATCCTGAAATTATCATCGGCCATTCATGAATAAGTGGTGGGGAAGTTAAAGTAGTGAATGGAACCACATATAAGGTGAGCCATTCTAGCTCATGTATGAGTTGGCAAGGCAAGAGGAGAGGTGTGCCAATCGCGCGCTCCTCCTCCGCCGCCCGCCTCGCCTCGTCACGACACGTCACGACGCGCCGCGGGTTGCGGGAATGAGCCGAGCCGAGAGCGTTAATTTTGTCGCTTGGGAAAACTTAATGAGTCATTAATTTGGTAATTAACGGACGCGTTAATTCCTAAACCGTTTCCGTTTCTTTTCTGGAACGTGGAACCGAACTGACTCAGACGTGGAGTTACGTCCACGTGTCTCCCAGGCCGCATATAAATACGTGCATACGGTAAACCCTAGCTGCCACTTCAACATTTGGTTTCACACCGTTTCAAAGCACTGCGCCGTCAATCAAGTCTTCTCCATCCCTTCTTCCGGCGTGCACCGCGAGGAGGGACAGCAGGCCTCCGGAACCCCGCCTCTTGTGATCCTGTACGGGAGAGGGGCGATCAGGTTTTTGGGGAGCGCACTCGCGCGACTGCTGACGGCGACTACTTTCCCAACGACGACTGGTTTCCAGATCTCGGCAACCTCTTCATCGACGACGACATGGCCGACATCGACAACACTGCAGCCGGTGTTGCCGCCGCTGCATCGTACGTATCTCTCTCTCATCTATACGAGATACTACTGCAATTGTTTTGTCTACTTCTTGCTGTAGATTGGATCGGTTCCAATACTGCACTAGATTTCGATATTTGCATGCTTAGTATAATTGCTACGGTCATGATTTACTTCATGCTATTTCGGATTAAATCATATGCTAAATTGCTTATATATTCAACACCTTCTCTCCTTCTCCGGCGGCGTCGACGTCATGGTCGTGGCAGCAAACAACACCCGCTCGATTTCCTCCCCTGCACGTCCCATCCAGATCCTACCGACCGGGGTCTGCTCCGACGGCGACGCCAAAGCAGCATCTGTAGTTCTGTACGTGGTGCTCTCGAACCTGGACCTGGAGGACGGCGAGTACGGATTCGACATCCACAAGCTGGACATGGACGACCTAGACGGCGACCCGGCGGGGACCCCGCTGCTACGGCGCCTCCCTGAGCCTCCCGCCGTCCGCGTGGTGACCGGAAGCTGGAGGCAGTTCGCCGCCCTGGGCAGCAGCATCGTCGCCACGGGCGAGTACCCCCGACCGGCAAAAGAAGGCGAGAGGTCAGACTACCCTACGAAAGCATGACCGCCATCTACGACACCGTCACGGCGGAGCTGGCCACATCGGATCTCCTTCCGCCGGGACTATCCGACGCCGATCGAGTTGTGCCCATCGGGAACAGCCTCTACGCGTTCGAATCAACTACGGACAACAACTACAGGTGCCACCGCTGCGAGGTGTGCTTCTCAGGAGGCCTCCACTGCCTGCGGGCCGATGCCGCCGCCGACGACAAGCTGTGGACATGGCGGGCCTTGCCCAACTACCCGCGCTTCTCCTGGAGCTGCAACGAAGACGTTCCCGAGCTCCCGTTCCAGGCCGACAGGATTATGGCGTACGCGGCCCACCCCCGGGGGCGCACCCTCTTCGTGTCCGCCGGCGGGCATCAGATCGGCGTCGGCACATTCACCTACGGCACGGGGAGCGGCATGTGGAAGCGGCGCGGTGACTGGGTGCTGCCCTTCCGAGGCCACGGACACTACGACAAAGACTTGGACGCGTGGGTTGGCCTCCACCGCCACCACCCCCCCAAGGGCTTTGATTTGGAGGAACTAAGGTGGGAAACCAGCGAGACCACGGACGGGCACCTCTGCGCGTGCCGCGTCACGTCGGCGGCCACCGCGAGTCGGCAACAGCCGGAGTGGAAGCTGAGCAAGGAGACGATGTTCGAGGACGACCCGCCGGGATGGAGCCGCCTTGAGTCTCGGCTCGTATACATGGGCGACCGCGGTGAGTACTGCCTCGTGGAGCACCTAGTAGTCAATGACACGACACACGTGCTTCGTCTCACCACGGTTAGTGCCAAGTACGGCGAGGATGGGGAGCTCACCACCACGGCTCACCGCCCTGCTCGATCCTATAAGGTCCCAGGCTACCATGACAGTTCTGATACCCAAGCTTTCTGGATCTAAGGTACGTAGCCCATGCATCATGCATCTGTCGGGGTTCATCTCATGCGACAGAGGGAGTACTAGCTAAATACTACTGGCAATGCATCTGTGTGATTTCTGACAATGTCATGACAAATGGTATGTTCGCGCACGATTGTTCGCGCACTAAAGAAAACTCGCTTCGAGCTTAAATCTTGGCGTAAATCGCGGATTCATTTTAACGTCAAAGAGTAAAACTGCAAAACTGTAATTTCTATCCTAGACATTCTTGAAGAATCTCGGACCCTTTCTCCCCACGAACGTTCTCTTAGACGCGTCCTTATCTCGTTCCTTCAGCGCTCCATTCGTGAACGCGTCGCCTTCTGGAAACAGCGTGCTAAAATTAGGGCAGTAGTGGAAGGTGACGAAAACACTAGATACTTCCATGCCTCTGCGTCAAACCGTTTCCGTCAGAACAAAATCTCGGTCATTGAGCTTAATGGCTCTGAATTCTATGGCCATGATCAGAAATCCAAAATCCTCACAACCTTCTACTCTCAGCTACTTGGTACTTCCTGGACTCCGGTCTGGAACTTCGACCTCTCTAGCCTCTACCCGGCCATCGTCCCTCAACTCCAGTCTCTGGATCTCCCCTTCTTGGAACATGAAATTGCAGACGCTTTCCTTGGTATGAACATCAACGCAAGCCCTGGTCCAGATGGTTTCGGTCCTGGGTTCTACCGCCATTTCTGGCCCACGGTTAAAGGAAAAATTACCAACCTGTTCTCCGATTTCTACCACCATCGATCTGACATTTCTTCTATCAACAGGGCTCACTTTATCCTGCTTCCCAAGGCAGAACATGCTAGGTCTCCTGAAGCCTTCATGTCGATTTCCCTCCAGTCCTGCCCTATTAAGGCCATTGCTAAGGTCATCACAAATAGGCTAAAACCCCTCATCCCCCTCCTCGTTCACCAGGATCAAACGGGTTTCCTGTCGGGCAGATCCATCTCGAAAAATTTCGTCTACGCCGCTGATCTCCTTCACTGCTGCCACAAAAGAAAAGCTCCAACAATCGTCCTAAAACTTGACTTCAGGAAAGCCTTTGACTCTGTATGTTGGGACTCCTTGATCACGATCCTCAGCCTCCGTGGCTTCCCGCCGTGCTGGTGTAAATGGCTTAGGGATATTCTATCCTCCGGGACCACGGCTATCCTTCTTAACGGTGTCCCTGGCCCTTGGATCAAATGCAAGAATGGCCTCCGGCAAGGTGACCCACTCTCACCTTACCTCTTCAATATTGTTGCAGATGTTCTCCAGCAAATGATTATATCGGAGGCCACGCTTGGCATTCTTTGCCACCCTCTGGTCCCGTCCTTACCTTGTCATGTGCTGCAATATGTTGATGACACTCTTATTCTTGCTTCCGCTTCCATGAACGCCGCTTCTACGATTCGCCGCATCCTTGATGACTTCGCTCTTGCCACGGGCCTTGCTATCAACTTCCACAAAACAACTTTCATCCCTCTTAACGTTTCTACCTCTGACGCTACATCGATCGCCTCTGCCCTAGGTACCTCCATCTCGTCTTTCCCCCAAGTTTACCTTGGACTCCCCCTCTCTCCACATAAACTGCAGTCGACCGCTTTCCTCCCTCTTCTTTCTAAATCTGACCGGTACCTCTCGGGCTGGGCCGCCTCTCTTCTCAACAAAGGGGGTCGCCTAGCCCTACTCGCCTCTGTTCTCGACAGCCTCCCGACATACTACATGTCCTCCTTCGTCCTATCCAAAGGAACTATCGCTATGCTTGACAAGAAAAGACGTTCCTTCTTCTGGGCTCATGATGATACCTGCTCTGGAGCTCAATGCTTGGTTGCCTGGGACAAGGTATGTACACCCAAAGATGTGGGTGGCTTAGGTGTCAAAAACTTACAAACCCAAAATGTCTGTCTGTTGCTGAAATTTTGTTACAAATTCCTCCACTCACACAACCTACCATGGCGTGATTGGTTACTTAACCACTCTCCCTGCCCGCCTCATACTGCTTCCAACACATCCTACCTAGCCAAAATTGTGTCTTCAAATATGCACACCCTTCGCCTCATCACAGCTTGCGCCGTTGGTAATGGCAACGCTACCTACTTTTGGCTTGATAGATGGTTGCTCCCAGAATCATTAGCTACCACCTTTCCCGCCCTTTTCTCCCACGACACCTCGCAATTAGCTTTTGTTAGTTCGGTGATGCATCATGGGATTGATTTGAACCTGCGCAACAGACTCACCGCGGCCGCGGCCGTGGAGCTTGTTTCTCTCCGTTCTCTTTTGCAGGATGTGCAGCTGACTGACTAGCCGGATACACGCCGTCTCATCGATGGGACTATGTTCTCCGCCCGCGGCTCTTATAAAGCGTTGTCCTTGCAGGTGGCTGATAGGAAGATGGACAAGCTGTGGGCTGCTTTCGTGTCGCAGAAGGTCAAGATCTTCGGGTGGTTATTCCTGCTGAACCGCCTCAACACTAGGGCAAACTTGATCAAGAAGTGCATTGTTGACTCCTAGGTGTGCCCGCGCTGCCCTGCAGTCTCTGAAGACCGGGACCACCTCTTCTTCCACTGCCCGGCAGCAGTGTCCGTCTGGCACCGGCTCCAGATCACACCACGCTCAGATGATGTCAACAACTTCTGGTCTCCCATCGCGCTACCGTGTTTGCCTACTGATATTCTACCTTCTATCCTCTTACTTATTCTCTGGAAAATTTGGGATTCTAGAAACGCTATGGTTTTCAGGAAGATCTCCCACCCTACCTCGCTTACTCTAGCAAACATTGTAGATGACTTAACTTTATGGACTGACCAGTGCAATGGCACGGTGCTTAAGGAGCATGCCGGTCTGTGGCGTGACTTCTTCTCCTCACGTTTCACGTGAAAACCCTTGTACTCTGTTCTTTGAGGTAATATATTCAGGTGGGGATCCTCTCCCCCCCCCCCCCCCCCCCGTTGATTGTTTCAAAAAAAAACAAATGGTATGTGATCACATGCACTTTCCTTGCAACTTTTTTTTTCTTCCCGAGTCGAACAAAAACAAAGTGTGTTATCTTAGTCTTCTCTTCCTCTTTTCTCGCAACCTCAACATTGAATCAGGAGCTCGTCTGCAGACCGAAAAGTCGTGGATAAATAAATTGAGTAAAATCAACTAAAGTGCCTTGAAAATATAATTTGGGTCTGGCTACGTATCGGTTGACTGAGAATTCCTTATGTCACGGTCGATCAACTGGACGTATCATTGTTTTGATATGATGTGCGATTATGTCTTCTTCACTAACTACGTTCCAGCCCATATTGTTACACGGGCCTTGAATTATTTCTGTTTGTGGGCTCTTTGACTAACATAGACCTACTAACGTATTATACACCAGTCGTTTTAGAAACTACTATTGGCTGTTGGCACTTGGGCACCCCAAGCATACATAAAAGGTTATTAGTACGTAGTTTATTTAAATTTGTTCTTCTAAAAATAAGTAGTTTAATTTGTGGAAAAAAATGCTACATGCAATAGCCAAACTGAAAAATCTCATATAAAACTATCCTCTGCATATATACTTAGGGTCGCACATTGTATGACATGTAAGATCAGCACAAGCTAGTGGATTCCAAGAGTCCGCATGTGGAAAAATACAAACCGTCAAAAATGCAAGAATTATAACTCACTTCGATCCATATTAATTATTGCTAAATTGGATATATCTAGTATTACAAGTTTAGAAAATGTCTAGATATATCTGATTCTACGATAATTAATATGATTAGAGGGACACATATTAATGGTTGAGAAAAAAATAAGCGTGTTTCACAAATGCAACTATTGTGTGGTAGAAAATGCAATCGGTAAAATAAAATGAAAAAAAAATAGAAAAGCACACATATATATAACACTTTTTCTGTATAAGAGCTAGATATTTCTATGAGGTACAAATATTCGTCACTACAAAGGATAATGACGACAATAGTCTTAAATTATGCGGTTAGTTGAATATTTCTCGACAAACGTACAATTTGTATAGAAAACCGGGCGCAATTGCACATTTCCAAAAAGTGCAATTCCAGTAGAAAATCACTTGCTAGCTGCATATTTCTTAAGAAGAAAATGACAACAATTCGTATACAAAATAATTTGCTAGTTACGCATTTCTTGAGAAAAAACTCACACTTCAAAAGTGTATGATGTCTTACCATCATCTATTATTTAGTATTTACAAATTAAAAAGGAATACAATGATATTTACAAATTGATTTAAAAATATTTGTAATGGTGTAGGTAGTTGCCAGGTTCTTAAACAGAAGTGCACGAAAAATAAAATCTAAAAGTGTGTAGTTATTTTTAAAAAAACCAAGTATATAGTGCATCATGTATCTAGTTGCACACTTTCGAATGCAAAAGTGTAAGTTGGACCTAGCTGCATATCTTTGAGAGGAAAAGCGCGAGTTACACCTAGTTGCACATATCCAACTGAAAAGTGTACCTTGCACCTAGTTCCATATATCCAAGTGGAAAAGTGTAGCTTAGACCTAGTTGCACATATCCAAGTGTAAAAATGCAATTTGTACCTAGTTGCACATTTCTTAGTGGAAAAATGCACCTTCGACCTAGTTGCACATATCCGATTCAAAAATTGTAGCCATCGTATAGATATAACTTGAATCTAGATTCATATATCTGAGTGAAAAATGCAACTTGGACATAGTTGCATATTTTCAAGCGTAAAAGTGTAAATTGGACCTAGTTGCACATTTTCGAGTGAAAAACGCAACTTAAAACTAGTTGCACGTATCCAAGTGAAACTGGAAAACGGACCTAGTTGCACATTTTCGAGTCAAAAAGTACAACTTGGACCTAATTGCACCTATCCAAGTGGAAAAGTATAGTTTGAAGATAGTTGCATATTTTCCACCGGAAGAAATTCAGACATGGCTACATATTTCCGCGTGGAAAAGTGCAGCTTTGACCTAGTTGCACATATCCGAGTGGAAAAGTGCAAATAGACCTAATTGCACATTTCCAAGTAGAAAAATGTAACTTGACCTACTTACACATATCCGAATGAAAAAGTGCAACTAGACCTAATTGCACATTTCCAAATAGAAAAATGTAACTCGACCTAGTTACACATATCCGAGTAAAAAAGTGTAAATTGAAACCAGTTGCATATTTTCGAGTCAAAAGAGCAACGTGGACCTAGTTGCACATTTTCCAGCGTAAAATGCAACTTGGGCCAAGTTGGACATTTTCGCTAAGCCGTGTATTCTTGTTTGAAATATAACTATATCAAAAACATATTGGGGTTACACGTTTCTAAAGAAAAAGTGCAATTCATATTGGAAAACGTGTTGCTAATAACACAATTGTCCGAATAAATTACAACATGTATAATTGGAACTATGGCGTTGCGAAAATTCTACCTATACAAAGTAGCTAGAATAATTAAAAAAACATATTAAACATTGATTAATTTTTCTCAAATGAGATAGTTGTACAAATTATAAATTGTAACTATATAAACGATTAGAATAATAGATTAAAAGATACAACAAATAAGAATGGTTAGAAAAAGGCAAAGGGAACAAAACAAAAATGTGCAACTCTAGTATTGAAAATTGCAACCATGAAAATAACAACACTGAGGCAGAAATTATACTATGAATCAATAATACTTTAAAAATGAAAAGTTCAGCTAAAGAAGAAGAAGCCAATTTACACATTTTATACATGGTCAGTCACAAAAAATGGTCAGCTAAAGAAGAAGCCAATATGCGACGGTGAAATCAAATAGAAGATCGGGCTGAAAAATCCATAAACCATATTTAAAATGACCATGACAAAAAATTATTAAGGTGATAAATTCCAAATCATGGGAGAAACAACAACACAAATTATGACAGCGAATAATAAAAAAAACATAGAAATAAATCATAGTAAGAAAAATGGGATAAGACTGAATAGAAAATGAATGTGAAAGAAAGAATAAAGAAAAATAAAAAATCACAAAAAAGAGAACAACAAAAACAGAAATATAACGATACAGTAACTTCAAAGAGGTTCAGTTTGCCTGAACAAACACGTAACTCTGCTGGCTGAACTGGTTTAATGAGCCGTCAGAAGTCGATGCATCGCTGGTTCGAGTCACGCAGTGCGCATATTTATTTTTCCGTCGGTTCCACACGAATCTTGGCGCGATCGGACGGCCGAACACATCGACTGAGACATAACAAAATCTCAGGTGCCCGAGGATTAGCAAAACCGATATAATTTCATCAGAATCTGCAATATATGTGTATATTGTTTAATTTATTTTTTATTACGAAAATTGTATGGTAAAAAAACATAGAAGACACTGAATTGTCCATTTAATTGGATTATCTAATTAATTCAGTAAGGAAAAGAGATTTGTGTTCATATATATGCTTCACATTGACATGACACACATAATTACGAGGGCATATGATAAACTTCTGCGTCAATGTATTTGCTACCTCCAATCAAGTTATCGATGATTCATATATATATTAAACGACATATTTTTTTAATTAGAATTACCAAAATGAAGTGGAGGCATTAGGAGCTATAACATGCACGCCTGCTGCTTTTGTAGATAGCAATTAGATATTCACATGGTATTAGCATGGAAGGGAATATACATGAGAGATTCAGTCCAGGCAAGCACCAGCGCGTGCATGAGGATTGAGCAAGGAATAAAAGAAGAAAATGCTGCTAAGGAAAACACTGATGTCATGCAAAATCAATATGGTGCCCGCTTAGTTTGAAAATAAATCGGAAGGAATTCGATTTAAAATCTACGTGCATGGAGAGTCAAATTCAGGTGCTTTCTAGAAAGAAGAAAAACAAATATTCCGGAGGCACATGATATTTCTTTCATGAACTGTCGAGAGTTCACATGGTGAAATAAGATAGGGTGATTCGCTAAAAATATATACTACCATGTTGATTATAATTATGACGACCAAGATTAAGATATCAAAAAGTTATTTACAACATTAACTGGTAGAGAGTCTCGTAGGCTCGTCCTGTTGTGGGAGGAACTGCGGTGGCCGTTGGTGGCAGAGGTGGCGGCAACGCGCACCGCTGGGTCGAGAGGAAGAAAAACCTGCTATGTGTACGGCGAATTTGTGTATGACTTTGGTCCAATGCGTTTGTCCACCAAAGAATTTAGAACTGCTTCATAGCAAGGCGAATCCGACGGTTTGATCAAGTTAGTGGACAAAAGTTGTATGGTAAACATCGGAGTTATTAGCACAAAACCGCCACTTTTGTGGCAGATTTTCCCAAAAACCACCACCGAACGTCGCAATCGCGGAAAACCACCAGATTTTGAATTTTTCGTAGCAATGTGCACTGATTCTTGTTCGTGGGCGAATTGACACAGATTAAGGAAAGTGGCCCCACCTGTCGGGCTGACGTGGCGTAGCACTGGGTCAACATCCAAAAATTCATCTTCTTCCTTGCTTTCCTCGTCGGCGGCGCCCGGCCCGCGTTCCTCGTCGCAGCACCCTATCCTTGCAACCGCATACGTATGCGTGTATGCCTAGCGGTCTCCCCCGAGGGCCAGGGGCACAATCCCGGCGCGCCATTTCACCTACCCCACTGCGACTTCCCCATCCTTGCCCAACAGCAAGTACGAAGCTAGCAATGGTAGCTAGCTAGCGCAGCTCAGGACGGAGACGAGATCGGCCCTTCACGTGAAACTGCGATCTCCCCTTTCGATAGCAGTGCTAGTGTCCTCGCCGGCAAGCCGGAGACGCCACCCACCGCCGTGGACATCTTCAAGCCGTCCCGCTCCGACCTCGGCCGCCTACACGCCCAGCTCCCCACCGGCGAGGGCGCGCCGCGGTTCAGCACGTACGCGGTGCTCTGGGCACACGTGTGGCGGTACGCGTCCCTGGCGCGCGGGCTGGCCCCCGGAGCTGTACTGCGCCACGGACGGCCGCGCATGGAAACAACCACCATGCCGTGCATGGACGGCGACGTGCGCGGCGCGGGCGAGCTCCGGCCTGCGCGGTCGCGGTGCTCCGGCCAGGGGCGGACGCGAGCGAGCTCCGTCCATGGGGCGTGGTCTGGCAGGCAAGGCCAAGAAACTCCGGCCATGGGGCGGCGTGCTTGGTGTCCCCGCTGTTTGTGTGTGCACACAAGGTGTTTGTTAAAATGACAGGTCAACATCTGGTCAATTATCTGTGCCACGTCAGCCCGACAGGTGGGGCCACTTTCCTTAATCTGTGTCAATTCGCCCACAAACACGTATCAGTGCACATTGCTACGAAAAATTCAAAATCTGGTGGTTTTCCGCGATTGACGTCCGGTGGTGGTTTTTGGGAAAATCTGCCACAAAAGTGGCGGTTTTGTGCTAATAACTCTAAACATCGTACGTGAATCAATTCCGGAGGGAGAGAAGTGGATCAAGGTGCACATTCACGACTCACGAGAGGGAGAGAGAGAGAGGTCAGAAAGGAGGTTTAAGGGAGAGGGGGAGGATTTTTGTTTCCAACAGAGTACGGGCGGGAACAGGGCGGAATTAATTGGTGATGGATAGAGATGGATGTGCATCTGTGGGCTGGTCTCAGCGTTACCAAGTTGATTGCCGGTTGTTTTGGTAGAATTAACCAATGAGATGGTATACAACATGGGTCGTTCATGGTGAACAGAACAGATACGCAGCCTGACCCGTGCGTAAGTCCATCTCATCCTGTATGCGCGCGACATGCGCGGGCTGTATAAATACGGATCTTTTCGGGGCAAAAAAGAACGGATCTGAAATTCTGAATCGCCAGGGCGTCATCTTCAAATCTCGATCGATATCCACAGGCGACCATGAGAGCGATGGCGTGTCTGCGTCGGCCAGCAGCCCATCTCTTTTCGTCCGCTCCACGGCCGGCTCCTTCTCGTCAAGGTCGGCTTCTCCACCACCACTTTCCCGGTGCCTCCTCCCCTTCTCCGGCGGCGTCGTCGCCATCGTCGTGGCAGCAAACAGCATTACAGCTGATACCTCGATCTTCTCCCCTGCACGTCCCATCCAGATCCTTCCGATCGGGATCCGCTCCGGCGGCGACGACAAAGCGGCATCTGTACGTGGTGCTCGTGAACGACTCTCAGTCCGGATTCGATATACACAAGCTGGATATTGACGGCGAGATGGGGACCTTGCCTGAGACTCCCGCCGCCCGCTTTACGGGGACCGCAAGATTGACGCAGTTCGCCGCTCTGGGCAGCAACATCGTCGCCACGGGCGCCTATCCCTGGCCGGCCCACAAAGGCGTGACGGCCATCTACGACACCAAGACGGCCGAGCTGGCCACGTCGGATCTTCTTCCCTCCGCACTATACAATCACAGTGATAGCCCCGATCGGGTTATGGCCGCCAGGGACACGCTGTACGTGTTTGAATCACATTCGGACATCAACCGCGGCTGCCTCGCCTGCGAGGTGCACTTCCCAGGAGGCCTGCACTGCCTGCGGGCCGCCCCCGTGGCGGAGGAGGACAAGCTGTGGAAATGGCAGGCCTTGCCCAACTCCCCGCGCTTCTCCTGGAGCTGCAACAACCCCATCCCCGAGCTCCCGTTCGACGCCCAGAGCATCACCTCGTACGCCGTCCATCCCCGGGGCCGCACCATCTTCGTGTCCGCGGGTGGCTGGAGGGTGGACGCGGGCACCTTCACCTACGGCACCGAGAGCGGCAAGTGGAAGCGCCGTGGCTACTGGGAGCTGCCGTTCATAGGCCCCGGACACTATGACGCCCAACTAGACGCGTGGGTCGGCTTCCACCGCCTCACGACGGCCACAGGGGAAACCACGGACGGCCACCTCTGCGCGTGCCGTGTCATGTCTGCGGCCAGTGCGAGCCGCCAGCAGCCGGAATGCAAGGTCAGCAAAGACGCGCTGCTCCGGGAGGAGGGCATCTCGGACTGGAGCGGCGGCGGCCCCGAGGACCGGCTCCTGTATATGGCCGACCGCGGCGAGTACTGTCTCATGGAACTCCGACCAGTCAACAAGGACATGAGCACGTTCACGCTTCGTCTCTCCATGTTCCGTGTCAAGTATGACGGGGACGGGGAGCTCACCACCACAGATCATCGCGCTGCTCGGTCCTACGAGTTGCCCGACGATCGCATCAGTTCTTGTACCGCGTTCTGGATGTAACCTAACCCATGTATCATCGAGGATTTCGTTGTTCAGCCAATTATTATGTACTCCCTCTATAAGACGTGGAAGCATTCCTAGTACAACTTTCGCCACGTTACATAATTTTCCAACTTTCCAAAATTGCCCTCAGTCACGCGGACCAGTCGCATCGAGAAAACCCGTCCTTCCATTCTCGTTCCCCACTAGTTCAGCACTACCCACCACGCTCTCGCGCGCGGACATGGCGCCCGTCACCGTCGTCTCCACGCCGCCGCCATGTCGCGCTGGCTCTCCGTTGGCAGCGCCCTCTTCCTCCCCGTGGCCGCTTTGCTCCCCATCACCCGCGCCCACTCTCACAACCCCAACCCTAGTTCTCTCACACCCCGTATGTCAAAGGTTGAATTTTTATCTGCCGGTGATGCTGCTGTTGGGCGAGGAGGCACCTTATCCGAGTTTGCCGGCGCTGGATCTGCGTGGCCGACGCTTGATTTGTTCTCTGGCTCGGCGCTCAAGACGAGCCGTCGACCACGACGCCTTCTGCTTTTGCCCTCTGCTACGTCCTCTGATACAACCTCACCCTTTGCTACCTCCAGCACGACGCCGCCTCCCTCTCCTCGCCCGAGGTCCGTATCCCTCTCCCCCTCTCTACCTGCTGCATCTCGAATTAAGCATCTCAGTATTGCGTTCTGAATATGTGATTCACGTGCTACGTTGCTCTAGCGTCGCTCGTTTTTTTCTCTTTGGGTTTCATGTCTGTTCTTAGTCCCACCAATTTGAGCAGACGTTAGTTTCACCAACTTGTGATGGGTCATTGTATAAAAATTGTCAAATTAGCTACCCACTTGTGATTTATCACGTTCCTGAATTACTCTGATTAGACTCATATCCTCTCACTTTTACTGTTAGGGCATCTCCAGCCGTTGCGCCCCCCCAGGGCCCAAAACGCCGCCGTTTTGGTGCCGCCGCGGCGCTAAACGGCGCTATTCTGGAACCTGGGGGGCGCGTTTCCCAGTCGCGTCCCGAGCCCAAGAAGCGGCCCAAACAAACGCAAAATGAAAACAGGCGAAATTTTATTGAAATTCGGAAAGTGCGTACATATTCGGCCCGAATTTAAGCTAGTACGAAACATTTGAACTAAAAACATAGGAGATTTAAACTACTCGATGACTGCCCCTACGCCTACGCATCGTCGTCTTCATCAGCGACGTCGTCGTGGCGGTGCTGGTTGGAGGGGCCGGCTTCGTCCTGGCTCGCCGCCGCGAGACGGCGTTGCTCCGCCCGCTCCGCTCGGGCCTGCAGGCGCAGCCGGTGCAGTTGCGCCTGCTCGGAGGGCGGGCGGTTGCGCCGCCGCTCACTCTGCAGCGCAGCCTGCCGGTCGGCCTCGTAGAGGGCGATGATGCCCTCCTGCTCGACCGAGGCAGCGCGCTGGGCCATCTGGCGGCGCACCGCTCGCGCCGCCTCCTCCCGCTGGTGCGTCTCCAGGGAGGCACGAACGGCGGCCGCCTCCGCCGCCGCCGCGGCCTGCTCGAGGACGCCGCGCACCTCGCGGTACGCTTCCTCGTTCTGCGAGGTCTCGAACGAGTGCAGCCCGGCGTGCTGCTCGGGCCACACTGGCTGCCTCCTCACCTCGCGTCTCCAGTGGCGGGCGGCTCGCCGCGCTTCTCGCGCCTCGTCGTACTCGGGTGGCTGCTCCGGCGCCACCACCTGCGGCGCCAGCGCCGCTTGCTGCGCTGGCGGCAGCTCGACGTCGTCGTTCTCGGGCCACGCGTCCCAGAGGTTCTCCATTGCGGCGAGGTTCGAGGGTGGGGAAAGAACGGCGAGGAGAGAGTCGAGACTGTGCGTACGGGGAGGGGGCGGGCGCCATTTTTATAGCCTGGCCGGCCAATCGCCGCGCCGCGCGTGTCGCCGCTGCCGCCCCCGCCATTAATCCGGTGGACTTTGACTGGCATGCACTGGCCGGCCGCCTCCGGCAGCCTTTGACGGCGCGGGCGCCGAGAAGAAAGTCACGGGCGGTGGTTTCTGTTCCCGCGTTTTCCCGGGGCGTCACTGACAGCGTTGGCCCGCACGCGCGGCCGCGCAGTTTCGCCCCCCCAGGCCGAACCCAGCGGGCTGGGTTCGGCCTGGGTGCCGCGGCACCAAATAGCGCCGAAACGGCGCTATTTGGGCCGCTGGGGGGGCCGAGTGGTGAAGAAGCGGCGCTATTCGCCGCTTCCGCCGCGAAAAAAGCCCCCTGGGGAGGCTCTGGGGGGACGGCTGGAGATGCCCTTACTGATACATCAACTTACTTCAGCTCAAGATTGCGTATAGGCTTGGGGAGAATTTGCCTCTGTATGACTTCCTTCCTGAGCAACATGGGTCTGTACCAACTGGAGGTATGGCTCAGATGATCTGTACATTAAGTATATGGATGGAAGCCGTCGTCCCGCTCGCGGCGGTGGAGAAGGTGTTGGTGGCGGTGCCTCAGGATCATCACCGTCGTCGTCTACAGTGAGGCCGACCGGGCCACGCTGCACGTGCGCGCCGTCGACGAGGCCGTCAGGTTTGGCCTGCCCCCAACCCGGGATATCTACCTCAACCCTGCCGCCATCGTTGACGCCGCCCTCCACACCGGCGCTAAGGTGAACTGGACAAACATTCTCTACCGCCAGCGCTCGTACCTCCACGGTTTTTTCGCTGCTATTGGTACCCTATAATCTGTACTCTATAAATCCTTGATTGTAGCAAGTGCAAGAAGTGCTTGTTTGGCACGTCAGATTGCACCTGTAGTCAAAAAGGTTACCGATCAATAGGTTGCTGGTCAGTAGTCGGCTTGAAGTTAATTGTTTGCTCTATAGTGTGGAGTATCAAGATAATTGGAAGAAAGACAGTTGCTTGCTCTGTATTGCATTTTTGCTAGGGGCCTGACACATGGGTTAAGCCAATTGCTTGACTTATAGTACTGCATTTCTGCTGCAACCTAAACTGGAGTAGGTTGCAAGGGACCTGATACATTTGAGCCATTTGCTAGCACTGCTTTCAGCAGTAGCATGTGAGTATTTTTGCACATAATTTATCATTTGCAAATATTTGTATCAGCAATATGTAGTCTTGTATTCTTGCTCTTGTGTACTGCTAGGAGTATGATTGTGTTCCTGATTTTGTGTACTACTAGGAGTAGGATTTGTTACTGCTAGTGTGTTGGATTATGATCGAAGCCTCAAATTGAATCTGGTTGTGTGAGTATATCTATCAGATGATGTGCACCTGATTGTGTGAGTAGTTAATAATGGCTTTATTAGGGCTTTGCACCTGGATCATCAAGTGGTGCACTAAGTAACAAGTACTCTGCTGCAGTGTGTATTCTGCTTAAATTTGAAGTAACTGAATTTTCTACTGCTTTAACTAAATCTAACAAATGTGATCCGACGATGATCAAACTGTAGATCAGTTAAAGTGTTTACCAAGCGAGCAATAACTGTCAGGTCCAAATCATCCACCGGTTAAAACCAATCTCAAGTCCCAACTTGCAAGTTTGTTTCAAAAACTATACGTATCCTTGATTCCTTTTGGTGCATGTTCTTAATCTGACAACCGGCAGACCAATCGTGCATGCCCGAACTAGATAACAGTTCATGGAAAAATGTGAACAGATGGTAGCAACGACCTGTCATTACTCGTCTCGATTAACTTGATCATAGTACACTCCTTCTGCAGTAACTTGTGCTGCTGGAGTAGGAAATGCCCTGCCCATTTTATTGCAGCAATTCTTGCACTCCCTTTGTAATTGTTGTGTGAATATAGGTCCCTATCATTGCAGTAGCAATATAAATCTACTGTAGTTATTGCAGTAGCAATATAGGCTCCTGTGTAATTGTTATGCGAATATCAGTGGTCATTCACTGCAGAAGCAATATAATGTTGTCGTAGTTATTGCAGCAAGTGTTTGCTTGCTACTGCTGCTAGCAAGTCTTGTCTTTCACTGCTTTCTAGCATCAGTAGCAAGTTCTTACTTGCACTGCTTGCTACCAGCAACGGTTCGTAAGAGTATTTTTTTATAAATCTTGCAGTACTCATGTTGCTCACACCAATTTAATCATGCCTAACTGAAACTTAACTTAACTACAACTTAATAAATGTTGCAGGGATGGAGGAGAATCACTTCAAGGTAACAAGGATCATAGAGACATGCTTGGCCACATGATCAAAGTTGGTGGAGATGGTGTCATGTTCCTGTAGAGGCAGTGACGATCTCTGTGTGGGAGGAACATTGATTCTCCCTTGGTGAGTATCTTGATCTGCCGCTGATCTCCCTGGACGAGTTACACTGGTACTGTTAATCTGCCACTAATCACTCTATGTTAGGAACACTTACTCTCCGAGGGAGCCCTGTTGTTTCTGATGTACTGGTACATATCCTTGATGGTGAATAGCTTTCTTTGCCGCTGATCTACTCCAGGTGATCTGCCGCTGATCTGCCTCTGTTTTCCTCCCAGGTGTTGGGCTGGCGAGGAAGGAGCTGGAGTTGCTCGTGCGGGAGGAATCTGACGACGGCGGGGAAAGAGCCGTTGTAACATCCCAAGTATGAAAAATAGCCATTAGAATGTTTGCTCTCTGTTATTTTATGTTTTGCATCATGACATCATGTTCATTGCATTTGTTTTGCTTGTTTTCCATTTGTTTTCCTCTGTTTTCCTTTGTTTTCCTTTGTTTTCTATTTGAATTTCAAACCAAATTTCAAACCTTTTGTTTCATACTTGTGATGTTACAATTTCCAAAATGATATTTCAAATCAAAACAATCATTTGTTTCCATAAAAGTTGTGATTCCAAAACTATTGTTTTGTTTCTAATCAATAATTCATCTAATACCAAAAACATTTGAAATTCCAAACCAACATCCAAATAATTGTTCATACTTGTTATGTTACAATTCTTCCAAATAAAAGTTCAATTAAAACAAACATTTGTTTCCTTAAACCATAAGGTTCAAACTATTTAAAATTGGCTTTTAATAATTCAATCAATTCAAATTGCTTTCAAATTCAAATACTTTTTACAAACAACAACCTTTTGGAATTAATGAAAATTACACAACAATTATAATCATTTGTTTCTAATTAAACAATAATGTTCACCCTATTTAAAATCTTGTTTTCATTAATCACTTAATCTCAACATCATTCAAATTTGAATCAAATTGCAAACAGAAATTTAAATTTGAACTTCTTGAAAAGCTAAACTTGACAAGTTGTTGTTGTTAACTTAAATAGCTAAAACAAAATTTTCCTAAATTTTTTCCTAACTCAAAACCCTAGTTTCCTCCTCTATTTCAATTCAGCAAAAAAAATAAAAAAGAAACAAATAATAAAAGTGAGAGCAAAGGGAGAGAGGTGGCAGCCAGGCCCAGCCCAAATTTTCCCCTCAGGGCCCAATACCCCTTCGCACCTATCTTCTTCCTCGTACGGATTCCATCCACCATAGCCACGTTGACAGAGAGGAGCACGAACGGTCCCGAGCTCCTCCCCCTCCCTATAAACCCTAGGGGGGCTCCTTTTCCCTCTGCCCTAACCCTCCTACCTCCCTCTCTTCCCTCTCCCCCGCCTCCATCTCTCCTTCCACCTCCACCTCTTTCTTCTCTGTATCTCCACACCTTCTGTAACTGAACCTGTACCACCTCCCTTCCCTTCCGACGATCGCCGCCGTTGGGGTCCTCCACCGGCCAGGGCGAGGCCGGGAATGGAGCCCCCACGGCGCCCTCTTCCTCCTCCACCCCTCGGCACGGGCCGAGAGGGGCTGTGCCGCCGCCGCCGTCAAGGGCTAGTCGCCGGCCATCCCCCTGCCCGAGCGCTACTCCGCCTCTGCTCTTCTCCTCGAAGGTGAGCGCCATCCCCTCCTTTCCCTCTCGCTCCCCTCCCCTCCTTCCTCTCCCACGCAGCCCACAGCACCCGCACCCCCCACGGACAGCGCCCCCGCAGAACACCACGGCGAGCACCGCCGCTGCAGCGATCGGCCACCCTGTTCTGTCCGTCCGCAGATGTTCAGTCTCAGAAATAGCCGCGCGCAACACCTTAAGCCCCCCCGCAGCCCCTTCCTATCACAACTCGAATCACCACCCCACTGGTTAGCACCCTTTGCGCTCAAGCCCAGGTCCTGGGTTCGATTCCCCCCAGAGGCAGAAAGCCACCCCTTTTATTTTCTGTTTTTTTTCTTTTCTGCCCGAATTTCAGAAACTCAGATCTGAGCAATTACTTCTAAACTCCATATAAAATTGAATTTTGCTCCAAATTGAATGATTCAAATTCCTGTGGATTCAAAATCTTGTGCCCTTTCCAATAGTAACAAAATTGCAACATGTTTCTGTAATACTTTTTGCACTAAATAATTAATTACTGAAAATGCAATAAAAATTGGAAACTTTGGAATTTCATAACTTGAGTTTGGTTCATCCAATTTAAGCAAACTTGGGCTCTAAAAATTTGTCTTAACAAACTCTACACATTGGTATTTTATTTGGTCACAATTGAATTAATTTTGAGCATGTTTCCCTCTGTTTACTAAAAATGGCAGAATAAGAATGATTATGGAAAATTGCATAATAAATTCAATAATAACCCAAAAATTATGTTTAATAACTCAAAATGTTCAGTAAAACATTTGCTACATGTTTTCAACCTTTTCAATGCAATTTGTTTACTGTTTTGAATATTTTAAATTGGTGAAATATTTGAAAACTTGTTTAATTCACTTAATTTTGCAAAATTCATAACTTGGGCATAAAAATTCCAAATTCCACAAATTAAATATGTTTTCCAATCAACTTTTCATGTACTTTCCAAATATCAATTTTGTTTGATGTTTTGAATAATTTAAATTGCTGAAAACAACTGTTTCTTGATTAATGCATTTAAAATTGTCAAATAATAACTTGCTCATTTTAAATCCAATTTCAACAAATGAAATATGTTTTCCATGCAAAATTAAACCACCTTTTCAAATATAAAATTTGTTTCATGTTTTGAATAATTAAAATTGGTTAAATAATTTAAACCTAGTTTAAATCATTTAAAATTGTTAAATTCATAACTTGCTCAAATGAAATTATTTTTGAAACTATAAAATATGTTTTCAAATCATAAAAGTATAAACTTTTCAAATATGAAGTTGATTCAATGTTTTGCACAAATAAAAATTCAAAAAAGTTCATACTTGAATTAAATTCAATTAAATCTTGTTTAACTTGTTTAATTCATAAGTAATTCATTAAAAAATCCTTTTTCAACAAGTGAAACATGTAATCCACCTAAAATTTTGTGTTATTTCCAAATATGAATTTTTTTTATTTGTTTTGAACAATTTAAATTGGTGAAAACAACAAATACTTGTGTAACACCTTTAAGTAACCAAAATTCCCTAACTTAATAAATAAATTTCTAAACTTGGTAAACCTTATTTTAAATTGTTTCTATTGTTGTTATTTTTCTGTTTTCCTCATCCATGCATCATGCTAATCCACTTTCACCTATTGGTTAGTTGTAAAACAATTGTTTCAACCATAATTCATGGGCTTTTCATATGCAACTCAAATTGCATATGGGTCCATTTAAACATGTTATGTTACCATGTCAACTAGTTTATTTCCATGCATCAATTAAATGGTCATGCATCATCCCATGTTTGTGCACTATGCCATGTTATTGATTGTTTGTCTCTCTGCGTTGTTTGTTTGCTTCTTCTCGGATATACGACGACGTTGAGACCGACGATACTTACGACATCCCTTTCTGAGGATCTAGCTCAGTACCAGGCTGCTGAGTTTGCAGGCAAGTATTCACTCACATGAACCACTGTGTTCCTTTCAACATTGGTTACCGATACTTTCCGTTGTCTATTTCTGCTAGCCCTATGAATCGCTGCTTCTGTTACGAACCTATCACATGTATCCTTTAACCCTGATATTGCCTCACCTCCACTCCTATAACCCCATTGCTTGTGCCCGTGTCTTACTAGCATGCTTAGGGTTGTTTTGCTCGAGTCTGCTGTCAGTTACTTTCCGCTATGATATTTCTATCATGTTCTGGGGCTCGATGTTTAAAACAATCAACCTGTTAAACTTGTGGTTAATAATAATTTGCTGATAAGGCACCGGTAGGAGGCCCGGCGTGGTTTTGAGGCCTGCTAGTGTCGACCCTAATTAGGAAAAGGGTCTTGTCTACTGATCCATGATGAGCGCACTAACCGCATGTGGGAAGCGTGTATGGGCGCCCCCCTCAATTTGATTCGATTCGCATCTCGTCCAAATCGCCACACTTAGTTCGGGCTTTCCATTTGATGCATGCATGTGCAGGTGCGAACCCTTGGCGCCAGGGTGGAACTTTTGTAGTCGGCATTTAGGGCGGCGTGGTCTTAGAGTGCTATGAGGGTCCCCTTTTCTTCGTGGGGCTCGATTAGCCGCGCACGCACAGCATGTGGTTCTTTGGGCTTGATGCGAAGAAGAGTTGAGTTGTGTTGAGTGCCCCGCTTGGTGGGAAAGGCCTTCCCATCTGGCGGGTTATTCTTACGTGTACGGCCAAATTGGTGCACCCCTGTAGGGATAAATCTTCTCGAGAAGCCGTGTTTTACGCGGTTATGGATTACTTGGTGAAAGTACTGGCTAACAAGTACTCAGAACAACTTACACCTAACTAATGATAACTTGACTAGTAATAGTCTTATTGACACAATAACTTGAACCATCATTAATCCAACTGTGTGAGTTATCCTCGGATTGCTTCTTTGGATAAGGGGCGAGATCCAGGATGGGTTTGTTTGGTGGTTAGCTATAGTTGGTTACGATACGCTATCTTATCCCCTTTCTGTTAGCCGGAAGTTGTAGTATGTTCTGTAGTTGGTTAGTGCAGCCCGCTGCCGCCTCTTTTGTATCACCCCTTCCTTCCGTTGAACCCAAAGCATCTGTGCTTGGTGTTGACGGGTACACTTTGGTGAATTGTGAGTCTTGCTTGCCAGTACGTTTATGTACTGACCCCTTTGGGGCTGTGGTTTCCGCAGACTACGTTTCCGAGGATCCCCATGGTGGCTACTACGTGGAGTATGACGAGGCTGCTGACGAGTAGATAGCGGACCCGGGCAGGATCCGAGACTTCGTGGATGGGCTCCGTCTTTTCGTTTCCGGCCTCTTAGGCCTATTTGGATCTTGTCTGTACTCAGACATTTTGGATGCTTCCGCTGTGTTGTAATGATGAATTGTTGGGACATGTGTCCTCTGGATGATTGTATTTGCTATCTCTGCTCTAATGAGAACTATTTGCAACTTATTTCCATCTTTTGTGTCGTAGAGATATGTTGTGCTATCATTTTGTTCAGCGCCGTTGACGTACCATGTGTGTATGGTTTGAAGTACGTCAATGGAAGTATCCTGATTTCTATGGGATGGTTTACGTAGACGATGAACAGTAGAGTTTGGTTGTCACACATACGTGTGTTGGCCTACTCGTAAGAGATGCGGGTGCAGGTAAGCCCCGTAATCCAATCATCTGCTGTTCAACGGAACTGCGAGTATCCCCTAGAAGTCCGGGTGCGACATGTAACATCCCAAGTATGAAATACCCCTAGAATGCTTTGTTCTTTGTTTTATTTCAAGCAATGCATCATGTCATCATGTTTACTTATTGTTTGCATTTGTTTTCCATTTTTTATCCTGTTTTCACAACTCAAATTCAAACCTTTTTCAAACATGGTTTCATACTTGCTCTGTTACAACTATTGGAACCAAAATAACAAATAAAAACAACCCTTTTATTCCTTGTTTATCACTTCTCAAATTGTTACTTTAATCAAACCAATTATCAAATCAATTAATTAAATCATTAACTCCTAAATCATTTTCCATTTCAAACCAAGTTTCAAATCAGCACTCTTTTGAAAACATAACAATTCACCACATGCTTGTGATCCTAAAATTCAATTTTAAACCTAGGGGTAACCCTATTCAAATACATGTTTTTATTAATGAGATAATAAAATAAAAATCCCTCTAATTTGGTTTCAAATACAAAACCCCATTTTAAATTACAATTTTTGAAATCCACTTTTGCAATGTGGTTGCTAATTAACTAAATAGCCTAACTAATTTTTCCTGGAATTTATTCTAACCAAAACCTTATCTTTTCCTTCCCTTTTCGTTTTCAGCAAAAAAAAATAATATAGAAACAGAAAAAATAAAACTGCAGAGAGGAGAGCAGCGCAGCAGCTAAGGCCCAGCCCGTTTTATCCCCTTTCGGCCCGTTACCTCTCCACGTCGCTGTCGTCCTCCTTGACGTCAGGCGTACGAACGCCGCTCCTCCGTCGATCCTCCACAGAAGCTCCCGATGGCGCGCCGTACAGCACCTAAGCCACGATAAAACACCGCGGCGTCCACCCCCCGGCCGAAAACCCTAGGCCCTAGCCCTCCTTCCATCGCCGCCATCGCTACCCTCTCGTCCACCTTCTCTCTGTCCCTCTTCTGAACCCGGCCAAAGCTCTGAAACCTCCGAGATCGCCACCACCTCATCCCTCTTCCACCCCAACTAACCACGGGAATTGGTAGCCCCCAGCTCCACCTTCGTCGTCGACACCTTAAGGAAGCCCGAGGAGGACCAGATCGGCCGCGCCGTGCAGAAGGCCGCCACTTTTATGCCCGTCGACTGAACCTCTGCCACGAGACTACCCGCGGTGAGCTCGCCCGCTGCTCGTTTCCCTCTCCCTCCTGTTTCCTTTCCGTAGCACGCGCGTACGCACGCAGCAGCAACCACCAGGACACGTTTGCTCGAGCACGGGCTCGCCGTCGATCACCGCTGCACCCTGCCGAACTCTGTCAGTGTCGCGGAACAGTTGGTTCGTCAGTTAAAATTCAGAACATGCCCTATCTGAACCTCACCTTGGCCGCGCTGCTGTACCTGACAAGCATTCGTTCATCACCCCAGTGGCAACGCCACGGCGCGCACGCGGAGGAGGCCAGGGTTCGAGCCCTGGCTCTCGCTCGGGGATTTTCTCCCAATCTTTTTCGCGCAGTGCTGACAGGGCGGGCCCCCTGTCAGCCTCTCATGTGCCACGCGGGCGCGCAGCTGCCCTGGGCCCCTCTGGCAGCGTCGGTGTACGTTCCCAGTGCGTACAAAAAGTTCCAACACGCTTCTGTATTATTCAAAATGAATTTAAATTGCAGAAATAATCCCTAAAACTCAAATCTTAATAACTTTTAATCCATAACTCTAAAAAAATAAAGTAATATATGATTTCTGTCCCAAATTTCATACTCTTGCCAAATAACTTATTTGTATTCTGTTTTGAGTTTCAAAATTCATTTAAATTTCAAATTTGAATAATTCAAATGCAAATTGAAATAATTCATAACTAATTCATACTGTTTTCAAATAATTCAAATAAAATATGTTTTTCACACCTTTTTGAATGTTCTATTCAAATATAAAATTTGTTTTCCGGTTTGAATAATTTAAATTGCCTAAACTATTTAAATCTTGTTTAATTCAATTAAAAATTGTTTAATATTGTTTAATTCATAACTAATTAATCCAAAGTCCAATTTCAAATTGTGAAACATGTAATCCAACTAAAATTTGATAAACTTTTCAAATATAAAATTTGTAAATTGTTTTGCACACTTTAACTTGATGAAAACAACATCTACTTGTGTGCCATGTTTAAGTAACAAAAATTCCAAATTTAATAAATGCCTTTCTAAATTGTTAACTATCATTCCAATTGCATTTAATTTTGTTATCTTATTGTTCCTCATCATGCATGCATCATACTAAGTCACTTACACATGATGCTTAGTGATAGAACAATTAATTCAACTCCAAGCATGGGCTTCCATATGCACCCTTTGCATATGGAATCCATTTAAACTTGTGTTTCATGTCAAGCAAGTTATTTTGGTGCATCTATTAAACATGACATGCATCATCCAATGTTTGTGCACTTATGCCATGTATTGATTGCCCGTCTTCCTTCGTTGTTGTTTTGCTTCTTCTCGATTAGACGACGACGTTGGTACCGACGAGCCTTACGACACCACTACTCAGGACCTAGCCCAGTACGAGGCTGAGCTGCCAGGCAAGTTATCACTCACATGAATCATCGAGTTCCTTTCCACACTTGTTGTCGATACTATCTTTTGTCTACTATTGCTAGCCCTATGTATCGTTGCTTGTTCTCCGAACCCATCACATGATACCTTGAGCCATGATATTGCCACCACCTCCATACCTACAGCCATTGCTTGTGCCTGTTCTTATCTAGCATGCTTAGGGTTGCTTCTACTCGAGTCTGTTGTCGGTTACTACTGTTACTATCTTATTATGTTGTACCGGGGCTCGTTGTTAATCAATCAATCCTGTTAATTGCTAATGGTAATAATAATTTGATGATAAGGCACCGGCAGGAGGCCCATGAGTGGTTTTGGAGCCTGCTAGTGTCGACCCTAATAGGAAAAGGGTCTTGTCTACTGATCCATGATGAGCGCACTACCCGCATTTGGGAAGCGAGTATGGGCGCCCCCCTCAACTTGACCTGATTCGCATCTCGTCCAAATCGCCTCATTTAGTTCGTGTTTTCCATTTGCCGCATGCATGTTTTTGCGAGCCCAGCGCAGGGTGGAACTTTCGTAGTCGGCATATAGGGGGACACGGTCTTAGAGTGCTATGATGGTCCATTTTCTTCTGGGCTTGATTAGCCGTGCGCCCAAGGTGCTTTGGGCTTGATGCGAAGAATGGTTGGTTGTGTTGAGTGCCCCGCTTGGTGGGAGGCATCCCATCTGGCGGGATATTCATGAGTGTACGGCCAAATTGGTGCAACCCTGCAGGGATAATCTTCTCGAGAAGCCGTGTTTTCCGCGGTTATGGATTACTTGGTGAAAGTACTGGCTAACAAGTACTCAGGACAACTTCAACATAATGATCAATCATGTTTCACCCAATGATTAATAACCTGACTAGTAATAGGTTATTCACACAATAACTTGAATCACCTTATCACAACTGTGTGAGTTATCCTCGGATTGCTTCTTTGGATAAGGGGCGAGATCCAGGATGGGTTTGATTGAAGTTATCTTTCAGTTGGTTACAATCCTCGATCTTATCTTTTCTGTTAGCCGGAACTTGTAGTTACCTTCTGTAGTTGTTTAGAGCAGCCAGCAGCAACTTTTATATTACCCCTTTTCTTCCGTTGATCCCAAGCATCAATGCTTGTGTTGACGGGTAACTCCTTGATGAACTGTGAGTCTTGCTTGCCAGTACTTAGATGTACTGACCCCGTTGGGGCTGTGGTTTACGCAGAGTACGACTACGACTACGATGCTTCCCAGGATGGCTACTTTGTGGAGTTCGACGACGCTGCAGACGAGTAGTTAGCTGGACCAGGGCAGGATCCAGACCTACGTGGATGGGCTTCGCTTTTCTTTATTTTCTCCGGCTTCTTAAGCCATGGATTTGTCTGTACTCAGACCCCTTTGATTGCTTCCGCTGTTGTAATGAATGATATGTTGGGACATGTGTCCTCTGGATGACTGTATTCGATATTTCTGCCTTAGTGAAGGCCAGTTGCACTTATTTCATTTCTTTGTGTCTTAGAGACATTCTGTGCTATCATTCGTACCAAACTGTTGACGTACCGTGCGTGTTTGATTATGAAGTACGTCGACAGTAGTGCCTTAGGTTCCTAGCGGATAGTTTACCTCGACGGTGGAAGCAGGGCTTGTGTTGTCGCGCATAAGCGCAGGCCTACCAGGAAGCTGGGACGTGGGAGCAGTTATGCCCCATAATCCAAGCACCTGACTTCCAGTTCGTGCGAGGAGTATCCTCTAGAAACTTTGGGGAGCGACAAATGGTATCAGAGCCTGTCTGCCTGTAGGATCCCTTTTTACTGGTCGCAGTTGAGTCTAGAAACTATTTTGTAGCTATATAGGAAAAATGAAACGTGAGAGTAGGAATTCTGCCATTTTTCTTCTTTCCCCACCCACCCACCCTTTTCTGGTAAGGAAGTGAAACGTTGTTTTCTGTTCTCACCTAAACTTTCAAGTTAGGATTTCACGTGTTTTGGGTTCTCTGTAGTACCTCAGGACTTTTGGTCTCGTTTTCCCGATGTTGCTTCGATATCATGTTCTTTTCAACATCCTTTTCGTCCATTGAACCTTGTTGTTGTTTTCCACATCCTTTTTCATCTACCGGAGTCTAATCAAAACCTTCCAAATAATCTGCAGATGGGTCTCAGCTACTACCCGCAGGTGGTTCGCATGACTCGCTGTGAGAGCACCGCCGGTTTTCCAGAGTTGCTGAGAGACATGGTTACCTTTCTGGGGTTCCGTTGGGCACCAGAGTACCAGGTCTACGAGCACCAGCGAGAGTTTGACCAGACTTGCTACCGGGCTATCGTCTACATTCTGTCGGATGATGGCAGGAGCATTGCACACCAGTACGAGGCAGTAGGGTCCACAGTGGATATGGCAGTGCAGCAGGCAGCGTACGTGAGTATCACCGTTCTCCGTGCTGACTACTGGGGGTTTGATAAGTCCAGTTTTCGTCACATCCCCCGTGGTTACATCACGGCAGCGGGAGTTCACTTCACTATCCACCGCGACATGGATACCTACGAGACTGATAGCTCCAGGCTCCAGATCACTGCCCAGTTCGCTAGTCACAGTGATGCCGTTGCTTCCGCACTTTCTCAGGAGTTAGCCTCAGTCAGGGAGCAGCTCCACCTTGCTCTCACTCGTCTGGCGACGTACACCACAGACTTTGTTGGAGACGAGCGCTTCGCACGTGTCGTTCAGCCAGCTGGTCTTCCGTTGCCAGATGCTGGAGGTTACGAGCCGATCAGAGGCCCACTACTCGACCTCGGAGCTGGTTACACAGGGATTCCCCGCTATGGAGCACAGGGATACGACGCTTGCTACTTCACGACACCGAGAGTTGCTCTCAGAGCAGTTCCTATCTACATGGATCGTCGTGATACCTACTTCCGTGGGATTCCTCCTCACCGTATCTCTCGTCGTACTACTCACCGCCGTCCTGAGTGATGAGCATGGGAGTACCGTTGTATCCATTACTAGCTGTGTCTAGTTTATCCTTTCGTTTTCGAACCATGTGTTGGTCTGTTGGATATTCTGATGTATTTGAACATGTGATGATGTACCTGTTGGTTATCTATTCATGCGTCGGAATAATCTGTCTTTCGGTTACCAAGTCTATCCTTTTCTGTTGTTGTGCTAAAATGAATTTCTGTTCAGGATGCCTCCAACCAGGAACAACCCGCCTCCGCCACCACCAATGGGGGAACTGTTGGCTCAGATGACCCAAGTGGTGACACAGATGGCCCAGATCCAGGCTAACCAGCAACACAACCAGAATGCTCCAAGGGTCACCATCAAGGACTTCCTCAGCTTGGGCCCAAAAGCTTTCGTGACAACACGTGAGCCCCTGGATGCTGATGACTGGATCCGTGACGTAGCAAGAGCTCTGGAGATAGCTCATGTTGCTGAAGAGGATAAGGTCAAGTACGCCACCTACCTACTGAAGGGTCAGGCAGCTACTTGGTGGGAGAACTACCAGGCCATGAGGGCTGGCTTTCCTATCAACTGGGGATGTTTCAGAGATGCCTTCTTGAAGCACCACATCCCGGATGGTCTCATGGAAAGGATGCGTGAGGAATTCTGCTCTCTCAGACAGGGCAAGCTGGACGTTCTCGGCTACCAGAACGAGTTCAATCGTCTCGCTCGGTACGCTGGTGACGAAGTGTCCACCGAAGCCAAGAAGATGGCAAGGTTCCGCCGAGGTTTTAACCCGGAACTGAAGTACGCTCTCACCAACATCAAGTGCAAGGACTTCGTGGAGCTTGTGAACACCGCGCTCAATGAGGAGAATGGGCGCAAGGCGTTCGAAGAGTCGCGCAAGCACTCGCGTGAGGGTGGTTCCTCCTCCAACATGACCACCCCTCCGCAGAAGCGCCGCATCTGGGTGCCAAATGGTGCTGTCACTCGGGCTCCAAATACCCAAGCTTCTCCAGGCTTTGGTCCCCGCCCACCCAACCCATCTCAGATGCAGGGTCAGAGGTTCCCGATGGGGCAGCCAAGGCCAGGTCCTTCTCGTATCGTCACTTGCTACAAGTGCAAGGATACTGGACATTATGCTGATAAGTGCACTCAGAAGCAGCTACCCCTACCTCCTCGCCCCAACACCAACCAGGCTATGGTTCGCGCTCCTCCGGCTAAAGCCTTCAACTCCAACAATAGGCCTGTCGGGAGGAACGCGAGGGTGAACCATATCAAGGCCGACAAAGCCGAGGAAGCTGCTGACGTCGTTCTCGGTATATTACCCGTAAACTCTATTCCAGCTAAAGTGTTGTTTGATACTGGAGCATCGCATTCGTTTGTGTCAAAGATCTTTGCTACAACGTACAATTTAGCTCTGGTTCCGCTAAGCAATCAAATCTATGTGCACTCTCCGGGAAATAAAATGATTACTTCCAAGATAAGCATGGACAATCAGATCCTAATTGGAGGTCGTGTATTCCTTGCTTCACTCATGTTGCTGGGAAATTCTGACATTGATGTCATTCTGGGTATGGATTGGTTGAAGACCCACAAAGCAAAAATTGACTGTGCTCAAAAGTCAATAGCTCTCTCCCACACTTCAGGCCAGATAGTCTATTCTCCATATGGATCAACGTCTGTTCAGCTGTTCAGCCTCGATGCCAAACCCCTTCCTGCAATTGAAAATGTTCCGGTGGTTTGTGAATTCCCTGACGTCTTTCCAGAAGAATTGCCAGGGATGCCCCCGGACAGAGCAGTTGAGTTCGTGATCGAGCTTGAGCCAGGTACTGCTCCAATCTCTAAGCATCCATACAAGATAGCTCCTCCTGAACTGAAATTGTTGAAGGAGCAAATCGATATGTATATGGACAAAGGTTTCATTCAGCCTAGTTCCTCCGCTTGGGGTTGCCCAACTCTGTTTGTTGCCAAGAAGGATCAAACTAAGAGACTCGTGGTTGACTATCGTCCTCTCAACGAGAAAACCATCAAGAACAAGTATCCACTTCCTCGTATCGATGATCTTTTTGATCAACTTGCTGGAGCCTCAATATTCTCAAAGTTGGACTTGAGGATGGGGTATCATCAGATAAAGATCAGAAAGGAAGATATTCCTAAGACAACTTTCACCACTCGTTACGGTCTATATGAATACACCGTCATGTCCTTTGGTCTCACCAATGCACCGGCAACGTTCTCAAGACTCATGAATTCTGTCTTCCATGAATACCTCGACAAGTTCGTTGTGGTATATCTTGATGACATTCTAGTCTACTCAAAATCCGAGGAAGAGCATGGAGAACACCTTCGTCTCACTCTCATGAAACTTCGCGAGCATCGTCTGTATGCCAAGTTTTCCAATGTGAGTTCTGGATTCCAGAAGTTGCATATCTTGGTCATATCATCTCTGCCAAAGGCATTGCCATTGACCCTGAAAAGGTTAAGGCAATTGTTGACTGGAAACCCCCTAAGACGGTGAAACAAGTTAGAAGCTTTCTTGGCTTGGCTAGCTATTGCCGTCGTTTCGTCCAAAACTTTTCCAAGATTGCTAAACCTCTCACTGATCTCACAAAGAAGGACAAAAAGTTCGTTTGGACTCCACAATGTGATGAGAGTTTCAACCTCCTGAAGACTAAACTCACTTCCACACCTGTTCTAGTTGGCCCCGACTACCAAACCTTTCCAGATATTCTGTGATGCATCTCTCCAAGGCCTAGGAGCAGTTCTTATGCAAGAACGTCAAGTTGTCGCTTATGCTTCAGTCAATTGAACCCACATGAGCAAAACTATCCCACACATGATCTTGAACTTGCAGCAGTTGTGTTTGCCCTCAAGAAATGGAGACAATACTTGTTGGGTAACAAAACTGAAATCTTTTCCGATCACAAGAGTCTGAAATACATCTTCACTCAGCCAGATCTGAACCTCAGGCAAAGGAGATGGATTGAGAAGATTAAAGACTTTGATCTCACCATTTCTTACACTCCAGGCAAGGCTAATGTTATGGCCGATGCTCTCAGTCGCAAATCCTATTGCAATAATCTCATGATCATGGAAAGCCAACCTCCACTTCATGAAGAATTCCAGAAGCTGAACCTTGGTCTTGTTCCTGAAGGATACCTTGCTAGCTTGACAGCCAGCCCAACTCTCGAGGACAAGATTCGTTCTGAACAACTTCGTGATAATGAAATCAAGAAGATTGTGGATCACATCAAGGAGGGCAATGATAAGTTCAAGTCCTTCTCAATTGATGACAAGGGAACTGTGTTCTTCGAAGGACGCATTGCAGTCCCTCAGATTCAAAGTCTCAAGGATATCATTCTCAAGGAGGCTCATGAAACTCCTCTATCCATTCACCCTGGAAGTACAAAGATGTACCAGGATCTCAAGACTCTGTATTGGTGGCCTGGCATGAAACGTGAAATTGCTCAATACGTTTCTGAATGCGACGTTTGTCAACGTGTTAAGGCAGTCCATCAGAAGACAGCAGGTCTACTCCAACCCCTGAAAATTCCTGAGTGGAAGTGGGACATGATTGAAATGGACTTCGTTACTGGGTTTCCAAAGTCCAAAAAGGGCAACGATGCAATCTTCGTTGTTATCGATCGTCTCACTAAGGTTGCTCACTTCTATGCTGTAAAGGAAACTATCTCAGCTAGCCAGTTAGCAGAGCTCTACACAGCAAAGGTTGTTCCCCTTCATGGTGTTCCATTGGAAATAAGCTCAGACCGTGGAAGTATCTTCACTTCTCATTTCTGGAAGAGCTTTCAAGAAGCATTGGGCACCAAACTTCTGTTCAGCACAGCTTATCACCCTCAGTCTCAAGGGCAAGTCGAAAGAGTCAATCAGATTCTCGAGGATATGCTCAGAGCATGTGGTCTCTCCTTTGGTATGAAATGGGAGGATTGCCTTCCATATGCTGAATTCTCCTACAACAACAGCTACCAGGCAAGCCTAGGAATGGCACCATTTGAGGCACTGTATGGTCAGATGCAGGAGTCCAATCAATTGGTCTGGAGCTGGTGAACGTTCACTTTTAGGCCCTGACATTGTTAAGGAAGCCGAGGAGAAAGTTCGTATCATTCGTGACAATCTCAGGATTGCTCAGTCTCGTCAGAAGAGCTATTATGATAGCAAGCACAGGGATATGGTCTATGCACCTGGTGATAAGGCATATCTCCGTGTAACTCCCCTCAGAGGCACTCATCGTTTTGGTGTGAAAGGAAAGCTTGCACCAAGATACATTGGCCCTTTCAACATCCTCTCAAGACGTGCAGAATGCTTATCGTCTTGAACTCCCAGAAAAACTTTCCAAAGTGCACGATGTGTTCCACGTGTCACAGCTCAAGAAGTGTTTCAAAGATCCAGATCGTGCAGTTGATCATGATTCCATTGAACTGCAAGATGATCTATCTTATGAGGAGCACCCTATTCGTATTCTCGATGAGACCGAGCGTAAGACTCGCAACAAGAGCACCAAGTTCTTGAAAGTCCAATGGTCGCATCATTCTGATAAAGAGGCAACGTGGGAGACCGAAGAGGATCTTCGCAAGAAGTATCCGGACCTTTCATTTCTCAGTAGGGAATCTCGGGGCGCGATTCCTTCAAGGGGGGGCGTTTTGTAACATCCCAAGTATGAAATACCCCTAGAATGCTTTGTTCTTTGTTTTATTTCAAGCAATGCATCATGTCATCATGTTTACTTATTGTTTGCATTTGTTTTCCATCTGTTTTATCCTGTTTTCACAACTCAAATTCAAACCTTTTTCAAACATGGTTTCATACTTGCTCTGTTACAACTATTGGAACCAAAATAACAAATAAAAACAACCCTTTTATTCCTTGTTTATCACTTCTCAAATTGTTACTTTAATCAAACCAATTATCAAATCAATTTAATTAAATCATTAACTCCTAAATCATTTTCCATTTCAAACCAAGTTTCAAATCAGCACTCTTTTGAAAACATAACAATTCACCACATGCTTGTGATCCTAAAATTCAATTTTAAACCTAGGGGTAACCCTATTCAAATACATGTTTTTATTAATGAGATAATAAAATAAAAATCCCTCTAATTTGGTTTCAAATACAAAACCCCATTTTAAATTACAATTTTTGAAATCCACTTTTGCAATGTGGTTGCTAATTAACTAAATAGCCTAACTAATTTTTCCTGGAATTTATTCTAACCAAAACCTTATCTTTTCCTTCCCTTTTCGTTTTCAGCAAAAAAAAATAATATAGAAACAGAAAAAATAAAACTGCAGAGAGGAGAGCAGCGCAGCAGCTAAGGCCCAGCCCGTTTTATCCCCTTTCGGCCCGTTACCTCTCCACGTCGCTGTCGTCCTCCTTGACGTCAGGCGTACGAACGCCGCTCCTCCGTCGATCCTCCACAGAAGCTCCCGATGGCGCGCCGTACAGCACCTAAGCCACGATAAAACACCGCGGCGTCCACCCCCCGGCCGAAAACCCTAGGCCCTAGCCCTCCTTCCATCGCCGCCATCGCTACCCTCTCGTCCACCTTCTCTCTGTCCCTCTTCTGAACCCGGCCAAAGCTCTGAAACCTCCGAGATCGCCACCACCTCATCCCTCTTCCACCCCAACTAACCACGGGAATTGGTAGCCCCCAGCTCCACCTTCGTCGTCGACACCTTAAGGAAGCCCGAGGAGGACCAGATCGGCCGCGCCGTGCCGGAGAAGGCCGCCACTTTTATGCCCGTCGACTGAACCTCTGCCACGAGACTACCCGCGGTGAGCTCGCCCGCTGCTCGTTTCCCTCTCCCTCCTGTTTCCTTTCCGTAGCACGCGCGTACGCACGCAGCAGCAACCACCAGGACACGTTTGCTCGAGCACGGGCTCGCCGTCGATCACCGCTGCACCCTGCCGAACTCTGTCAGTGTCGCGGAACAGTTGGTTCGTCAGTTAAAATTCAGAACATGCCCTATCTGAACCTCACCTTGGCCGCGCTGCTGTACCTGACAAGCATTCGTTCATCACCCCAGTGGCAACGCCACGGCGCGCACGCGGAGGAGGCCAGGGTTCGAGCCCTGGCTCTCGCTCGGGGATTTTCTCCCAATCTTTTTCGCGCAGTGCTGACAGGGCGGGCCCCCTGTCAGCCTCTCATGTGCCACGCGGGCGCGCAGCTGCCCTGGGCCCCTCTGGCAGCGTCGGTGTACGTTCCCAGTGCGTACAAAAAGTTCCAACACGCTTCTGTATTATTCAAAATGAATTTAAATTGCAGAAATAATCCCTAAAACTCAAATCTTAATAACTTTTAATCCATAACTCTAAAAAAATAAAGTAATATATGATTTCTGTCCCAAATTTCATACTCTTGCCAAATAACTTATTTGTATTCTGTTTTGAGTTTTCAAAATTCATTTAAATTTCAAATTGAATAATTCAAATGCAAATTGAAATAATTCATAACTAATTCATACTGTTTTCAAATAATTCAAATAAAATATGTTTTTCACACCTTTTTGAATGTTCTATTCAAATATAAAATTTGTTTTCCGGTTTGAATAATTTAAATTGCCTAAACTATTTAAATCTTGTTTAATTCAATTAAAAATTGTTTAATATTGTTTAATTCATAACTAATTAATCCAAAGTCCAATTTCAAATTGTGAAACATGTAATCCAACTAAAATTTGATAAACTTTTCAAATATAAAATTTGTAAATTGTTTTGCACACTTTAACTTGATGAAAACAACATCTACTTGTGTGCCATGTTTAAGTAACAAAAATTCCAAATTTAATAAATGCCTTTCTAAATTGTTAACTATCATTCCAATTGCATTTAATTTTGTTATCTTATTGTTCCTCATCATGCATGCATCATACTAAGTCACTTACACATGATGCTTAGTGATAGAACAATTAATTCAACTCCAAGCATGGGCTTCCATATGCACCCTTTGCATATGGAATCCATTTAAACTTGTGTTTCATGTCAAGCAAGTTATTTTGGTGCATCTATTAAACATGACATGCATCATCCAATGTTTGTGCACTTATGCCATGTATTGATTGCCCGTCTTCCTTCGTTGTTGTTTTGCTTCTTCTCGATTAGACGACGACGTTGGTACCGACGAGCCTTACGACACCACTACTCAGGACCTAGCCCAGTACGAGCTGAGCTGCCAGGCAAGTTATCACTCACATGAATCATCGAGTTCCTTTCCACACTTGTTGTCGATACTATCTTTTGTCTACTATTGCTAGCCCTATGTATCGTTGCTTGTTCTCCGAACCCATCACGTGATACCTTGAGCCATGATATTGCCACCACCTCCATACCTACAGCCATTGCTTGTGCCTGTTCTTATCTAGCATGCTTAGGGTTGCTTCTACTCGAGTCTGTTGTCGGTTACTACTGTTACTATCTTTATGTTGTACCGGGGCTCGTTGTTAATCAATCAATCCTGTTAATTGCTAATGGTAATAATAATTTGATGATAAGGCACCGGCAGGAGGCCCATGAGTGGTTTTGGAGCCTGCTAGTGTCGACCCTAATAGGAAAAGGGTCTTGTCTACTGATCCATGATGAGCGCACTACCCGCATTTGGGAAGCGAGTATGGGCGCCCCCCTCAACTTGACCTGATTCGCATCTCGTCCAAATCGCCTCATTTAGTTCGTGTTTTCCATTTGCCGCATGCATGTTTTTGCGAGCCCAGCGCAGGGTGGAACTTTCGTAGTCGGCATATAGGGGGACACGGTCTTAGAGTGCTATGATGGTCCATTTTCTTCTGGGCTTGATTAGCCGTGCGCCCAAGGTGCTTTGGGCTTGATGCGAAGAATGGTTGGTTGTGTTGAGTGCCCCGCTTGGTGGGAGGCATCCCATCTGGCGGGATATTCATGAGTGTACGGCCAAATTGGTGCAACCCTGCAGGGATAATCTTCTCGAGAAGCCGTGTTTTTCCGCGGTTATGGATTACTTGGTGAAAGTACTGGCTAACAAGTAATCAGGACAACTTCAACATAATGATCAATCATGTTTCACCCAATGATTAATAACCTGACTAGTAATAGGTTATTCACACAATAACTTGAATCACCTTATCACAACTGTGTGAGTTATCCTCGGATTGCTTCTTTGGATAAGGGGCGAGATCCAGGATGGGTTTGATTGAAGTTATCTTTCAGTTGGTTACAATCCTCGATCTTATCTTTTCTGTTAGCCGGAACTTGTAGTTACCTTCTGTAGTTGTTTAGAGCAGCCAGCAGCAACTTTTATATTACCCTTTTCTTCCGTTGATCCCAAGCATCAATGCTTGTGTTGACGGGTAACTCCTTGATGAACTGTGAGTCTTGCTTGCCAGTACTTAGATGTACTGACCCCGTTGGGCTGTGGTTTACGCAGAGTACGACTACGACTACGATGCTTCCCAGGATGGCTACTTTGTGGAGTTCGACGACGCTGCAGACGAGTAGTTAGCTGGACCAGGGCAGGATCCAGACCTACGTGGATGGGCTTCGCTTTTCTTTATTTTCTCCGGCTTCTTAAGCCATGGATTTGTCTGTACTCAGACCCCTTTGATTTCTTCCGCTGTTGTAATGAATGATATGTTGGGACATGTGTCCTCTGGATGACTGTATTCGATATTTCTGCCTTAGTGAAGGCCAGTTGCACTTATTTCATTTCTTTGTGTCTTAGAGACATTCTGTGCTATCATTCGTACCAAACTGTTGACGTACCGTGCGTGTTTGATTATGAAGTACGTCGACAGTAGTGCCTTAGGTTCCTAGCGGATAGTTTACCTCGACGGTGGAAGCAGGGCTTGTGTTGTCGCGCATAAGCGCAGGCCTACAAGGAAGCTGGGACGTGGGAGCAGTTATGCCCCATAATCCAAGCACCTGACTTCCAGTTCGTGCGAGGAGTATCCTCTAGAAACTTTGGGGAGCGACACGACAAATGGTATCAGAGCCTGTCTGCCTGTAGGATCCCTTTTACTGGTCGCAGTTGAGTCTAGAAACTATTTTGTAGCTATATAGGAAAAATGAAACGTGAGAGTAGAAATTCTGTTCTTTTTCTTCTTTCCCCACCCACCCTCCCTTTTCTGGTAAGGAAGTGCAACGTTGTTTTCTCTTCTCATCTAAACTTTCAAGTTAGGTTTTCACGTATCCTGGTTTCTCTAGGATAGTTATATCTACTAGACCATAGGAATGGAGGTGGTTGTGACATGATTTATCATGTTGCCTACTCACGATTGAGAACGGAGGCGTGTAAGCCCCGGAAGCAGATCCTCTATTCCTTAAGCAGTAGATATTGATCCTTTAGAAGCCCAGATGGGTTTTTCCGTAGTACCTCACGAGTTTTGGTCTCGTTTTCCCGAATGTTGCTTCGATATTCTGTTCTTCTCAACATCCTTTTCGTCCGTTGAAACCTTGTTGTTGCTTCCCACTTCAGTTATTCTACCGGCGTCTAATCAATAACTCTGTTCCATCCTTCTGGCCAGATAATCTATTCTCCAAATGAATCAAGTTCCATTCAGCTATACACCCTCGATACAAAAACTCTCCCTTTACTTGAAAATGTTCCGGTGGTTTCCGAATTCCCTGACATCTTTTCAGAAGAGTTGCCAGGAATGCCTATCGTTTTGAACTTCCAGAAAAACTATCCAAGGTGCACGATGTGTTTCACGTGTCACAGCTCTAGAGGATCTTCGCAAGAAGTATCCGGACCTTTTCTTTTCTCAGTAGGAATCTCGGGGCGCGATTCCTTCAAGGGGGGGCGTTTTGTAACATCCCAAGTATGAAAAATAGCCATTAGAATGTTTGCTCTCTGTTATTTTATGTTTTGCATCATGACATCATGTTGATTGCATTTGTTTTGCTTGTTTTCCATTTGTTTTCCTCTGTTTCCTTTGTTTTCCTTTGTTTTCTATTTGAATTTCAAACCAAATTTCAAACCTTTTGTTTCATACTTGTGATGTTACAATTTCCAAAATGATATTTCAAATCAAAACAATCATTTGTTTCCATAAAAGTTGTGATTCCAAAACTATTGTTTTGTTTCTAATCAATAATTCATCTAATACCAAAAACATTTGAAATTCCAAACCAACATCCAAATAATTGTTCATACTTGTTATGTTACAATTCTTCCAAATAAAAGTTCAATTAAAACAACCATTTGTTTCCTTACACCATAAGGTTCAAACTATTTAAAATTGGCTTTTAATAATTCAATCAATTCAAATTGCTTTCAAATTCAAATACTTTTTACAAACAACAACCTTTTGGAATTAATGACAATTACATAACAATTATAATCATTTGTTTCTAATTAAACAATAATGTTCACCCTATTTAAAATCTTGTTTTCATTAATCACTTAATCTCAACATCATTCAAATTTGAATCAAATTGCAAACAGCAATTTAAATTTGAACTTCTTGAAAAGCTAAACTTGACAAGTTGTTGCTATTAACTTAAATAGCTAAAACAAATTTTTCCTAACTCAAAACCCTAGTTTCCTCCTCTATTTCAATTCAGCAAAAAAAATAAAACAGAAACAAATAATAAAAGTGAGAGCAAAGGGAGAGAGGTGGCAGCCAGGCCCAGCCCAAATTTTCCCCTCAGGGCCCAATACCCCTTCGCACCTGTCTTCTTCCTCGTACGGATTCCATCCACCATAGCCACGTTGACAGAGAGGAGCACGAACGGTCCCGAGCTCCTCCCCCTCCCTATAAACCCTAGGGGGGCTCCTTTCCCCTCTGCCCTAACCCTCCTACCTCCCTCTCTTCCCTCTCCCCCGCCTCCATCTCTCCTTCCACCTCCACCTCTTTCTTCTCTGTATCTCCATACCTTCTGTAACTGAACCTGTACCACCTTCCTTCCCCTCCGGCGATCGCCGCCGTTGGGGTCCTCCACCGGCCAGGGCGAGGCCGGGAATGGAGCCCCCACGGCGCCCTCTTCCTCCTCCACCCCTCGGCACGGGCCGGGAGGGGCTGTGCCGCCGCCGCCGTCAAGGGCTAGTCGCCGGCCATCCCCCTGCCCGAGCGCTACTCCGCCTCTGCTCTTCTCCTCGAAGGTGAGCGCCATCCCCTCCTTTCCCTCTCGCTCCCCTCCCCTCCTCCCTCTCCCACGCAGCCCACAGCACCCGCACCCCCCACGGACAGCGCCCCCGCAACACACCACGGCGAGCACCGCCGCTGCAGCGATCGGCCACCCTGTTCTGTCCGTCCGCAGATGTTCAGTCTCAGAAATAGCCGCGCGCAACACCTTAAGCCCCCCGCAGCCCCTTCCTATCACAACTCGAATCACCACCCCAATGGTTAGCACCCTTTGCGCTCAAGCCCAGGTCCTGGGTTCGATTCCCCCCAGAGGCAGAAAGCCACCCCTTTTATTTTCTGTTTTTTTTCTTTTCTGCCCGAATTTCAGAAACTCAGATCTGAGCAATTACTTCTAAAATCCATATAAAATTGAATTTTGCTCCAAATTGAATGATTCAAATTCCTGTGGATTCAAAATCTTGTGCCCTTTCCAATAGTAACAAAATTGCAACATGTTCCTGTAATACTTTTTGCACTAAATAATTAATTACTGAAAATGCAATAAAATTGGAAACTTTGGAATTTCATAACTTGAGTTTGGTTCATCCAATTTAAGCAAACTTGGGCTCTAAAAATTTTTCTTAACAAACTCTACACATTGTATTTTATTTGGTCACAATTGAATTAATTTTGAGCATGTTTCCCTCTGTTTACTAAAAATGGCAGAATAAGAATGATTATGGAAAATTGCATAATAAATTCAATAATAACCCAAAAATTATGTTTAATAACTCAAAATGTTCAGTAAAACATTAGCTACATGTTTTCAACCTTTTCAATGCAATTTGTTTACTGTTTAGAATATTTTAAATTGGTGAAATATTTGAAAACTTGTTTAATTCACTTAATTTTGCAAAATTCATAACTTGGGCATAAAAATTCCAAATTCCACAAACTAAATATGTTTTCCAATCAACTTTTCATGTACTTTCCAAATATCAATTTTGTTTGCTGTTTTGAATAATTTAAATTGCTGAAAACAACTGTTTCTTGATTAATGCATTTAAAATTGTCAAATAATAACTTGCTCATTTTAAATCCAATTTCAACAAATGAAATATGTTTTCCATGCAAAATTAAACCACCTTTTCAAATATAAAATTTGTTTCATGTTTTGAATAATTAAAATTGGTTAAATAATTTAAACCTAGTTTAAATCATTTAAAATTGTTAAATTCATAACTTGCTCAAATGAAATTATTTTTGAAACTATAAAATATGTTTTCAAACCATAAAAGTATAAACTTTTCAAATATGAAGTTGATTCAATGTTTTGCACAAATAAAAATTCAAAAAAGTTCATACTTGAATTAAATTCAATTAAATCTTGTTTAACTTGTTTAATTCATAAGTAATTCATTAAAAAATCCTTTTTCAACAAGTGAAACATGTAATCCACCTAAAATTTTGTGTTCTTTCCAAATATGAATTTTTTTATTTGTTTTGAACAATTTAAATTGGTGAAAACAACAAATACTTGTGTAACACCTTTAAGTAACCAAAATTCACTAACTTAATAAATAAATTTCTAAACTTGGTAAACCTTATTTTAAATTGTTTCTATTGTTGTTATTTTTCTGTTTTCCTCATCCATGCATCATGCTAATCCACTTTCACCTATTGGTTAGTTGTAAAACAATTGTTTCAACCATAATTCATGGGCTTTTCATATGCAACTCAAATTGCATATGGGTCCATTTAAACATGTTATGTTACCATGTCAACTAGTTTATTTCCATGCATCAATTAAATGGTCATGCATCATCCCATGTTTGTGCACTATGCCATGTTATTGATTGTTTGTCTCTCTGCGTTGTTTGTTTGCTTCTTCTCGGATATACGACGACGTTGAGACCGACGATACTTACGACATCCCTTTCTGAGGATCTAGCTCAGTACCAGGCTGTTGAGTTTGCAGGCAAGTATTCACTCACATGAACCACTGTGTTCCTTTCAACATTGGTTACCGATACTTTCCGTTGTATGATATTGCCTCACCTCCACTCCTATAACCCCATTGCTTGTGCCCGTGTCTTACTAGCATGCTTAGGGTTGTTTTGCTCGAGTCTGCTGTCAGTTACTTTCCGCTATCATATTTCTATCATGTTCTGGGGCTCGATGTTTAAAACAATCAACCTGTTAAACTTGTGGTTAATAATAATTTTCTGATAAGGCACCGGCAGGAGGCCCGGCGTGGTTTTGAGGCCTGCTAGTGTCGACCCTAATTAGGAAAAGGGTCTTGTCTACTGATCCATGATGAGCTCACTAACCGCATGTGGGAAGCGTGTATGGGCGCCCCCCCTCAATTTGATTCGATTCGCATCTCGTCCAAATCGCCACACTTAGTTCGGGCTTTCCATTTGATGCATGCATGTGCAGGTGCGAACCCTTGGCGCCAGGGTGGAACTTTTGTAGTCGGCATTTAGGGCGGCGTGGTCTTAGAGTGCTATGAGGGTCCCCTTTTCTTCGTGGGGCTCGATTAGCCGCGCACGCACAGCATGTGGTTCTTTGGGCTTGATGCGAAGAAGAGTTGAGTTGTGTTGAGTGCCCCGCTTGGTGGGAAAGGCCTTCCCATCTAGCGGGTTATTCTTACGTGTACGGCCAAATTGGTGCACCCCTGCAGGGATAAATCTTCTCGAGAAGCCGTGTTTTCCGCGGTTATGGATTACTTGGTAAAAGTACTGGCTAACAAGTACTCAGAACAACTTACACCTAACTAATGATAACTTGACTAGTAATAGTCTTATTGACACAATAACTTGAACCATCATTAATCCAACTGTGTGAGTTATCCTCGGATTGCTTCTTTGGATAAGGGGCGAGATCCAGGATGGGTTTGTTTGGTGGTTAGCTATAGTTGGTTACGATACGCTATCTTATCCCCTTTCTGTTAGCCGGAAGTTGTAGTATGTTCTGTAGTTGGTTAGTGCAGCCCGCTGCCGCCTCTTTTGTATCACCCCTTCCTTCCGTTGAACCCAAAGCATCTGTGCTTGGTGTTGACGGGTACACTTTGGTGAATTGTGAGTCTTGCTTGCCAGTACGTTTATGTACTGACACCTTTGGGGCTGTGGTTTCCGCAGACTACGTTTCCGAGGATCCCCATGGTGGCTACTACGTGGAGTATGACGAGGCTGCTGACGAGTAGATAGCGGACCCGGGCAGGATCCGAGACTTCGTGGATGGGCTCCGTCTTTTCGTTTCCGGCCTCTTAGGCCTATTTGGATCTTGTCTGTACTCAGACATTTTGGATCCTTCCGCTGTGTTGTAATGATGAACTGTTGGGACATGTGTCCTCTGGATGATTGTATTTGCTATCTCTGCTCTAATGAGAACTATTTGCAACTTATTTCCATCTTTTGTGTCGTAGAGATATGTTGTGCTATCATTTTGTTCAACGCCGTTGACGTACCATGTGTGTATGGTTTGAAGTACGTCAATGGAAGTATCCTGATTTCTATGGGATGGTTTACGTAGACGATGAACAGTAGAGTTTGGTTGTCACACATACGTGTGTTGGCCTACTCGTAAGAGATGCGGGTGCAGGTAAGCCCCGTAATCCAATCATCTGCTGTTCAACGGAACTGCGAGTATCCCCTAGAAGTCCGGGTGCGACAGCCGTGCTTTGCTCGCACGGGAGGAAACTGGCAACGCGGGGAAGGAGCCGCGCGTGGATCGATCCAAGCTTGAAGATCCTGGGCGCAGAGGCGAGATCTGGGTCGCCGGCAAGATCCAGGCTCGAAAATCTGGCGTCGCCGACCAGATGCAGGGAGGTGCCAATCGGGAGGGAGAGCGAGGTGCCGATCGGGAGGGCAGCGAGATCTGGTCGACGGTTTACGGATGCGTGAGAATTCAACCTCCCAGATGCGGGAGTGCATGTCTTGTTATTTGCACGGATAAGCAGGGGCAGATTCGGAAATTGTGCTACTTTTGCCTGCTGTCGGAAAATGCTTAAACGTCTTATAATTCGGAACGGAGGGAGTAAGACTCCCTCCAGCCCCAATTAATTGTCGCAGGGCTACTCTAATTTGAATTTACAAAAACGACTACACACAAACTTCAAAATACAAACCCACTCATTCCTCCGCCATCCGTCACACACACGCGCACGGGATCGGTGGCACCTGGGCAGTCCCTTTGCACTGCGCACGCGCGAGATTCGCAACCTACAGAGCTCCTCTGGCTTCCCCAACCCCTCTGTCGCCTCTTCCATGGGTTCCTGATCATATAGGGTATTGTGCTTCCGCCGTTTTCCACGGTGGTAGCCACGGTAGCTCCCGTGGCCATTTGATCACCAGCGCCTTCTGCCGTTTGCCGCGATGATAGCCACAACATCTCCGGTGACCATTTCATCACCAGCGCCGCCCATTCAATCAGTCTCAGTTGTCAAAGTATACGCTCTCGTGACCTGGAAATTATGGACTCATGTGGCCTGCAATTGTGAAATTATAGAAATTCAGAAAATTGAAATAGGAAAGTGCACAAATGCTTAGCTAGTTTGCTTTTGATACTAGTGCTGGCAGGGATAGTCACTGAGGGGAACACAAGTAGACTAGAGTAGAGTAGGTAAATTGGCCTCTACACTTCAGAAAATGAAAATAGGAAGGTGCACAAATGGAGTAGGCTTTCTGTTAGTTTGTTTTACACCCATTCTATATCACAGCTAGCTGAAAACAAAATTCGTCGTCAGGCAGATCGTTGGCCATTCGTCGCCATTATGCGCGCGAATCTTGGAGCACGCCGAGTCCACGTTCAGTTTTTTCTGGTCTCCGGTTTTATCACCCGGTTTAGTCAGCCCGCTCTTTTATTTTTTGAGTCTCGTGCCCCCAGTCCGCTTTATTCTCATTTGGGCCTCACGAGGGAAGAAAATCCAGGAGAGCCGACCGGAGTAGCGATTCGCAGCGGCGCCGCTTTCCGCCGGCGAACCGCGCTCCCGTTGAGTCCACCTCCGCCCAGTTTGTCTGACACACCACCTGTGGGTACTTTCCTTTGCCTCCTTCCAGTAGCGCCGGCCGCTGGATCTTCGTTTCATCCAAGAGCACGAGGCCAATCAGCGGTAGCAACAACCGACACCAAGGCTGCGAGCACCGATGACGGCCATTAAAGGTGACCTGCTACACCCCCGAACCCCTTCTCCCGTTTTGGCCCTTGAGGTATGGCGTCCCCCACTCCCCAAACCCACTATATTGATTAGTTCAAAACGTTGTGTCTATGTACCTTCTTTCCAGATCTGTCCGCCCCTAGGCCTCATTCCATCACACAAACTGTAATTACGTGCCCAGATTTATTGAGGAAATGGTCTGTTTGGGAAAATCGTGTGGATGCAAACTTCACTCAGGTTGGTTGAGGAGAGGAGATAGATTCAGAGTCAAGAAAGGCTCGTGCTAACCTCTTATGTGCATGCTGGTTGTCATGAAATATTTTGTTTGGTAAATGTTTCGGTGAGTTTTATCTCACAGAACTTTTCCAATCATATTCATAATTTCGGCGTTCTCTTAAACATTTTATGGTCTAAGAGAGCCTATACATTGTGCTTAATCAGATGAGAGTTTTAGAGTAATTATTATTACATTGAATGGACTTGGAAATGTGAAAAGTCTGGTGTGCTCCTTTTTTCCGTGTTTTTCATATATCCAGACAGTCATGCATTTGATTTGTTATGGATGGAAAAGCTATTCATCCATCCTTTTGTTTCATTACTTCAACTATTCTGTGAACCATCCATCAGCCATATAGGCTTAATATATATATTTTAGTGATGTTTCACTGATATGACTAACTAGAATTTCGTAGATTTGATTGGAGTCCTAACGATATGCCAATACCAACAAGATATATGAAATACGAATGAGTGTAAGCTTTGCTTGTTGCAGCATTGAAATGAATGTTTGCTGGTTGGTCGTCTATTCCATGCATGTTGATGCATCCATCTTTTTTTACTTGCGATGGGTCTGGTATTACTTCGTGATAGTCATCAGAACTGCAACACAATATAGGAACTATGGGAATACTTCCATGCTGATATGCCTAAATGCAGGTCAAAAGTATAATATGTCATAGCACATACACTGGCTCTTTCATTGGTCAGGACATGATTCTATTCCTACTGTATTTAGTGTTTTAGAAGTGGAAATGCTTGGTCAGCTTTGTTTATCATGTGGCACCTCTGAGTACATCAGGGCTTTTGGTACTTCCATGTATTTGTTTCGATATCAATGCAGGTTCACTCTGCGCTCCAATTTATCAACGTATACAGTCTATTTTTGTTGACAACTTCATTCCTAATAAACATATTGCTTTGTGGAGGGCATTGCAACTCTTTGTGAGCCGAACTAGATTTCACTGGCTACAAATGCTCATTATTATTCCAATTTTTATCTCAGTTTTATCTGCTCATTCTTATTCATCATTTTTTTTCGGTCTTGTGTATAGCTCTACTCCCTCATTATTTCTGTTCTCATTCTTGTCATGGTTTTTCAGAATTCTTCTTTTCTCTGTCTTCTCATTCTTCTATTTTTCTTCTCAGTTTTAATTGCCCAACCTATTTCTTCATTCTCTCCGTTTTTCAAGTTCTGCAATTATTATTCTCTTTTTCAGTTAGTATCTCAGTATTTATTTTCATCATTTTCAGTCTTCACTCTTGTCTTCTATCTACTCCTCATTCTTTCTTTGGTATTCAGTAACCTTCTCCGTACTCAATTTCTCAGTCTCTCGTTTTCTTAGTCTTTGAGTTACTTCTTCTCGGTTAAATTTGCTCATTTTAGTTTCATTCTTCATTTTGTCGGTAATTCATTTTTGTTTTCTCTCTCAGTCTTTTCTTTATTTTTCTCCTTATTTATTGTGTTTCTCAGTACCTTTTCTCAGCTTCTCGGTCAATTTTCTCATTCTCTCATTTTATCTCATCAATTCTCTCATTATTTTTTTTACCAGAAATTCATTTACCGGGTCTTTCTTTCTCAGTTTCTCGGTCTCTCATTTTAGCTTTCAGTACTGTTGTGTTTAATAGTCTTATTCTAGCAGCTCAGTTTATCAATTAGTCTCATTTTCACTCTCTTCCAGTTCTTTTCGAGCTCTTCTCATTCTTATCCTCATAGTCTTATTTTTTAAGTCTAACTTTCACAATTTTTCAGTTTATCTCTTATTTTTAGTCTCATTCTCGCAGTCTTTCTTTTCTCAGTCACATCTATCATTATTCAATCTTCATTCCTCATTTTAGTCCTCTCAGGAATTTCTATTTTTGTCTGTGCACAGAAATATCAAAACAAAGTGGCTTCCGCCGGTAAATGGGTAGACCAAAGTTAATTATGATGTTTTGTTATTGCCATTGGTGGTGAAGGCAACTGGGGGGGTCTTTAGAATGTTGTCAGTCTCCCAGCTTAATTTGCTCAGTCTCAACCATATTATATTTGCTTAGTCTTCTTCATTTTCTCAGTCTCATTTCCTTATTTGTCCAGTTTAATTCAGTCTACTTCTCATTGTTCATTATTTTCATAGTCTATACTTTAGTCTATTATATATATATCTTTCTGTTTGCATTCATCTGTCAAAATTCAGTTCTCATTATGTTTAAGTTAAGATTGTATTCCTTTCTTCGGTCAAAATATAGTCCCTCATTTTTCAGTCTTTCTTTGTTATTCATTTATGTATTTCCTTCATCCCTTCAGTCTCAGCTTTTACTATTTCATATTATCTCAATTCTATCATATTCTCCCGTTCGTTCATCTTAGTTTCTAGTTTTGTCTCTATAACAGGTTATCTGAATTTTAGTTTTGTTCACCTTAGTTTTAGTTCTTGGTTTTCTATTTTTCATCAGTATTATATGACATGGCTGGCAAGCAAAATATAGGTAGATCTTTGTCCTACGTTGAGCTCTTGATTTACTAAGTTTTAAATGAAGTGTCCTGTTTTTTGTAGGAGGGTTATTGAAAGGCTCATATCTCTCGGGTTTTATTAGTGAACCGTTTTGCAACGGAGTCTCGTGATGTGTGCTGGATCTGGTCTGTTGTAGATGTTTCATCACCTAGTGCTGATATAACTCTTTCGTTTAGTCTTTTCTATTCCCCAGTTTAATAAGTCCATCTTATTTTCAGTCTCTTAGATTGTTCTTTAATGTTTTTTGGTTCTCCAAGGTAGAAAGCTTACCTAGTTCTAATGTTTCATTTTTTTTCTTGCATCAGGATTGACCATTGGTATCATGATCCGTGCATTGTTCAGGATGTAGCATCCAACGACTATAGCTCAATTGGCAACTTCTCTCTGCCGATGGGGAAATACTTTGTCGAGCATCCAAGCTGTGGTAGTGATAGTTTGCATAGTAATTTTGTCCATGGATTTGCATCTACACGGTATCAATCTAGAGTAATATGTCGATGTTGTTTACAAACCCCGAGTTTCTATTATCCCATGTCTGGTTAAGTACTTTTGGGTTTTATAGTTTAGAGAAGCAAGTATTTTCATCTCAAATCTAGTCTTGTTCGTGTTGATTCCTACTGATGTGTACGCTCATTGTCTCATTGAACTTTTGCAATGCTTGAATGAGTTCTCTACCGGATATTGTACTAGATCTCAGTTGTATTTAGTAGGCCACACCATGTCCAGCGCTACATGAATGACTTCTTTACTAGATCTTGATGTGTCATTTCACTCTCGTCGGTTATGAATGAGTTCTATACTAGAGCTTGATGATTCATCTTTTACTTTCATTCCATAACCAACAAGCACACTAGTAGCTTTCGTTTAACCAGGTTGCTCATACAAGTAGTGCCCTACTGCTGTTATTTCACCTTTATGCTTGTGCGCCTGGTACTTTGATTTGATGGCCTAGGGAAAATGAACTACCAGGTTCGGGGCAAAAACTGAGCCTTTTTTTTTATTTTTCAGTGGCAAAAACTGAGCCCATTTTTTTGATTTTTCAGTGGCGGAAAGAGAATTGAAGTTTTTTCCCGTTGGCTGAAAAAACCCGGAAAATACCAGACTGAACCGACGTAACTGGTTTTTTGTGGAGCTGGCCGGACTGAAATTGAAATTTAAAACGGTAGAATGAGAAAAGAAAAAAATACTATAGGAAAAAGTGGCTGACGGTGAATTGCATTTTCAGCTAGCTGACGGTTAGATAGTCCCTTGTTTTATCGAGGGTTGTTTGATGTTAGACTTGCTTGCTTTCTTGGCTTGCTTAACCGCTTCTTTATCTATCTTGTGCATAATAATAGACTGTTGCAAGCCATACGTGTTTTTCAGGCATGAGTAACACTTAGGCACCGGTGTACTCTATATGCTAGTTCGTTGTAGTTTTCCGTGCTCTATTAGATCAAGCTTGACATGAGTCCATGAAAATCCGAAAAACAAAAATTCTTTCGCTCATGTATTTTGTCCACCTGTTGTTTTTTTCATGCAAAAGGTAGCAGGAAAGATATTCAAATGTCTTGTATTGAGGATAGTGCGCTTTTAGTTCAGAAACCGTCAAAATTTAGAAAAATAAAATAGGAGAATGCACTAATGGAGCATGCTCTATCAGCAAGAACATGATAAATCAAAGATATTTTTAATGCAAGAAATTGCATCAACTCTAAGGAATAGCATCACACTGAAATTGTAAAATGTAAACTGGAGTAGATACTAGATAACCAATAAACTCGAGTAGATGCTGGTTGAATTTATATCAAACTGATGAAACTCAATTTGCATTAGAAGGATCAACTAATAGAATCTCTTCACAAAGTTATCAGGTTCTTGCTAAATGAGTGCCGGTAGGCTTTTGCTTTCTACAGGATCCTCAGTAAAAATTCCAAGTTCACACAACCCGTAGAGATTCAACCAAAAAAATTCCACATGCGACTAGAGGCGTGTCCTTTTTAGAGTTCAAGACGACGAAATGGAAGAGCATCACGTACCACATTAGTAAACTTTTCTAACAACAGTCATGCTATTTTTGCTTTACACAACCTGAACTTTTCTTTACACGAACTAAACACATTATTGACAATATTCATATAATAAGTAGCACAGCATTAGCATAGATACAACTCCACACCAGACTTCATAACAACGCTCTTATTACATCACATACAACTTTGAAGGAAATAAAACTAGATGCACAGTGTTAAGTGAACAACTATGAATGCGTAAATATATCTAACAATGTAGTCATTGTAGTTTGATCGATAATGATTGGAGACGAATCCAGTCTTCTATGCGCGAACATCAGATGCCATCTTCATTGTCTCCTATAACAAGATGAACTCAATCAGTCCCTATGTATGATGATAAGAAATACTGGGTATGTGGTTAGACACCTACGGAGATAACAAATTCAATCTGCACTACTTAATATAGTATCTTAATTTTTTTTTCAGTTTATGCAACAAATATGAACATGGTCAATACAATATGGGGATGCGATCAACGCAAGGTAGTTTACCTGTAGGAATGGAAGGATTCACTCCACGCGGTGGACTTTCTATTCCGCCTCCATCACCTACATAATACCGAGTTAATCGGCGAACACCGATGGAGACATATAAACATAGTAAAATGATTTCATATGATTGAGTGCAAGGTAATTTACCAGTAGGGTTCAGTCCCGGCTTCTCAATCCCACCGCCCTCTCCTACAAAATATAGACATGTTAGTCAATGCAAATGAACTTAAAACCACCGTTAAACTTACCCACTATATGTGCATAAGCAATACTCCCTTTGTCTTTGTATACAAAGCCTCTATCTCATATTTCAGATATTAAGAAAACAAAGCCAACTAATAAGTAATATACTCAGTTATGTAAAGAAGTGTCAGGTGTACTGGGCCAATTAAATGTGCTCCATGTGGTGGTTATTTCCATATGGCTGCATGTAAGGTTTGCATTAATTAGCAAAATCGAGGCAAACATATGGAGTAACAATTCATCCTGGAAAGAGATAATGGCATTGTATAGATGCGAATTGTAATTTTGATAGTGGCCTTGTATACAAGCAGGGGCGGAGCCAGGCCCCAGGCAGCCCGTGCCTTGGCCCGGGGCGTGGCGAAGGATAATAGGCAGGTACTGTAGCACGTATACACTATTGCACACTCTTTTGCACTTTGGATGTGAAGGTGGCCCGGGTCATCAGCCATGGCTGGCTCCGCCGCTGTATACAAGGACATAGGGAGTATAATAGTTCAATTTATATCTTGCACTATTTAATATAGTATCTTATTTTTCTTTTGCTAGGCATATGCGATAAGGATGAACGTGGTCAAGACAGTAATGGGGATGCGATCGATGCAAGATAGTTCACCCGTAGGAATGGAAGGATTCGATCCATGAAGTCGCCTCTCGATTCCATATCCACCTCCTAGATAATACCAAGTAAATCGGTGAATGCCGAGGGAGACATATAAACATTGTAAAATGATTTCATATAATTCAGCTCAATCTAATTTACCCGGAGGACTCATTCCTGGCTTTTCAATCCCACCGCCCTCTCCTAAAAAATATAGACATGTTAGTCAACACGAATGAAGTTCAAACCACAGTTACACTTACTCACTCTATGTGCATAAGCAATATAGTAGTTCAATTTATATATTGCGCCGTGTAATATAGTATCTTATTTTTCGTTTGCCAGGCATATGCGATAAGTATGAACGTGGCGATCAATGCAAGTTAGTTCACCCGCTGGAATGGAAGGATTTGCTCCAAGCATTGGCCTTTCTGTTCCGCCTCCATACCCTACATAGTATCGAGTCAGTCGGTAAACGCTCGGGGACACAAAAGTAACATAGTAGCATATTTTTCTTTGACGGTTATATGCGATAGCTATCTCGGGGATGTTACTAATGGAAGGTGGTTCTCACCAGAAGGTGTGGTGGACGCGCGGGACACCAAAACGAAGGAGCGGGGAGAGGCGCTGCCGTGGCGAGGAGCGAAAAGGACGAGGAGCATAAGAAGAAGCACAGGTGAAGCCATTGCACTTGAAGCCATTGCACTTGTGTGTGTGTGTTTTTTGTTGCTCTACGGTTAACTGTATATATAGCTAGGGTTCGCTGGCAAGCAGTGGTGTGGATATTCTTCGCCTTGTGCATGGCATCAGGCATCTCTCTCCTTGTTCCTCCGTTCAGCCCAAGGTCATTGCAAAGGAATTGCCACGCAGTTGTGCCATGCGCTGGTCTGGGTGATCTGGTCATGGTGCGTCGTCGCTTTTTTTCCGAGGATGATCCATAAGAAATTTATGAGATAGACGGGCCGACTTGCGGGGCCCATGAGCAATGGGCCGAAGAATGTGGGCTGAGTTGGCTGGCTCGGGCCAACCTTATTTTAGAGTAAAAGGGGGCGGGCAAACCCCCCAGTTCCATTATATAATGAAACCAGGATGAAACCCAGTGTCTCAATCTCAATACAGAATTAAATGCAAGGAAAGTAAATTCTAAAACGAGGTAGTGTACTGGACTCAGCATCTAGTCTGAGAGGATACAAAACAGGGGGACATGCCATCCTCGCGCAGGAGGTGGAACACAAACAAGATGTGGAAGAATGAAAATCACACCACCGTGATCGCACAGGGAGCTCCAACCGCAGATGCACCTCCAGGCAGCTTGGGTTTCTTCATAGGCGAGGGTGCCGGGGAAGATGGCAGCTCCAATGGGGTGCAGGGGTTGAGCAGAGTGCGGATAGCACTCTTGTGCGATGCTTCCGAAGCAGGGGAGCAGTAAGCTTGAGTCACCCCAACTCCAGCTGATGGGGTTTTGCATTCTCTTTTTCCATCTCCATCAGGAAAGCCTCTAGCTTGGCTAGAGCTGGAGCTTTTGAGAGGATTGTCCAGCTCCTGATAGTCTTGAGACATAGCCAAAAGACCTGTTTAATGTCAGACCAAACATGATTGTTAAAAATTATATTATTCCTAGTTTTCCAGATACTCCAGAGTACACCCGCACAGATTGTGTTCAGTGCCGAGTTTTTGTTTTGCTAAACCCAAAATTTGCAGACCGATTCTAGATCACCTCCGAGAGGGATACAAAAATGAGCTGAAACGAGTTTCAAAATCTCTTTAGCTACTACACAATCATGAAATAGGTGTGCAATGGTTTCCTTATTAGAGCAGAAGACACAGTCTTCAGGCTTACCCATATTCCTTTTTTTTTCAAATTGTCTCTAGTCATCAATTTATTGTGTGACATAATCCACAGGAGATATGTATTTTAGGGGGAACTAACAGAGACCAAATTGAGGGAAGAAAACTGGGATCACGCCTCTAAAGTTAATGATACTGTAAAGGGAGCTTGTAGAATAGGTGCCTTTGTTTTCATGTTGCCAGATCAATGCATCATCATCCATTGAGAAGGCCACACTTAACAAGATCTGCTCCAATTCATGCCAAGATTCCATCATTTTAGGAGAGAAGGTTCTTCTAAAGGTTAGTTTAATTAGACCTCCAGTCACAATCTCTGCTAGAGTTGCAGTTTGTTGGTAGCAGATTTCGTACAGGGGCCAGAATTGGACTGCAAGGGGGGAGGAGCCAAACCATGTGTCCTCCCACATTCTGATCTTCCTCCCATTCCCTACACTCCATCTATAGCCAGATTTCACAGCTTTCACTGCCCACAGCACCCCTTTCCAGAACTGGGAGGGGGCTTGGGTTCTTGTGGCAAAAATATTAGGAGCATTACCTACATACTTATGATCTATTATGTTCTGCCAGAGCTTGTTTCCTCCTTGGTTGAATATTTTAATCCAAGAACCAAGGAGGCAAAGGTTGACATCTCTAAGGTTAGGTACTCCTAGGCCTCCAAAATCTTTCTTCATACACACCAGGTGCCAGTTAGCCAAATGAAGTTTTCTATGACCCTCAAAATCATTCCAAAGGCAGTGTGCCATCTGGGAGTTTATCAGGTCTAGGGCCCATTGGGGAAACTTGAAGAAAGACAAGAGGTAAATAGGGATGCTAGCTAAGCAGGCTTTGATGAGGGTGAGCCTTGCAGCATAAGAGAGCAGTTTCCCCCTCCATCCTGCCATCCTTTTTAAAATTTTGTCAATAAGGGGTTGGAGATCTTTTCTCCTGAGTTTGTCATAATGCAAGGGAATGCCTAGGTATTTAATTGGGAGTTTCCCAAGCACACAGCCAAAAACCCTAGTGAAAGCTTCCACTCTAATGGGGTCTAAAGAGAGTGGAACTAATTCACTTTTGGTGTAATTGATCCTCATCCCTGAGACTTGTTCAAAACAAGTTAGGGTCCATTTGAGGTTTCTTGCTTTCTCTAGATCTTCCTCAACAAAAAGGATTGTGTCATCTGCGTACTGTAAGCAGATGACACCACCAGGATAGAGGTCAGAACACAACCCTCTAATTAAATCATTACTAGCTGCCTTGTACAACATTCTAGTTAGGACATCAACCACTAGATCAAAGAGAAGGGGGGAGAGGGGGTTCCCCTGTCTCAGTCCTTTACCAGTAGGAAAGAAGCCCCCCTCCACACCATTAAGCTTGACACAGACAGAACCCCCTCTAACCACTTGCATGATGAGTTTAATCCAGTGAGGTCCAAAACCTCTTCTGATTAAAAGTTCCTCAAGAAAGTCAAGGTTTACTTTGTCAAAAGCTTTCTCATAATCTAGTTTCCGCACTAGGCCAGACCCATGAGAACTATGGACTGAGTGAAGGACTTCATGAGCAGTCACCACACTTTCTAAAATGTACCTACCCTTAATGAAAGCTGTCTGGTTACTGGCAACTATCCTATCCATCAGAACAGCCAGTCTATTGGTGAGGACTTTAGTAAAAAATTTGAAACTACAATTCAGAAGACTAATAGGTCTAAATTTCCTAATGGAAGTGGCATTCTCCTCTTTAGGAATAAGAGAAAGAACAGCAAAATTTAACCTATATATATCCAGGGCACCCCTATGGAAATCCTTAAAGAGAGCCATCAGGTCTAGTTTAATAACATGCCAACACTTCTGATAGAACATAAAGGACAAGCCATCTGGGCCAGGGGCTCCATCTGAGTAAGACCCAAAAACTGCAGTCTTAACCTCTTCCTCACTAAAAGGAGCCTGTAAGCTATCATTCTCCTCACTTGTTATTCTCTCCTCAAGGGATAAGAAATTGTCAACAAGAGAGCACTCTCCCCTATCTTCTTTCTTGAAAAGGTCTCTGTAGAAGGAGGAGGCAACCCCTAACATGTCATCAATCTCAGTGACAGGGCCATCCTCCCCATCTAAAGCATGGATGAAAGTCTTGCGTCTACGTTGGTTTGCAACTGCATGAAAATATGCAGTGTTTCTATCTCCCTCTAGAATATCCCTGTCTCTAGATCTTTGTCTAGCTTGGGTTTCTTCTTTTAACCAAATTTTCTGCATTTCTTTACCAATTTCTTTCATCCTAGCTCTCTCAGAGGCACTAAGATTACTAGTTTCAGATTTAATGTCTAGGTAATCAAACTCCTCCATCATTTTCTGTTTTGCTTTCCTAACTACAGAATCTATATTAATACTCCAGCCTTTAGAATTTCTCCTAAACCTCCTCACTTTTTCTTGCCAGATGTCAAGAGGTGAGGTTCCAACAGTTCTAGAGTTCCAAGATTTTTCAACCATAGGAATAAAATCTTCTCTAAGCAGCCACCAATTTTCAAATTTATAGCTTGGATTTTTGATCTCAACACCCACCCCTGAATCCCAAAGGAGAGGGGTATGGTCAGTGCCTAGTCTAGGAAAAGCTTTGGAGCTGCTTAAAGGAAACTTTTTGTCTAATTCTACATTGCAGAAGATTCTATCAATGGTGGTCATGACCAGGTCCTCTTGATTATTGGCCCAGGTGTGCTGCCTGTTGGACATTTTAATCTCCAGTAGGCTCCAAATTTCGACCCAAGCATTAAACTTGTCACACCATTTAAAGTTGACATTACCATTGCTTTTGTCATGCTGAAAACGGACTAGGTTAAAATCCCCTCCAATTAGAGTAGGAGTACAATTATCTAGGAAGAGATCATGTAATTCAGAGATGAATTCATCTTTGCCTTCCTCATAAGGAGAGCCATAGACTGTAATCATTCTAAAATTAACATTATTAAATCTACAGCAAAGATCCACAGAAACTGAAAAAGTACCTGAGGTCCAGTTCAGAACCTCAAAGACATCCAAGTCTACCCCTACTAGAATGCCTCCTGCAGATCCTGTGGCAGGGAGGCAGTGCCAAGAGAAATTTCTATTACCACTAATAGACTTAAGAAAAGAATCAGAGAACGATTCCTTTTTGGTTTCCTGAAAAGCTACCATTGTGGCATGAGATTTCGCCATGGTGTCTAAAATAAAGGTTTTCCTACCCGGGGCGTTAATTCCCCTAACATTGGCAAAAAGACAATTCATTTAAACAAATTCTTCCTGGGGTGCTTGCCCCGACCATGTTTAGAAACTTTTGTCCAAAGGACACTCTGGTCCAACAGGCTGGGTGAGATGCCTTTCAATCCAGGAGGTGTAATGAGAGGTTCATCATCATCCAGGGAGGAAGGTAAATCTAAACTCTGGTGAGAGGAAAACTTCACAGCAGAGGGGGTGCAATTAACATTATCTATGTGTGAATTCAGAGAAGTTGCTGAATTTAAACTAGTAGAGGCTAGCTACAGTTGTGCTGCTGCATTCGAAGTACAAAGAGAATTAGGTTGTGTTTCTAAAGAAACACTATCAGTATCATCACTAGGGCGTGATTCACCTGTTCCAGTAGGAATCAGGTTATCACTAGAAGTATCTACTAGGGTATCAGGTTTATAGCTAGGTAATTTAATCCCCACAACAGAAGCTAATGAAAAGAATTGAGGATCTTGAAAAACAGAGAAGGAATTTCGCGTGGTTATACCTTTGGTAGCCGGGACTTCCAGGTTCTTCTTCTTCTGAATATCAACTGCCAGTTCCATCATGGAGCGTCCTCCAACGTTTGTTCTTGTACTTTTCCTAGTTGCTTGCACCGGGCCCCACTTGCCTTGCTCTTGCACTACGGTAGAGGGGTTCTTTTCCACTTGAGAGACCAAAATGTCAGTAGACAGCTGTTGCTGTGGACTGAACACAATGTCTTCCTCCTGGGCATCTACCTTGTTCAGCTCGGCTTCAATGTCTTCAGGGTCGTCGAGCTCCATGTCCCTTAGCATGATGTAGCATTGAGCTTCTGAGAACTCTTTCCGGCTGCAGAGTTGCCCTTGTTTGGGGTGGGGGTAGCTGTAGCATTGCCTCCTGTCGGTGGCCCACTCCCCTCTGGTGCAGACCCACCACCTTCCAAGCCCTGATCTCCATCTTCCTTATCTTTATCCAGATCCTCTCCTAGCAGGTCATCTTCATCAGTGTTTGGTTGTGCGGCCTGTTCAGGGTCCTCAACTGCAATACTGATTAGGTAGAGCTTCTTTTCAATGCAAAACAGCTTATCAGTAGGAATTTTTGAGTAGTCTCTGCATAGCACCTTGACCCTAACTGTTTCAAACAGAGACTTGAAATTCCCCAGCTGTAACATCCCAAGTATGAAAAACAACCCTACAATGCTTGCTCCTTGTTTAATTTTAGTTTGCATCATTCCACCATGAGCATTGCATTTGATTTCACTTGTTTTCCATTTGAAATTCAATTCAAATTTCAAAATTTGGTTCATACTTGGTATGTTCCAATGTTTCAAAATAGTTTCCAAACAGCAACAATTCAAATGTTTCCAATAAACTTGAATTTCCAAATAATTAACTTGGTTAAATATTTCAATATTTCATATATTGCAAAATTCACTCAAATTCTTTTAAATTTCAAACAGCAACAAAAATTTAAAATTTTGAAAAATAAAAGTTTGCACAACTGGGCTTTTGCAATAAATAACTAATAAAAATTATCACCAAAATTATTCAACCCCAAAACCCTATTCTTTTTCCCTCTTTTCTTTCCTACAAAAATAAGGTGAAAAAAAAATAGAAACAGAAAGCAAAAAACAAAAAAGGGGGAGGGCAGGCCAGCCCAATTGGGCTGAGCCCACCACACCCCCACGAGGCCCAGGCGCCCCCACGATGTTGTCGTCTTCCTCCTCTGTACGGAGACAGAGGAAGGAAGACATCCCCCACCGAGCAGGAGCTCCACCTGCTCCCCTCCTCCTATTTCTACCCCCTCTCCCCACCGAAACCCTAGCTTTCTCCTTCCTCCTCTTGCCTCCGCCGCCGTTCTCTCCTTTTTTCCCTCCACGATTTTTCCTCTCTGTACCTGTTCCCTCCACCGCGGCCATGGTCGGAAGTTGAAGCTTCCCTCGCCGCCGTTCTACCCACCGTAGAGGCTCCCTCTTCGCGGGAACGGAAAGCCCTCGCCGTCCTCTTCCGAGTCGCTTCCAGGAGGAGCCCCTGGAGCCGCGGATCGCCGCCGTCTGCTCCGCCACGACCATCTACCTCCTCGTCGCTGCTCCCGCTCGCCGAGCCCGCGGTGAGCGCCCATGTCCCTTCTCCTCCTCCCCTCTGCCTCCGCGGGCGGGCCACCGCCCCGAGCGCACGCCGGCAGCGCCTCGCCGGGTCGCCGTCCGTCGATCCTCCTCGTCATCGTTCAGTTACCTGAACGAATGTTCAGTTTCGTCAGTCTAGCCGCACCCCCCACCTCAAAACCCATCGCGAGCTATACCTATCAAGAACCGAGCCGCAGCCCAGATGGTAACGCCCCGTGCGCGCGCACCAGGAGGGCGCGGGATCGAATCCCCCCCCCCCCCCCGCGATTAAAAACCCATTTTTTTTATTCCTTTTTCCAGATCGAGATCAATTCCTTTTTCGCACACGGGTCCCTGTGAGTTCACAGTTCAGTCCCTGGCTGTTAAATAAAATGGCAGAACACACCCCATACTTTGAAATTGCATAACTTTTGGATGGTAATTCCAAATTCAACAAACTAAATATGTTTTCCATACCAAATTAAATTCTCTACATGTTAAAACTATTTGTGTACTGTTTTGAACCTTTCAAATGGTTTCAAAAATTCAAATTCAAACAACTCTTTCAAATTTGGTCAAATTCATAACTAATTCAAATTTAATTCAAATGGCACATGTAAAATATGTTTTCCATGCAAAATTGAACTAGCTTTCCAAATATAAACTTTGTTTACTGTTTTGAATATTTTAAATTGGTGAAATATTTGAATCCTTGTTTAATTCATTTAATTTTGCAAAATTCATAACTTGGGCATAAAAATTCCAAATTCAACAAACCAAATATGTTTTCCATTCCATTTTTCATGAACTTTGCAAATATCAACTTTGTGTTATGTTTCAAATAAATTAAATTGCTGAAAACAACTGTTTCCTAATTAATGCATTTAAAATTGTCAAATTAATAACTTGCTCATTTTAAATCCATTTTCAACAAATGAAATATGTATTCCATCTAAAATTTTGTGTACTTTCCAAATATGAATTTTGTTATCTGTTTTGAACAATTAAAATGGGTGAAAACAATAAATGTTTGTGTAACTCATTTAAGAAGCCAAATTTCATAACTTAATAAATAAAATTCCAAACTTGGTAAACAACATTTCAAATTGAAGCTATTGTTGTTTTCTTATTGTTTTCATCATCCATGCATCATTCTAATCAACTTTCACATGATGGTTATTTGTAGATCACCTAATTCAACCTTTATTCTTGGGCCTTTCTATATGCAACCCAAATTGCATATGAGCCCATTTAAATATGTTTACCATGTCAACTAGCTTATCTTTGATGCATCAATTAAATTGTCATGCATCATCCCATTTTTGTGCATTATGCCATGTTATTGATTGTTCGTCTCTCTTCGTTGCTTGTTTGCTTCTTACCGATTAGACGACGACGTTGAGACAGACGAGGTTTACGACACTACTTCAGAGGAGTTAGCTCAGTACCAGGCTACTGAGTTTGCAGGCAAGTATTCACTCACCTGAACCATTGTGTCCTTTCCACACTGGATACCGATACTTTCCGTTGTCTTTTCTGCTAGCCTTAAGATTCGTTGCTTTTGTTCCGATCCTATCACATGTTATCCTGTAACCCTGATATAGCCTATCCTCCACACTTATAACCCTGTTGCTTGTTGCATGTGTCTTACTAGCATACTTAGGGTTGTTTATGCTCGAGTCTCTTGTCCGTTATTTCTGTTACCATATTTATTATGTTCTGGGGGCTCGATGTTTAAACAACAACCTGTTAATGTTTGAGGTAATGGTAATTTGATGATAAGGCACCGGCAGGAGGCCGGGTATGGTTTTGAGGTCTGCTAGTGTCGAACTCAGGAAAAGTTCTTGTCCTCTGGATCCATGTTGAGCGCGCTAACCACATGTGGGAAGCGTGTATGGGCGCCCCCCCCGCAACTCTGATTCGATTCGCATCTCGTCCAAATCGCCACACTTAGTTCGGGATTTCCATTTGATGCACGCATATGCAGGTACGAACCCTTGGCGCCAGGGTGGAACTTTTGTAGTCGGCATTTAGGGCGGCGTGGTCTTCCAGTGCTATGAGGGTCCCCCTTTTCTTCGCGGGGGCTCGATTAGCCGCGCACGCACATCACGTGGTTCTTTGGGCTTGATGCGAAGAAGAGTTGGGTTGTGTTGAGTGCCTCGCTTGGTGGGTTTGATCCCCGTCTGGCGGGATATTCTTACGTGTACGGCCAAATTGGTGCACCCCTGCAGGGTTAAATCTTCTCGAGAAGCCGTGTTGTCCGCGGTTATGGATGACTTGGTGATAGGGCTGGCTAACAAGGATTAGACAACTTACACCTAATTAATAATAATTTGACTAGTAATAGGCTTATTGACACAATAACTTGAACCTTCATTAATCCAACTGTGTGGGTTATCCTCGGATTGCTTCTTTGGATAAGGGGCGAGATCCAGGATGGGTTTGTTTGAGGTTAGTGGTAGTTGGTTCCGATGCGCTATCTTATCCCTTTCTTTTAGCCGGATGTTGTAGCGTGTCTCTGTAGTTGGTTAGGGCAGCCCGCTGCCGCACCTTTGTATCACCTATCTTCCGTTGAACCCAAAGCATCTGTACTTGGTGTTGCCGGGTACACTTTGGTATCTTGTGCGTCTTGCTTGCCAGTACTCGTCTGTACTGACCCCTTTGGGGCTGCGTGTTCTGCAGACTACGTTTCCGAGGATCCCCATGGTGGCTACCTCGTGGAGTATGACGAGGCTGCTGACGAGTAGATAGCGGACCCGGGCAGAATCCGAGACTTCGTGGATGGGCTACGTTCTTTCGTTTCCGGCCTCTTAGGCCTATTTGGATCTTGTCTGTACTCAGACACTTTGGATGCTTCCGCTGTGATGTAATGATGACTTGTTGGGACATGTGTCCTCTGCATGACTGTATTTGCTATCTCTGCTCTAGTGAGAGCTTTTGCCACTTATTTCTATTTCTTTGTGTCTTAGAGATTTGTTGTGATATCACTTGTTCAAACGCCGTTGATGTACCATGCGTGTATGTTATGAAGTACGTCAATGGAAGTATTCGGATTTCTATTGGATGGTTTCACAGACGATGAATAGTAGAGGATGGTTGTCACACGTTTACGTGTTGGCCTACTCATATTGAGATGCGGGTGCCGGTAAGCCCCGTAAGCCATTTATCTACTGTTTAGCGGGCTGTGAGTATCCTCTAAAAGTCCGGGTGCGACACCAGCCAATCTACATCTATGAGTAGTCCAAAAGTAGAGGAGATTTGATCTAAGACAGTCCACTCAGCCCATTTTGGTTTTAAACCCCTGAGTTGCACCCAGACTTCCTGCATGTCAGAATGATACTCCAGCTCTCCTTTCCAAACCTCCACAGTTGCAGTCATTCCTTCTTTGGAAGGGAGCCCAAACAGAGGGTAGGCTGCCACTTGCTCTACATTGATATGAGGAGGGAATTTTACTAGGAAAGTCCATTCATCAATCATTCTAATCTGCCATGACCAAGATGTCTTGTAGATCGATGCAAAGTTGGCTGCCAATTCCTCTTTTGAAATAGGGCCATCTGTGTATACAACACCTACATTCCTAGCACCATTGGTATACTGGTCATTCACATCAGGCACATCTATCTGGTAGAATCCTAGCCCTGAAGCAGAGCTGCCTACATACTTGGCTGTTGTATGAGGCTTCTTCCTGGTGGGGCAATCTTCCACGGCGTGTGTCACCATTTTGCAGATGAAGCAAGCCAGTTGTTTTGGGCAGCTGTCCTTTGCGTGCCCTGGATCTCCACAATTCTCACAGGTCACATCCTCATAGGGCTCAGTAGGTGCTGCAGCTTTCTTTCCTTTTAACTTGTTCAGTCTAGTCTGGTTGCGATTCTTGGTTTGCTGTCCCTGAGTGTGTCCCAACTTGTTTTGTGCCCCTTGAGCGGGGACAGATGCTGCAGGTGGAGGTAGCTGTGGGGGAATGCTTTCATGTTGCTGAGCGAGCTGTTGAACCGGGGCCTGCTTCTGTCCCCCAAACTGAATCTGCTGTTGATCCTGTTGAGGTTGCTGCTGCACCGGACCAGACGTTTGCGCAGCAACAGGATTCTCCCCAAACTGATGCTGCCCACCAAACTACTGCGGCCTTTGCCACTGATTCGGACCAGGATTGTGCCACTGATTTGGGGGAAAGGCGGCGGGCCAGGGAACATCCAAGGTTGAGGAGGTTGGAACCCGTAGCCAAAAGGGAAGTGCTGCTGACCTTGGGGAAATTCGTTCCACTGAGAGTTGCCTGGGGCTTGGAGGTTGTTGTTGAAGGAGGTGTTGCTCGTGCGTCCGTTGGATCTCCCTCGATTCGAGCTGTTGCTGTTGCCTCTGGATCTCCCTCTGCCTCTCCCCTGCTGCTCTGCCATCTCAAGCTCTGTAGAGACTTGTGCTCTCACTACCTCGCTCAAGCTTGAAAGGGGAACGAAGGGTAGGTCGAATTCGCTGTCGGCTGCTGGATGGCACGCTTTGGATTTGGTTTGCAGGGAGGCGAGGTCCTTGCGGATCCAGAATAGCCGCCGCTGCGAAGGAGGAACCCTAGCGATGGGGTTAGGTAGGTGGGCGGAAAGGGAGGACCAAAGCTGCCCGAAAAAGCTGGGGTCCCCTTGTACCGCGTCTGCACCGCTGGAGTCCTTGGTGGCCAAGCGAGCTCCGTCAGCTTCCAGGTTGGAAAGCGATTCCATGGCGGTCTTCGAACGAAATTGCTCCCGCGCACCAACCACGCGCCTGAAATTGGGGAATTTGCTGACGAAAATCCTCTTGTTAGCAATCTCCGCTTCGTACTCTAGATCGATGAAGACACTCCCAATTGCAATCCCTCCAGGGCTCAACTTGGATTCTCCTCTGTGAAGTCTGCTTCGAGCAGGGGAGAGAGAGGAGCAGAGTGATGCTCGGGAACAGGTCTCCTCTGATCCGCATAGATCCCTCGTTTGAAGCCCACGAGACGCGAGCACGCTTCTAGCTCCGGCAACGAGTACTGCGGCGAGGTCCTGTCCGGATCCTGACTCGGAGGGAGCCAATGAATCCGGATGTCCGCCGGGGCTGGCCGCGGCGCTGGAAGGGCCCTCACGCGCGCTGGCGGCGCATCCTGTAGCTTCCTAAGTCCTTCCCCGGCCAAGTGCTCGAGGAAACGACGGTTTGCTCTGTCGATGGAGTTCGGGGGGTTCCCCCGCGTCGCCGCCCTGAATCTCTCGGCCGCTTCTTCCAGGCGCCGATCCATCTGCCCGCGACGGCAGGATGGGGCTCAGCTGCGGGCGACGAAACGAATCCAGCGAAAACTCCAGAGCTCGTCGGGGTTTGGTGGGGCGAGGCTTGGGAAAGGGGAAGGAGGGGAAGGTCCGGCGTACGGGGCATCGTAGCGAGGAGGCGGGGTGTAAGGGGGGGGGGGGCGGTGGGGGCGCTAATGGCGAATCCCGAGGTGGTTCCGCCATGGGTCGGGGGAACAGGAGCGAGACATGCCATCCGTACCCCCTAATCTCGATCTAAAAACTTTTCAGTGCTTCATTTTGCTTTCGTCACGATGGTGCCCAACCTTATCTCCCCGCGCGTCCGCGGTCTTTGCTCATGAGCTCCGGGTGAACGAACAATGGCGCTCCACCTCGCGCGGCCGTCATGCCTCCCCGCCCGCCGCCTCCAGCCGCAGCGCCGGCGCGCCCGGGCACATTCCGTATCCCCCTCCGCCGACGCGCGGTCCCCGTGTTTCAGGAGGCCCTACACGTCCGTGCTGGTGGTCCCCACGGGCGTCGGCGCCGCCGTCGGGGGCTTCGCGGGCGACGCCCTCCCCGTTGCGCGCGCGCTCGCCGCGGTCGCTGACTGCGTCATATCCCACCCCAATGTAAGTTCATCGCCAGTACTTAACCTGGCGTTGCCATTGCTCGTCTGGAATTCGGTCGCTGAAAGCCTCCATCCCCCACACTAGGTGCTCAACGCCGCGATGCTGTACTGGCCCATGCCCAATACGCTTTACGTGGAGGGATACGCCCTCGACAGATTCGCCGAGGGCGCCTGGGCTCTCCAACCAGTCCACCAGAACAAGGTCAGTGGAAAACATTGCTCTCAGTCATCTCACACGCCCACACAGACCAGCTGTTCGAGTGTTTGATTCAACTTTGAGCTATGAATTGCTTCACATGCTGACGCATTGTGATTGAATTAGCCTAGGTAGGATTGGTGCTGGACTCCGGAATCGAGGATGAGCTCCGGCTCCGCCACCTGCAGGTCGCGGATGCCGCCAGGGCTTCGCTCGGCCTCCCTGTAGTTGAGTACATCGTCACAGATGCACCTCTGGAGGTGAACATTCTATTCTGTAATCACTAGTTACTGGTTAAAGAACTTCACAATCCCAAGATAGTTTACTAATCCTCAACGTTGATGTATGAACTGCGCATGTATGGAGAGTAGATCAAGACGTGGTTCGATCCGAAATGTGGGAAGTCAACGGGGAGTGTCGGGAACTTTGATTCTCTGTTGAGAGCGGTTGACGTGCTAGTGAACCAGTCGGGGGTCAACGCTGTTGCCGTTGTTGCGCGCTTTCCGGATGATGATCCTGATGATTTGGATTGCTATCGTGAAGGAAAGGTAATTATTATCTGCTCAAATTGTTTTTCTCTCAAGTTCTGTGATTATTTACTGTACATGCAGTATCTGATACTGAAGCATTATTATCCTTCTTTTTTTGCTTGGCAAATTAGTTTCATTTGTAAATCTATAGCATGACTCTTTTTTATTTTAAACATAGTTGGACTGATTTAAAATATCTCTTGCAAGTTGCAGCAACATGCTCCCTTATACATCCACAAAAAAGTTAGGCATATAAAGCTAGTATCTATCTTCTCCATAATGTGAGAGTTGTTGTGTTTATATTAGGAGGTATGTTTTATTTGAACCAAAGCAGCCACAACCCAACCGAAAATTTGGCTAGCCAATATTTTCGCTAAGGTTTTGGGTTTTCATGTTACGGCCAATGTTAACAAGAAGTAAAACTATAGTTGGCTATGGAACATGGGTATGTTTTACAAAATTTGGAAATCATTCAAGCAAGAGCCAAATTTTTTGTCATGACCAAAACATTCATAGGGTTGATTTTGGTCATCAACCAGGTATACACTATAATTTTTGGGGATATACATCTTGTCTTTCATGGATGCATTTCCTAGCAAGAATTGAAATATACATGTCACCTTCTCAGCTTGTATATTATTGACTGCTTTATGGCGATATCAAACGTATGCAGGGAGTCGATCTGTTAGCAGGAGTTGAAGCAATCATCAGTCACCTAATCGTGAAAGAATTCAAAATCCCTGCTGCTCACGCTCCTGCGGTATTACCCCCACCACTCAGCCCATCATTGTCCCCGAGATCTGCTGCAGAAGAGGTATCCATGCCCTTGTCTGAATTGCTTGTGCAAATTGAGTTAAATAATTACAGGTGATATTCTTAGTGATGAACAACTGTGGCAGAACTCCAATCTCTAATTATTTTTTATTCTTCACTGAATCTTGTTGGCCTTTTTATAACAGATTGGTTATACCTTTCTACCTTGTGTGCTCGCTGGGTTAAGCAGTGCTCCTCAATATGTGACAAGGACGCAGGGAACCTTGGACAATGGCTGCATAGTGGCTAGCGATGTTGATAGCGTGATTATTCCAAAAGATGCATGTGGAGGTGATGGTACTCTTGCTTTTGCTCGTACTGCAAGAAAAAACAAGGTAGACTTTTTTCTGTGCACAGTACTGATTATGTATTTTGCTACTTGAATTACAGCTGCAATATAGTATATATACAAAGCTTGGATTACTTAATTGATGCCTGGCAAGATAATGTGTGAAGCTAATTACAGAACAGAGTGCAGCCATTCATTCTTCACTGTTATCCTGCATAATTGGGTAATATTTATTTGTCGTTGTACAGCCCTTGATCATTACTGTTCAGGAAAATGAGACGGTGCTTGATGATACCCCAGATAAATTCAGTATAGAAGCGGTATGTAATATGTCTTGATAATCATTCTTTGAGTCCTATTTCTGATACACCATTGACTCCTGTATGCAAGTAATCCTAAGTGGCATCGTTCTTTTTTTCCCCAGCTGAATGTTCAGAACTACTGGGAAGCTATTGGAGTTGTTGCTGCTCATAAGGCAGGTGTCAATCCAAATGCACTCAGAAGACACGGAATTGATCATCTTAAGAGGCATCAACCATTGTACTTTGCCCGATCTTCTGGTCCTGGGCCATATGCCTCTTCTCCAGTGCAGGACAAAGTGTATGTACATCAGTTAGTTTGACAGTTGTAGAGAAGAAATCCATTTTGACAAATAGGAGGCTCCAAATTTTGAAGTCACAGCACAGGTACATATTCGACGACAACAGTAGCATATATACATATAGTACCAATTTATTTAGTTGTCAGGCTGTGTGAAATTAGGTGGATGACATGCATGGACACATCTTTCTCTGCCGGCTTCATATCTCCAGTCTGACAATCTGACCATATGTTACATGTCTGTTCTTCATTAAACTATTGAAGTTTTCAGTATTCACGAGCATTTTTCGCAACAATTAGTTGTTTCAATTCCTGAGGCTGAGGCCGCGCGGTCCCCTTTCACTAGACAAGCGCTCTGCTGATTTCTGTGACTTCCTATATCATGATGTCTTGTTGTCTGCTCTCAACCAGTCGGCTTTGATGTTGCCGTGTGGCTTGAAGGACATGTATGCATCGTTAGCACATTTGTTCATCAGAGTACGTGTTTTGGTCAGAGTGAGTAGTTACCGATTTTACTTCCTTGTTCTAACTACCGGTAAAAGCTGGACGTTTTACATTAGACATGCAGCTTATGACCTAGCTGTGTGTGTACTACTGCATGTTCGTGTATGGTTCTGTCTTCTTGTTGATGTATTGTCTTACATTTCGTGCATATATTACCTGTTTCAGTAAAGCGTTTTTGTTGTTGTGAACGGTACTAGTGTATGTTTTAAAATGGTTATGTGGTTGTGAAAAATTGACTAGGTTATGGCTGGCGGTGGTCCTTCCTGCAATTCCATAGGTATCAGGATCGAATGTGAATGATTTGATCCTAGTAGTATTTTGCAGTTATCATTTTTGCCCCCTTCAATCTGACATGGCTTAATCTAAGCGATTTTGCTAACCATTAAACCTTTACTGGTTAATAATTGAGTAAACATTTGCGGTGAACTTGTGCTCTAATCTAATATTGAAACTTATTTTCTGAGAGACGATATACAACTTTGACAAGTCCCATGTGTAAACAATTTTGGAGGGCCAATCATGAATTGCATACAGGCTACTAAATAATGGCAAGTCCTATAACTGCAGTTTTTTGTTTAAAAAAATCATAAATTTGTCGAGGACTTTTCTATTTTTTTAGAGCAAAAGGGCCACACCCGGTTCAAATTAAGAAACCACATAGTCTTACAGCGTCATTTTAGAGCAGAGGACTTTTCTATTGTCTTCCACTCTTGCTGCAAATTAAATTTGAAGTTGAAAAACATGAAGATATATGCTTGCTGAACTAACAGTAGCTCATGCTCAAATGAATATATCATTGCCCACTGGTGAAACAACCAGCCGGTCTTTGATCGCATACCACAGGCAATCCATATAAAACCAGCACTCTCCATCCGGCACTCAACATTTGTTCTCCACAGTTGTCGCCATGGGGATGAAGACGAGAACTCGATCGACAGCAACATGATGGGATCACCATGAACAACAAAGACACCATGTAGTTGATAATTGTTTTATTTGATGAAACAACAGAGAGCTGCCATTTCTTGGGGCAATTCCTCTGCAGTTTCTGGCGTTAATCAGGTCCATCGTCTTCTCCATATGCACGAGACAAATGCTGTTTACAACTGTACAGTTGAATGCCCGTGCATTGCTACGGGCCGTCAATTAAAAAAAAATCACTTCTATTGTGCTTAGTCGCCTTGTTCCAACTATGCCGCCATTGTACCTACTCAAACAACATGTTACTCGTCATTGTGCACCGATGTTTTCTCCAATTCTGCCAAATCGTTCCCATATCCCATGGCTCCAAAGATTCTGGGGAATAACAGGAAAAAAAACATAGATGCAACATTGATCAATATAATCAACATGTTCTTACTTAATCATTATGATCTTCAACTCATCCCAGTCAACCTCTAGCTATGCTGCATTGTCCCTTGTGAAGTTCTCCGCTTCATGCAGACCAGTTATTGCTTATCGTGTTTCTCTCACTTCAATATGATAGCTAAATATCTATGCATTGCCAGGATAAACATCAATATATTGATCAAATAATCATTTTGTTTTTTTATATACACAACCTCTGTTTTGATATTTTCCTGAGTAACAAGTGATATGTGATGACATCTTTCTCGCGCTTCTCTCTCGGCTACAATGGTCACGGCGTACCCCTCGACTGCCTTCCCTAGGAGCATGGCTCCTTAATCCAAATTTGGGAGATGAAATTTTTCCTAATTCATTTCTCGTTTTCTTCCTTCTCGGCTACAATGGTCACGGTGTGCCCCTCGACTGCCTTCCCTAGGAGCATGGCTCCTTAATCCAAATTTGGGAGATGAAAATTTTCCTAATTCATTTCTCGTTTTCTTTCTTCTGGATCTGCATCAGCACCATCGTAATTACCACATCGCTTCACAAAGGACCAACTGCCCATTAACAAAATGGGCTCCACATCCAATGAGAGATTCACCCCGTTCAGCTTCAAATATACACAACAACACATGTCAAAAGTTCAACAATAAATATTGACACCATGGCAATCTCCCAGCAGTTGTAAAAGCATACTCTTCCTCCAATATGTATAGTACATTCCCTTATCTATAATGAAATATTACGTATATTTTCTGCAAGACAATACAGAAAATAGACTATCCTCTGCAATACAATAGTTCTTGCATATTGCGATATTAAAAAAATTGTTTGCAGGAAAATATCTAAATTAATAAATATATATGTAAAACAAACTAAAATGTGTATCATTTTGCAGATAAATACAAATATTGTAAGATATTTTCTATAAGAAAACAACAGTTTTGTAGAAGATGTCGATGGTTATGAACACGCAAGGCTTTGTGGAGGTACAAATATCCCTGTTTTTGCATTACATAAGAAATTTAGTTATTGTTTCTACAGTCTTGTAACGAAGGCTGGTTAGTAGTTTACACGATAATTACTAATGCACTAATGCTCCAGCCTAAGCAATGCAAATCTGCTACATGTGCGATCTAGATAATGAACCAGAAACACACATGGAGGTAAGCAACAGAAAAGGATCAATCTTATGATCGAATGATGCATGGCTCAAATTCTGCACTGACAATCAATAATGGAGGCCAGTTCAGCCTGTCAATAAATTTTCAAAGGATCTGGCCAACCAAAAAAACACCAAATTGTTACTGAAGTTGAAGGTGATAAAATTTAAATGTTGAAACATTTTCTCGAAGAAAAACAACAGGGCAAGCGATTCGGATGGTGACACAAATATTGATAAAAAACAATGATCAGACAATTCGAATCTGCAATATGGATAAGGATATATGTAATCATCAGCGCCGTGACAACGTCTCTGTGGGGTGCCTCACGTTCGCCGCTCCGGCATGGGATTTCCCCCGCGGGGTCTCGGTGGTCATTGGCACCTTGGCGCAGGAGATGGCGGAGGTGGTGTATGACGTCCGTGCCAGGAAGGTTGGGTTCGTTCCCACCCGCTGCGATTGATCAAATCATTATGGCTACTAAGTTTTTACTTTCGCCAGAGAATGACGTTGTTGATTACTGTGTGGCTTTGATCGTGGATTCTTGGTTTTCCTTTTTCCTTTTCTTTTTAATAATTTCTTTGCATAATCGATGTCTTGAATTGCTTGTTATATTGAGTTCTTGCAGAAGTTGGGTGTACTTAATCTTGTTGATATTATTAGGCCGTCCGTAATGCGGGACGGCAAAGCCGTATCTAAAGAGTTCCACGTCAGCGCATGGTACTAAGATACTAGGAAGAAATCGATCTGCCGTTTCTACCTTTTCCTGGGCATTAAATGCATTTGATACATTGCAGCGGAAGGGATTGGTCAAGAGGACTAATTAATCAAGGCAATTTACCATTTGTCTTGGAAGTTGGGCCAAGAGCCGTAGACAAGAGAAGAAACGGCTCCTCCCTATTCCTTCATTAAATAGCGGCCACCTAAGCAAAATATCCTAGCTGTACATCTAAGAAACGATACACGGTGGAGCATTACGGAAGGCCTTATTTACCAAAGCTTAAAATAGCGGGCTATTCCATATAGCCCGGCGATTTGAGAAGCTATGAAGGCTATAGCCGGGCTATAGCCAGGCTATAACCATATAGCCGTTTTGCTAGAATATTGAAAAAATAGTAAAATTTAGGCAACATATAATCATTTATATAGTATTATTCGCAAACGTATAACGTAACAACGTAATCATATAAGATGAACAAACAATCAGGAGTTTAAATAACAACTATTTATGACACAGTTCAACAGTTCTGAAACTAGGTCGCTATGAGTCGCATTCACACCTCACAACAGCAATTAAACAACCAACAATGATTGATTTGGGCTCCGAAATTGATGGAAGTGACAAATTTTGGTCCAAATTTTTTGGTCCGTAGACGGGATATAGTCGGGCTAAGAGGCTATATCCGGGATATATCCATATAGCTGGGCTATTAGCGGCTATTCTCCATATAGCCTCTGAAGGCTCTAGTCGTAGCCCCGACCCTCTCGGAAGGCTATAGCCGGCTATTTAAAACTTTGTTATTTACCCTTTATTTGAGAATTTGTTTTTACTTTTGTTGGGTCGGTATAATAATTAAGCAGTTGCCTACGCATGTGTTTAAATTATTATTGGTGTAGCGGGGAAAAAAACACACGCCCCCGACTCGAATCGCGCCGCCGCCCCCTGGATTCGGCTCGCCGCCGCCTGGATTAGCCCTAGCTTCAGCCGCTCGTCGCCAGCAAGGTAGCTGCTTCGCCCTGCTACTGCTTGGCTAGGGTCTCCCCGACCTCTCGCGACACTCCCGCGTCGCCAACCCTAGGTGGCTCGGGGGGCGACTGCGCCGCCCGTCTCCGGCCTCCCCGCCCTCCTCCCCTCCGTCTCGCCGCTGCCAGAGGTCCCGCCGGGCAAAGCCCGGGCGGCGACGGCGGCGGCGGCCTACCCGGGTGGTGGCGGCGCGTGGCTCTATGGTGGTCCGGCGGCAGGGCTCCGGCGACGAGCGCGGCTCGACAGCGCCTGTGGAGGCGAAGCCCTGCGCGGCGGTGACGCCATGCGGCTGCGGCAGGAGGTCTCCTCCCGTGCGGGCTCAGATGGGCTTCTACGGGCCCAGATGGGTTTCTACGGGCCGGCGGCTCTGGACCCGTGGCTGCAGGTTGCGTGGAGCTGCAGACTGCAGCGTGGAGCCTGAAGGTGCTGGTGGTTAGGCACCATGGTGGAGCCAGCGACCGGCAAGGCGGCGGCGGGCTAGACTCTCACCATCCAGTCCCTGTTTGGTGGTGGTGGTGAGACGGTGAGCGGCACTTCCTGCTCCGCCATCGACGGTTTTGCCTCGCCTCTTGTCGGCGGTGGTCCAAATTATGCTCCTTGCCGTGTCCGATGGGTGTTGAGGTCGACGACATGGCCGGGGTGAAAGCCTTGCATGTAGCTGACGACGGCGACGCCCGCGGGCGCCGTCACCTTCTTGGAGGCGTCGTCATGGTCATGTTCGTTCTTCCCCGTCTCGAGCACCAGGGGAAACCCTAGATCCATCCTTCGGATCAGGCAGCGACGGCGCAACTGCGTCGTTTTCCTCCTGCCAGATTTGGTCGATTGGAGTCGAACGCGCCCGTGCCGTATCCTCCTGGCGGCCGGCGCGGTGGGAAATTGGCCCTTGGAGGTGGACCGCTGCCGCGGCCACCCCCCCGCTTGTCGTAGTTGAAAGACATGGGGTGCGTTGGGGAAGATACGACCGCAGAAAAGCTCCGTCGATCTCCTTGCACCGTCCCCTCCCACGCAGGAAGAACGGGACCTGGATCTGGATGACGTTGGATCGATTTGAGTGGTTGGATCTGGACGAACACCACCTTAGGGTTCCCCGCGGCTTTCCCTCTCTCCCAGATGTGGGCGAATCTCGCTTTTAGATCTAGGGTAGGAGGGGAGGGGGCGAGGAGATAAGGGCGTGCCGACGGAACGTGACGGCGTCGTGGGCGGCGCACCGCATCCAGGCCCACTAGCAGCGAGCGTAGTAGACGGCGCACGGTGTCCCACCGGCGAGTCACGGAAGAGCGCATGAGGGCCCAGCGCGTGGCACGGTCTCTGAGGGACACGTACTGCACGGATCTGGACACGCGGCGAAGGAATCTGGTCACCCACCACCGCCGCGAAGCACGGGAACTGGAGGTGTGTGCCCGAAGCCACCGTCTCATCGTGTCGGATCTGACGAATATCAATGGCGATCCCATCCTGACCCAGTAACACCAATCTGCGCTCGGCACACCGAAGAAGGACCGATCCCTCCATACTACACGACCCCCAAGACGTGCCAAAAACTGCACCCCAACGTAGAGTCACAGGAGAGGAGGGCCACGTAGTACCGGAGAGGTGGACGTGTCCACCGGCGGCGATGGCGTGGTGGCCGTGGTCATCGGCGGCGATGGCGTGGTGCGTGTCGGCAGGCGGGGTCGAAACGCGCTCCATCTCCTCATAACCATGAGATAATTACTTTGTAAAATTCATAGTAATAATAGATGAAGATGCCAGGTTTATCCCCTTTGCCAAAAAAATATATCTCATCGCTATATATATAAAAAAAATAACATCTTGTGAACACGAAGATTGCAGCTAGCAAGTAGCCTAGAATAAGATTTGAAGAGTCAAGATTGAAGAGATTTCTTCACCCCTTTTAGCCAAGTTCCAAAATATGTGCCTTCTCCATCGTCGGTTTTCAACGTTCGAGGCCACAGGGAAGACGACGACACAGGGGAGTTGATAATTCCTCTATGACGAAACATTCAGGAGAGCTTCCATTTGCCAAGTGCCTGTGTTTCTAATCTTGTACTCCCTCCGTCCACGAATAAGTGTACATCTAATTTTACACATAGTCAAACTTTTTAAACTTTGACCAAATTTATAGAAAATTGTAGCAATATATATGACATCAAAATGATACATTTTAAAACTTCATGGCAAGACAAATCTATTGATACTAATTTGGTGTCATAAATGCTAGTGCTTTTACCGATAAAGTTAGTCAAAGTATAATAAATTTGACCGCCGAAAAAGGAAAACGTACTGGACGGAGGGAGTAAGTAGTTTCTTCGCAAGTTCAGGCTGGCGTTAATCCCGATCGATCATCATCATTTCCATACACACGAAGACAATTTAATTAGCTTTGGGCTGAACGAAGATAAGAATATTACCCTACAATCATCAGTCACATCCATCAGTTCACAACAACACTAATCTACAACGAAAACCAAGGTCTTGCCATCGAACCCTAGACATGTACTCTCTATAAATAGGATATGATCGTACGTACCAGCAGAGCAGCACAAAGCAACACTTACACAAGGAATTACTAATGGCTTCCTTAGCCATTCCCTCGGCGACCTTGCACCTACTAATTCTGCTCCTGGTTCTTCTCATTGTTCCTCGTCTTGGAATCTCCTCCACCTACACCACCCATGGCGGCAGGCATTTCGTTCACCGTTCGTCATCTGGTGCGCGTGATCCGTCACAGACGATGACGTATTGCTCTACCGCTTCTTACGGTAACCACATGATACCTAAATACATAATATGTATTTTTAATTAATTAGTCTGTTATGATTAGTCATTTTTTCTCCACGCACACACTGACTCTATTACTTTAAAAAAAAATGAGGTTGAAACCCTCCGCGTCTGTATCAAAATGATGCATACACCGTTTTTTATTAAAATTATTCATCAGTTCCTTACAAGATAATAGATCAATCAACCCAAAGCCATCTTCTTGGCGACAAGTGTCATTTTTTCTCCGTGCATGTACTGACTCTATTAATATTACGTGTTAATTTTTCCAGGACATGGTGCTGGGATGGCAGGATCGTCCATGCCTGTAGTGCACCGGATGAGTCCGTGCTCTCCCCTCGGTGCCTCCGCGAAAGAAGATAGGTCGTCGGTCCTCCACCGTGACGACACACGGACACACTCGCTCTTCACCGTCCCCGTCATCGGCGCTCCCTTCGGTACTGTCCCGAACGCATGGGAGTCCGAGTACCACGTTGTCATCAGCTATGGTACCCCGGCGCAGAGCCTCACTGTGGGATTCAACACCGGGGCGAGGGGGGCGACGCTTCTCCAGTGCAAGCCGTGCGGGGACTCAACTTGTGAGATCCCAGCCTTTGACCCGTCCCAGTCCTCCTCTGTCGCCCAAGTCCCCTGTGGGTCGTCAGACTGTCCGCTCCAAAATTGCACGGCTAGATCTAGCTGCTCTGTCACCTTTACAGATAAGGGTGTGATGGCCTTCGTGACGGACACGCTCACGCTCTCGCAGTCCACACCGACCACCATGGAAAACTTCAGAGTCGCATGCCTGGAGATGGGCGTCACTACGGGCTACACCTCATCCGGCGTTCTCGATCTTAGCCGGGACAGCCACTCGCTCGCCTCTCGAGCTCCTTTGTCTCCGGACGCCGTTGCCTTCTCTTACTGCCTACCATCTGAACTGGCGGTCCACCAGGGCTTCCTCTCAATCAGCCCACCACGCCCTGAAGGCAACATCAGCTACGCTGCCCTACGGAGCGTCGCTGCCTTTCCCAACATGTATTTTGTACGGCTTGCCGGACTCGAACTAGGTCTTGATGGCATGGAAATCCCCATCCCTGCAGGTGACGCGCTCATCGCACTGCACACCACATTCACCTACCTGAAGCCGGAGACTTACGCAGCTCTCCGTGATCGTTTCAAGGCGCAGATGACGCGATACCCCATGGCGCCTCCAATGGGTGTCCTTGACACGTGCTACAACTTCACTGGTCTGAGGTCGTTTTCCGCCCCATCGGTTACACTCAGGTTTGACAACGGTGCAAGCATGGTCCTCGGCATCCCGACGGCGATGTACTTCCAGGACCTCAACAACCCCTTCTCAGTGGGGTGTCTCGCGTTCGCCACACCGATGTGGGCCTTCCCAACTGGGGTCTCCGCGGTCATCGGCACCTTGGCACAGGAGCAGGCAGAGGTGGTGTATGATGTCCGTGCAGAGAAGGTTGCGTTCATCCCCAACCGCTGCTGATCAAACCATAGACCAGCTCGTATCGGGCCTCCCTCCATGCGCGTCGATGTAATAAGCCTATACCAGCAACCTCATGTTATGCTGATAGTGATATGCTTACTCTTGGTGTTATTTCTATTCGAGGAGCGACATACCATTTTTCCCCTTCATTTATTATCATTTGGATGTCCTAGGAACATATTTCACAACTATATTGCAACACGAATTTATTTGCTCCTCTGGTTGAAAAGACTTGCTCCTGCCATTTTCTGGGAAACAATACCTGTTTATTTTTCCGTGACCATGCGGAAAATTAAGCGGGTGATACAGTCACACATCATAATATATACTAGAACATGAAAGCGCGCTTTGCTGCGCCCGTCTATCTTATTGAAAAAACAACAACATTAGTATCCGAGAAAAATGTACACAAAATTATAAGAGTTAATGTCAATCTGCAGTCATATGTTAGGCAGTGGTCGAAATGAACAAAGGAAGAATTTATGAGCTTATCATGGATAAAATCACAATAGAATTAGTAGCACAGTACCATCCAAGTAGGTGGATCTGGTTCGTCAAGCTAGTAGTTCACATGCCAAAAACCAATACTTGTAAGAAGAGACTGAGAAATTAAGGAGCAGCAAGTTAATTATCTAAAAGCATGCTAGCAAGCAGTTAGCTGGAGCTCTAACAAAAAAAAAATGATTTCTTCATCTGGCACTTTCCACTTCGAGTTGGCGTGGAGCTATTTGATCGAGAAATGCAACTTGTAAATATGAAAAATAGAAACAGAAGCACATAGTAATGGTACAACATGAAGCTATAAATATCAGCTATGTGTAGATTTATTTGAGGTATATCCCTCGAGGTAGTGCATCAAGCATGTATAGAATAGAACCAACACTTAAAAAACCAATAATGCTAACAGAAACTCGCAAGTATGTTGTAATGCATTATGGTTTGGGCCAAGAAAGACTAATGGTATGCATCATGTGACAGCATAAACCTACAAATACGAAAGACATAGGATAAATAAGATGCAAACTGTAAAAATAGCCTTATAAAAAAAAATGAAGATATAAGTTTATTGTAGAGCAAGTGAAAAAAAAGGTAATACAACTGAAATTGTATGGTTTAAATGTAAGAAAAGCTATGAGAAGTTGAGAACCTTCAGCTTCTTATAGATATACTTTGTCGGTGCCACAAAACTGAAATACATGCACGCGTACACAAAACTGGTTTTCTAAAGTTGAGATTCAGTGCCTTGAAGAAATGCAGATCACCTCATGACATGTTGTGATTTTGTGATGTGGTTCCTCGTTGCCTACAGTAAGACAATTTCCACATTCTCGAGTGTTTCTGTTTCTAAATTCATTGCCTTACGCAAATAGATTACCTTGATTATACTACCTCCGTTCCAAAATATAAGGCGTATATTGTTTCCTTTGACTGAGACTTTGACCAAGATTTACTTATTTAATATGAAACTTTTGTGATAGAACTCATAATCATAAGAAAGTACTTTTGAGTAGGAATACAATGATATCACTTATATGTCACATAAATTCCATATTGATAGATTAGTTGTTGGTCAAAGGGTCGGTCAAAGCAAATGAAATACGCCTTATATTATGGAACGGAGGGAGTATTAATAAGAGCATGCTTCCAGAACGTATTGAATAACAACAACCAATACTCTGAAGCTAATAATGGCCAGACTGTAAAAAACTCAACTAAAGCGTAGAAGAGAACATATGTGCACATTTAAAGACATTGCCTTTAGAAATTTCATTATTGCCTCTGGCAAGTGTGTCAAAATCAGTTCTCCCGGAATAAAAATACCAGGTGTGCAGTAGCTTATATATATACACAATAGAAAATAATATTGGAGAAACTTGAAACAAAACATTAACCTTTAGGGGAGTAAACGCAAATTTGCATTCTTTGTTTTCATCTGATTCCTTAGATTGCTTGTCCAGCTTGTCATGCCATTTCTATGCTGACTGTTATCACTCTTGAAACACTCAAAAATATGCAGTTCAAGATAAATCTACAAAAACAAAGGAACATTTTGTACCTATCTTTGTAAATACAGTACAAGGATACATGAAACAACATTAATAAAGGTCCCTCTTTGCGGTAAAAAAACAATAGATGAAACATCTAAGGCCTATGGATGTTGTTTCCTCCGAATTCAAGTAAAATGGTGCAGACTGCAACTATTCTTTAATAACAAAAGAAGTAACTGTAAGAGTTGGATGGAAAACTCGATTAGAAGGATATGAGTTACACTACAGTTATGCTAAACACCATTACAGCTCACGAATTGGTGAAAAACAGTATACTGAAGTGTAGGACGATTAAAAATGAGTCCACCATGCTAGGCTGCTGAGGAGGTGGGCTTTGTGGCTGGGCTCATTCAACCGAATGTTCTACTTCTTCAGAGCATTGACCTGCAGATCAGCAAGACCAAAAAATTTGCTATGGATTAATCAACTACAAGCCGGTCTGCAAGAGCCTCCAATGCCAAATCAGTTCTTCTTTTGTGGGAAACAGTGAATCGATTTGATCTTTCTTACTGGCTATCGAGGAGGTCGATGTCCGCAGAAGGCATCATCACCCTCCTCCTCCGTCTGGTCGACGATTTCCTTGGGCCATGGTTGCGCGGTCCTCGAGGGTCTCCGAGAGCCCCGGTGCCCGGTACATATTCTTCCCATCAGCTTATATCCATTTCTCCTGTTGTCCCTGCTCCAGCCCTTGCATCTGTCCCAACGACGTCCCACGAGTTGATCTAGCTGCCCCTCGAAACCTAAATGGAAGGACGGAAGGGGGTCAACCGGAAACTGCCGTCCATTATTGCCGGTCGATCAAGAAATGGAAGGGCCGGTCTCCTTCTGCGGCATTAATCACGAAGAAACGGTGGCGGCACGACGCCCCTCTGTCTTCCAAAACGGACTGAACAAGGTCGGCCGGACGATCATTCCAGCCTACAGAGAAGAATCAAGTTGTGGCTTCCCTGTCACCGCTTGGCCTCTTGGCCCACAACATCCCAGTTCACGAGAAGGCACCGAAAACAACCTGTGGAGCAGCGGCCCTTTTGACGTTGGTCCAGCCAGCTCACGCGAGATGATCGAGCAAAGGAGGCCCAGTTGACGTTGCGGGATTAAGTAATGATCTGATACGTCCATGCGGTTGATCCGACGGTTTAGAGACTAAAATCGCTGTGATTGCTCCTAGGTTGACACGTTTTACTGTTTCTTAATTTAATTCAGAAAGAATAGGCTGTAGGCTGCACACCTCGTCCAACTCATATACATGTATATATAGGATACAATCAGGGTTATGATTACAACTGATATTAGCCTATGTAATTGATGTGAACGCCAAGAGATATAGTAGCTATCGTGGACTCCAAGTTGATACGCCATTCGCCACACTGATGTGGGCCTTCCCGCCCGGTGTCTCCGCGGTCATCAGCACCTTGGTGCAGGACGGGGCAGAGGTGGTGTATGCCGTTCGTGCGGATAAGGTTGGGTTCATCCTAAACCGCTGCAGATCAAACAATAAACACAAGATCATCGAGTCTTACTTCGTATGTGTCGATGTAATAAGCATCTACCAACAACCGCATGTTATGTTGATAGTGATATGCTTACACTTGGTGTTATTGTTTTTCGATGAGAGAAACTATTTTTCGTCCCTTCATTAACATTTCGATGTACTAGGAACATATTCCTCTTCTAATTGAAAAGTATTGCGCTTGCCATTTTCTCGGAAATAATATGGGTTTATTTTGTCGTGACCATGCGAACAATTAAGCGGGTGATACACTCACACATCATCATACATACACCTCATCAGCGTGTTCTTATGGGAGATTGTAATCCTCGCATATAACCATTTTTTCAACAAATAGTTGTTTCGGTTTATGGGACATAGTCACTCCAATCCTTCCCTTGCACCCTACAAGTGTAACTTAGACTAGCAATATGGCTATGTTGTTAGGCTATGTTACCACTTCTATAGTGGGTAGGTAGTAAGTTAAATATGGTTTCAGGCAACACTTTATTTATTATTGTGCAGACTCATTTTGTCCTTCTACGTCCCTTAACATATTATATTACCATAACCTTCATTTCCTTCATTAATTAAGCAAGTATTGTCCTATGATTTTCATAAAAAAATTCATCTTTAATTGGTACCACCGACATACTTAAGTGAACTAGATTAAATAATGTTGGTATCACCAATAGATATCAGTGAACCCGATTAAAATAAGTTGGTACCACATATGGAAAGAAATGAACTATATTAAATAAAGTCGATAACATTGATGGAAATCAATGAAACTCATTCCTTTGTTCACCCATCATATTTTGTTATTGAAATTGGCATGATGAAATCCTCCATCATTTCCGCGTGCAGCTAATCAAATTGTCCGTAATCGAAGACACGGTTCAGATCTTAGTTTTATTGCTCTTCAGAGTGTGTGCACTTTACCCATTGGACTCAATCAACCCAAATATTTTAGACACTTAGATTGTGTTAAGGAAAGGAGAAAATTGAAACGAGACCTTTCAGAAGCATTTTCCCAACCATATGGAAAGATCCGTCCCCCCTACACTCTCCTCATCTGCTTCTCAATCTAGGTTGAGTCCACACAACATAATTGGTCCAGAAAGAGCCCATGTGACTACTGGTTGCACACGAAGCAATCAAAACTAGGAGTGACTTGAAATCTTTTTGTTCCTGGATGGGAATCCACAAGTGAACCATCGATCTCAGGTGATAAAATAATTAAAATGACCTAGGAGACACTCAAATCTCGTCAACCATGCAATTCCATATCCACCTAGGTGTTTGATTAAAAATGACCTAGGACGTGATACCCCGTGGCGCCTCCAATGGATGTCCTTGACACGTGCTACAACTTCACGGGTATGCGGTCATTTGCCGCGCCGTCGGTTATGCTCAGGTTCGACAACGATGCAAGCATGGTCCTCGGCATCCTGACGGGGATGTACTTCCAGGACCTCAACAACCCCTTCTCAGTGGGGTGTCTCATGTTCGCCATGCCGATGTGGGCCTTCCTGACTGGGGCCTCCGCGGTCATCGGCACCTTGGCACATGAGCAGTCAGAGGTGGTGTATGATGTCCATGCAGAGAAGGTTGCGTTCATCCCCAAACGATGCTGACCAAACCATTGACCAACTCATATTGAGTCTCTCCCTCCACTTGTGTCGATATAATACGTCTCTACCAGAAACCTCATGTTATTCTGATAGTGATATGCTTACTATTGGTGTTATTTTTTCCGGAGAGAGACATACATTTTACGTCCCTTCATTTACTAGCATATTGATGTCCTAGGAAGCACATTTTCAGCGATAGTCCAACACGAATTTATTTGCCCTTCTAGTTCAAAAGTGTTACTCCTGCCATTTTATGGGAAACAATACATGTTCATTTTGTCGTGACTATGCGGAAAATTAAGTGGGGTGATGTAGTCACACATCACAATGTATACACCTCATCATCGCGTGTTCTTATGGGAGTGTCTAATGTTCGCATGTCGCACTTAACCATTTTCGTAATGATTAGTTGTTTCAATTTAAACTCTCTAACCATTTATGTGGTGATATGTTGTCGTGTGCTCTCAACCGACTGTGTTGCTCTTAATGTTTTTGCTTTTGTGTTCGTTGTCGCAGCTACATTCATATCAGACCTTAAGAACCGTTGACGTGCAACTTGTGGCCAGCTGCTTCTTGTTGAACTATGAGCCCGATCTGTACTTTACAAGAAGATTTTGTGCATGTTTTCTTTGATAAAGGGAAGTATATTAATATCGCGGAGATACAAATTACACCTGACCTCTGCAACAACGCAATGGATGCACACAGCCGAAAGACAATAAAAAGAAGAAATAAAAAGAAAAGTCCCGCTACAGAGTTACAGTCCTCGCGGTATCCGCACAACCACCACCTAAACAACAGCTGATGTACATCTCTTCGAAAACAACGTCTCCAAGAAGAACGGTGCCAGGCACAACCAATTAGGGTCAGACCTTGGGTTTTCACCCTGAAGATAATCCTCGCTCTCAAAATAACGGCTCCAAGAAGACCAGTGCCAGGCACAACCAATTAAGGCCAGACCTTGGGCTTTCACCCTGAAAGGTAGGACTTTGGACTTCACGCATGTTGTCGCCCCCTCTTACATACGGCTGCCACCAATCTTGTAACTCCAAGCCATTTCTCTATCGATGCAAAGACTCCGAACACCGTTGCTAGGCCTCCAATCTCACATTCGATGACTGAGCATTGTGACCGAATTCTACCGATCCAGCAATCTCGAGGCGTCGCCCATGGGAGTTCGCCGGCGGAGCCTTTCGGGTCGACACCCCGGATTGATCAAAGAGAACCTACATCAGGATCTTCATCTTCGCGCGATGGGAAACCCAAGGACCACCTCCTTTATTCTGATGTCTCGCAGCCCCGATGCCGCGAAACGACTCCCAGCAGGGATTTTGCGGGAGGTTCCGCATCCGCCGCCACCGGGAGCCCTGCCGCCAACGGTCCCTAGCACCACCGCCTCCCGCCGCCAACGACAGAGGAGGCCGCGCCGCCCGGGAGCCAACCAATAGCGCCGCCGCCGCCACGCGACCGTCGCACCATGGCCGAGCCACCCCAGATCCCATCAGCGGCGCCACCACCCCGGCCAGTGCCGGCTGCCCACGGAGACCCAGCCACTAGCCGCCGCTAGAAGAAACAGGGCCGCCGCCCCGGCGTCCGTGCTCCGCCGTCCACGCAAGCCGTCCAGGGCCGACCAACGCATCTGGCCAGAGGCCTCCCGCCGCGTTTGTGCTGAGGAGGCGAGGACCCGCCGGCCGCCGTCCACCACGTGGAGGGTTGTGCCCCCAGTGGCTTCCTCCGGCGGCGGCGGGTGGATGGGGAGGAGGGGGTGTGGGGGCGGCGGCGGCTAGGGTTTCGCCCGTGCCGCCCCCTGGGAGCGACGCGAGCGAGGGTTTTTTCCTGGGATTTGTTTGTGACACTTCAGTCTGTAAGTGTGTTTCGTTGAGGAATCAAGTGGAATGTAATCTAATGTTTCAATTCCAGGGATTGGGTTGGTTTTGTTTCTCTATTTCATTAGAGCTAAAAATTGGAATGGAATAGTTCTGCTCGTGCCGTCTCGTGTTCGGTTGGACAGATGGAACTAAGTGTCCTCTTCATTATCATGATTGTTTGAAAGGTGATGTGTTTGAGTAGTTCAATCTTGGACTACATGTCAGATCGTTGTCTCTTCTTCTTGTGCTACCATGTCAAGATCTTGTTAGCTCATTGAAAAGGCAGCGGCCCATGTTTGGCCCTGTTTTCGCTGTTTGTCGGCTAAGCATACAAATTAGTTGTGTACATGACATGTTACTTGTTGGTCTTGCTCTCCACCGGGCCATATTTGGAAAAAATGCTCGGATCTTAATTGAACTCTTCGATGGGTAGTTAAAGTAGCGGCAGGAGAAACCGAGGAGTCCTCTTCACCTATCCTAGACTCTGTTTCGTCCCCAATCGTCCTGAAAAAACCCTCGTCCGATCTCTCGTCAAAATTCATTCTACCTCTAATGGCGAACTTCCCTGCGGATCCTACGAGGTTTCTTCCTATTGGGATGCATGTCATGGAGCCGTGGGCGGCGGAAGAGAGGCCTGCCCGGGTGTACATCGCCTCTTCGATGGCTCCCCCTCGGCGCCATGAAGCTTGAGACATTGCTCATTTGGAGCCAAGGCCACCTGGTGAGAAAATAGATGATGCTCTTCAGCTGGTAGCCGACCACATCTTCGATGTCCATCACGTGGAGGTAATCTCTTTTGCTGAGAGTGAGGTCGGTGTGGGTCTGTTCAGGATGGAGGATCAAGTAACCTATGATATCTTGGTCAATTCTGTGGCGGTTCCGTTTGTTGGAGGTCGCATTCTTTCTTTTGCGAGGCATGACGAGGTAGACAATCTTAGAGCAATGGTTCACACCAGAATTGGATGGATTATGACTTTGAATCCTCACCTAGATTATCGCAATGATGAATTATTCGTGAGATGGTTTCCAAATTTGGTAAGACGAAAGAATGGTGGCGAGATGACGCGTCTCCAACTCACACTCTTATTAAGCTTGCTTATGGAGGTGCTGGGGATATTCCATGTTCGTTGGTTACCAGGAAAGCTTAGCGATATGGCGGTCATGTTGTGTCCTAATCTTGCCCTGTGTATATTTTGGAGAGTGATCAAGCGGATGCGCTGCCTAGAGATGAGTCCCATGTTCCTGAGAACGACAATCCCCATCCTCTGTTTGGGGCCCCTGGTATCCCAATCAATGATAATTGGGTGTCGCCCTTCGTCCCTCCGGTGCAATTGAATGATGATTGGGGGAAGTGGCATGTTGAGGAGCAAGGAGAGAATGTGGGCCAGGGAGGACCTGCTGACCATCAGCCAGAACCAGAGCAGGAGCAATATTTTGTCACTGTTTATTTCTCAGGCGCCATGGTGGACTCCTTTAATGATGTAAGAGCTGAAGGCCCGGAGCAGTTCATGGAACTACATCAGCATATTGAGCATAATCAGTTGGCAATTGTGCCCCTTGTTCCTCCTGCTTCGGTGGTGGAAGAGGTGCAACAACAGAATGTGCAAGTGCTACGAGTTTTATTGCCTGATCCTCTAGCATGATCTGAATATTTCTAGCAACACAAACCTAGGATTCTTTTTTATCATAGATTTGAGTTTTTTGCAGGAATTCTACCTTAGGATCCTTCTTTAGTGGCTCCTCCTCTCCTTTTGGAGGGTGTGGAGTCCACTCCCAGTTTCTCTCTAGCCTCTAAGAAGAAATCAAGGAAGGTGGCCACCCTTGTGGTCCTGGAAGACAGCCGTGTGACTCAAAGCCTCGCGAAAAATGTAGGTTTTTGGGTGCTTCCCTTGTCTGACAAGACAAAGCCAAGGAAGAAGGCCAAGTATTCTCGTCTAGCAACTTCTGAAGAAGGAGTTCATCCACACACTCCCGTTGTTGTGCTGAGGAGGGTGGGAAAGATGCTTCAAATTGATGATTCAGAACTAATAGTGGAGAAGGTTGAGGCTGCTCCAAAGAATCCCACAAGCCCATCAAGTTCTGATGTTTAGTGGGCCTTCTTTATATTTCGGGCCTTGCTGGCTAGTGAATTATGTCTGGATGTGAAGGATATTATTTTTGTCGCTTCATGGAGCTTTTTAATTGTAAAAATTTATGCTGATGTGATCTGCTACTTGGATTTTATTTTGTTTGCCATTTATTATGGACAATTGCTTTATTTTCCCAGTTGTGTCTTAATGGATAGTACAACCTCTATGCTTATGGATTGTTTGGTATTTGACTGGAATGTGAGTGGTCTAAATGATAAATAAAGAGAGAAGAAATCTATAACAAAATAAGAGAGTCATGCAGCATGGTTTGTCTGCAGGAAACTAAATGTCAGGATTTTGGCCATTCTTTCATTCGATCTTTTTGCCCCAAAAGGTTTGATCAGCTTTTTCTCTCCTTCCGTTGGGGACTCTGGTGGTCTTATTGTGTTGTGGAATATCTCTATTTTCAATGGAGATTTGTGGGAGATTCACAGATCTTCTATTCATATAAAATTCACTTCTGTTCATAATTCCGTTTCATGGTATTTAGTGAATGTCTGTGGACCTTGCAGAAGTGTGGAGAGGGATAATTTCGTCATATGGTTTTATAATTTGTGTATTCATTTGCATGAGAATTGGCTAATTTTGGGGGACTTCAATTTCATTCGTTGAATGGATAACAGGAATAAACCTGGTGCTGATTTAAATGATATCTTCATTTTTAATGATGTTATTAATCACCTCGGCCTGATGGAATTACCTGTTAAAGGTAGAAAATATACTTGGTCCAATATGCAAAATGAACCTCTTTTGGTTCAATTGGATTGTTTTTTTTTACCTCATGTCAATGGACCATGGAAATTCCCAACACTATTGTGCTTCCCATGTCAAAAATCACTTCTGATCATTTGCCTTGCATTGTCAAAATTTCTATTAAAATTCCAAAGGAAAATATTTTCATATTTGAAAATGATTGGGTTCAACAACCTAGTTTTCTTGAATTAATTAGTAAAGTGTGGAATACACCTGTTATGGCGAAATCAATAGCATCCACAATTACTGGTAAGCCGAAGAACTTAAGATATGCTCTTAAAGATTGGGGACGAATTCTGTCTCATTTGAAGCTGCCTATTGAGATGATTAGTAAAGTGGTTTTTTTTCTTTGATCAATTGGAAGATGAAAGGTCTTGAGTAGACACGAGTTTAATTTCAGAGTTATTGTTAAGGCCCATATTAAGAATTTATTAGAAGTAAAGGTGCATAGTAAGATGGGAAAAATTATCAAGAGAAAATACTAAATATTTTTATGCCCGAGCCACTGAAAGATTCGGGCATAATGATATCCCTTCTATTACAGATAATGCATGCAATACCTTGGTTGATCATTAGTAAAAGGCTGCTTCTTTCTGGAGTGGTTTCAAGAATAGAATCGGATTTGCCCTACTTCTAATGATATTGACTTAAGGCCTTTTTTCCTGTGATGGATGGATTAGATGATCTTTCAAATCCTTATTCCATGGAAGAAGTGGAGGGTGTAGAAAAGCATTTGAAACCTTATAGAGCCCTTGGACCGGATGGTTTCACTGGTCTCTTCATCAAGCACTATTGGAGTATTGTGAAGGAGGATTTTCCCAGTTTGTGCAATGATTTTCATAGTGCAGAGGTTTCTTTGGAGAGTATAAATGGATCTTTGATTACCTTCATTCCTAAATCTTTGTCTCCTAAAACTGTTAATCATTTTAGGCTAATTTGTGTGCCAACTCATGCCTCAAGTTTATTACAAAGATTTAGGCCAATAGATTCTCAAGCAAAGATTTTTAATTATATTCATGCAAATCAATATGGTTTTATTAAGTCTAGAACTATTTAGGATTGCTTGACTTGTTGTTTTGAGTACCTATTTCAGTGTAAACAATCCAAACAGAAAGTTGTGGTTTTGGATATTGATTTTGAAAAGGATTTTGATACCATTGAGCATAGTGCCATCCTTAAGATCTTGAGACTCAAGGGTTTCCCTCCTTTGGTTATTGATTTGGTTAAATAAATTTTCTCTTCTGGCACATCCTCTGTTCTGCTAAATGGTGTTCCTAGCAAATGTTTTGCTCGCAGAAGAGAGGTCAGGCAAGGTGACCCTTTGTTCCCAATTCTTTATGTGTCGGGTGGGGATCTGCTACAGAGTATTGTTAACTTGGCTTTAAGGGATGGAAGGCTTTGTTTACCCATTCCCATTGGAGGTGATTACCCAATAGTGCAATATGCTGATGATACACTTGTTGTGCTGCCAGATGATCATGATTAGTTGCTTGTTTTTAAGGACCTTTTGGATCTTTATGGAGAGATTACTGGCCTAGAAGTAAATTATCATAATTCTTCTATGATTCCCATTAATATTTCTCAACAAGAGTCCAATAATTTGGCACTTGTTCTAGAATGTAATCTGGGATCAATGCCTTTCCCTTGTAATTAGTGTACATATTGTAAATAACTTCTTCCTTTTTATTAATAAATGGGGGGCTGTGGGGGATTCCCACACAGTATTGGTGTCAAAAAAATGCCTTTCACTTATCTAGTTTGCCTATGGGCACTACTAAACCTTCAATCAAATACTTTGCGCCTCTTATTGACAGAGTTGAGAGAATATTACCGGCCACAGTTTGTTTCCTATCTTATGGAGATAGTTTGAGTTTGGTCAAATTGATAATGCCAGAAGGAGATGCCTTTGGAGGAAATACAAAAAATAAGGAAAGAGTTAATTTGTTGGTTTCTTGGGATATGATTTGTAAGCCAATGAGAAAAGGAGGTCTCGGAGTGATTAATCTGCATATCCAAAACATGGCTCTTCTTTTAAAATTATTGGATAAATTTTATAATTCAACTGATGTTCCATGGGTGAATTTGATCAAGAATGCTTACTATTTTGAAACTTTTTCCCATGTAGTAACTTCCTGTGGTTCTTTCTGGTGGAAAGGAGTTATGCAATTGGTAGATTCCTGGTGCTCCTTTTCTTCGTGTAAAGTCGACAATGGTTTCTCTATTTTATTCTGGCAGAATTTGTGGTCTCGAGTTGTTCTTTCGATTAAATTCCCGAGATTGTTCTCTTTTGCTAAGGAAAAGTTCGCTTCTGTTAGAGATACGAAGGAGTTTCTATCTCTCTCTGATGCTTTCCATTTGCCCCTCTCAAATGAAGCATTCCAGGAATTTATTGTTCTCCAAGATTTTTTGGAGGAGTTCCAGCTTGGTGATTCTCATGACATTTGGACTTGTAATTTCAATAAAGGAGTCTTTACTTCAAACAAGTTCTATCAACTTCTGTTTGCTCAATTGTCACATCATCAGCCAGCCAAGTGGATTTGGCAATCCAAATGCATGTCAAAGCATAAATTCTTTGCCTGATTGCTTCTGAATGATAGTATTAATACTAAGGATATGATCAAAAGGAGGAAGTGAATGATTGAGGATCATGATAATTGTGTTCTTTGTCATCAACCCAGTTATGAAGACTGGGTGCATCTTTTATTTAAGTGTTGTTTCAACTCCAAAATTTGGAATTACCTACAGATCCAATGGAGTGATTTCTCAATCATGTCCAATTTACAACATGCAAAGAAGGAATTCCTTGGTCCCTGTTTTACTGAAATTGTGATCTTGGCATGCTAGAACATCTGGAAACAAAGGAATGGAGTTATTTTTAAGACCGAGAGGCATTTTTCTAGAGGTTGGAAGGCTCGTTTTGTGTTGGATATCACCTTGCTTAAGCATAGGTTGAAACCCTCGCTTGTTGATCAGTTGTCATCATGGTTAGACTCTCTTTTTTAGTATGACTTAGTCCAACTCTTTTTGTATATCTGTAAATATTTGTAACTGTTTTGGTTGGACTTTGGGGGGCTCCCCTGTAGTAGAAAATGTAAAAAAAAAAGATCTTGTTACCTACCTAACATGATAAAGATTGATCCTAAATAATTGCTACATGTTGCATTTACCGGGATTGGATGAATTTTGAAGTGATGATCAGATTGTGCATGTTTCCTACCCGATCTTAGTATTATCTTGTGTATTTGCTTTGTTTACGTTATTTCATGCTTTCTGATTTGTTTGGTTACTTTAGCCAAGTTATTGTATAATATTCAAGAACGAGTATATACTCGATAGTGTGTTCATGCCTCCTCCATGGGCCGCGCATGAGTGACATAAATGTCTAAGGAAGAGGATGTGAGTTATAGATGCACTCTAAAATTCGCTCTATATATGTTTGTCGTAATGGCTACATGAATATTACAATGAACATTTTTGTTATCATAATATTAATTTTCCAATTCTGTCAATTGGCCAGTGATACGTCATAAACGTATCCTTAATTTCTGATGTTCCATGTTGTTTTCATGCCATTTGCTACATGTTTTCCTTACACTTTATGTCATTTTTATCGATTTTCTGGGAATAACCTATTGACAAGATGCCATAGAGCTAGTTCCTGTTTTCTGGTGTTTTTAGTTTCAGAAAAGTTGTTCTGGAAATATTCTCGGAATTGGCAAATTTGAAGCCCAAAAGTTTTATAATTCCCGAAGGTTCCATGGAGTCCCAAAGAGGCCCGGAGGGTGGCCACACTATGAGGCGGCGCGCCCCCTGGCCGCTCCATGGGCTGGTATGGGCCCCTCGGGCGCCCATCGCCATCGTCCATTTGCCTATTTATTCCCCCCGACGTGTGAACCCTAAACATATACCAATTTTCCACGAAAAGCGCCCAAGGCCGCCGTCATCATCAACCCGAGATCATGAGGGTTGTGGAGTTATCCCCGGTACCCTGCCGGGAGGGGAAATCATCACCAGAGGGTTCTACACCACCATGCCCGCCTCCGGAGTGATGCGTGAGCAGTTCATCCTTGGACTACGGGTCCATAGCAGTAGCTAGATGGTTGTTCTATCCTCTTTATGCCTCATGTTTAGATCTTGTGAGCTTGCCTACATGATCGAGACCATCTTATTGTAACGCTACATGTTGTGTTTGTTGGGATCCGATGATTATTGAATGCTCTGTCTCTTGATTATCAATCTATCATGTTGTCTTCATGTGTATGTTATTTATGATCTTGCATGCTCTCCGTTGTTAGTAGATGCTCTGGCCAAGTAGATACTAGTAACTTCAAGAGGGAGTATTTATTCTCGATAGTGGATTCATGCCTTCTTTGCATCTATGCTCGAGTGATAGAAATGTGACGGATGGAGGATGTGCTGTTGCCATTAGGGAGAAAACAACGATGTTTACATTACACACTTTGCTTACTGCGTTTATCTGTTGCTTGCAACGTAATACCCAAGGTTTGTTCGGATGATATTCTGAGGGTGGATTATTAGTCATAGATCCAGCTGGATGACGGTCTATGAGTCTTGTTGTAATTCCCGCATGAATCACATAGTAATCATCATGTCATGCATATTTCATTATATATCAATTTCCCAGCTGTAATATGTTCACCGAACTTGTTAGCTATCTTTTATGGAGAGACACCTCTTGTCGAATATGCATCTCAACAAGTCCTTTGGGTGAACCGATAGGGTTTCGAGTAAGAGAACGAGTAGACGCTGGTGACAATCGGCGGCTAACAGGGGCAAGATTTACCCAGGTTCGGGGCCCTCGTAGAGGTAAAACCCTTACTCCTGCTTCTGTCGATCTGTATTAACGAGTAGATCGGTTACAATGGGGGATGCTCAAGTCGAGAGTATGATCTCGATCTCAAGGCTCTGATGGTGCGGTATTGCTTGGTTCTCCCCCCGGTGGTTCTCCCCCCGGTGGTTCTCCTAGCTTTATATAGATAGCCAGGTCTCAAACCGTGCCCCGGGTGGGGGGGATACAAACCCTAACCCTAAGTCGGTTACAGGTTTCCTTTCTTAACCCGCAAGGCTTTGCGGGTGGGCTTTGATTGGTCCTTCTAGAACAGTCCATGACGTTTCCCTTGGAGCTTGGGCCTTGGGCCTTAGACCGGGTAGGCTCACCCGATAGGCCTAGGATCCATCCCTCTGTTAGTAGCCCCCGAGAGTTTACTCGGCTGAGAATCTGTCGGGTGGACGCTCAAAGTTTATCTTGATTTCCTTTCGACTGGTGGCTTCAATCGTTTGAAGAGGGTGTGAGCCATGTATGTGATGCAATCTTGTGCTCGAGTATCGAGGAAATAAAAGTGCCAGTGTATTGGCTATTTTCGTAGAAGGATGTGGCTCAGTTGCTTGGCTCTCCCGAAAGCTCAGGGCCAATTAATTGCATCTAGGGCAAAAACTGTTCTGGCCTACGCAAATTCGAGACCTCCGACTCGAATATGATGAGGTGATCATTGCAACTGGGCGTTGAGGTCTTACCGAGTCAAACTTAACCTATGAGGGTGTCGCACCCGGACTTCTAAAGGATACTCGTCGTTCCGTTGAACAGTAGTAGATTGGATTACGGGGCTTACTGGCACCCGCGTCCTCTTACGAGTAGGCCAACACACGTATGTGTGACAACCAACCCCTATCTGTTTCAGCGTCGACGTAAACTATCCCATAGAAATCAGGATACTTCCATTGACGTACTTCAAACCATACACACATGGTACGTCAACGGCGTTTGAACAAGTGATATCACAACAGATCTCTACGACACAAAAGATTGAAATAAGTTGCAAATAGCTCTCATTAGAGCAGAGATAGCAAATACAATCATCCAGAGGACACATGTCCCAACATAACATCATTACATCACAGCGGAAGCATTCAACATGTCTGAGTACAGACAAGATCCAAATAGGCCTAAGAGGCCGGAAACGAACAGACGGAGCCCATCCACGAAGTCTCGGATCCTGCCCGGGTCCGCTATCTACTCGTCAGCAGTCTCGTCATACTCCACGTAGTAGCCACCATGTAGATCCTCGGAAACGTAGTCTGCGGAAACCACAACCCCAAAGGGGTCAGTACATAAACGTACTGGCAAGCAAGACTCACAGTTCACCAAAGTGTAGCCTGTCAACACCAAGCACAGATGCTTTGGGTTCAACGGAAGGAAGGGGTTATAAAAGATGCTGCAACTGGCTACTCTAACCAACTACAGAAACAAACTACAACTTCCGGCTAACAGAAAGGGGATAAGATCGCGTATCGTAACCAACCTATCAACTAATTCCAAACAAACCCATCCTGGATCTCGCCCCTTATCCAAAGAAGCAATCCGAGGATAACTCACACAGTTGGATTAATGTTGGTTCAGATTATTGTGTCAATAAGCCTATTACTAGTCAAGTTGTTAATCATTGGGTGTAAGGTTGTTAATCATTAGGTTTAAGTTGTCCTGAGTACTTGTTAGCCAGTACTTTCACCAAGTAGTCCATAACCGCGGAAAACACGGCTTCTCGAGAAGATTTATCCCTGCAGGGGTGCACCAATTTGGCCGTACACGCAAGAATATCCCGCCAGACGGGAATCAAACCCACCAAGCGAGGTACTCAACACAACTCAACTCTTCTTCGCATCAAGCCCAAAGAACCTTGGGCGCACGGCTAATCGAGCCCCGAAGAAAAGGGGCCCTCATAGCACTCTAAGACCGTGTCCCCCTATAGGCCGACTACAAAAGTTCCACCCTGGCCTGGGCTCGCAAGAACATGCATGCGGCAAATGGAAAACACAAACTAAATGAGGCGATTTGGACGAGATGCGAATCGAATCAAATTGAGGGGGGCGCCCATACTCGCTTCCCACATGCGGTTAGTGCGCTCATCATGGATCAGTAGACAAAACCCTTTTCCTATTAGGGTCGACACTAGCAGGCCTCAAAACCACCCTGGGCCTCCTGCCGGTGCCTTATCATCAAATTATTATTAACAATAACATTAGCATGGTTGATTGATTAAACATCGAGCCCCCAGAACATAATAGAAATAGTAACAGAAAGTAACGGGTAACAGACTCGAGCAACACAACCTAAGCATGCTAGTAAGACACGGGCTCAAACAATGGCTATAGGTGTGGAGGTGAGGCAATATCAGGGTTAAGGGATTCATGTGATAGGTTCGTAACAGAAGCAACTATTCATAGGGCTAGCAGAATAGACAACGGAAAAGTATCGGTATCCAATGTTGAAAGGAACACAATGGTTCATGTGAGTGAATACTTGCCTGCAAACCCAGTAGCCTGGTACTGAGCTAGATCCTTAGAAGGGGTGTCGTAAGTATCGTCGGTCTCAACGTCGTCGTTTATCCGAGAAGAAGCAAACAAGCAATGCAGAAAGATAAACAATCAATAACATGGCATAGTGCACAAACATGGGATGATGCATGACCATTTAATTGATGCATCAGAAATAAACTAGTTGACAAGATAACATGTTTAAATGGACCCATATGCAATTGGATTGCATATAGAAAGCCCATGAATTATGGTTGAATTAATTGTTCTACAACTAATCATCATATGAAAGTGGATTAGCATGATGCATGGATGAAGAAAACAACAAAATAACAACAATAGAATCAATTGGAAATAAGGTTTACCAATTTTGGAATTTTATTTATTAAGTTATGAAATTTTGGTTCCTTAAGGGTGTCACACAAGCATTTGTTGTTTTCACCAATATTAATTGTTCAAAAGAGATAACAAAGTTCATATTTGAAAAGAGCACACAATTTTGGATGGATTACATGTTTCACTTGTTGAAAAAGGATTTCAAATAAATTATTTATGAATTAAACAAGTTTAAGCAAGAATTAAATGAATTTAATTCAAACATGAACTTATTTGAATTTTTATTTGTTCAAAGCATTGGAGCAAATTCATATTTGAAAATTTCATACTTTTATGGTTGGAAAACATATTTTATATGTTCAAAAATAATTTAATTTGATCAAGTTATGAATTTAACAATTTTAAATGAATCAAACAAGGTTTAATTTATTTAACCAATTTTAATTATTCAAAACATGAAACAAATTTTATATTTGGAAAGAGGGTTTAATTTTGCATGGAAAACATGTTTCATTTGTTAAAATGAGCAAGTTATTATTTTGGCAATTTTAAATGCAATAATTAAGAAACAGTTGTTTTCAGCAATTTAAATTATTCAAAACAGCAAACAAAATTGATATTTGGAAAGTACATGAAAAGTTGATTGGAAAACATATTAAGTTTTTTGAATTTGGAATTTTTATGCCCAAGTTATGAATTTTGCAAAATTAAGTGATTTAAACAAGAATTCAAATGTTTCACCAATTTAAAATATTCAAAACAGTAAACAAATTTTATATTTGGATAGAACATTTAATTTGGTATTGAAAACATATTAAAAATGTTGGATTTGGAGTTAAAATGATTTAATTATGCAATTTACAAGATTTGGTGCAAATCTGCCATTTTTAATTCATTAGGGACTTAGAAAAATATTTTGCAGGGGCTAGAAATAATTTACAAGGACTTGGGTGTGAAATCTGTGAAGGTTCTTTGGCAAAACAAATAGAAATAAAAGTTTTGGTTTTATGGTTGGGAGGGGGACTCGAACCCCTAACCTGCTGCCTGCAAACCCTGGGTGCTAACCAACTGGGCTGGAGCTGCTGTGTTGACAGATATGGGCAACAGAGGGGGTTTAAGGGTCAGGAGCTGCACTGAATTTAATTGGAAAAGAAAGAACAGAGAAAAGGTGGGGATGGGGAGTCGAACCCAGCACCTTCCAGTGCGCGCACAAGGGTTGCTGCCACTGCGGTGGAGTTCTGCTTGTTGACAGAGAGAGGATCGGGGGGGAATAAGGTGTGGGTGCGGTTAACTGTAACTGAAACTGCATCGATCCATCTCTGTACCATTGTCAGCGACATGGAAGATTGGCCGGCGGCTGCTGTGCTGCGCCGCGGTGGCGCTGCGGTTGCGGGCTGTTGCGGGATGCAGAGACGAGACGGAGAGAGGAGACTCACCTGGTGCCCTCGAGCGGAAGGAGGCGGGCGGAGCAGAGGGGGTCATGCAGCAGCCGACCGGCTGCATGTCGCGGACGGCGGCGGCGGCACAGCCCCTCCCGGCCCGTGCCGAGGGGGGGAGGAGGAAGAGGGCGACCGTGGGGTTCCATTCCCACGGTCGCCCGGGCCGGAGGGAGCCCGGAGCTCCGACGATCGCCGGAGAGAGGTGGAGATTTTTTCGGGTGGAGCAAGTTTCAGTTACAGAGAAACAAGGGAACAGAGAGATGGAGGGGAGGAAGAAGGAAGAAGAGATGGAGGCGGGGGAGAGGGAGAAGAGAGAGTAGGGGAAACCCTAGGGCACCGGGTAGGTTAAGAGGAGGAGGGGGAAGGAGCTCCACCGTCTGCTCCCTTCTCTGAATACATGGACAGCTCCGATGGAGTCCGTACGAAGGTAGAAGATGACTGGAGGGGGTATCGGACCAGGGGAAAAGATTAGTTGGGCTGGGCCTAGGTGCTCTCTCTGTTAGCTGTTAGGTTTATTATTTTTTCTTTGTTTCTTTCTTTTTTTTGCTGATTTGGAATAGGAAGAGAAGGATGGTTTTGGGAGTTAGGAAAATTTTATAAAAATGTGGGTGTGTTAGTTAGGTCAACCACAACCAATTGCTAACTTGTTTTCTCAAAATTTTCAAAAGAACTTGTGGTTTGCAAATTAATTCAACTTTGAATCATCTTTATATTAAGTGGTTATTGAAAACAATAATTTAATTAGGGTGGACATATATTTTTAATTGGAAGCAAAAGGTTATGATTGTTGTGTGATTTCCATAATTTTAAATTAGGTGCTGGTTTTGGTTTGATTTGAATCTGATATAACAATTGAATTAAGTTTGGATTAATTAAATTATTAAAAGCCATAATTTAAATGGTTGAACCTTATAGATTAATGGAAACAAATGATTGATTTGTTTTGCAATTTTCATAACTTTCAAAAGGGTTGTTATTTTGGAAATTAATTGGATTTGAAAAGGGTTTGATTATTGGATGCATTTTTATAGAAACAAAACAACAGTTTTGAAATCACACTTTAATGGAAACAATTGGTTGTTTTGATTTGAAATATCCTTTTGGAAATTGTAACATCACAAGGATGAAACAAAAGGTTTGAATTTTGGTTTGAAATTCAAATAGAAAACAAAGGAAAACAAATGAAAACAGTTGGAAAACAAGCAAAACAATTGCAATCAACATGATGCCATGATGCAAAACATAAAATAACAGAGACCAAACATTCTAATGGCTATTTTTCATACTTGGGATGTTACAGAGGGTACCCGGCGTGTCCGCTAGGATTTTACTTCGTGTTGTTGACACGGAAATACACCGGAGGACACAGGTTGAGTGCGATTCCAGGCCCTCAAGAAAGATCTTTTGAGTCTTACCTTCGTATCGAGAGGATACGACATCCGGATGTGCCTAGTCGGCTGAACGATCCACGGTAAAGATGTGTATACATCGTATGTTAGAATAGCAGGGGCTACTCACCTGCGAATATTTCCTCACAACTTTGCGTGTAAGGAGTTTTTCCTTGTTTGAATTTACGCATAAGTATTTTGTGTTTTTCTGTCCGTACGAGAGAATTTTCTCGTCCGGAAGCCTTGTTGTGCCTATACAAAAGAAATTTCATGTCAAGGGCTTTTGTACGAAAGAGTTTTTCGCTTATTGATATATCCATACGAGAGAAATTTCGTGTTATGAAGTTTATGCGAAAGAGTTTCCGCGTCTTGAAATATCCATACGAAAGAAATTTCGTGTTATGGAGTTTATGCGAAAGAGTTTTCGCGTCTTGAAATATCCATACGAGAGAAATTTCGTGTTATGGAGTTTATGCAAAAGAGTTTTCGCGTCTTGATGTGTTCATACGAAAGAAATTTCGTGTGTGGGATTCTACCCGATAGAATTCTCGGGTTTGATGACGTACACAATGATGTCATTGTGCACTTTGTTTGCTCTGACTCCTCCCGATGGGACGTGAAGAAATGAAAACAGGGCATGCTGGCCCGCCTTGTCAGCTTTTTGACTGGAAACGAGACGTCGTTTCCTATTTTTCCGCGAGCCACGCGCAGTAAATGCGCACGATCCGCTGTTAAGATCGTGGCATAAAACAGCTTTCCACCACCGCTTCGTTTCCACTTCACGCGTGGCAGCCACGATGGGTGCCACGTTGCTTGATCTGCGGCCTAGATTGGATTGGCTCGTGTATAAATATCCATCCTTAGCGGAGAGTAAAAACTTTCCGGCCATTCGCTTCCCAGTCTTCTTCTTCCTTTCACACATCTCTTCCTCTGCAAGCACCCACCAGCTCTCATGGCGGGAGGCAAGAAACGCGGCGGCGCTGCTTCGTCATCGAGGGCGACTGAGGATGTCCCCGTGCTACCCGCGGAGAGGACGGGTGACTGGTGCTCCGCAAGTACCACCAACAAGAGCATCAAGGAGATGCAGAGGGAGGGGCTGCTGCCCCCTGAAGGCGACAAGCGCGTCCGCCTCGGCAAGAAAGAGGAGGTACGAAACCCTCACGCGAACGAGCGCGTGACCTTTGCGGATCACGTCTCGCGCGGGCTCTCGTTCCCCCTTCATCCCTTCCTTCTTGGTCTGCTGTATGTCTATGGCATACAGCTCCATGACCTTCCTCCAAATGCGATGCAGCAAATCTCGTGCTTGATCGTACTTTGCGAGTGCTTCTTGGGCATTCACTCGCACAGGGGCCTTTGGAAGGCCCTATTCAAAGTGCGGGTCTTCCGCGAGAAGTCGCGGGTGGAGGATCATCTTGGAGAGATGCTGCGAACTGGCGGCTACGGAATCCAGGCGAAGACCGACAACTCCTACTTTGAGATGCACTTCATCGACTCCTCGGAAGGAGGCGGAGGAAGTGGTTTTATGTCATCGACAACAGCGCGGGTGGAGCCCATGAATTCCACCTGTTCGCTGTTTTGAAGCGCCGGAAGTCTTGGACGCAGAAGCTCTCAGCCGAAGAAAATCGGATCATTGCTCCGCTACTCGCGAAGGTAGCAGCTCTCCGCGACCAGACAGCAGGGGTCGCGCTGAATGGTCTTCATCTGGCGAGCGTTTTCCTCAGGCGCAGGATCCAGCCTCTTCAAGAGAGGCCCTCAACTATGTGGGAGTACCAGGGCCCTCAAGTCCCCAGCCGTGTGTGCCAAGATATTCTCTCGAATGCCGAATTCGAGAAGAAAATTGCGGCCATCACCAAGCTGAAGGTAGGCGAGAAGTTTCCTGCTTGCCCTCTTGGAGCATTCGAGGCTTCAAGGCCTCCTCCAGCCGATGTAAGTTTCCTTCTATTCTCTGTTTTAACATCTTTTGCCATTCGAAAGCTTGTCGACTGAGTTTTCTCTTTTCTTCTTCTTCTCTTGTAGAGTCTGGAAATAGCCACATGCTATCCGCCTCTTTCTGTTGATGATGCTTCGGACTTGCTGGCGAGCAACGTTGAGGCTGCTCTCGACACCAGCGTTGCTGAGGCTGAGTCGAGCTCCGAGCACGACTCTTCAGACGACGTGGAAGAGTCGGGTAGCGACCTCCACCACCGCAAGCGCCGCCGGCAGGTAGACGATGAAGCCACTTCCAAAGATAGTTCTTTGGGTGGCGGATCTGGCAAGGCGACAGAGCCCCTCGTGGTGACGCCCTTGAACGTGATTCCTCCTGCAACCCCCAAGTCGAAGATTGGCACCGCCTGGAATGCGGATATGATGGATGACGATGACGACGAGTAAGTTCTTCCTTTCCTTTTATCCTTTAGTCGAATGTTTTCTCTCGTTTTCCTTATGCTTTTGTTCGATTCTTCCTTTCATGATAGGCTTCAATCCATCAGCCCTGGTCAGTTTTCTTCCTCTATTCCTTCTGTGAAGAGAAAAGAAGCGGTTGCGGGCGAAACTCCAGTCACCAAGGTCACCCAGAAACCTTTGAGCCCAGCACCGGCAGCTGCGGCTCCAGACTATAGACTGCCTGGCTTCGCGGGTGGGGCTCCGGCGAACAGAGAAGTCCCGGGTAGCTCGGCGGATCCTGTGTGCACCGCCCAGGGCCTGGTAAATCTTGTCACTTCTTTCGCATGTTCTACTTTGTCCGTTTGCATTTTTTCTATCGGGTGCATGTCAGTGCTCCCGATGGGAGTAGCCCCCGAGGTTGTGGTTAATCGCTTGCGATTAGGCACGGACTCAAGTTTAAGCTCTTTTTTTTCTTCCTTTGATGTTATCGGGTGCACGGCAGTGCTTCCGATGGGAGTAGCCCCCGAGGCTATACTCGACTGTGTACAGTCATGAATAGGCTCAATATCTTTTTTCTTTAACTTGAAATTTGTCTTGTGCTTTTGCAGTCTCTTCTTGACTCCCTAGCCGCCATTGGCCGACGCGTGCTTTCGACTGAGGCAGATTGTGCCGCCCTTCGACTGGATCGTGATCGACTTGTCGAAGACGGCCAAGCTCTCCAAGGTAGGTTAATCCACTCCATTCCTCTTCCGCTATTTCTTTTGATCATATCGGTTTTCTTTAGGCTGAATTCACTGTTCTACAGCTCAAGTCGATCTCCTGAAGGCCGAGAAAACCGAAGCTGCCTCTCGGGTGAAACCCTTGAGGCTGAGTTGGAGTCCACCCGAAAGGAGCTAGAGTCCACTCGCAAGAATTCGGTTGACTTTCAGGGGAACCTCGCCGAGTCCTAGGATGCGCTCAAGCAGTTGGAGGATGCTGGTGCTAAACACGACAACGATCTTGTTGGCATCATCCGCCCTCTGGCTCAGCAATTCGCGGGTAAGTTGTACTTGATTTTTGCCGCGACGCGATTTTGATTGGCTATCTCGGGAGTTTACGGTGTCCTTTTGTAGATATTATTGGTATTACACTTGAGCTACCTGGGAGTCGGCGATTGGATGCTTTGACGGACTCCTGTTCCCTCGTTGGCGAAGCCATTCGAGTGCTGACGCAATTCCACGAGCGTCTTCTGGTGGATTCCGCGGTTCCGCCCACGCTAGACGGCCTTCTGAAAGTTTTCCTGGAGGGTGATCTTCTTCAGTCTTACTCGGTTGCCCAGTTTGAATGTGGAGCAAAGACTGCCATCAAATTTGCGTTGGCGCACGGAGTCAAGGGCCTGGAGAAAGCATACTCGAGCCTTCCTTACGACGCCGCCACGGGTAGAAAGGTAGCGCTTCGTCCTTTTGGCGATCCGGCTGAATTCCTCGCCAAGAAGCTATCTGAATTGCTTGCCCGTGCTAGTCGCAAGGGACATCCTGCTGCCAGCGCTAGTACCTCTGCAGTTCCATAGGATAGTTTATTTTTACTTTGCCCTTTCGATGTAATGAACCTTGAGATGCATTCCCGTATTTTGCTTTTAATCAATGTGTCCTTTTGATGTCTAAAATGCCTGATTATTGCGATTGAAGCGTTACGAGCTCCCGATGGGAGTAGAACCCGAGCACCTGTTAAGTAGGTGGTATATTTATCGAGTGGGGTCTTGAAGTGTATCTGAACATGTTTCATTTCCTTCCAGGTTGTGGGTTCTAACGCAGAGTCTTCGAGTGGATCTCCTGCACGAGTAGATCCCCTTGTTGCTACTGTTGGTACATTTGCCGGGCTCCGTGATCGTGTCGCAGATGGAGAGCGCAAGCTGAAAGTTTTGCGTGGAGTGGCTGATGTGGCTAAATCAAAGCAAAAGTTTGCGGCTGAGCATGAACAGTTCGTGATGGAGGAGCTGGCTGCTGTTACCAAAGACATGCTTTGTAAGCATGCTAGCCCCCTAGCGCTTTGTTGTTTACCTTCGCTTCACCTTTTTAACCTTTCGCGCTGTTTTTCGCAGTTGTTGAGCCCGACGGTCCTTGTGAAACTCACTGGGTAGACAACCACATTGTTCATGAAGCGAGTAGCTCAAAGCCGCATGCGAACAACTTCCGGTCTGACCGCAGCCACGGCTTTATTCTGGCTACTTTGAAGTACCGGGCTGGCCAGGCGCGGCTGCTTGTGGATTCTTGTCGCGAAGCCTTGTCTTCTTTGCACCGGACGTTCTATCTGCTGGGTAACATTTTGGAAAGGTTGAGCGACCTGCTAAGAGTTTTTGGCCGAGTTGGTAAAGTTCGCAAGTGTGTTCGTTAGCAGCTTATCTGCGGTCTCAAGTAGCGCTTGCTTTTGTTCGGGTGTGGCACCCTGAGGTCAATTTCCCTTCTGTGGCTAGGCTTCCCAATGCTCCAGTCGATTTTACTCCTCATTACGCTGTCGTTCAACCTGCGGCGGAGGAGATCATTCGAATGACTTCCGAAGAGGTTGACCAGATGCTGGCCGAAAGAACTGCTCATCGTCAGGCGTAATCGTAGGATGTAGATATCCTGTTAACTTGTATAGTTTACTTGAGATTTTGTAAGGTGTTTTATAGGGCGTGACCCTTGTTTGTACCTTGTATTTGTAAATTTTCCTCTAATGCTTAGCCAGGCATAGCCCCCTGCGTTTGGGGTGTATACCTGTTGTTTAACATGTAAAATGAAGAAACACGAATAGCTATGGTTGAGAAACCATGTGTTTTTAATTATATGGCTGAGAAGCCATGTATTTTCCTCGAGCTACAAGATGGCTAGTATAGCCTTATTTGTGCGAATAGAATAATCCTAAGGATAGAACTTGCGGAGATGCGCAACATTCCATGGATTGGAGTAGATGCCACCAGTCTCGGGGTTGTTCAATCGATACGCGCCACCTGGGATAACTTCGTTTATGATGAAGGATCCTTCCCATGGTGGCTCGAGCTTGCGCCCTTCCTTTTTCTTGAGCCGTAGCACTAGGTCGCGTACCATGAAGGATCTGTGGCGTATGCGACGACTGTGGTAGTTGCGCAGTGATTGCTGGTATACCGCCGATCTTGCGAGTGCAATGTCGCGAATTTCATCGAGTGCGTCCACGTCTTCTTTGAGTGCCCTGTTCGAGGATTCTTCGCTGTATGCGACGACTCGGGGTGCGCTGAATTTGACATCTTCAGGTAGGACGGGCTTGGCTCCATAGACCATGAAAATTGGGCGTATAGTTTGTTGACCGATCTGGCGTTGTGCGAAGGCTCCACAGTACCGATGGTAACTCCTCTGCCCAGTGCCCTGCTGCTGGGTTTAGGTGATCGAGTAGCCGCTTCTTGAGGCCGGCCGAGACTAATCCGTTGGATCGCTCGACTTGACCATTAGTTTGCGGGTGTGCCGCTGAGGCGAAGCTGAGGGTGATTCGCTTCTGTTCGCAGAATTCCTGTGTTTCCTTCGCTGTGAAATTGCTGCCGTTGTCGGTGATAATGTTGTGCGGTATGCCAAATCTATACACAATGGAGTTGAGGAATTTCACAATGCATTGGGCGCTGGCGGAGGTGACTGACATAGCCTCGATCCACTTCGTAAATTTGTCGACTGCTACGAGCAAGTGCGTGTATCCTCTGGGTGTCGACTTTCGCAGTGGCCCCGCCATGTCTAGCTCCCATTGTGCAAAGGGCCAGGCTATTGGGATCATGTGAAGTTCAGTGGCAGGGGCGTGTGGCTTGGGCGCGAATCTTTGGCAAGCGTTGCACTTGTCGACTAGGTCCTTTACGTCTCTGCCGCTGTGAGCCAGTAGAATCCTGCTCGGAAAGCATTACCCACGATCGCCTTCCAGCTGGCATGGTGCCCGCAATCTCCTTGGTGTATATCCCGCAGCAATTCCGTGCCATCCTCGGGTGCTATGCATCTCTGCAGTATTCCTGATATGCTCTGTTTGTATAGCTCTCCATTGAGCACTCGAAAAGCTTTGCTGCGTCGTACTATCTGTCGAGCCTCGCGAACATCTGCTGGGAGCTGCTTGTTGGACAAGTAGTCGAGGTACTTCTGCGCCCAGACTGGTTCGACCAGAAAAACTTGTCTCGAAATGTTGTGGCTGAACTCAATCATAGCAGTTTGCGGGCTGACCTCTGTCTCCAATGCTGCGGGTGCTTCTGCTGATTTTTTGACCTTGACTGAGCGCTTGATCATCCTCTCGAAGTATATTCCAGGCAGTATGGATGTGTTGGTAGAACCCATGTTTGCCAATTTATCTGCTTCCTCGTTGCTGGATCACGCGATGTGCTTTCGTTCGCACCCTTTGAAACTTCCTTCGAGTAGGTTGTCATATCTCGATAGACGACCATGTTTTCTGCAATGGCGTCGCACTCTTTCATCGTCTGTTGTACGATGAGGTTTGAATCTCCATAGATCATCAGTCGGCTGGCTCCACAGGCGATCGCCATCTTCATGTCGTAAAGCAGGGCCTCGTATTCTGCGTCATTGTTTGATGCCGGGTCGTCGAATGGAAAATCCAATCGCAGGACGTACTGCAACTTGTGACCTCTGGGGGATATCAGTACAACCCCGGCTCCAGCTCCTTCGTTTCTCTTCGACCCGTCGAAGTACATTATCCAGTTGCTCGTGTATTCTGGAGGGCCTGACGTTTGTAGTTCTGTCCACTCGCTCAGGAATTCCACGAGTACTTGTGATTTCACAGATTTGCGCCCTGCATATATGATGTCCCTGGCGCCGAGCTCGATACTCCACTTTGCAATTATTCTGGATGCCATGGCGTTATTCATGATAGTACCGAGTGATGCGTCGTTTAGCACGGTGACGGTGTGCTCTTGGAAGTAGTGCTTGAGTTTTCGAGCTGTGAGTACCAAACCATACGCGAGCTTCTGATAATGAGGGTATCGATGTTTGCAGGGCGAAAGCACCTCGCTGATATAATATATTGGCCTTTGGCCATACGCCTTACCATCTTTCGGCCGCTCGACCACGATCGCTGTGCTGATGACTTGATTTGTTGCGGCTAGGTACAAATACAGTGGCTCTGTTCTTGTGGTGTTGCCAGGACACGCCTACTCTGCAATGCTCGCTTGAGGTCTGTGAATGCTTTCTGCGCTTTGGGTGTCCACTCGAACTTATCCGTTTTCTTCAGTAGCTTGTAGAAAGGCAATGCTTGCTCGCCCAACCTCGCAATGAATATGCTTAGAGTGGCTAGTCGTCCTGCGAGCTGCTGCACACCGCGGAGATTAGTTGGCTCCTTCATTGTCAGGATCGCTTGGATTTTCTCCGGGTTAGCTTCAATTCCTCGAGCAGAAACCAGGTACCCGAGAAGTTTTCCTGCAGGGACGCCAAAGACGCATTTGGTCGGTTTGAGCTTGATTCGATACGCGTTCAGCGCATCGAATGTTTCTCTGATGTCATCGAGGAGCGTATCCTCTACTCGAGTCTTGATGACGATGTCGTCAAAGTACACTTGTACATTCTTGCCAATGAGCTTGGCGAGGCATTTTTGCATGCAACGCTGATATGTTGCGCCTGCGTTCTTTAGCCCGAAGGGCATTGTCGTGTACAGTAAACACCGTGGGGTGTGATAAACGCTGTCTTCTCCTCGTCCTCCTGTTTCATCCTGATCTGATTATAGCCCGAGTAGGCGTCCAAGAAGGAGAGGCGCTGGCAGCCTGCTGTGGAGTCCACGATCTGGTCGATCCGTGGTAGGGGCAAGTTATTCTTGGGGCAGTGTTTATTCAACGACGTGTAGTCGATGCACACGCGAAGGATGTCAGTATTTTTCTTCGGGACCAGCACCGGGTTTGCTAACCAGGTGGAGATCTTTATCTCGCGGATGAACTTTGCTACGAGTAACCTGTTCACTTCTTCTCCAAGTGCTTTTTGCTTTCGCTCTGAAAACCGTCGGGTTGTCTGCTTGATAGGTTTGGCATCTTTATAAACTTCGAGTGAGTGCTCGGCGAACTCCCTGGGTATCCCTGGCATATCTGAAGGTTGCCAGGCAAAAATTTCCTAGTACTCACGGAGGAGTTCGACGAGCGCGCCTTCCTATGCTGGCGAGATGGTGGTGGACACCATCGCCGTTTTCGTAGATTCGGTCGGGTGCACCTGATGTTTTTGAGTGCCGCTGTTTGCGCTGAACTCGAGCTCTGGGGCGTTTTTCTTGGTGAGAGGCATCACAGAGTGATCCGTGGTTTTTGCTATCTCTTCCAGCTCTTCCCGCATCCCGAAGGATTTAGCGATCTCGTTGAACTCGATGTCGCATTTATTGGATTTTTAGAAATCGCCGTCGATGGTGATGGTGCCATGTTCCCCAGGCAGCTTGAGCTTCAGGTATGCATAGTGTGGTACTGCCATGAATCTGGCGAACGTTGTTCGGCCAAGAATAACATGGTACTGTGAGGGCGAGTCGACTACTTCGAAGTCGAGGAATTCTCGTATGTAATTGCTTCGGTTGCCGAGTACCACCTCCAAGTTTATTGTTCCGAGTGGGCGGACTGCCTTCCCTGGTACTATCCCGTGAAAGGATGTCTCTGACTGCGCGAGTCTGTCCAGGTTCCTGTTCATCCTGCGGAGTGTGTCCGCGTAAATGATGTTAATCCCAGTGCCTCCATCCATGAATACTCGTGCGAGTTCATAGTTGCCTATTTTTGCCTGGATGACGAGTGCGGCATGCCCTGGTCGATAGACTCGGGGGAGATGGTCTTCCTTGGAGAAAATTATCGGCTGGTCGGCCATCTTCAGATACTCGGGTTGGGATGGTGGTGCCTGGACAGCCATGAATACCTGTCGAGTGTTTGTTTTCTGGGCCCTGCGGGACGGGCAAACTTTCTGTATCATCCCTAGGAGTCCTGCTGGGTTCGGGTATCCGTTGGTTCCATGGTTTGCGGCGGGTGGCGCGGGAGCGCGGCTAGCACCGTGTTTTGGTTTCCTGGTGGGGGTAGGGCTTGCGGCGGGTGGAATCCTTGAGTTCCCCCTCCCGGGAGCAGCGGGTAGCCCTGGTTGACTGCTGCTCTGTTTTTCTTTGAGAAGGCCTCGTGGATGTCAAGGAATTTTCGGCAATCCTTGAGAAGGTGTGTTGCCTTAGTTTTGCCAGTGCGCTTATCTGTAAATAGATGTAGCGTGCAGTAACCATCAAGGTCCTCATCGGGGGTTTTGTCCTCTGGCTTTGGCTTCCACTCGCGATTTCCGCGATATCCGCTGTCGCGATTTCTTGTGAATTCTGCTGCCACCAGTTCCTCCCGATCATCGCGGTCGTAATGCTTTCTCCTTTTCTTTCGACCATGGCGATCGTCTTCTGGTGCTGGTGATGATGCTTTCTCATTGTGCACCGCATCCTCGCCGTTGGCCCATCTGTCGGCTATAGCCATCAGTTCTCCAATGGTTTTGGGTGCGGCCCATCCCAGTTCTTCCCGGAAGGAGGTTCGCCAAGCTCCTTTGGCGAATGCTTCGACTGCAACTTCTTCTGATATATTTCCTGCTGTATTCCTAAGTGTGGTCCATCGCTGAATATATTCGCGAGTAGACTCGCCACTTTTCTGCTTGCAAGCTCGTAGTTCCTCGATGGTCGCATGTCTTTTGTATGTTAACTGGAAGTTTTTGCAGAAGCCGAAGGTTAGATCGTCCCATGGTTTGCAGCACGCCTTCGGTCTTCCTTCGAGCCAGCTGTGCGCGGCGCCTACAAGGTGTAGGTTAAGGTACCGCATAGCCGTGTTTTTGTTCCCACATTGGCATTTTACTGCCGTGAGGTAATCTGACAACCAGGCTTGTGGCTCTAGCGATCCGTCGTATTTTTGCACCTCTGAAGAGAGCTTAAACCTCTTGCGCAACGGTGCCTCGTGGATGTCACGAGAAAAGCACAAGGCTCCATAGACCTCCTCATCGGAAGAGGTGGATGAAGAACGCGCGCGGTTCCTGGCCGCTCGAGCTTTGTCAACTTTGTGCTGAGTGATTTCTGATCGCGCATTGTATCCGGGCTCACCGCGATTGACGTCTCTTCGAGGCTCCTTGCTGCGGTGTCGCGAGCGACTGCCCTGACGTCGTGGGCTGCGATCGCGATCTCTCCGCGGGCTGCGATCGCGACCTCTCCGCGGGCTATGATCCCGACCTCTCGGTCTGTCGTCACTGTCACTCGGACTATCTCCGCGTTGTCGAGCTTCTTTTCCTCGTGCATGACGAGGCGAATTCTCCCTCCTGGGTGACGTGCTCCTGTGTCCGCGAGGTGATTCTTTATCTTTTTGCGCAGCCAACTTCCTGCGGTTGTAATCGGCGATTCTTGCGGCTGCCATGCCTAGCCGCTTCTGGACCTGCCTGTATTGCTCTGCGCGGGGGTCGTTCTCCCCTGGTTGGTTTGTTTGCAGGTAGGTGGCTGCAGCTAGTACTGTGACAGCGGGAGTCGTCGGGTGCACGTTGCCGTCCTCGTCGACGCGCATGAGGGAGGCCTCGAGTGACCTACTGATCCTAGTTAAGGATTCGCCATCCATAGTCGCAGTGCTTGAGACGTGTCTTTTTCTCCCGGGATGGTTCCCGACAGAAGGTGTCTTCGAGAGCGCCGCACAGCGTTGACTAGACTCGTCCGCTAGCTTTCTTCGTTCAGCCAGGCCTTTTCGAGCTTCCTTGATCAAAGTTGCTGCTCTCACTAGGTAGTAGTGGTACGCAGTCATATCTTCGTGAGGGGCTCCGGCTTCGAGTGGATTGCTTGTGCGGATGGCCTCCTTTGCCCGATCCCAGGCGGCTCGCGACACGCCGATGGTTGCGCGTTCCCTTGCGCTGTCTTCAGTTTCTTCGGGTGGGTCTCCTAATCCTGCCATGCAGACCTGAGCCAGATATGGCTCGCGGGTCCTAGGAGTAGTTTGGAAAGCTTTCTTAACCCGAGAAGGTTCCTCTGTGGAGAGGGTATGGAAATTGCGGGTGTTGAGGCGGATAGATTCGCCGCTTTTCACTAAGTCGCGATCCACGTAGTTGGGCCGTGAGTCGACAACTCCTGGGCTTGAGATCGACTGCGAGCCCGATCCGTTGAGGTTGGAGTGCTCGGGGAACTGTAGAATTCCTTCTTTGTCAGCGTAGAACTGGAAGCTCCCGAACGTCAGGGTGATGCTCTTCTCCAATTCGCTAAACACCGGGCGTGATTCCGATGAGTGAGGGGTGACGATGACCGACCCGATGCGGATCGGATTGGTTGGAGTCGAAGTTCCGGGGCTCCAGCGTGAGTTGTTGGTCGATGAGGCCGAAGATGCCGGAGATCCAGCGCCCGCCGTTCCCACAGACGGCGCCAATTGTCGAATATGCATCTCAACAAGTCCCTCGGGTGAACCGATAGGGTTTCGAGTAAGAGAACGAGTAGGCGCTGGTGACAACCGTCGGCTAACAGGGGGCAAGATTTACCCAGTTTCGGGGCCCTCGTAGAGGTAAAACCCTTACTCCTGCTTCTGTCGATCTGTATTAACGAGTAGATCGGTTACAATGGGGGATGCTCAAGTCGAGAGTATGATCTCGATCTCAAGGCTCTGATGGTGCGGTATTTCTTGGTTCTCTCCCCGGTGGTTCCCCTGGCTTTCCATAGATAGCCAGGTCTCAAACCGTGCCCGGAGGGATACAAACCCTAACCCTAACTCGGTTACAGGTTTCCTTTCTTAACCCGCAAGGCTTTGCGGGTGGGCTTTGATTGGGCCTTCTAAAACAGTCCATGGCGTTTCCTTTGGAGCTTGGGCCTTAGACCGGGTAGGCTCACCCGATAGGCCTAGGATCCATCCCTTCGTCACCTCTAGTGAACTGTGGACCCCGGTCCATTTTCTCATACTGATCATACAACCACTGCAATTACTGTTTTCACACTGCTTCCACTATTTTCACACTGCTACTGCAGTTTTCACATTGTTCTCATACTGTTTTCCACACCATACATTTAACCTCTTTGTTATCAGCAAAACCGGTGAGATTGACAACCTCACTGCTTCGTTGGGGGCAAAGTGAATTAATTGTCACTAGTGGAAAGAGGGCCTTTTGTCCCGGGTCGTAAGGGCCAGTTGTCCCGGTTGTGCAACCGGGATGGGCTGGCCGGGACAAATGGCCCGTCCCATTGGTCCCGGTTGTGCCAGGACCCGGGATGGTAAGGATAGGCCACGTGGCGAACCTGGGCCAGGGATGTCGTCCCGGTTCGTTCAATGGACCGGGATGGATACTTTTTGACAAAAACAAATATAATTGTTCAGTTTTCGCGTCCAGGCCCCACGTTTTTTTGGGCTCCTGTCTCCCAATCCCGAGCCGGCCTCCCCTTCCCCAACCGCGTCCAGGCCCACGTCTTTTATTAAGCCCACTGGTCACATTTTTTTGTCAAAAGGGCCCACTGGCCCGCGTCTTTTATTATGGTCAGTCAACGGTTCGAAGGGCCCACTGGCCAGCATGGTCAGTCAATGGTTCGAAGGGGCCACTGGCCAGCGGCCGTTGGCTGGCTCGCCTGGTCCCTTAAATTAAGACTACAGGACGGTCAAAGGGCCAGTCGCCTCGTCTTCCCGCCCCGCCTCGGCTTCCCCGCGCCCCCACTTCCCCACGCGCCACGGTTGCAACCGCCGCCACGCCTCGGCTCCTGCCCGCATTCATGGCCGCCTGCAACCGCCGCCACGTCCAGGCCGCCGGTTGGCATGCCACGTCCAGCCCACCCCGGGTCCTTTTTAAAGGCCCCCCGCCGCCCGTACAACCCATTCACCCGGCCGCGCCCAAGGCAGACCAACCATAGCCACCATGTCCCGCTGGTTCGGCAGCGGCTCCGGCAAGCGCCCCAGGAATGAAGGCTCCTCGAGCGGCGCCGGCCGCGTCCCACCACCGCCGGCGGAGGCCTTCGGCTACGGCCCTGGAGGTGTCCGCCTCGGCGGGACGCCGCGCGTCCCCGCGCCACCTCCGGCTGCACGCCCGCCGCCCAGCGCCGCGCCCAAGGGCAAGCGGTTCCGCCGGTACGTCCGGGTGGACGAGGCCGAGTGGCACTGGAACAACGCCACGCCGGTGTTCTATGCCGACGTCCACCTCCCGGACGGGTGGCACCTGAACCCCCAGCGCATCCCTGTGCCGCCGGTCCCGACCGGCCAGGCGCTGCTCGAGGAGATCGACCGCCGGCGCGAGCTCCTGTCGGCCCACGTCCGCAGGGAGCGCGTGTACGCGCGCAGCTCCCCCTACTGGGGCGCCTGGCTCGAGCAGGAGCACGAGCAGCGCCGACGCTCCTACATCCCCGCCCCCCACGAGGTGGACGTCGAGGACTACCGCCGCCGCCGCTCGCCGGGAGAGGGAGCTGTGGCTCCTCGAGGACATCCCGGAGGACTTCTCCGGGGAGGAGGACCCCGTGCTCCGGGCCGCCATGGAGGATGCCTGCGAGGCCTCCCGCCGCTCACTCGTCGAGGACGAGATCAAGCGGTGGGAGCGGGTCGTGGCCGCCGCCCGCGCCGACGCTGCCGCCATGCCGCCGCCGCCCCCCGAGCCTACCCCCTGGTGGCACGCGCTCTACGCCGAGTATGAGGCGTCCGAGGACCAGCCGCCGCCGCAGCCGCTCCCCCCCCGGGCTGGAGTACGGCATGTCCTGGGCCTGGACCGGCGGCGTTTGGGCGCCGGGGTCGCCGGAACAGGAGGAGGAGCTGCCCCCTCCGCCGCCGCCGCCGCCGCCGCAGGAGGTGCTGCCCCCGCCACCGCCGCTGCCCCCGCCACCGCCGTACGCGCCTCCGATGCCCCCGATGCCTGCACCCCCGGCCCAGGCGCGCCTGCCCACCTGTGGCAGCCGCCCCCTACCAAGAAATCTCTCCGACGAGGAGGACTAGTAGATCGGCCGGTCGCCTGTGGCCGCGCCGCCGCCCCCTATTCTATGTAAGCAAGGCCCCTATCTACCCCCAAGAAACGGCCGGCCGCCTGTGGCCGCGCCGCCGCCCCTTTATGCAAGTACGGCCGGCCGCCTGTGGCCGCGCCGCCCCCTATCTATGTAAGCAAGGCCCCTGGCCTTTTTTTAATATAAGTTGTGTGCCCCCTATTCTACCGTGTCCCTAGCCCATACCCGCCGGCGGTCCGCCGGCGGGATCTGACTACTCGTTCCCGCCTCCGGCAGGGCTTCGCCCAGCCATGTCCACTCGTACCTGTCCCTGGGGTGTTCGTTCGGCCTGGAGAGAGGGCCGCGATTTTTATACACCTGGGCCTCTAGTCCCGGCCCGTGCAACCAACCGAGACTAGAGCCCCTTTGGTCCCGGTTGGTACCACGGCCCGGGACCAAAAACAAATTTTGAATTTCGGTGGCACCCCTGCGCGCCCAAAAATTTTTAGCGCCAAAATTTGAAAAGGGTTAAGTTTGCACATTAACAACTTCTATACTTTCAAATTTGACAAAAATTCCAACATGAAAAATGCTAGAATTTGCAAAACTAATTTAAATCCATTTTTCGTTTAACTAAATAATTATTCTAACTATAGAAACTATTAATTATTTTTTCATTTGTATATAATTTGAATATAAAAATATTACAATTTTTGATTTCTCTCGTGATCTTCCAAATTCAAAGCGAGTTGTACCTTATTGACACGGTGAATTTGAGATCTTCGTCTACAACAGAAAAACCATAGTTTTCCTTCGAAGTTTTACTCTGCGCATCCACACGTATTTTCTCTTTATTCCGACCCCCGCTTGAAAACATAGTAACTTCCGTGTACGCTATCATTAGTGAGAGACTTCATGTCGGCAATCTCAATTAAAGTGCCAGTTTGTGTCTGATCCCACCAACCCCTCAAAATCCTCCTATTAACTTCACCTATCTCAACTCAAATCACTGTCTTCATGTGGATGCCAAGCCTGTGCAAAGCTATCTCTCCTCCTCCAATACCGGAGAATAAGGACACCACATTAACACCATTGGGAAACATGTTCTTCAACACCGACAAGTGGCAACCCACAGTATCAATTTGGAATGAATTGCATTCCGTGTACGCTATCATTACTGAGAGACTTCACGTCGGCAATCTCAATTAAAGTGCCAGTTTGTGTCTGATCCCACCAACCCCTCAAAATCCTCCTATTAACTTCACATATCTCAACTCAAATCACTGTCTTCATGTGGATGCCAAGCCTGTGCAAAGCTATCTCCTCTCCTCCAAGAATAAGGACACCACATTAACACCATTGGGAAACATGTTCTTCAACACCGACAAGTGGCAACCCACAGTATCAATTTGGAATGAATTGCATTCCGTGTACGCTATCATTACTGAGAGACTTCACGTCGGCAATCTCAATTAAAGTGCCAGTTTATGATCCTGTAACATGTTGTCCAGCTTCAACCTCTCCAATTTATTTTCACAGTCTTCCCTTGCATCAGCAATAACTCGGCCAAGATCATCATCGGGCTCTTCTGATGCCTGTTCTTGATCACCTCCTTCTTCTGCATTCTCTTCCATTGCAGTATCGTCGTATTCAGGGAACAAAGGATCTTCTTCTTCTTCTTCATCGTCTTCCATCACAACCCCTCTTTCTCCATGCTTGGTCCAGCAATTATAGCTGGGCATGAAACCTCTCCGAAGTAGATGGCCGTGAAGGATTCTTTCGGAAGAATGTTCTCTGACGTTCCGACAATCAACACATGGGCAACACATGAAGCCATTATCTTTGTTCGCCTGAGCTACAGCAAGAAATGCATTCAGGCCTGCCATATACTCGGAGGTGCGTCGGTCACCGTACATCCATCGCTGCCGTGCATCCATCTGCATCATATAATTAAGTTTATCAAAATACATATTAATACAGAGATGACCACAGTACATCGACAAATAATACTTTTTTATGTATCAGTTACATATGAAAAAGATAATTTGTTAACCTCGGTCGAAGATACCATTTTCAGTGAGCTTGTGTGCGTCTCGGGAATTTCGTCGAACACCTCGTGTGCATAGTAAAAAAAACACACTAACACCACACTCTCTCACACCTCCAAGCAAAAGAAAAAGATGGAAGGAGGGGGGCTGAGGCAGTATATATAGGGGAAGGGGGCATTGGTCCCGGTTCGTGGACTGAACCGGGACAACAGGTCATGCGCGTGCCACGTGGCCTGTGGCTAGGCATTGGTCCCGGTCCGTGGCATGAGCCGGGACCGATATGCCCCCCACGAACCGGGACCAATGCGCCCAGGCGATTCCTGTTGCCCCGGGCGCACGAACCGGGACCAATGCAGGGCATTTGTCCCAGATTTGGTTGCAACCGGGACAGCTGCCCCCCGGCCCCCTGGACGAGAGGGGCTGTTTCCACTAATGTGTGTTGTGTGGGTTCCACGTTGCTGCTGAACCGGTAGTGCGCCCTGCCACCTCAGCTGCATCAACCTTTGGAAGTTGCTTCTTTCTCCTACTGGTCGATTCAACCTTGGTTTTTTCTAAGGGAAAACTTGCTGCTGTGCTCTTCACACCTTCCTCTTGGGGTCTCCCAACGAGTGCAAGACCTGCACCATCAAGCATTTTTCTGGTGCCGTTGCCAGGGAGGAAGAGAATTTCTGCAAAGGGAGTCTCTCACTTCCAATCTATTTACTTTGTTTTAGTTTTGTTTAGTGTATTTTATTTTCTCTTGTTTGCTTCTCTTTATCAAAAACACACAATTTTTTCTTAGTTCTTATTCTAGTTGTTTAGTTGTTGTTTTTATCCTGTTTTTTTTCTTGCTAAAATGAATATCCCCGTGAACACTAAGTTGTGTGACTTCACTAGCACAATAAACAATGATTTCATTAGAACACCTATTGCTCCACCTGCTCGTACTGCTGATTTTTATGAGATAAAGCATGCCCTGTTAAATCTTGTTATGAGAGAGCAATTTTCTGGTGTTAGTAATGATAATGCTGCTGCCCATCTTAATAATTTTGTTGAATAATGTGAGATGCAAAAAATATAAAGATATAGATGGAGATATTATTGAACTGAAATTGTTTCCTTTCTCTTTTAGAGGAAGACCTAAAGAATGGTTGCTATATTTGCCTAGAAATAGTATTGATTCTTGGACTAAATGTAAAGATTATTTGATTGGAAAATATTAGCCTCCTGCTAAGATTATATCTTTGAGAAGTAGCATTATGAATTTTAAGAAATTTGATAATGAGCATGTTGCTAAAGCTTGGGAAAGAATGAAATATTTAGTAAAGAATTGTCCCACTCATGGACTGCCTACTTGGATGATCATCCATACCTTTTATGCAGGTCTGAATTTTTCTTCAAGAAACCTTCTGGATTTAGCTACTGGAGGAACCTTTATGTCCATGACTATGGGGGCAGCAACAACGCTTCTTGATGATATGATGGTAAATTATTTTGAATGGCACACTGAGAGAGCTACAACAAGTAATAAGGTAAATTATGTTGATGAAACCTCCTCTTTGAGTGAGAGCCTTGATGCTGTTATGTCTATGCTTGTGAATGACCATGCTCCTATTTATCCAAACAATGTTCATTTAGCCTCTTTGGTTTCTCAAGGAGAGTAGGTTGATGTGAACTTCATTAAAAATAATATAGGAATTATAGGCCATATCCTCCTAATAATAATAATAATAATGGTTATGTCAATTCCTATGGCAATTCCTACAACAACAATAAAAGTGTACCCTCTGATCTTGAGAACATGTTTAAGAATTTTATTATTACACAACCAACTTTTAATAAATCTATTGAGGAAAAGTTTGGCAAAATTGATGTTCTTGTTTCTAAAGTTGATAGCCTGGGTCTTTATATTGATTTTCTGAAACTAAAGATTATGCCTTATGATGTTAAATAAAGCAAAACTTTGAATGCCATTCAAATTCGAATTTATGACAGTGTTAGGATGTTAGCTGAATTGCATGCTAGATGGGAAAGAGAAGATGAAATAGGTAGAAAGAACAATATAGCTAATGTTTGCACCATTACCACCACTAGTAAAACTGAAGCTTCTCATGCTAGTAAACCTTCTGCTATCAATGGTAAAGTAATTCGTGTTGGCAATACTCTCACTTCTGCTATTAAAAGTTCAAAACTGCCTGAAACTGCTAAAACTGTTCCTAATAAAAGTGCTGAAATTTTTAGAAACATGGGAGAGAATGGTCCCGTTACCTTTGATAAAAAAGATCTTGACTTTGATTATTGAAACATAACTGAAGTTATTAAGTTCCTACAAAAGATTTCTAGTTGTCGCAATGCTAATACTATGAATACGGCTTTCACAAAACATATTACAAATGCTCTCATGCAAATTAGAGAGGATGAATTAAGGTGTGAAGCCTCTATCCCTAGGAAGTTAGATGATGGTTGGGAACCCATCATTAAAATGAAGGTGAATGATTTTGATTGTAATTCTCTATATGATCTTGGTGCTAGTATCTCCGTTATTCCTAAAAAACTTTATGATATGCTTGATTTGCCACCTTTGGAGCACTGTTATTTGGATATTCGTGTTATTGATAATGTTAGAAAGAAACCTTTGGGGAGAGTTGATGATGTTCTTATTATGGGTTAATAATAACCTAGTCCCCGTTGATTTTCTTGTTATGAATATTGAATGCAATGCTTCTTAACCAATTTTTTTGGGAAGACCTTTTCTTAGAACCGTTGGTGTTGTTATTGATATGAAAGATGGGAATATGAAATATCAATTCCCACTCAAGAAAGGTATGGAACACTTTCCTAAAAATAGAATGAACTTTCCTTTTGATTCTATTATTCGAACAAATTACAATTTGGGTGCTTCTTTACTTGAAAACACTTGATTCCATTTTTCCGAGCCTAGCTAAAATGCGTTAAAGAAAAACACTTCTTGGGAGATAACCCATGGTTTTATTTTTGCTTTGTTTTCATCTGTTTTCTTTGAGTCAAGGGATTGTATAATTCTATAGCAACTCCTTTGTATCTTTATTTTCATGTATTAGTTGTGCCAAGTAAAGTTTCTAGCGAATGTTGCAGTTGGTTTTGGATTTCTGCGCAGGAAACATATTTCTGCTGTCAACCGTAAAAAATCGTATAATTTACAGAAAGATCAAAATGACCGGAAATTGTTTGTGCTTATTCTTGAGCTAATTCCGAAACTTTTTTGTTATTTATGTTTTTCGATGTGAGAAACTTAAGTGCCCCCAAAAAATTCGTCATTACAGACTGTTCTGGTTTTGGCAGATTCTGCCATTTTTCTTGCATTTGCTATTTTACTATGTCAAGTGGATTTCCTTGCTTCACGAAACATCAGTGGCTGTATCTAATTTTTAAAATTATCAATAACACTTGTTCCCATTCAGAACCCATTGTTTTTTGATTGTTGCACTAACCCTCTAATGCGAATTACTTTGAGTGTGGTGTGAAGGAAGTTTTCAACGGTCACGAGAAGAGGGTGATATAATGTGATCAAGAAGAGTGCAAAGCCAAAGTTTGGGGATTCCCCCATGTTCCATCCCAGCAAATTCTAAGAAGACTCGAGAGTCTAAGCTTGGGGATTCCCAAGGCATCTCCTTCTTCATCAACAATTTATCAGGTCACTCTTCTAGTGAAACTATATTTTTATTCGGGCACATCATATGAAATTTACTTGGAACGTATGTTTGTTTTTATTTTGTTTTCCTTTGTTTTTCTTGATGCAATAATATTGTTGGAACCTAGCATTCCTTGTTTGGGAGAGATACACGCTCCGCTTTTTCATATGAATACTTGTTATGCTCGTATTCTTAGTTTTTCTTCTAGCTGCTGCAAAATTCCTTTTTAGCTCCTGTTTTTCTTGCATCTCTTATTCAGAGCTGTTAGTTTTAGTAGAGTTATGTTAGTAATCTCTTGTTTCATTTCTGTATCTCTTGGAGAGTTTTTGTTTAGTATAAATTGCTTGGTGTTGGAAAGCAGTAGTATAGTTTTCGTGCTTATAACGGTGCAAATAGAAGCTTGTATAGACTGTGGTTAGAATTTTTCATAGCATGCTAGATGCTATTTTAATTCTAAGCCTACTGGTTATTTTTGTAGTATGATTTGTCTCAAATAGCTGAGAGTGTTTAATGTTCTATTGAAAGAATCATGAGTTGTTGTTGTCATATTGAAGCATAAATTTGTGGTGTTCTCCTTTGAATGTTTTATTTGGTTGACTTGGCGCATGCTTACACCATGTTTATGACTACAAACCAGTCACTTATAGCCTCTATGATCATTTAGTTTTTGACTTGTAGTAACACTTATGCTTTGATTAATGATTTTGTCGCTATGCATGATTATGGCGATTATTTCTCTCTTGATTTGTCGCTCCCAGTCTTTTGCTAGCCTCCACCTGTACTGAGTATGAGTTCTACTCGTGCATCTAACTTTCAAAAAACAAAATTTTCCAAATGTGTCCACCATACCTATCTACATGTGCTATTTAACCGCCACTCCAAAGTAAATTGCTCATGTGTTACCTTTAAAACTTTCAAAATTACTCATGTTTTGTGCTCCTGTTTTAGCTCATGAGGATGTAAATAGAGAATCTTTATCTCACTTGTTCATTGGACTTTCACACCCTGGACTAGTGGCTTCATCCGCTTATCCCATTGATAGAAGAGCTGGCAGCGGGGTGCCCAGCCCCAAACTTAATACAACAAATTCTCTTCACTATTTTTGCCTCTGATTTATCAGTCAAAGCATAATTGTGTAAACAAAAGAGATGCGTCCTTCTATGGGAGCCGCTCTTGTGAAGTCTAGTTGGCTTGTGACATACCGTATTTTCAGTTTACCATTCGTTGACATAAGCATACACCTCTCTAAAAAAATGTTTTCAATACCTTTGTTTAACAAAATAAAAAAGCTCTAGCACACGAGTGATCCCTGCTTCCCTCTGCGAAGGGCCTTTCTTTTACTTTTATGTTGAGTCCCATCTTCTAACTTTATGCACAGTTGAGAGAGCATAGTGGCCATTCTGAGTTTAATGTGCATTTGTCCCAGAAACATTATTAATTGATTCATGATGTGTTATTATTTGTTCTCAAATTATTTGGTCTAGTCTTCCTCTTAAACTTTGAAGGTGTCCTGCCATTTATGTTTTTCCCCACTGTTAAGGACAATCGAAATATCACTTTGCTATGTTTTCTCTATGCTTGAAAAAAACGTATAACTTTTGAGTGCATTATTATTCATGATCTTTTATTTGTGTTACTTTTCGTGATGCAAAGTGATTGCTATGTTTCATTGTTAAAACTATATCTATCATGCTTGTGTTTAAAGTACTATGATCTCAACTATGCTTATGCTTTTACAATTTTGATGATCAAGTTTATGTTGGTAGCATATCACCACAGAAATTATGTGTTTTTATCGTTTACCTACTCGAGGACGAGTAGGAACTAACCTTGGGGATGTTGATACGTCATAAACGTATCCTTAATTTCTGATGTTCCATATTGTTTTCAAGCCATTTTCTACATGTTTTCCTTACACTTTATGTCATTTTTCTCGATTTCCTGGGACTAACCTATTGACAAGATGCCACAACGCCAGTTCCTGTTTTCTGCTGTTTTAGTTTCAGAAAAGTTGTTCTGGAAATATTCTCGGAATCGGAAAATTAGAAACTCGGAAGTCTTAGAATTACCGAAGGTTACACGGAGTCCCGAAGAGACCCGGAGGGGGACAACACCATGAGGCGGCGCGCCCCCTGGCCGCGCCATGGGGTGGTGTGGGCCCCTCGGGCACGCGCCACCATCGCCCTTTCGCCAATTTATTCCCTCGATGTGTGAACCCTAAAAATATGCTACTTTTCCATGAAAAACACCCGAGGTCGCCGTCATCGTCAACCCGAGATCGGGAGGGTTCTGGAGTTCTCCCCGGCACCCTGCCGGGAGGGGAAATCATCATCGGAGGGCTCTACAGCACCATGCCCGCCTCCGGAGTGATGCGTGACTAGTTCATACTTGGACTACGGGTCCATAGAAGTAGCTATATGGATTTTCTCTCCGCTTTATGCCTCATGTTTAGATCTCGTGAGCTACCCTACATGATCGAGATCATCTTATTGTAATGCTACATGTTGTGTTTGCTGGGATCCGATGATTATTGAATGCTATGTCTCTTGATTATCAATCTATCATGTTGTCTTCATGTGTATGTTATTTATGATCTTGCATGCTCTCCGTTGTTAGTAGATGCTTATTTATCCTCGATAGCGGGTTCATGCCTCCTTTGCATCTGTGCTCGAGTGATAGAAACGTGACAGATGGAGGATGTGTTGTTGCCATTAGGGAGAAAACAACGATGTTTACATTGTTAACATTACACACTTTGCTTACTGCGATTATCTGTTGCTTGCAACTTAATACCCAAGGTTTGTTCGGATGATGTTCTGAGGGTGGATTATTTATCATATATGCAGTTGGATGACGGTCTATGAGTCTTGTTGTAATGCCCGCATGAATCACATAGTAATCATCATGCCATGCATGTTTCATTATCTATCAATTTCTCAACTGTAATTTGTTCACCGCACTTGTTAGCTATCTTTTATGGAGAGACACCTCTAGTGAACTGTGGACCCCGGTCCATTTTCTCATACTGATAATTCAACCACTGCAATTACTGTTTTCACACTTCTTCCACTGTTTTCACACTGCTACTATTGTTTTCACATTGTTCTCATATTGTTTTTACACCATACATTTAACCTCTTTGTTATCAGCAAAACCAGTGTGATTGTCAACCTCACTGCTTCGTTGGGGCAAAGTGAATTGATTGTGTTGTGTAGGTTCCATGTTGCTGTTGAACCGGTAGTGCGCTCTGCCACCTCAGCTGCATCAACGTTCGGAAGTTGCTTTTTTCTCCTACTGGTCGATTCAATCTTGGTTTCTTTTCTGAGGGAAAACTTGCTGATGTGCTCTTCACACCTTCCTGTTGGGGTCTCCCAACGAGTGCAAGACCTGCACCATCAGCCAGATGTAATTTATTTACCCAACATGTTTCCTTTTTTTTATGTTTGAAGAGACACCACTAGGGCTGGGCATTCGGTTCTTTTAACCTTTTCGGTTTGGCTTTTCGGGTTTTCTAATAATTCAGTTTTATAAAGTGACACACAAATTAACCTAAGATTTTTAAGGAACCGATAATTCGATTATTTAAAAATTCGGTTCGGCTTTTGGTTTAACCGAATTAACCGAGATTGTAACATGCAGAAAATTTAAATCAAGAATTAGATAGAAAAAAATGACTGGATAGGGCGTGGTTGTATGGGGCTGTTGTGAAAATCCTTGAACATAGTGTCGTGGCAGCTAGTATTACACGACATGTGGATGAATATGTCTTTGTTTCATAAGAGAAAGCAATAAATAAGATTTAGATGGAGATCGTGTTGACGATAGATATTTTTAATGGGATAACTGATTTATTACCCTAGATATATATTGTCGCATGATCTTGAATATTTGATTACATAATGAATCGGTCCTTTCAGTCAGTTCGGCTAACATGGACTAGAAACCGAACTAGCCGATATAATTTCGGTTTTCTAAAGTTGGGAACCGATATATGGACCAAAAATCGAATTAACCTTATATTTCGGTTTGTTCGGTTCGGTTTCGGTTTGGGTTTGGTTTCTCGGTTTTTTATGCCCACCCCTAGAGACCACTAGTGAAATTATGTCCCCGGTCCGTTCTTTTACATCGATTACCCTTGATACATTTTTACTATTATTGCCTTCATCCGTACTTTTCATACTACACATCGTGGCATCATTCCTTTAACGTTGGGGCAAAGGAGGGTTATGTGTTATGTGTAGATCCACTACAAACCTTGCCGGAGATGTTGCAATCCGACTTGTTCGATTACCTAGATCTCGTCACTAGGAGAAACTTGCTGCTACGTCGGTTTACGCCTTCCACCCGGGGTTCCCAACGGGTGTTGATTGCATATAAGCCATTCGCTGGTCGCTGGTGAAGCTCTCCGACCAGCTTGGGGGAAACCGAGAGGGATGGTCTTTAGTTCAGTGGGCGACAACATGTTTGTTGCAAAATTTAAAGGAGAGAGAGATAGAGAAATATCTGGGAGGGAGGCCCATGTATGGTGGGCAAGCATGTTGTGGTGTTGGAGTTGTTCAATGTGAGATTGAGACCATCGGATCTGAAGTTTGACAGGCTACGCATTTGGGCTCGTGTTGTTAATTTTCCTTTCAACCTACGCTATTAGTATTACCCATGGCCAGAAAGGATTGCAAAATTGACACATTATCGGACACCTTCGAGGAGGACCCCAAGTTTGGGGTGACTCTCGGGAGTGCCGGACACATTTCGGCTCGGACGGGACACTTGTGTTTGGGGGTGCCGTTGGTGCCTTTTTTGTGCCCGGTCCGCTCCCCAATAAACTTTTGAGGGGCTATTTGGAGGGTGCAAGCGGAGATGCCAAGCTACCGATCATATATACCGGAGCGTAAGAACGGTTGACGTGCAGGTTGTGACCTGCCGCTTGTTGTTGAACTACCAGTCTGATTTGTACATTACATGCGGATTCTTTGGCTCCAAGCCTGTAAATAGTAGTCGTATATTTTTTCAGCGATATGTTTCTTTTTTATCCTTACCATAGTTGACACTTTGAGTTTGTCTTCTTTCTAGGTTATAGCTACAAGTCTCTGGTTAGACGATGGTTTGGTGCCCGCTAGCTCTTCCTGAAGCCCACGGAACCTTTGTTGGAACAACCGGTACCAGGACGCGAGGATGCACAGGTGTGCATGTTGACCCAGCTGATATCCCGAGTAGCTAGCCATTCATTAATTGGGCACTTTGTAACCGTGAAACGGTAGCATATTTTCTTTGGCAGAAAACCCTACCTGACGTTTCACTCTCAGGCGACACACCACACCAGGGGCGATAACCATAGCAGACGGATAGAGCCCGGCGTCGCCGCGCCTCCTCACCGTTGACGTTGCCGACGACGGCGATCGAGGTCTCTTGCGGTGTGCTTGCCTCAAGCGTATAGGTCATGGTGGTGGTCGGCCGGGGGCTGTTTGAGCTAGAACCCTAGCTGCGCGCGGAGAGGGAATTGATAGTGATGGTATACCTGTAATTCCGATGTGGCGATGTCGTACGATTAAGGATGGGTGGGTGCCACCAAGACTGTTGATGTCTCGTGTGTAATCATCAAAGGTGATGGGGCGGCTACCGTTGCGCCACGTACGTCGTCTCCATGCGCGCGTGGGTAGCTGGTGACCGAAATCAGAGCGGTAGGCCATGGCTAAGACGTAATGCTTTGGTTAATTCCAAGTTTGTTGTTGTTGTCGTCGTTGTGCCTATATGACCCCAGGTGTCAGCGCCACAAAGACAGTAGAGGAGATCGATCGTGTATTCGTGCTGCTCATTTGATGGCTGTGCCTCCACCCGATCTCGGGCACTGGGAACTGGTAGGCAGCACATGATGCCGACCACAAGTCCACAACTAACAAAAACGCAGGCAGCATATGCAGTGCGCGTGTGCACGTGCATGCGTAGCTCGTCCGTTCGGTACAGCTGATGACCGGCCGGTCGTCCTGCTGTTACTTCCGGTCAACAGGGATCCCCATAGGAAATGTAGGTCGACCCTCGCATGCATATATATGCCATTGCCACTCAGGCCTCATCTTCTCCGCCTCCTGCTGAGACGAGCTAGGTAACAATGAGGGAGCCATGGCCACGGCGCAGCGTGAGGCAGTTGAAGACGAGGCACGGCCAGGGCCAGCAGTGGCGCCGCCGACCGAACCACAGCGGCGCGGGAGACGCCATGCTGCTCGTCCCGGGACAACTGACCACTGCCAGCAGCAGTGATGCCAAGGGTAAGGGAGCTGTTGCCGGGACGAGGAGCTTCTCCGGGGACGAGAAGGACCTCCTCCTCAGGCTGCACGCTTTGCTCGGAGACCGGTACGTAACCACACGTGCTGCTGCATCCCATGCCCGATCCAGCCACTGCGATCCACGACGTGTGTCCACCTTCTTTCGTGTCGATCTAGTAAACTGCGTACATGCAGCGGTCTCTGAAATCAAGATTCTAAAATCCGCTAATAGCCGGCTGTCGCCCTATTAGCCCATAATTAGCCCTTAGTTTAACCACTAAATTTTCTATTATCTTATTTTTCTTGTATTCTTCTTTTCTGAATTTCTGTTCGTTTTGATAACATATAATTTATGAGTTGAATACTTGTTTGCGTTGAACAGCTGAATGAGTTGTAGTCTGAATCTTATTTAACTCATATTTTCACACTTTTCTTGGCAAAAAATGACTAAAATTTCCACTGTTTTTGAAAAACGCTAAGTGGATTAGCCTGCTCTGTCCCGGCTATAGCCCTTCTTAGCTTCTGAAAATGTCACAACAATATACAATAGCCGGCTATTTTAAACTATGTCACATGCTATTCACAGAACATTTTAATCTTGCAGGAATTTTGATCTTCGAGATCGAGAAATAATTGTACGCATAGACCCTGTTTGGTCCCAGTTGCAAATACGAGTCCCTTACTTTGAACTGCTCGGTGTTGCCATTGCTTCATCTTACTTTGTCAAGGCTGATTAGATAAATCCCTTACTTGTATAATCTCTTTCAGTTTATTCCATTGCTTAGCAATATCTATCCACAATGTTCTCATGAACCTTATGCAGCTACATCAACCTTCTTTCACCTTCTTCACGATAACTAGTTTGGAACAGTAGCATTGCACAGCCTGGGGAACAAGACAGCCAATCAGGAGCAATTCACCCATCAGTTCTCACAAAACAAAGCCTTAGCTATGTCTTTTGTCAATTTCTTGCCAAAATTTTAAACTAAGGTTGATGCCTATCGCACTTTGCCAGAAGTGTGAACTGTCGGGCCCAACAGTATCCTAGAATGAACATCGAAGTACTGAATTTTTTTTTTAACCACACTTCATTCTAGGTTCCTTCGATATTTTCCAACTTCCATAACTATATGCAAAAGAAACTCTCATTCAGAGTTGCCAAATCAAGTACTCCTAGACCACCACAGCTTTTAGGGAAACATATAGTTTGCCAATTAGTTAAATGGTATCTTTTATTATCATACACTTCATTCGACATCAAGTTTATTCAATGCGATTAATCCATTTTCTTAATCTCTCCTTTGATGACTCCAGGAAAGAGAGTACATAGAGACGGACACTACACATGCAAGCATTAACAAGAGTAACTCTACCCCCTAAACATAACATATTACCTTTCCATCCTAATTATTTTTACCATCTTCTCTTCAACTAGGACCCATTGAAATCAGGCAACCTCTTTTCAATCTATTGGCAGTTATAGTTATTTGAAGGGGAGCTTACTAAGAAGGGCAAGTGAAGATTTAACTATATTGTTGCTCCCTGTTATAGAAAATTATTGTCGACCATTAATCATGCTCAACGATGCACAAAATTAACTTGAAGCTTCTTGAATTGACTAACTCAGCTACCAAAATTAGAATGGTGCCATATGCATACAGTAGTATAGAAAGACCTTTTGAACCTATCTGCGGACATAAGTCTTGGCCAATGTTTCCACACAATTAGGGAGTAAAGTGTTGGAATCTCGAAAATGGAACAACAATTTATTCTACACAGATGTAGTAATCCTAGAAATAGATAAATGATAAATAGTAGACTTCATTAACAGAATTCTATCGAACCGTGAGAAATTATAAAAGTAAATTGTTTTCATGTCATTGTGTTTAGATACCAGTTGGGGTACATGCATGCTCTAGAAATTCTACCAACATTTTTTTACTCCTTTGTTCAAACTAGGGTAACATAAAATTGTATTCCACACTAAAATATGTTTTTGTTTGTTTATCTATGGTGGCCACATAATCTAGTTGATGAACTAGTAAGAATTCAACTGCATAAGGTACATGCACATTATTTAGTAAAAGGGTCTCTATATAGGATACTACGAAAGCAAGACATTTCACTCTATTGTGCTCCAAAGATATTATACACTCTAGGTGTTTTTTACATATCCTACACATAGATGTAGCTTTAATTTTCTGTACTTCACCACTACCTATGCTAGATTCTATTAGATTCCAAATTATGCTTGTAATTTCATCAAATCTAGGGATATTATTGTTAGCGATTTCATGTATATCTAGCAAGTACACTCAAATGTTTACACTCCTAAAAAATTTATTAGCATATTTTTCATGTTATCATTTTTTTAGATTCTCAATCATATCATAGACGTTTATACTGGGCAGTACATTACCACTCAGTTCTTCAAATGGAATAGCTTTACCAATAGGGAGCAACATACGAACGGTCTAACCCTAAATAGTACTCTAAATTATCAACAAATTTCAAGGACAAGAAAAGAATTTGTAATTAGTGTGGGAAAGAGTCGTAGAAATGTAGAAACTAGAATAAATAGTTTTATTTTGTACCCAAATCTCTATTTATATAGACATGTATCTTTGTGGATAGAGGTAAAGATGCATGTCCTTATAAATTGAAATATACAAACAAACGTGCACTTTTTGACGACTACTGCTATTTCCTACACTTTTTCAAGGAAACATCGTTTTTCAATTTTGACTGAATTGGTTGAAGCATAGACACGCAAGCAGAGCGGAAAAGGTCATATCTTCATAGAGCAGTTGACTATAAGTATAAGGGCATGTACAATGGTAGAGAAGCCACACCTTCTCTTAGCTATCCATGTCATCAAGAGAAGGCAAAATATATAATTTATACAATGCTAAGGGAAGACTGACATCACCCCATTATACATGCCCTAAGGCTCCTTCCTTGAGGAGAAGGCAGTCTCTCCGGGGAAACATGGCCCAATTTCTATTCTTTATTTTCACATGCGAAACAATTGGGAATAAAGCAGACAATGAATTTCAAATGTAAAAAAAGGTCTAGAAGACTTATTCTTTCTTTTAAGGAGGATTAAAAAATATAAAGGATTTTATTTATTTATTATGTGTTATTTCATAGCAAAAGCACCATACTAGGTGTGGAATCAGAATTTTGATCACCTCTGGTTCCTTTGCTCTTTTTATGAGCACTCCACCCATGCTCATGCGCTTCTTCAGGTTATTTTTTGTACGACATTGTATAATATAGTACGCCCACGATCTTATGAGTTATTTTACTATAACTATATTGCTAAAAGTGTCATGTTGAAAAGTTAATTTTTTTAGAAATGGGAGCCATGTTGAAAAGTTAATGGGTGTACCTACGCCCGTCTCATTCACAACTTTTTCTTCCTGCATTGTGTACATGTTCATCATATTCTCTTGGTGATGAATAACTTTGCTATTGGTTTTCCCGATTGATATATCCAGGTGGCCCCTCATCGCCGGGAGGCTGCCGGGAAGGACCGGCGAGGAGGTCAAGGCATACTGGGAGTCACTGATGACGACAACAAAGATGAAGCGTGCCGACCACGACAACCATCGTGTGCTATTACAGGCTTTCCTAGAGTATGACGACGAAGGACACTGTTCCTTCCACAACAACGGGAGCGATGTTCCTGCTAGTGATGACGGTGGAATGTCGGATGCCGGCAGTAGCAGCAGAACCGATGGAGCTTGCGGAAGAACCGTTTGTGCCTCACTGAAGTGAAACCGGAGGTGGCCCTCTCTACGCCGTCGCAATGCAATTAATGCGTCTAATTAATTAGATCTATACAAAGGAGAGATTCATGGCTCAGTAGACGACGGTCTAAATGGTATTTCTGGACCTCACTGAACTGATATATATTTTCTTAAATTATGATTATTTTCTAATAAAATTAATTTTCACTTCACCAGTAGACGGTCTAAATGGTATTTCTTGTCCTCAGTGAAATGATATATAAGGCGATACATATTGGATTCTACTGGATTATGCATGCTGGATAAGTGTGTCTGTAACTATGTGTATGACAATTCCTCACAAGTTTGAACCCGTTAATTACTTGTATGATAATAGGTTCAGCCGCTACTACATATATGGATCAGTAGCTCCGATCGATTGGTGGATGGATGCATATGTATCCCTGGTCACTGTCAGTCAAGCAAGCAGGCCCTTGTCCTGGAAGCTCTTGATGCAGTCGTCGAACATCTGGAGGATGGAGAGGAATGGCGGGAACCCGAGCGCCTCCATCTTGCTCGTGTCCATCTTGTGCGCCCGGTCATCCCCCTTACCGCTGCTGCACCTGCTCCAGGTCACCGGCCGGGATCGATGAGTGCATATCAGCAAGTAGTGTAGTAGTAGGTGGCTAGCTAGGATCTTACTCGGTGGGGATGGGGTACTGCGGGTACCGCCCCCGGAGCTCCCGGAGCACCTCGGACCAGTGAGCGACGTCGCCGGAGCAGATGAGCCGCCCGGAGGCCCTGCCGTCCTCCATGGCCAGGACGTGCGCCAGCACCACGTCGTCCACGTGCACGAACCCGATGGTGGTGTTGGGGTACTTGCCCAGGTCGCCCCTCAGCAGCGCCAGCACCACCAGCGCGGTGCTGGTGGGCGCCGCCCGCCCCAGCACGGGCCCGACCACGAACGACGGGTTCACCACCACCAGGTCCAGCGCGTGCTGCTTGGCGAGGCGCCACGCCTCCTTCTCGGCCACTGTCTTGGCGTACGCGTACCAGAGCCCGTACGTGCGGCAGTACTCCGCGTCGCTCCAGTGCGACTCGTTCAGCGACGGCGGAGCGCCGCCGTGCTGGCCGTGGTGGTGGCGGTAGCGGACGCAGGAGCAGGAGGAGGTGAACACGATGCGGCGCGGCGGAGGGGTTGCCCTGGCGCAGGAGCGGAGCACGTTGACGGCGCCCTTCACGATGGGGTCCACCAGCTTCTCCTGCGCGTCCTTGCCGTCCTTGTAGGAGACGACCACGGGGGACGCGGTGTGGAAGACGCCGTCGACGCCGCTCACGGCCGCGTCGAAGGAGCCCTCCACGAGCAAGTCGGCGCGGACCAGCTGGAGGCGCTCCTCGGCGCCCTCTAGGTCCCACAGGAACCCGACCTTGGCGGAGTCGGAGGGGTCCCGCACCGTGGCGCGCACCGTGTGGCCGGCGGCGAGCAGCGCCCGGATCAGGTGCGACGCGATGAACCCCGTCCCTCCGGTCACGCAGTACTCCGGCATCTCGACCGGCCGGCCGGGCGATCGTCTGCCTGCCTTCCGGCCGATCGATCTGTACGTACTACGGGTAGTGTTTCCGAACTGTGTTTGGAACTTGCGGTCGATGGGTACGAATTTATACTCTATTTTCTCGATCGATCTCATCAGGAGAAAGAAGATGGTGGATCAGTTAGCACAAAATGCAACGCAAATGTGGCGCGGTGAAGTTCGGTTTGGATTAGGTTGATCATCTTCTTGCAGCAACATGCGTGCATGGGCTATTATTGTTCATCAAAATCATTTCTTTATTCAGAAACAGCAGGACAGCACATATGCATGCATGTACAGCAGTATGAGCCAGCCTAAATTCTCATTGAGCGAAGAATGTGTTGTCTTCATCGGTTGGATGATGATACATTGCTGCAGCTCTATGGAGGTGGGACGCTAGTACAAAATATCACATTAGAGCTGGTCAATTTAGGTATGCTTGAGCCTGTTATTTTCCAACCGGGTATACTCTATGAACTCTCATGTAGATGACATTAGAGTCGGTTTAAAAAACCGGCTCAAATGACCGGATACCTCAACTGTAAAAAAAAAAAAACGTGTAAACTTTTAGAAACAGATGTCCAAAACTTTCGTCTCCAATGAAATGAGTATGAGAGGCGGTTATAATTCATATTCGGCACCCAACGGCTATAAAACAGACGTGCGAGAGAATATTCATACCCCCCCCCCCCCCCGAAAAATTTCTGGAGGTCCGATCTTGTGGTAGTAATGATAAAAGATAGCAGATTACACAAACAACATGCAATATATATTATTGTTCAGCAATAAACTCAGCGATCAACAATATAATATTTTTCCTAATTAACAAACAAAATTGAAACAATAATCGATGAAGCTAAAGCTAGATGATCTGATCAAGAACTCCAATCCGGTGAGCTAATTGGTGTTCTTATTCGTCACTCTCGATCCGAAGAACTACTATAAGAATCGTCCTCATCGTTGCCGTCTTCATGTATGCCATAGTTCATTATAGCAATAGAATTCCTGGGATATGGTCCTTACAAAGTAAAAACTATCAGGTCCCCTGTGTTGAGATTATTCTACGTGACGAATTCTCCTCATCCTTCGCCGTGCAAACGGGTTTCGCACCGTCCTATTGACACAACAATGTTTTACGTGCTCCAAAAGCACTAAACAATGCAGTCTTTCCTAATGACTCGTTGAATGCAAAACGAATGTGGCATGGTACAATCTATAGTGCAACAAAAACATAAAAACAAATCAGATTGTAACATACCTGATTTTTGGATAAATTGAAAAATCTAAAAAAATAATACTTTTTTTTTGAGGCTGTCACCGGGGGGGAAAGGCTCCCCACCTGAATATACTCAAACTAGAATCATGTAATACATAGGGAGAGATGAGCGCGCCACAGATCAGCGGCCTCTCTATGTCCCGTTTTTTTAAAACGGTGTGACCATAAGGTCAAGTCCTGCATAATGTTCCTGATAGTAGAGTTACAAGGTTGGTCCATCGACCGAAATACCATAGCATTCCTTGTGTCCCAAATTTTCCAAAGAATGATCAAGAGCATAGAAGTCCATGCGGCCGGAGGGAGGCTAGTAGGCAGAGTGGCGGCCCAAATGTCTCCATCAGTTAGAGGATTAGGCTGAAATCCAATGGTGTTCCAGACGAGCTCAGATTTTGGGCAGTAGAAGAATAGATGGTCTCTGTCTTCCACGGGGGCCCGACATCTTGGGCAGTGGGAGTAGTCGATGACATGCTTGTGCCGCAGGTTTGCTCGAGTGTTGAGCCTATCGAGCGAGAACAGCCACCCAAAGGCCTTCACCTTTGCAGGGACTCTGGACGTCCAAATGTGTTGAGCCTGGGGGTTGGGTGTAGACGGTGTCATGGCCGCATAGGCCCCTCTTGTAGAGAAGGGGGACCCGTCCATGAGTGTGCGCTGATCCATATCATCTGAGAGGGAGAAATCCTGCAACAACAAAGAGAGCGAATCAAACTGGCTAGCTGCGGCGTTGGTTAGCCTATTTCGGAGGTCCGCCTGGATCCCTGTTTGCAGAACATTTCTAACATAGGCGTGTTGGTTGGTATGGTGGGAGTATAGAGCTGGAAAAGCAATGGCTAGGGGCTCTGTGAGTAGCCACCGGTCCTGCCAAAAGAAAGTGGAGGAACCGTTGTGAACTTCACATGTTGTGAGTTGGGAGAGTATAGGCGTGTATTTGCTGAGGATTTTGCGAATGTAAGAGTGGGTGGTGGTGTGTTGGGCGAAGGGTGATTGTTGGTCCACCCACTCCTTCCAAGGCGTAGTCGAGCTGTGAAGGAATTTGAAACAAATTTTCAGAAGCAAACAAACATTCTGTGCATTTAAATTTTTACCCCAAGACCACTTACAGACCGCGGAGTACAAGCTTTGTCCCAAGCCACTAGGCACTTCGCCCCAGAGAAGGTGTCTTCGTTAGTCCAGAAGAAGGACCTACGTTTACTATCAATGATTGCAATAACTGCGGCGGGAAGGAAGAGAGAGGACATGAAGTGAGTGGGAAGGCTGTCTAGGACGGCGGATAGAAGGACCAGTTTCCCCCCTTTGGAAAGAAGGGTTGCGCGCCATCCGGCGAGATATCTATCAATGCTATCAATGATGGGTTGGAAAGCCGAGGGTGGAATTTTCTTGTCGGAAAGGGGTAGCCCTAGGTAGGTTTGCGGGAAGGAGGACATGGAAGTACCTAGCGTCGTGGCAATGTGAACAATATCATTCTCCGGGATGTGAATGGGAACAAACGTGGTTTTATGAAAGTTGATTTGAAGGCCAGTGGCCGCAGCGAAGTCATCCAAAATTTTCCTAAGGTTAGCAGCTGCTTCCGTGGAGGCTTTCAAAATAATGAGCGAAAAAAATACTTTTGTTACTTACTAAAAGAAAGTCATCAAAAATAAAGAAATAGTATATCTTATTCCCTTGTAATTGGAATTGTTAATGTGGGGACCCTAGACTAGCAGTTCGAGACCTCCAGTATGCATATTCACGATTCCAAGATCAGTGAGTCGTGAACAACATACTCGAGTTGGCATTGCAGATTACAACATCCACTACACGAATACACGTCTTACACAACTGGTCACTTGACTCAGCTGAAAATAACTGCCACGCAGGGCGACACTAAATAGTGGAAGTCTTCAAAACACACTCGTGGTAAACCCAAGTCATGCCTTGACTACCTACAGGCTACTGACTCGGAGACGTCCCTAGTTCGCACAGCCGTCTGCGACACCATCTTCTTCAGGTTCTCCGGGTTTTTGCTCAAAGTCTGGCTAAGACAATAGCCAGGGACGAAACCATTATGAGTACATTGGATTGTACTTGCAAGACACCCCAAATGAAAGCTAAACATGCAAGTATGACTGATGAATTTAGGTGGTAGGAAGGCTGTAATTAGGGTTCAACTAGCCATGATGAATTTAAGACCCATCATAGTTGCAAAAGTTTTATTTTTCTTTGTTAAAGAAGATACTTCAAACGATATTTAATTTCTCTTGTAGATATTGCATATCCACAAGGTTTTGATAAAGCATTCTAAATAATAGAAAGTTTTTCTTTGCAAAACTTCTTGGAAGATCACATCTTCAAGATCATCATTTAGCCGGTACCTCAAAGGTATAATCATTCCCTTTCCACCTACCTCCCAGGTACAATTTCCAAAACACTTTTCAAGCTTTTCGAAAACATTGACACAATGCTAGCTACATGGCCATTCAACTGTCCATATCTGAGGACGCGGCTATTCTGAATAGTTTTACTCTGCAGAGGTGTACATAATCCACAAGATCCAGTACATCTGCCGTGAACAACCACGGACTTTCCAAGACAGTATGCAAAACATCAGATAACCGGTCCTAACTATCCACTATGCAAGTGCTAGTAAATGGCTACCTCTTCAACTGGGTTTGTTCTCCCCGACACCGAGTGAGTCAGCCATATCGATCCGGTTTCCCCTGACAACACACCACCAAGACATGAGACCCAACTGTTGCAACCGGTGGCGAACTTAATCCCCACACTCCGAATGTCCCATTATTCCTTTCGGGCGATAATTCGGTTCGGGGGAATCTAACCCCTGTAGCACAATGAGGTAGACGCGGACTAACACCGACAAGCTTCTAGCTAGACCCCGTTCCCATATTGGGGTAATGTGGCAGCACGACTTGGTTGTCCGGCGAAGACTAGGTTATGTGTCATTTTTGGAAAACAAGTCAAAAACATTTCCTTCTTCACAAACCTCCCTCGGACAAGGTCCCACCTTTCCTCGGGGTTTTTCCAAGGCTTTTGTTTTCCAAAAACATCAAGTTAAAATGTCCACTAAGGGACTTAAGTGAATTTAAGTGATGATACTAAAATATCTCAATGGCTTGGTAACACCAAGATTATGTAGTGGATATAGCATATTAGATACATAATAAAGATAGTGGTATAGTCCACTAAGAAAATATTTTTTGAATCAAACTTTTTGTAAAACTTCAGAAGTAAAACATGCATGATAGATAATGATAAGTAATCAAGGAGCAAAAATTTAGAGTGGCTTGCCTTGGCACTGTTCTTGGTCTTACTCTTGAAATAAACAAGAGTTGCAATAAAAACCTCTCCGGGAAATAATACCGTCCTCGTTATTTAACGTCGTAAAATAAAAGGAAAAACACCCAATCAGAACCAAACAAAGGCAAGCACTTGATAACAAAGTAAAAATATAACAAGCAATTCATCAAACAAGTATACTCACAAACAATATTACTAGGGTACAGACAAACTAGCAAAACATGCACAGACAACACACATGAATAACACTTGAATGGATGCTAAGGATCCTCAACCAAAATGGCATGAGTCCAGTGGGTGTGCCACTCTCATAACATGCCCAAATAAGTTTAAATGACTCTCTGGTCATCATGAGGATGAACAAAATAACAAGAAAACAACTAGAAACAACTACACATGCACAAGAAAATAGTAACAAGCAGTACTACAAGCCCATAGTAACACATGCTTTTCTAAACATGGAGAAATAATATAAACAGTAGCTAAGAAACCTAATAAAAGATACAAATCAATACCAACCATTTCATGGCATCACTCAATACATGAAAACAATCATGGAGCAAAATGACCACTAAAACTAGAGATGGAAAAAGGGCTATTTAGACATGCATACAAGCATAACAACAATAGATCGTCAAACAAGGTTTATTCTAAAATGATAGATCTATAAGATAACATCCATATAATAGATAAAATAACACCTAGACATGCTAGTAATATCAAAATAACAACCTAAACAATTTATCAAAAACTAAGCATACACATAACAACTATGGCAGAAAACATCTAAAACTAGCATGGCATGCCAAAATGATCTAGACCTTAATCAATCATGCAAGTAAGAATAAAATGCTAAAATAACATTACCTATGTTATGCAAAATGATACTAAATAAATCACTCAAAAAATATGAAGGTAACAAGTGTATAAGCAAACACTCATCACTAAATTCTAGGAAACCACTATTATGAGAAAAACTCTAGCAACCATGGCTTTTCACACACATTTTCTTAGCGTGCTAGTGACACACTTAAAACACAACTCAAACATGTACTAATACCCTACACATGCTAGGAATCACTTTTATAACAAAAACATTATAACAAAATAATTAATACATGCAAAGCAACAATAAGAAGAAAATGGCTAAACACTAAATAAATCACCAAGCCTTTTCTGTAACTCATAAAATCATGTAAATATAGTAGTAGGTGATCCTACTAACTAGCAAACCAACACAGTTGGATTCACATAAAAATGCATCACCAATAAAATTAAATAAATCACAGAAGTGCTCTCTGGCCCAAAACTATCATGCATGTCATTTTTACTCAAAAACTCAAGCCAACACAAGGTTAACTGCCACATACAGTTATCAACAAGGGCTACTCAGAACAATTTAGTTTGCAAGATTTGGATACTTAAAACTCAAGTTATGAATTTATTGGTGAAAGTGAGTGGTTCTGGCATTTATTTTAGTTATCTTAAAAGACAACACAAAACACAGATCTATCAGTTGGAGATGGTTAATAAAAGTTAGATATATCATTTTGATTTTTAGTTTGACAAGTTGTATAGTTTAGCATTTTCATTTTGATTAAAACCAAACCACTAGAAATAGTCCTACAGGGAAAAATAATAAACAACCTTTAGGAAAAATGCCATCGGGCCAAATCTGCGAGTTGGGCCGGCCTGCCTGGCGTTCTCCCGCACGGGAAGAGTTGAAACACAAAGTTGGGACGCGTCTAGGCCCGCCCATCAACGAGACGCTGGGCGAAGTGGTAAGCTCCCGTCGGATTGAGATCCGACGGCTCTGAGGTGGCCATGCAGGAGGGAGTCGGCGGCGACCAAAACAGACGGAAGAGTCCTCTCCGGCCGCCGCTACGGAGGAGAGAGCTCGCCACCGGGGTCTCCCGTGGTCGCCTGGAAACGAGGAGAGCACCAGGAGATTTAGAGCGACGACACGCACCCGATGCCCTCGTTGATTCCAGCAGAGGAAGACCGGGACAGAGGAATCACTAGGCGTGGTGGCCACGGGCCGAGGGCGATGATGGCGGCGCTCCTGCAGGGATACAAGAGGGATATTAAGGAGGGCACGAGCTTCAAAGGGTCACAAGGAGGGAAGGTAAGAAAACGGAGAGGCTAGAGATTCCCTGTGTTTTGAGCTCGATGAGGAGATCGTCAGCGGCCGTCTCAGATTCGATGCCGGCGAGCCGGACACAATGGAAGGGGGATTGGTGCACCAGAGTTCGATTGAGAGGAAAAGGAGGTGGTGCGGCTAGGTGGTTAGCACGTGAGAGGTTCGGGATGGCCTAGCCACGAAGCTTGGCGCTCATCATCCATGGCGGACATGGTGTGCTTGGATGCGGGCGAGAGGCAGGGGGCAAAGGTGTCTAGTGGGTGTGTTATGTCAAGGGGGTCCTCCAGGAACCCATAGGTAGGAAGGAGTGGGTTGGTATTGGGCGGGAGCTCGAACTCGCATCTTCCACCCGCAGGTGTTCGACAGTGAGCTGAGGGAGAAGGAAATTGAGAGGGGGCAAATGGGGAGCGCGGGCGTGCTTCCAGGTGTTGGAACGTGAGCGACGTGTCGAGTGCGTCCTGGGCACCATGGCCAGATCATGGGCATGGAGGAACGAGACAAGCAGAGGGGGAGGGGCTATGCCAGGGACGTCACAAGAGTCTAGAGGAGTTTTCTCGCGCAAGGGTTCCTCAAGTGGTGCATTGTGGAGATGGATTAGAAAAGAGGTGGTGATCACTCCCTTGTCCATTGGTTTTGGATGTGCTAGAGAGAGAAGGGAGCACGTAGACCATGTACAGGAGGTCAAGGGGGATGTTTTCCATCTCTCATAATAGGATAGAGGTAGAGGGGGTGGAATGATTGGCTAGGAAGTGCATGAACCCAAGAGTGACAAGAATAACCAGAGGAGGTTTTTGATTTTTTTTCACCAATAATTCGAATAGAACATATCTGAAAGATTGTTTCAATTGGATAGAGAATGAAATTTTTTGTCTAGGGATGGTGACCTCAAGAGTTTTTGAAAATATTTGTTTCACAAAATTTTGGGATTTAAAAAATGGGAGAACTTATTTTTAAATGTTTTCTCCAAAATTTTGAACACAACTTCCAATTTTTTTTGTATAAATAAGTCCCACATGACCATAGGCATGTTGGGTAATTTTTCAAAGATTTTAGGAAATAATTTTATTCACAAAATATTTAAAAGTCCATTTCTGGCCCTTTGGAAAATGGAAAATAATAAATAGTAAAATGTTTTTAAAACAAATAATTTTGAGTTGGGATGAGAGAGTATATAATATAGGTCTCAAAAGTTATTTTTAATAAACAAATCTTTTGAAAATATTTGAGGCACCAAGTGGAAAAAGGGTGAAAACAGGGGTTTATTTAGTAGGCCAAAAACCATGAGAAATGAATAATCAAATGGCCATTCAAAAAATAAATGGACCACATGGAGGTGATATATAATTCATGGAGATGTCAAGGGTAGGTTGATGTGGCTTGAAAACAATAAGGAGTGATTTTGAGTAACATGGACAAAGTGCTTCGAGATAACAGGGGTATGATCAATATTTTTGGGATGCCTTCTAAAGGACTTTGAAAGAAGATATCAAAGTGTCTCAGTATCCAAATTAACAAATTGGATGGATGGTATGGATAGGAAACATGAGATCCATGAAGATAAATTGATGAATAGAACAAGATGTGACATAGAGGCATGTCTCCAAAGTTGGAAGTTTTAAAGAAAACAAAAGATGAGATTGACATAGAATGGAATATGGTATTGATGCTTGGTCTTGTTATTACTAGGTTTTATTCACTTAAAATAACACATATTCATCATCAAACAGAAATAAACACTTCAAGCACACAAAGGGAAGGATCAGACATAAAGCAGGGAAAATATCAAGACACACAAGATCACTCAAGCAACTGAGTTCTTCAATTTAATTTCCAAGATGTTTTCTCATGTGTTAAATAGAGGTAGTGATCAAGCCACATCATGAAAAGAGGATTTTTTAAAAAGTTCAACTCAAAGCTTGATATATCCAAAAGAATATAATTGAGGAAAAATACAGGGGTAATATAGTTCCCCACTTATAGTTTTTGCAAAAGAGAAAATGAGATGGTCTTTTGGAATACTTGCAAACATATCTTGGTTGAAGGAAGGTAGGAGATTATTACCTCCAAAATACCTTTCATATAGTTTTGGGAAATACATTCTGTTTTTCTCAAAACTTGGCTTTTGGGTTTCTTCTAGAATCAAAACGTTTTCAAAAAGGTTTTTTTTGCCAAAAGAGGGTGATAGATGAAAGTGATAAGTTTTCTTGTCATGACTTGATCACAGGGGTTAAGTTTTAAGAAGGTTATGATCATTGGTGGTATTGTTAGATTTTAACAAACACAAACAGAAACACAAACACAAGCAAATAGAAATGAAAACACAAGCGTTAGTCAAACATATCAAAAGTTTTGGTTGGCCCTGATTTTTGGCTTATTGAAAACAAGATTTTTCCTGTCTTCCAAAAATTGGGCTCTTACAGTTAATCCAAATAATAACTTTATTTTCTAAACCTTGATTTTTATTCAAGTGAATAATTCGCAAAGAGACAATGGTATTTCAAGAAATTTTTGAATCCTACAATGATTTGAATTATATTTTTTCCATTGGAAATATAATTTGGTATTTAAAAACTTGAGAACTTTGAGCCTTGATGATATTAAAATTATTAATATTAAAGCGCAAAGCTAATATTTTGTTTTAAGTGATTTATGAATTATTTAAATCTTAAAAATGATTTCAATATTTTTTTTGGGAACAAAATAAGTGATTATGATTTATAAACTCAACAATAGATTTTTTTTTTGAATTTTCTTATTTTTTTTATAAAGCCACATTTCTAGTTATTCATTTTTTATATTTAAAAAGCATTTTAAATAATTTAAAAATCATTCATATTTTGAATTCCAAATTTCAAAAATTGAAATATATCTAAAGTTGTCCACAAGTGTAGGGGATTGATCGTATTATTTTTGATAAATAAGACCGTCGAACCCAACGACGAGCAGAAGGTATCGTTAAATAGTTTTGACCAAGGTTTCACTATAAACACTAGGGAAACAATGTTTATGAATTTTTGTAATAGTAGTAACGAAATAACAAGTAAATAAAAAAAAGTATATAGTTGCTGCAAGTGGCCCAATTATTTTTAGCACAATGGACAAGCTAGTGGTACTTGTTATAAAGGCTAAAACGTTCATGAGGACACATAGGCGGTTTCATCTAGTTATTTTCACCGCACCCCGTTGATTAATTTTGATCATTTGGGTAAGTGTTGTGTGGGTAGACTTATTCTAGTGCACTGTCATATCTAAGAATAATGTACACTCATACGTCATAAACGTATCCATAATTTGTGATGTTCCATGTTGTTTTCATGCCATATGCTACATGTTTTCCTTACACTTTATGTCATTTTTATCGATTTCCTAGGACTAACCTATTGACAAAATGCGATAGAGCCAGTTCCCTGTTTTCTGCAGTATTTAGTTTCAGAAAAGTTGATCTGGAAATATTCTCGAAAAAGGAAAATTCAAAGCAAGGAAGTCTTAGAATTCCCTAAGGTTCCACGGAGTCTCGAAGAGGCCTGGAGGGGGGCCACACCATCGGGAGGCACGCCCCCTGGCCGCGCCTGGGGGTGGTGTGGGCCCCTCGGGCGTCTACCGCCATCGCCCTTTCGCCTATTTATCCCCCCGATACATCAACCCTAAAAAAATATCACTTATTCCCGAGAAACACCCGAGGCCGCCGTCATCATCAACCCGAGATCAGGAGGGTTCTAGAGCTTTCCCCGGCACCCTGCCGGGAGGGAAATTCATCACCGGAGGGGTCTACACCACCATGCCCTCCTCCGGAGTGACGCGTCAGTAGTTCATCCCTGGACTACGGGTCCATAGAAGTATCTAGATGGTTGTCCTCTCCACTTTATGCCTCATGTTTAGATCTCGTGAGCTTTCTCACATGATCGAGATCATCTATTTGTAATGCTACATGTTGTGTTTGATGGGATCCGATGATTATTGAATGCTGTGTCTTTTGATTATCAATCTGTCATGTTATCTTCATGTGTATGTTATTTATGATCTTGCATGCTCACCGTTGTTAGTAGATTCTCTGGCCAAGTAGATGCTAGTGACTCCAAGAGGGAGTATTTATGCTCGATAGTGGGTTAATGCCTCCTTTGCATCTGTGCTCGAGTGACAGAAATGTCACAGACGGAGGATGTGTTGTTGCCAGTAGGGAGAAAACAATGATGTTTACTTTGTTTACATTGTTTACATTACACACTTTGCTTACTGCGATAATCTGTTGCTTGCAACTTAATACCCAACGATTGTTCGGATGATATTCGGAGGCTGGATTATTAGTCATAGATGCAATTGGATGAAGATCTATGTATTTTGTTGTAATGCCCACATGAATCTCATAGTGATCTTTATGTCATGCATGTTTCTTTACCTGTCAATTGCCCAGCTATAATTTGTTCGCCACGCATGTTAGCTATCTTTTATGGAGAGACACCTCTAGTGAACTGTGGACCCCGATTCATTTTCTCATACTGATAATACAATCACTTCTGCTACTGTTTTCACAGTGTTGCTACTGTTTTTATATTGTTCTCATACTATTTTCCACACCATACGTTTAACCTCTTCGTGTTCAGCAAAACCGGTGAGATTGACAACCTGACTACGTCGTTGGGGCAAGGTGATTTGATTGTGTTGTGTACACTCCACTATGCTGCTGAATCGGTAGTGCGCCCTACCATCTCAACTACATCAACCTTCTGAAATTACTCCTTCCTTCTATTGGTCGATTCAACCTTGGTTTCTTTCTGAGGGAAACTTGCTGCTGCACTCTTCATACCTTCCTCTTGGGGTCTCCCAACGAATGTGTGTTCACACGCATCAAGCACTATTCTGGCGCTGTTGCCGGGGAGGAAGAGAATTTCTGTAAGGGGCATCTCTCACTTCCAATCACTTCACCTTGTTTTAGTTTTGCTTAGTTTATTTTATTTTGTCTTGTTTGCTTCTCTTTATCAAAAACAAAAAAAATTGTACTTATTCTAGTTGTAGTTTTTATCCTATTTTTAGTCTTTTTAAAATGAGTACTCCTGTTCCTATTACCGTGCCAAATGAGGAAATGATCTTCACTTTCAGACAAGGGAGTGATGAGAGTTTCAAGGAAGCTTGGTCTAGAGTTTTTGATTCCTATTGCAAAACTATACCTAAAATAACTCTAAGCCTGTTTCTGCGTAGCTTTTACTTTGGTCTTATTCTTTGCTATAGATATGCTTTGGACACTGTGGTAGGAGGAGATTTCCTTCATTGTGATGGATATCAAGATTTTAATGCCATAAAAAAATTATTTGCAACCTATAACTCACCTAGTAGCTCTGATAAAGACTTTCCAAGTATGTATGCTAGATTGAATACTCTTGACTCACATGTTTCTTGCTTAAAAGAAGGTCATAATCAGATTCGTGAACACCTTGATCACGTTCCAATAAACTTTGAAGCCTCAAATATAATCCCTACTATGAAGGTTGCTATTAATGGTGAAACTTTTCATGCTCATTGTGATATTATGTCTGAATTTTGTCTTATGCCTAAGAAATTTATGAATCTTTGAGTACTTGAAGACTTTCTGAGGGAGGAGCAGAAATACGTATCACTAATAACAACACTATATTTCCCATTGGGATAGCTGAGGGGATATTTACAAAAATCCAAGGAAGAATGGTATCCATTGATTATATTGTTATTGAATGTGTAGGAGAAGGCTAAATTACCCTTGGAAGATCTCTGTTGAAGCTCTTAGGGGAAACTATTGATATGGGGAAACGTACCATGACTTTTGCACCCAAACCATGCTTAGACCATCAGTTCACTAAAAGCAAGAATAAGGGTAAGAAAGGTAAACGTAAGCCTCGTAACAATTTGGATGCTTCTTCACTTAAAAACACGTGAATCCACTTTTCTGGGCCTAGCTAAAAGGCCTTAATGAAAATAACTTCTTGGGAGATAACCCATGCTCTTTAAGTTTTTCGATCCGAGCAACGTAAGTGCCCCGAAAGTCTTTACATACTGTTCTGGTTTTGGCCGATACTGGCATTTTTCTTGCATTTGCTCTTTTACGATGTCAACTGGATTTCTTTGCTTCATGAAACTTCAGTGGCTCTAGCTAATGTTTAAAAGTATCAATAGCACTTGTTCCCATGCAGAACCCATGAATTTTTGATTGTTGCACTAACCCTCTAATGCGAATTACTCTTTGAGTATGGTGTGAAGGAAGTTTTCAAGGGTCATGAGAAGAGGGCGATCTAATGTGATCAAGAAGAGTGCAAGGTCAAAGCTTGGGGATGCCTCCGTGGTTCATTCCAAAAAATTCTAAGAAGATTCAAGCATCTAAGCCTGGGGATGCCCAAGGCATCCCCTTCTTCATCAACAATTTATCAGGTCACTTCTAGTGAAACTATATTTTTATTCGGTCACATAATATGAAGTTTAATTAGAGCGTCTTTTATTTTTTGTTCTGTTTTCTTTTGTTTTCCATGATGAAGTAATATAGTTGGACCCTAGCATTCCTTGTTTGGGATAGAGACACGCTCCGCGTTCTCATATGGATACCTGTTATGCTCGTATTCTTAGTTTTTCTTCTAGTTACTGCAATCCTTTTTAGCTACTGTTTCGTTTTCATGCATCTGTTATTCAGAAATGTTAGTTTTAGTAGAGTTATGTGAGTACTCTCTTGCTTTCTTGCTGTATCATTTAGAGAGTTTTCGTTAAAACATATTTTGTACGGTGCTTGTTGAGAAAAGAAATTGCTCCATGTGGTAGAAATTATAACGATGCAAATAGAAGATTGTATAGACTATGCCTAGACTTTTTCATGTCATGCTAGATGTTATTTTAGTTCTAAAACCTAGTGTTATTTTTGTAGCATGATTTGTCTAAATTGCTGAGAGTGTTTAATGTGCCATTGAAAGAATCATGAGTTGTTCTTGTCATATTGAAGCATAAATTTGTGATGTTCTCATTTGAATGTTTTATTTGGTTGACTTGGCGCATGCTTACACCATGTTTATGAGTACAAACCAGTCACCAATAGACTCTATGATCACTTAGTTTTTGAACTTGTAGTACCACTTATTCTTTGATTAATGATGTTTTTGTCGCTATGCATGATTATGGCCATTATGCTCTCTTGATTTGTCACTCCCAGTCTTTTGCTAGCCTCCACCTGTACTGAGTATGAGCTCTACTCGTGCATCCAACTCCCAAAAAAACCAAAGTATGCCAAATGTGTGAACCATACCTACCTTCATGTGGTATTTAACAGCCACTCCAAATTAAATTGCTCATGTGTTAACTTTTAAACTTTCAAAATTACTCCTGTTTTTTGTTCCTATATTAGCTCATGAGGACATAAGTAGAGAAACTTTATCTCACTTGTTGATTGGATTTCACACCCTGGACTAGTGGCTTCATCCACTTATCCAATTGATAGAAGAGCTGGCAGTGGGGTGCCCAGCCCCAAATTAATACAAACAAATTCTCTTCACTATTTTTGCCCCTGATTTACCAGTCAAAGCATAATTGTGTAAACAAAAGAGAAAGAGGGATGACCTTCTACCCAATTGCGTCTTTCAATGGGAACCGCTATTGTGAAGTCTAGTTGGCTTGTGATGTACTGTATTTTCTGTTACCATTAGTTGACATAAGCATACACCTGTCTAAAAATAGACACTCCTCCACAGTATGTGAATGTTGGCAGGCACCCGAGGATTCAGTTAACCATGGTTTCTGTAAGAAAGGCTAACAGGAGTTTCAAACATTTTATACATCTTTTTAATAAAATAAAAAGCTCTAGCACATGAGTGATCTATGCTTCCTTCTGCGAAGGTCCCTTCTTTTACTTTTATGTGGAGTCTCCATCTTCTAACTTTATGCATAATTGAGAGAGCATAGTTGTCATTCTGAGTTTAATGTGTATTTGTCCCAGAAACATTATTAATTGATTCATGATGTGTTATTACTTGCTCTCAAATTATTTGTTCTAGTCTTTATCTTAAACTTTGAAGGTGTCCTGGCATTTATGTTTTGCCCCACTCTTAAGGACATGCAAAATATCACTTTGCTATGCTATCTCTATGCTTGAAACAAACGTATAACTTTCGAGTGAATTATTAGTCATGATCTTTTATTTGTGTTACTTCTCATGATGCAAAGTGATTGACATGTTTTATTGCTAGAATTATATCTATCATGCTTGTGTTTAAAGTACTATGATCTCAGCTTACATATGCTTTTACAATATTGATGATCAAGTTTATGTTGGTAGCATGTCACCTCAGAAATTATGTGTTTTTATCGTTTACCTACTCGAGGACGAGTAGGAACTAAGCTTGAGGATGTTGATACGTCATGAACGTATCTGTAATTTCTGATATTCCATGTTGTTTTCATGCCATATGCTACATGTTTTCCTTACACTTCCTGTCATTTTTATCGATTTTCTGGGACTAACCTTTGACAAGATGCCACATAGCCAGTTCCCTGTTTTCTACTGTTTCTAGTTTCCTAAAAGTTGTTCTAGAAATATTCTCGGAATTTTAAAATTCGAAGCCCGTATGTATTACAATTCCCGAAGGTTCCACGGAGTCCCGAAGAGGCCCGGAGCTCGACCACTCCATAGGGTGGCGCTCCCCCTGGCCATGCCTGGGGGCGGTGTGGCCCCCTCGGGCATCCACCGCCATCGCCATTTCGCCTATTTATCCCCCCGATACGTCAACCCTAAAATATACCACTTCTTCCCGTGAAACACGCGAGGTCGCCGTCATCGTCAACCCGAGATCGGGAGGGTTCTGGAGCTCTCCCCGGTACCCCGCCGGGAGGGAAATTCAGCACCGGAGGGGTCTAAACCACCATGCCCGCCTCCGGAGTGATGCGTGAGTAGTTAATACTTGGACTACGGGTCCATAGAAGTAGCTAGATGGTTGTCCTCTCCCCTTTATGCATCACGTTTAGATCTCGTGAGTTGCCTCACATGATCGAGATCATCTATTTGTAATGCTACATGTTGTGTTTGCGGGAATCCGATGATTATTCAATGCCATGTCTTTTGATTATCAAAATATCATGTTATCTTCATCTATATGTTATTTATGATCTTGCATGCTCTCCGTTGTTAGCAGATGCTCTGGCCAAGTAAATGCTAGTGACTCCAAGGGGAGTATTTATGCTCGATAGTGGGTTAATGCCTCCTTTGCATCCGTGCTCGAGTGACAGAAACGTGACGGATGGAGGATGTGTTGTTGCCATTAGGGAGAAAACAACGATGTTTACTTCGTTTACATTGTTTACATTACACACTTTGCTTACTGCGATAATCTGTTGCTTGCAACTTAATACCCAACGTTTGTTCGGATGATATTCGGTGGATAGATTATTAGTCATAGATGTAGTTGGATGACAATCTATGTATTTTGTTGTAATGCCCGCATGAATCTCAAAGTAATCTTTATGTCATGCATGTTTCTTTATCTATCAATTGCCCAGTTGTAATTTCTTCACCACACATGTTAGCTATCTTTTATGGAGAGAGACACCTCTAGTGAACTGTGGATCCCGGTTCATTTTCTCATACTGATAATACGACTACTACAACTACTGTTTTCACAGTTCTGCTACTGTTTTCATATTGTTCTCATACTGTTTTCCACACCATACGTTTAACCTCTTTGTGTTCAACAAAACCGGTGAGATTGACAACCTCACTGCTTCGTTGGGGCAAGGTGATTTGATTGTGTTGTGTAGGTGCCACGTTGCTGCTGAATCGGTGGTGCCCCCTACCATCTCAACTGCATCAACCTTCTGAAGTTACTCCTTCCTCCTACTGGTCGATTCAACCTTGGTTTCTTTCTGAGGGAAACTTGCTACTGCACTCTTTATACCTTCCTCTTGGGGTCTCCCAACGAACGTGTGTTCACACTCATCATACACTTACGATTAAACTACTTGCAAGCATATGCAAATACAAGAAAGTAATTAAGAAATAAATCTAACTGTAGCAATAAACTCGTGGTATCTACTACTCCCTTATGTGAAGTATTGCAAACTGAGGTTTAGGTTTCTGTCACTCCGGCAACCCACCATAAGAAACCAATACACAATGCATTCCTCTAGGCCCTTAGAAGGTGGAGTGTTATGTAGTCGACGTTCACGTAACACCACTAGAGAAATAACAACATAACTTAAATATCAAATCGACAAATATTACTCAATGAAACATGATTACTATTAGCTAGAATTCTCCCATGTCATCAGGAACTAAATGATCTACTCAGAACACATCATATTTTACATGATCAGGGGTGATAAATGGATGAACAACAATCTGGTCAGAAAGTTGAAACGCCGATAAATCCCGTAAGCATCAACTACAAACAAGTAATTCACACCGGGAAAGATCTAGTGGAAAACAATGGTATAGAACGCTAATTGTTACAGCGGGACGGAGGTGGATGGTGAGGATGATGGTGCCGATGCTGAGGACGATGACGATGATGATCTTGATAATGCCCAGTGCGATGACGGTGACGGTGGTGACGATTTCCCCCTCCGAGAGGGAATTTCCCTAGCGGAATCTCGCCACTAGGAAGGTGTTTTCTTCTCTTTATCATTTCCGTCGTCAAGAAGCGGTGGAAAAAAATCTATGAAGTGCATCTTCGATATTTTTAAGGTCAAAGGTGGGGGGATGGGGAGGGTAAGTACCCCGATGGAGAGCCAGAGGGGGGCCTGGGGCCTCTAGGGGCCCACCAGGCGCATCCAGGAGGGAGCCCGCACCTAGGAGGCACTTGGCTCTCTCGGTGATTTTTGACAAAACCTTCTTTTCGGTTTTTCCAATTTTTCCTGACGTCCTGAAGATGTCCCCTCTGACAAATGTTTTTTCGAGTTGATTTCTGACTCTGATAAATAATTTGGTAAAAATGTAAAACAGAGAGAAAACAACAAAATAACAAAAGTATAGTGCTCTAATAGCGAAAATATCAATGAATAAGGGAAAATTATCATATAAAATAGTGATACAAAATGGACATAGCATGCGCCACGGGTACTTAGGCGTGGCACTTGTGCAGTGTGGTGCACCACGGCTATCCCTCCACCTATAGCCATTTTCCTAGTAGTGGAAGTAGCTGCAAAGTTGTGGTCCTCCCACTCACCGTACAACCAAGAGAGTGAGACAACCTAGTTTCCATCTCCAACTTCGTGGATAACAAACTACCACCACCTCAGGAAAGGCTCAGGACTGTTCGTCGCGGTTGTGACCCTCTCCAGGGGACATCCACGCAACAGCCCCAACCCCAAAGGCCTATATTGAACCTGCAATAGACCAAACACCCAGCCCATCTACTCCAACCTCCACGTCGGCACCACTGGGAAGGCACCACCACTCTCCCAAAACACGGAGGTGTCTGGCTGCCCGCAAGGATCTTCTTCTTGGCAGGGCCTCCTTGGTGCCGTCACCTCCAGATCGCCCCGATGCGCCTCCCAGCTCCACCACATCACTCCTCCCTGCCCCCTGCCAAGCTCCGCCGCTCCTCCACTCTTCCAACCGCGTGCCAACGAAGCAACCAAGTCCTCACGTCGCCGTCCTCGTCACCATCCTTGCCGCTCTAGTGATGTCACGCCTCCGCACGGAAGGGCCCCGTCGAAGTGCGTACCACCCGGGACGGCGGGGCGCGGCTGCCATCGCTGGCGGCAGCAATGGCCGGGGAGAGCAGATCGGGGCACCTCTTTTTATGGTTTGGGGGCGCTCCTCTGGAGCCGCTTGTGCGAGCGGTCTGTTGGCGTGAATCATACACACTCGTTGGAAAACCCAAGTGGAAGGTATAATGTAATGTAACAACAAATTTCACTCAGTTATAAACCAAAATTATCAATCCAGTAGGACTGTCGAGTGTTCGTAGTAAGGTTCATGATAGGGGGTTCCATAAGCCGGATACTAGAATGTGGGTGGAAGCGTAGGGAAGTTGCCGGTGGCGGGAACACACTTTACCCAGGTTTGATACGTCGCAAAAAAGACGCACCCTACACTTGCAATTTCACTATATCAGGGCTAAAACGTGAGGTATACATAATACAAAGTGAGTCTACTGTTTATGATATCTTGCGATATCGTGCTCTGAGGCGGCCCTCGTCCGGCTATATATATGCAGCCGGACTAGCACTTACATTAAGGAAAATGTGGAGTCTAAGGAAAGTATTCCTATTCTTAATGAGCAAGATGTACGGCTTCTTCTCCAAGATGGATTACGCATTGGGCCGTAATACGGGTTTTTCTAGAATTCGCCTTGCTGTGCGTCAGGTTACTGGGCCGCCCAATGGACTAGAGCTCCATTGGCTATGGGCCACCCAGGTAATCCGGTCTTTGGCCAATGCCGGATGCACCCCTATTTGGCATATATCCGACAGTAGCCCCCAAGGCGAAGTAACACCTCCATTCTCCGTCTTTTTTCCAAAAACTATGAATTAGAAAAAACGGCCTTCAATCTTCAATCTTATTTTCCCAAACAGTTTAATGCCAAAGCCGTCTTTTAGGGAATCCGGCATTTCTTTGCAAGCTTCACCAAGAAGGAACCCATTAACCATGACATAAGCGCAAGAACCATGTTTACGTCACCGTAGTATGGATTTCGTCAAAGACTGAAAAGCTAATCTCTGCAAGGTTTTGGCGCGAAAAACAAGGAGACAGGCATCAACATGCCACCTCGCCATATCCCAGATTCTTGGCGAGGCACACGACACTTATCCAACGGCTAAATTAGCCATTGGACCAATCTCAACGCAAATGGTCTATGAAAATATGGCTTCATACACTATACACAGAAACTTGTACAAAAAAAAAACACTATACACAGAAAGAAACCTATAACTTCACCGAAATGCGATATGGCCCAAATAATTTTCAGATCGCAGGGAGTACAACAAAATTCCAAAATGAATCAGGGAACCTACCCCACGCTAGAATGTTCAGATCATCGAAAGGCCCTGTTAATCTTCAGATCATCAGAAGCAAAAGCACAACAATTTATTCAGGGAAGGGCATGCTGAAATGACATCGATCAGGTACTTACAAAACAAATCAACAGAAACAAATAGCAAACTGAAGGCATTAAGAGTTTATGCCAAAACAAAACAAAATTATCAAATCCTGAATGAATCACACGCGGTGCCACGCTCGCTCGGGAGAGTTTCTAGAGCACAAGCGCCAGACCAAGGACGGCAAACAGAGAGGTCGCGAGCAGGACGCCGTGCGCACTCCTGGTCGTCAGCGCAGCGGCGGAGTGGGAGGCAGACGGTGGGTTAACGGCGGAGCACAGCTTCCTTATCTCTCCCTTGTGGTGGGTGAGCGCGCCGATCTTGCTCATGTTGACGAAGGATGCGGCGAAGTCGGCGAAGAACTCGTCGGTGGATGTGGCGTTGGCCTGGCGCAGCACGTAGGCCCTGGTGTCTGCGTCGAGGAGCAGCCCGGCGTCGGTGGAGAGGAGGCCCCTGCTGGCGGCCACGTCCCTGTAATATCCGAGGTCGAAGGTGTTGCCGCTGCCGGTGTCGAGGTCGACGAGGGTGGCGAGATCACCGGCCTTGCATTGGCCGCGGAGATTAGTGGTGTAGTTGGCGTCGAGCGTGGGGTCGGAGGAGCCATTGCTGGTGAAATTGTAGAGGCGGGGCGAAAAGGCGGAGCAGTGCGCCTTGCCGATGGTGTGCGCGCCGGAGAGGACCGCGAGGTCCTTGGCGGTGAGGTTGAACCGGGCGAAGAGGGCGATGAGTTCGGCGACGGTTGCGCCCGGCTGAGGAGAGTTGGCGGCCACGTCGGCGGCCGAGGACTTGTTGCCGTCCTCCCGCCCCGTCGTCATCACAATATACGGCCCTTTGGTCTACCAGAGCAGAGATATCATCAGTTCACATCAGACAATACAAGGTCCTCAAAATCAATGCAAAATATCAGGACGTAGTCACGTAGACAGTAGTGCTAGCCGAGACGTACGATTCTCACGGAGTCGCGGGCAGCTAGGGCGAGGATGTCCGAGCAGGAGACGACGCCGGGGCATGCAGTCTCGAGCTTGGCCTTGATGCCGTCGACGACGTCGAAGCCACGGAGGCCCTTGTTGAGCGGCGAGTCCTTCTCCGCCGTGTTGTTGGCAGTCGAGTTGAGAAGAATGGAGCCATCGCAGCCCTGCAGGGCGCACGTGCGGTTAATTCCCTAGCTAGTGCATGCTGTGAACCTGACATAACCTTGCTGTAGCGTTGGCTTCATAAAGAAGTAGTAGTACGATTGGCTTACTCCGACCAAGCAGTCGACGGAGAAGAGCCTGAGCAGTGGTCCGGCGAGGTCGGGCGACTTGGCGAGGACGGCGGTCATCTCCTTGAACACCAACTCCTCCGCCTGGGGGCACGTCTCGTTGTACGCCCCCAAACGCGTGTGGGCCTCCGTCATCGTCGCCGGCCAGCCACACAGGACAAGCAGCGCAACCACATTGACGGCGGCAAGAGCTGATGATCTCGGCGCCATCATCTCAGCTGATTGCTGAATTACCCGGCCGTCGCTAGATACCTTGAGTATGCAGTAGCTTGTAGTACAGCAGACCTGACCGGACGACCTGTATAAATAGGAGCTGGAGCCAATCTTGATAAGCGTTGACGATCGATCTCGATGGTACTGGCCCGTTTGTGTACTGCTTGTATCCAAATGTGTACTACGTCGACGTACTCAAACGTACTACACGCGCGCGAGAGAGAAGAATGTCAACTGCTTTTAGACATTATTATTGAACTATAGTCGCGACATGTCGTAATATTTTTGTATTGAGATAACCTTATTTATTCCATTTGCTAACCGCTGAAAGCACCATGTCTCAGCCAGTATATATGATCGCTGTCACAAACGGTCGTCCTGCTTTTACACATTATTGAGCTCAGTTGAATCGACACTTACGCTGAAAGCAGGGCGGCTCATTTCTTTTGGCGGCTTCTCTAAGAAGCTGCCCTCCGTTCAGCTTACTGGAGAAGCCGCCCCTAAAATTTAGGTCACCCGTAATGTATAAGGTGAACTTTGGCCATAAGCTGGGTCCCACCTATATTAAGATATTCTTCACGGTGTATAAGGTGAACTATACGAGATATTAGCATAAAACCACCACTTTTCTGCTTAAATTTTGGAAAACCACCAGTTTTCGTTTTTTTCGCAGAAAACCACCACATTTAGTTTTAATTTTCGCAAAAAGCACTGATCGTGAATTGACACCGAATCTGACCGATGGGACCCACCTACCAGGCTGACGTGGCATGGGGCAAAAAAATTTGATTGAGATGGACGTGGGTCCCACCCGTCAGTATCATGTCTTCATTTTCTCCTCTCTCACACGTTTGACCGGATGAACATCTCGTTCCTGACGCGGGCGGCCGCCGACAGCCTTCGCCTACCTCGCCCGCTCGCCGCTAGTCCTCTTCCTCGCGTGAGCGTGGCCCTCGTCACCGGAGCAACGTCCGTCAACGAGGCTGAGGCACGCCCCACCGTTCTTCTCCCACCGTTCTTCTCCGATTCCGGCGCCGTGGTCGCTGCACGCACACGACGACGAAGCGGCCGCAACTGTCCGCCATGGCCGAGCGCCTGGCACGGCCCAACCCTGTTCCCGTGCTCCACCTGGCCGCCATGGTCGAGCGCCTTGGACTTCTCCACAACGTTGTCTCCGGCAGCGGCCACCGCCGCATGCGACGCACAGCTCGCCGGCCGAACGCTGCGGCGAGTCTATAGAGCATGGGAAGGGTAGGGAATTTGTCCCGCGGGACCATGGGCTCACCATGATGACGAAGGGATGGTTGGGATGGGCCGACGGGTTCGGAAGACGGTGAATCGATGACGGCAATGCTGGTCGTTGTCGGGGACGGGGCCGGGAAGGATAGCCAGGGCGACATTGATGGGGACGACGTCTCTATGCTTGCGGACGAGTGCCGCCGTGCCTCTCTGTTGTGGACGGGATGGGTCTCAGGAGAGAGGCGGCCAAGAACAGCGGTGGGACAGGTCGGGCTTGTCGAGGAGGCGGTCGGCCATGGCGCTGGGCCGTGCGCAGCTGTCGGCTGCAGCGGCGGCGACGCCAAGCAGGAAGCGCACCACGGTGTCGGGCCAGATGCAGCAGTCAGCTGCAGCGATGAGCAGGAGGCATGGTGGCGGCAATCAGGAGAGGCGGCCGGCGGCGAGCAGGAGGTGCGGTGGACGCGACCGGTTCTCCGCGCTCCCGTGGACCAGTTTTTAGTTTTTGTTTTGATATTTTATTTTTCTGACAAGCCAACAGTGCCATGTCAGCCTGGTGGGTGGGTCCCACTGGTCAGATTCGGTGTCAATTCGTGTTCAATTCGCGATCAGTGCTTTTTGCGAAAATTAAAACTAAATGTGGTGGTTTTCCGCGAAAAAAACGAAAATTGGTGGTTTTCCGAAATTTAGTCAGAAAAGTGGTAGTTTTATGCTAATTTCTCTGAACTATAGCCATAAGGTGTACCTGGTTCTGTTGCTGGTGGTGGCTGTGTCTTACCTCCCAGCCGTTTATTTTGCTTATTATTTATCCCCCTGTGTGGGGCAGCTACATCTTTTTTCTTTCTTTTTTAAATTCCGTAAAAAGACATCTGTTCTGTTATCTCTTGATAGTGGAACCTGACCCCCTATGGGGCCGTATGGAAAAAAACATGTACTATTGATGTACACACATGCATGAGAGAGAGAAGAGAGATAAATATGTTTTATTGCTTGTGGGTGGCCCATAAGCTTAAAGTCATCCATAAGCTTATAGACAACTCTATATTTCTCCATAATATATAAGATATACCACAAGCATTGCCACATAAACCTTATGGTGTGATTTTTTGCACATTGCGGATGCCCTTAGACAGGCTTCCGAAATGGTTTAGTGTAAACTAGTTTGGAAGCCTTCCTTTATCTTATGGGTGGCTTCTCCAAGAAGCTAGGGGGAGCACATTTCTCGGAGAAGCCGATGCGTGTAGAAATTGGCCTAGCTTGTAGTACTCTCTCCATTCGAATACGGTGTATATATTTAGGCAAAAGTCAAAGCAGTGTCCTAATATAGACCAATGTTATAAATACAAATATAGGGTCCTAATATTTACGATACGTGTCCTACCATTTACGATATCAAATCAATCTAACTACAGATCTTCATGAATTTGATATTAATTATTGAACTCAACCGAGAGTCCCAGGAATGGGCCAATAGCTCATGTGTGACGTTTCTCTTCGGCAATAACTCTTTTGCGACGTTTTCCCTCACAATAGCTCACGTGCTACATTTCTTTCCGCAAAAATAGCCACCAGCTGACATGGGCGACAAAACGGTCATCTCCGTCTTAATTGAGTGTGAGGTTATATTATTGCCTCCTAAAAAATGTGCTGGCAGTTATTGTTTATGACCGGTGGCCCCCTGATCTTGCAACTGAATCGAGTGAACCGCCTATCAGACCATGTCATCTGCTTCTTCTTCTCCGGCGGCGGCGGAGCTATAGCTCTATGTGGCGGCGGATCTGACGTTCTTGACGGCAGCATAGTTCTTGGTGAGTTACTTCGCACCCCTAGTCATGTTCCCTTTCCCCTTCGAGTCTATTTAGAACTGAGTGTGTCGCCTCTGTTCTCGGCGGCCATAGAATTTGTGTGGTGGTCGCGGGTTGGCTAAACGATATGGAGCCTTTCGAGAAAATTGTAAATCGACAATGCACATCTCTCCAAACTAATTTGTGTTCGATTAGGGTGTTGAACAGTTCCGCTAGATCAGACTGCCCGCATGGTGGTGATACTGGCGCTATGCGGATATTCGAATCCACAGTCAATTTCTTTCCATCAACGGGCAAGCTAGTAGATGGAAGCATGCAGAAAATTGAGAGATATACAATTTTTAAATGGGAGGTCGTGCTTGCAGATATTGATCTGCAAGAACTAGTGCACATGGAAGAGGGCGCAGTTCGTAAATTTGTGGAGAAAATTGGGGAGAGTGTTAGTTAGGGTCCAGAGCAACAAGTATCCGTGCCACGGTTCGATAATTGGAAGGGAGAGTATGTGAGAATTGAGAATGGCCTACAAATGGTTTATGAAATCCATCAGCAATACAGGTGGGAAACCAAACAAGCTGATTTTTATGCAGAGCTTGTTGATCTGAAGTTTGACTTCAAGGTTGGATATGTGACTTGAAAGTTGGCTTCTTAGATGGTAGATGATGATTGCGGTTCACAGAGGCACCTAATTCCTATACGTGCTGAAGTGATAGTAACACATGATGAGTTGGCTGTTTCAGATACACAAGCGGGTCATGGTGCTGCTTTTGTTGATTGGAATTCAATACAAATAGATGAGCGTACTAATTTAGTTATTGCACCAATGCCTGACAGTGAGATGGCCAAAATATTTGGCATTCTAGTAGATGATAAAGATAAGGAGTAGAAGAATGAATCTAATTTGTCTGCTGATGGTGTCATAGATTCATTTGATGTGGATGTAGAGTTGATACAAGATACTACAGATGATGTAGATGATGCGCATGCTAATGAGCTGATACATGTGTATGACAAAGAAAACCCTTTTATTCAAGTAGGAAAGTTCTGTCCTAGCATGGATGACCTTAGGATGTGTTTCAAGACTTATGAAGTGAAACTTGAGTTTGATGCGAATACTTTTTTGGACCGATAGAAAGAAGTTTTTTGCGATATGCAAAGGTTTTGATGGGAGTGCCAAGCTTTGCAAGTGGTACATATCTGCTAGACGCCAACCTGATGAACGTACAATTAGGGTAAATCAAATCCTACATGAACTTACTTGTATTAGAAATTCACAAACAGTATCAACAATGACTTCACAGCTATGGGTTGCAGAAAAGACCACACCCGGTTTAGCCAAGACACCAAACACTAGCGCCAAGAAACTCAAAGTAGATTTCGAAAAGCTATACCAAATTCAGCTAAAATATACAACAATGTGGATGGAAAAACAAAGTGCAATGAAACAATTATATGGTGATTGGGAAAATACCTTTAGGATGCTTCATAACTTTAATGCAGAGGTGGAGAAGAGGTCACCTGGCAGTATTATGGAGATAGATAATTAGGTAAAAATGGACGGAAAAGTCTTCTTCTCTAAGTTCTTTATGGATTCAAAGCCTTGTATCGCTGGAACCCCATATGAGGAGAAGAAACAGCCCCCAGAGAAAGCCGTGCACCATACCATCTCCACCACCGTCAACACCTCATCTCCACGCAAGACCACGAAGTGCTGCCACATCTCCATCACATCATCTCCAGCACCACTATAGTCATAGTTATACTTCTACTTTGTAATCTAGACCCCATCGTCATTGGCAACATTGTAAGAACTATCAATCTATTTAATCCAAGTACTATTTTTGTTGCAATTCATTCTATTTTTTATATGATCTCCATGTGTGAGTAGTCCCTCTCAGTCCATGTCCTTGATCTAACCGATGAGATAATTAGTCCAATGAGTTCATCTATATTATTTGTGTGTGTTCTATTATCTGAGCCTCACTCCTAGGACTAGTCACGTACCAAAGACCCTGAAGATTGATCAAGGTAAAGGTATAGTGAGAGTGAAGTGAAAGTTTGATTGGAAATGTCTGTGATATAAGGACCAGTAAGACTGCTAGAAGTGGATCTCTCAGGAACTAATAATCACATCACCATGCTTAATGATATTTTCTATCATTTCAGAACTAAAAACCGAGGCAACCTGCGATACAGAAAGAATGCAGGACCAAGGATGGACGAACTAACCTTGTTAACCCGTATTTGGATGCATAGTGGACTACGGATGTGTTTCCTACATACATCTAAATAACTTATGTATTAATTATACTAAACTGATTTAACTTTATCTTATTAATTCCATACTACTAATGCACCTCTGCAGGTTAAACCTTAATTCCATGCCTATTTTTAATCGTTGATAACAACCCTATTTTAAAATATACGAATTGGTCTGGTAAAACAAGAATTATTAAGCTTTCCGAGGATTCAACAATTGGTCTCATAAAGCACCGACTTCCCGGTTTGATAAAATCTTGGGTCTCAACGGAAAAGGCTAGATACTACATTTGGTAATATGGATCGAAGGTATCACAGTCCATTGGGAACGGAACTGCCGCAAGAAGAAGTGCAAGATGGGGACGAGGAAGATGACGTCCATTTTGCATCACTATTTTATATCATAATTTACTACTATTCATTGATATATTTCATACTTAGAGATGATACTTATGTTATTTCATTTATTATGCATGTTTGATGATTATTGGAGAATTAACTACCGGAACGAGAATTCTGCTGGAAAAAGGACCATCAAGATACCATATTTCTGAAAATCAGCGATTCACGGAAAACATCAGGAAGTTCCTATTTTGCCGATTCCGGAGCCAGCCAAAAGGGGAGGAAGAGGTGGGCCACCAGGGGCCCACACCATGCCATGGCGCAGGTTACCCCCTAGTCGCGCCGCCATGTGGTGTGGTGGCCCTAGCCCACCACTGCCGGTGCCCCTTCCCGTATTTTATCCCCCCTAAACCCTAAGACTCGGGGAGCGATCGACGACATGGGAGAAGTCAAGATGGTAGTAGTGGAATTGGGTTGAGTAATATTTAATGGCTTGATAGTTATGTTGTGGTGCTTCTCTTCTAGTTGTGTCATGTGAACGTCGACTACATGATACTTCACATTTATGGGCCTAGGGGAATGCATTGTGTATTCGGCTACTAATTGTGGGGTTACTGACAGAAACCTAAACCCCGGTTAGGAAACCGATGCATGAGGGAGTGTAGGATCCCAGAGTTTAAGGTTGTGGTTAGATTTATCTTTATTACTTTCTTGTAGTTGCAGATGCTTGCCAGGGGTATAATCAAAAGTATGTATTAGTCCAAGTTAGAGTAGTACATTAACATAGGTTCACCCACACAACACCTATCAAATCAATAAAGATTAATCAACTGTATAAAGCGAAAGCACTTGACAAAATTCCCGTGTGTCCTCAAGAACGTTTGATCATCATAAGTAAACCAACCGGCTTGTCCTTTGCTCTAGAAAGGATTGGGCCACTTGCTGCTATTATTATTACTGTCTTTTATTTACCTGTACTTTATTTATCTACTTTATCAAAAACCTCTGAAAACCTGTCTGCTAGTATTTACAGTGAATCCTTCCTCCAGATGGCTTGTCAACACCTTCCGCTCTTCGTTGGGATCGACACTCTTATTTATCAAAACTACTACGATACACCCCCTATACTTGTGGGTTATCAAGACTATTTTCTGGCGCTGTTGCCGAGGAGTGAAGCACTATGGGTAAGTGGAATTGCTAAGGGAAACTTTTACTATGAGTGATGTTTTTATTTCTATCTGCTGCTTTTTTTTCATTATGGAGAGATCTCCATTCGATTCCCTATTTGGGAGTACCGCTGCAACTGCTAAGGTAGTAGATATGAACCGCCGTCTGCTCAATTGGACCTTTTAAAATACCTATGAAAATTGTTGAACGTGTTATGGATAACTGCTATTTTGGAGACGGAACTGTCCATCTTGGTGGCCATTTAGTCTTTATAGATGAATTATGTGAGTTGTTCAAGTGTGCAGGTATTTCAATGGACCAATTTAAGAGGAAGCTATTCTCTTTATCACTGAAGGGCAGAGCTGCGAAATGGTATAAGATGCGGAAGAATTGACGATCGATTGGATGAGAGGAAATGGTACCTCTCTTTTATTCTAAATTCTATCCTCCTAGTGGGATTCATAAGGATTGGAATCAAATATATAATTTCTGGCCTCATGATGGAGAGAGTATTGCCAAAGCGTGGGGGAGATTGAAGTTACTAATGCTAAAATGTCCCATTTATGAGCTCCCTAGTAATATTGTTATTAATAATTTCTATGCAAGGGTTTCTCTTCATGATAAGTATTTATTGGATGCTTCTTGTTCTGGATCATTTACACGTCTGGAACGAGAAGCTAAATGGGATATTCTTGACCGTATTCAGGAAAATATTGAAGGATGGGAGAATGAAAAAGGTAGAAATTCAGGTATAAATTATGATTATGATTGCATTAAATCTTTTATGTGAACCGATGATTTTCATAATGTTAGTGCTGTTTATGTTCTTGACTCTCAAATTTTTTCACACTGTTATAAGGATTTTTCCTCTTATCTTGATACTCCCCAAAAGGAGTGGAACAAGTACCATGGACCTTATAAAGATACTTTTAATTGTGTTCCTTCTAGAAATATAGATGTTCATACTGTTAATCCTGTTGTGCCTGAACCATATATTGAGAAAATGCCTTTCCCTTCTAAGGTAAAAGAACATTCTATTATAGCTAGTGTGATTAACAAAAGTACAAAGAAATCTATAGAACCTGATGAACAAATAACTGTTGAACCTATAGTAGCAGTAGTAAAGGACCTTGTCAATGAAGGTGTAGAAGATCGACACATTATCTTCAGTGAAGATGCTTCTAATATTGTTTCCCATCCTAGTAGATCTAGGAAAACTAGTGTTCTTGTGCTTTCTGTCAGGATAGGTGATCATTGCTATTATGGTTTATGTGATATTGGTGCAAGTTCAAGTGATATTTCTTATGAGCTTTATAGAGAAATCATGCATGAAATTGGTTCTTGTGAACTTGAAGTAATTGATGTGGTTATTCATCTTGATAATAGAGAAACTATCTCTCCAATTGGTATTGTTATAGATGAGGAAGTTTTATGTGGTAAACTAAATATCGTGTTGTTTTTCTAGTACTTGGTGCATCTGCTAGTAAAACTTGTCCTATCATTTTTGGTAGACCTTTCTTGAACACTCGTGGTGCTATTATGGATTGTAAGAACGAGGAAATATTAACTATATTTGATGGAGAATCTTATGAGTTTAATTTTTCTATATTTGCTAAAGCTCCTTATGAAGCTGAATTGTCCAATGAAGATTTTATAGTTGAACAGCTTGCCTCTATTGCTTTTGCTCCTAACAATGCTTTGCAGCAATACATGGAGGACCAGGAAAGTGAGGTATGTATGGAAGAAAGAAATGAGATTGACGAGATTCTTCTTCGTCAACTAGAGATGCTGAAACACATTTTACCGGTGGAAGACTTTGGTACCACACCACTACACAAGGAGGATCCCTTTTTGATTAAAAACCTTTACCTGATAATCTTAAATATGCCCATATTGATGATAAGAAAACATATCCTGTTATTATTAGTTCTAAACTTTCAGTTAAGGAAGAGGAAAGGTTGTTGGAAGTATTGAAGAAACACCGAGGAGCCATTGGATATACTCTTGATGATTTGAAAGGGATATCCCCTTCTATATGTCAGCAACTCAGCATGCTATTAATATGGAACCTGATGCAACGCCAGTTGTTGAACATCAACGTCGTTTAATTCCTGAGATGAAGGAAGTGGTAAGAAATGAGGTAATGAAACTCCTTGATGCTGGTATTATTTATCCTATTATTGATAGTAGATAGGTAAGTCCTATGCATTGTGTTCCTAAGAAAAGATGAATTATTGTTGTGCCTAGTGAAAATGATGAGCTTATTCCTCAAAGAGTAGTAGTTGGTTATAGAATGTGCATTGAATTTAGAAAAGTGAACAAAGTTACTAAGAAAGATCATTATCCTTTACCCTTTATTCATCAAATGTTAGAAAGGTTGTCTAAGAAAACTAATTTTTGCTTTCTTGATGGTTATTCTGAGTTTTCTCTAATTGTTGTTAAAAAGCAAGATCAAGAGAAAACAACTTTTACTTGTACTTATGGAACTTATGCTTATAGATGTATGCCTTTTGGTTTGTGTAATTCTCCTGCTACCTTTCAAAGATGCATGTCTGCTATCTTTCATGATTTTTGTGAGGAAATTGTGGAAGTATTCATGGACGATTTCTCTGTCTATGGAGCTTCTTTTGATAACTGCTTGCACAATCTTGATAAAGTTTTGCAGAGATGCGAGGAAACTAATCTTGTTCTTAATTGGGAGAAATACCACTTTGTGGTTAATGAAGGAATTATTCTTGGACATAAAATTTCTGAAAGAGGTATTTAAGTTGACAGAGCTAAAGTTGAAGCAAATGAGAAAATGCCATGTCCCAGGGATGTCAAAGTAGTTTCCTCAAACATTTACAGCTCATCAGAGAAGGAAATTCTTCTATTGCTTGAGGCATTATTTTTGGGATGACTGATGCATGTAAAATGCATAGATGAATTTTGCATATTTTCACATGGTTTTCTATTACATATTGCATCATATAAGGGTATAATTCAATGTTTTATAGTATTTTGGGGTTAAATTACAAAGTCCCCCAACTTTTATGGAATTAACCCTGCCTGTCAGAAACCCCGTTTTCTATATTTTTGACGTTTGAGGGGGCAAACTTCCGCGAAATTACCTGAAAATCTGCGGGGGTCATTTTCTTGGAAGGAGAAGACTTTCGGGCGAAGGATCGATGAGAATTGGGCAAGGAGGCCCAAAAGAGGACCCTCCACGCGGCCAGATTCCTTGGCCGCGTGAGAGGCCCACTTTTAGCCCCTGTGGCCCCAATTCCTTCCATCTTCGACTTACCGAGTCCGTCTTGACCTAAAACCGACTATAAAAAGGGTCCCCCGTACCCTTACGGAGGGGAGCGCCGCTGAAACACCGAATCACCGAAACAGAGACCTGGAGTTCCAGATTGGAGGGGGAAAACTCCGGCGGGGCGCCGTCGGTGTGATCTCCTACCCCTCCAACGTCATCTCCATCGACATCTCCATGAAGAGGGAGTAGTCCACCCCAGGGCTATGGGTTTGTGGAAGTAGCACTTGTATCTCTCTCTCTCTCTATGTGCTTCACTAATTAGATCCGTATGAGCTTCCTCACATGATTACGGGCACCGTTGTAATTCCTATGTGGTGGATCTTTTCTATGAGTTATTGAATCTGAGATTGCAATTGTTTCTCTTGAGTTATTTGAGTAGATGTATCTTATGTACCCCATTCTTATTTGCTAGCTTTGGTCAATCTAGTTCTTGAGAGCGTGTGTGGGGTGATGGGTGCATTAGTTGGAGTAACGAGGGGTGGCTAGTGTTGTGAAAGTGACAAAAGTTCAGCGATCCACTTAGGTTTTGTTAAACCTTTCTTAGTTACCTCACTTGGGATAAAAAGGAGTACCTTGTTACCGGGGATTTGAAGTGACACTAATCAATCTCCATGACTAGATCTAGCAAGTTCTTACTTCAACTTCATGTCACATTGCTTAAAGCTATACTCTGGTTTTTCCTTAATTATCGAGGTGTTATGATTTATTTTGCATCTTGGTGGAGTATAAGAGGGATCAATATGACCGTAGAGATCTCTATGCTAGGACGTGATTCCCATATGAAATTACTCAATGTTAAACATGTTATTGTAATCTCACATGTAATTCTTTATGTCCACCGTCTACCACTTCATTTGAGAGAATGCAAGTGTGAAACCATGAACCCGGTCCTATTTTAATTATAAGAAAACACTCTAGTTACTTTGCTGCAATTTACTTTACTTGCACTTTACTTTACTTGCATCTCCAATTCGAATTTACATTATCTCCATCACCACTTGCATCACAAAAATACAAAAACAATCCATTGCATATTTATTTTCTCATTTGCATTTAGTAGTAGATTTAATTATTGCACATTTACTTTCAGTTTTGCATTGCAATTTAGAAGTCTCACACCTTGTGCTTGACAACCACTTGGTGAGGTTGAGGGCACAAAACTCTCTATTTGTTTGCAGGATCCTAGAGGAAGCTTGGAAGACAACTGCTGAAATACTGGCTCCCCAAGAGTTCGATATAAACCCTCGAGTCACCCTCGTGGGGAAGAAGGCTTGCCACTAGCTACACACTCTGCACTTGGATTCTCAACCTAGCCATCAAGCGTTTTTCTGGCGCCGTTGCCGGGGAGCCATAGGTGAAGGAGTTGTCCAAGGGACCTCACAAGAAGTCTTCATCACCAACAAGGTGTGCAAACACCTAAGCTTGGGGAGGTTGCACCTACGTGAGTACCGTCCTTTCTATCTCCACCTTCTTTCAAGTAGATTGTTTTGTTTCTTGTCTTGTTTTTGTTTTTGTTTTGTTTTTGTTCTTGTTTTTGTTTTGTCTTGCATATTTTATTTTAGTTTGCATTTTAGTTTTGGATTTAGTTATCTAGTTTATTTTACTATTTCGAATTTGCCTAGTTAATTTACTTTTGTTTTGCATAAAAAATTAAAAACTACATAAAAACTGTTAAAATGGGTGATAGAACTAAATTAAGTGACTACACAAAATTCATTGCTAGGCCAATTACTACACCCGAAATACAAGCTGAAAGCTATGAAGTAAGTCCTAGTTTATTGAATTTAATTACTAGAGAGCAATTTGGTGGTAGTGCTATGGAGGATGCCTCTATGCATCTTCATGATTTCATGGAAATATGTGATATGCAAAAATTTAAAAATGTGGAAAGTAGTGTTTTAAAACTGAAATTATTTCCTTTTTCACTTAGAGGAAAGGCTAAAGAATGGTTACTTTCACTACCTACAGCTAGTATAAAGTCTTGGGATGATTTAAAAGAAGCTTTCATTAAGAAATATTATCCTCCTGTTAAAATTTTGCAAAATAGGAATAATATCCTCTCATTTAGGCAAAATGATAATGAACATGTAGCCATGGCATGGGATAGAATTACATTAATGATTAGAACATGCCCATCACATGGAGTAAATGAATGGACCATACTACACTCTTTTTATAATGGTCTAAACTACATGGCTAGAAATATACTTGATTCTGCTGCTGGAGGTGCCTTTATGAGTAAAACTGTAGGAGAGGCTAAGATCATATTAGAAAACATATTGCAAAATTATAGTTAATGGAATACTGAAAGAGAACCCAATCCCACTAATAAAATAAACTCAATTGAAGAAACCAATGATCTGTCTTCTAAAATGGACACTATTCTTGCTTTTATTAATAAACAAAATATGGAGAATGTGCCTTTGCAGGAGCTAGTTGGTAGTAATTCTGAAAGTGTGGATGTTAATTTTGTTAGGAATTATGGTAGAAATGGTTTTGGTAATGCTTAAAATTCATATAGTAAACCTCCTTATGTGCCAAATAAACCTTTTGTTCCATATCCTAATGCTAATGAAAATAAGTGGAAGCCTTCTAGTGAAATTTCTGAATCTAATAAATTGCTTATGGAACAAGTTGCTCGTCACAATGCTATGATACATGAGTTAAATAAGTCTATTGCATACATTAGTAGTGATATTAAAGGATTGCAACTTCAATCTTCGAATTTAGATAAAGCATTGTCAAAATTAGCTGATAATCAAGCAACTCTATTAAGCATGTCAGCAGGAAAGCCACAAGCACAACCTAGTGTTGGAATGAATTCTATTACTATTGTTGCTCCTATTATTGAAAATATTGATCATATTGCTGAGAATACAAGTGAGCATGTCCCTACTAGCTTAGAAGAAACTTTGAATGAAATAGTGAAGTACCCTGAATATTTACTTCCATATATGTCTTATCTTGCTAGCAAAGAAATTAGTCCTCATGAATCAAGCATGCTAGCTAAATTAGAGAGTAAAGTAGAGGAAATTATGATGCTTACTGAAATTAAGGATCCATTGCTTGATTTAGAAAAAAGTAGCTTGCAAGAACTTATTGCTACTCTACAAAAATTTGCTAGTGACCCCACTATAAATGTTAATCAACCCGGCTTTGGATCTTATATTGCTAATCATGTCTTGCAAGAAAAAATTTCTAGGTACAAGAATGAGGCCATGATACCTCCTAATCTTGGGGATGCATGGATCCCCAAGGTGCTAGTTTCAATTGGAAAAGAAATTCACCATGCTATGTTAGGTCTAGGTTCTAGTGTATCGGTGCTCTCTAAATAATTATATGAATTGCTAGAACTAGAAAATTTAGAAAAGTGCTCAAGTGAATTTTTTTTGCTGATAACTGTACAAACATGCTGTAGACAAGTAAAAGATGTTATGATTGAATTGCACATGACTTTCGTACCCGTTGATTTCATTATTATGGATATGGGGGATAAATCCCCTAGTCCTATTATTTTGGGTAGACCTTTTCTTGGTACTACAGGTGCAATCATAGACTCCAAGGAAGGGAATGTCAAGTTTCAGTTCCCTCACAAGAAAAGCATGGAGAACTTCCCAAGGAAGAGGGGCACGCTGAAGAACAAGCTCCCTCATGAGCTTTATCCCTCTTGATTATCAAGTAAGTAAAGCCTAGCTATATGGCTATAAAGAAAGCGCTTTACGGGAGGCAACCCGGTTGTTTTTGTTTGGATTTTCCTAGTGTCCTCTTGCTGTCTCAAGAGATTAGTTTTTTTGTTTTAATTCTGTAGTTTTCAATAAAGAGTCAAGTTAAACCCATTTGGACTTATAAGTTGCTATCTTAGTGCATGAAATTTCTGTTTCAGCACGAGTCTGCTCACCGTATGATTTTACGTTTTTTATTGGTTTGTAGGATTAAGCTAATGTTTTAGTATGTTCTGCAACTTTTCGTCCTCGGTAAGCACAAAAATTGTCTTAATTTTGTGACGAGTCTAGCTTAGGGAAAAACGTTCGTTTTGCTGCTGCTGCTTTTCTGGACAGATTCTGCCTTCTTTTGTTTTATGCACTCTTTGGGCTTGAGAATCGAATTTCCATGATTCTTTCAAGCAATAGAGTGAACATACAACATAATGAACCTTATTTTCTATCTACTGGAGCATTTGATTTGGAATTTTGCACAGCAAGCATGTGATTTGTTTGTCCTTGCTAATCTCACCCCACAGAAAAAGAATGGGAGAAACATGTTTTGTGAAGTTTTTTCATAGGGAATAGAGGAGCTGCACCTCAAGACATCCAAGAATGGTGAAATCCATAAGATTGGGGATGTGATGAACACCCCACTGGAGCTACACTCTTTTGTTTAGCACACGTCTACTTTCTGTTTTTCTAAGCAAAGCATTTATCGTAGAGACTTGAAGCGTCTAGTTTTTGTTTTTATTTTTGTTTTGATAAGACCACCACCATCATTTTATATGATATTGAGATACTGGAGTTTGGGGTTGTAATTTATTGGATGCTAGTATTATGACTTGGAATAGGGATGCCATGGTTGATTTGAAGAGCTACATATGTTTGCATAATTTATAGGCTTTTTATGTGTAGAAATTTGCAATAATGTTGTCTTGAGCTATCTCTTATTCATGTCCTTGATGTTAATTGCTGGTTTATTTAGTTAGTCATGAAATGAGTAGTTCTATGGACATATGCATGCATAGTAGCTGGTCAACTATCTCCCTCTTGCTAGCCCAAAAATTTAAAAATTCCAACAAGTAAAAACTTGTTTCCAACACTCCTTAGCCAAGTATTTCCAGTGAGTCCACCATATCTTCCCATTAGCTTCATTGCTATTCCGAGTATGTTCACCATGTTATTGTGTTATTTATGTTCTAAATTAAGATATTCCCTTTATTAATTGTCATGGGTTGAACTTGGGATAGGACTCTCACGAACTTTTGAAGGCATACTTTACTTTTTATGCATCTAATAAACATGACCCAATAATGGGAGCCACAAGTTTTGCGTTTGACAAGTGTGTGGTTGGGAGCTAGCTATAAACATGTATCACCGGAAAGCTTTCAACATTGCACAACAAATTTACATTTGGTTGATATCATGTACTTTTGTTTTTGGACTCCTGCCATGCCGAAATGAAATAGAGGAATAGTAAGTTTTGATGAGTAAGTATCTATATGACTAGAGAAACGCATTGGGCCGCTAACCTAAGCCATGCTTTATCATGGTGGAAATTTACTTACAGCTTGAGTGACAATACAACACATCCTATAATAAAATAATAAGCTATGCATAATAGTGAATGAAAATAAAAAGGATGATGAGTGTACTCCGTTTGTTCATCTTGTCATTGTAACATGGGCTTGTTTCCATGTCATCGGGCACGAGGTACCTCTTTGCGGTTCTATATGATGTCATTAATACTTATTATGATTGTACAAAGCTTATTAGGAATCTTAAGTTGAGTAATCATGGAGTAGGTTTTCACACTCACGGGGCATGAGGCTTTCAACCACCTTGTCATTCTCATTATTTCAATACTCACAATTTTAAGATGCTAGTGATAAAGGGGCAATGAGAGTCCTAGATAAATAGATACCACATTTCAATTAGTAATTTTAGTTGAATAATTTAGAGGCTAAATAAGACTTGATCATGTTTTACCTCTACTCAATTTTCTCCAAAGTGTCCACTATATTTTCTATTCTCCATTATGCTATTCTTTGACCAATATAGGATTTTATTTTTCATTTTGTGTATGCATTTGGTCCATAGTGCTTTTATTTCATTATACACTTTGTGAACTTTCATGAAGTATCTTTGCTTGCATATTTGATATTTCTTACAACATGAATAGTATATTGCTACTCATTTCTAGTATTAATCATTTGATTATATGTAGCATGAATAATCCTCCTTGATATCCCATGATTGTTTCAATATGCAAAACCCATCTTAGTGTTATCACCTTCATACTCGAGGACGAGCATGGGTTAAGCTTGGGGATGTTGATGCATGTAAAATGCATAGATGAATTTTGCATATTTTCACATGGTTTTCTATTACATATTGCATCATATAAGGGTATAATTGAATGTTTTATAGTATTTTGGGGTTAAATTACAAAGTCCCCCAACTTTTATGGAATTAACCCTGCCTGTCAGAAACCCTGTTTTCTATATTTTTGACGTTTCAGGGGGCAAACTTCCGCGAAATCACCTGAAAATCTGCGGGGGTCATTTTCTTGGAAGGAGAAGACTTGCGGTCGAAGGATCCTCGAGAATTGGGCAAGGAGGCCCAAAAGAGGACCCTCCACGCGGCCAGATTCCTTGGCCGCGTGAGAGGCCCCCTTTTGGCCCCTATGGCCCCAATTCCTTCCATCCTCGACTTACCGACTCCGTCTTGACCTAAAACCGACTATAAAAAGGGTCCCCCGTACCCTTACGGAGGGGAGCGCCGCCGAAACACCGAAACACCAAAACATAGACCTGGAGTTCTAGATTGGAGGGGGAAAACTCCGGCGGGGCGCCGCCGGTGTGATCTCCTACCCCTCCAACGTCATCTCCATCGACATCTCCATGAAGAGGGAGTAGTCCACCCCAGGGCTATGGGTTTGTGGAAGTAGCACTTGTATCTCTGTCTCTATGTGCTTCACTAATTAGATCCGTATGAGCCGCCTCACATGATTACGGGCACCGTTATAATTCCTATGTGGTGGATCTTTTCTATGAGTTATTGAATCTGAGATTGCAATTGTTTCTCTTGAGTCATTTGAGTATATGTATCTTATGTACCCCGTTCTTATTTGCTAACTTTGATCAATCTAGTTCTTGAGAGCGTGTGTGGGGTGATGGGTGCATTAGTTGGAGTAACGGGGGGTGGCTAGTGCTGTGAAAGTGACAGAAGTTCAGCGATCCACTTAGGTTTTGTTAAACCTTTCTTAGTTACCTCACTAGGGATAAAAAGGAGTACCTTGTTACCGGGGATTTGAAGTGACACTAATCAATCTCCATGACTAGATCTAGCAAGTTCTTACTTCAACTTCATGTCACATTGCTTATAGCTATACTCTGGTTTTTCCTTAATTATCGAGGTGTTATGATTTATTTCGCATCTTGGTGGAGTATAAGAGGGATCAATATGACCGTAGAGATCTCTATGCTAGGACGTGATTCCCATATGAAAGTACTCAATGTTAAACATGTTATTGTAATCTCACATGTAATTCTTTATGTCCACCATCTACCACTTTATTTGAGAGAATGCAAGTGTGAAACCATGAACCCCGGTCCTATTTTAATTATAAGAAAACACTCTAGTTACTTTGCTGCAATTTACTTTACTTTTTACTTACTTGCATCTCCAATTCGATTATCTCCATCACCACTTGCATCACAAAAATACAAAAATAATCTATTGCATATTTATTTTCTCATTTGCATTTAGTAGTAGATTTAATTATTGCACATTTACTTTCAGTTTTGCATTGCAATTTAGAAGTCTCTTGGCAACCACTTGGTGAGGTTGAGGGCACAAAACTCTCTATTTGTTTGCAGGATCCTGGAGGAAGCTTGGAAAACAACTGCTGAAATACTGGCTCCCCAAGAGTTCGATATAAACCCTCGAGTCACCCTCGTGGGGAAGAAGGCTTGCCACTAGCTACACATTCTGCACTTGGAGTCTCAACCTAGCCATCAATGACCCACACTTATATAAAGAAGAAGGAGATGGTATTGTGCGAAGATGTGTTCTAGAACATGAACAACAAGAGATATTGAGAAAATATCATAGTAGTGCTTATGGAGGAAATCATGCTGGAGATAGAACTGGACAAAAGGTTCTACAATCAGGTTTCTATTGGCCTACCCTTTTTAAAGATGCAAGAAAGTTTATTTTATCTTGTGATGAATGTCAAAGAGTTGGTAATTTCTAGACACAATGAAATGCCTATGAATTATTCTCCTGTTATTGAACCATTTGACTATTGGGGATTTGACTTTATGTGTTTGTTTCCTCATTTGAAAGGTTATACTCATATACTTGTTGTTGTTTATTAGGCTACTAAGTGGGTAGAGGCTATACCTACAAAGAGCGCTGATGGTGAAACCTCATTAAAAATGCATAAAGATGTTATTTTTCCTAGGTTTGGCGTGCCTAGATATTTTATGACTAATGGAGGTTCTCACTTTATTCATGGCGGTTTTAGAAAAACCATTTTGAAATATGATGTTAATCATAGAATTTCCTCAGCTTATCATCCCCAAACAAGTGGGCAAGTAGAATTATCAAATAGAGAAATTAAATCAATCTTGCAAAAGACTGTTAATAAATCTAGGAAAATTTGGCTAGTAAGCTAAATGATGCTTTATGGGCTTATAGAACTACTTATAAAAATCCTATGGGCATGTCTCCTTACAAAATGGTTTATGGAAATGTTGTCACTTGCCTTTAGAATTAGAACACAAGGCTTATTGGGCAATGAAAGAACTTAATAGAGATATTAAACCTGCTGGTAAGAAAAGGTTGCTTGACTTGAGTTCTTTGGATGAATGGAGAAGTGAAGTTTATGAAAATGCTAGAATCTTTAAAGAGAATGGTTAGAAAGTTGTATTGTATAGGTCTTGTCTTAGATTTTTTGCAGGAAAATTACTCTCGATATGGGAAGGACCTTTTGTTATTGAAGAGGTGTACGTTCAGGTGCAATCAAAATTGTTTCACTTAAAGATAACACTACACAAATGTTGAATGAGCAAAGACTCAAACATTATATTTCTGGGGATTCTTATAATGAAGATGGTGATATTATTCAAGTGGTGACTCCGGAAGTTTTTATTAAAGAGCAAATTCAAGAAACTGCATAGTCCGTTTTCGAATAGGTAACAGTTTCAGTAAAAAACAATTCGCATTTGACTCTCCAACACATAGTTTTGTTGTTTTTATGAAATATGGAAAATTACGAGACAAAAAGGGGTAGGAAACTATGCATGAGGGAACAACACCATGCTACGTCGCGGGCCCACCCCTGGCCATGCCACCAAATGGTGTGGGCGCCTCGGAGCCATTCTCCGACCCGTTTTCACCTTGTACCTTCCTTTTGTTATGAAACTTTTCGAAATATAATCCCCCGAGGTCTGTATATCGTTTTCCCGTCGTGTTTTCGTTTCGATCTAGTTCTACCAGATTTCATCTTTAGATTTAGAGCCGCAATGTCCTCTTCTGGACCCTCCAAGGACAACTTCTTCACGAACATCGTCAACCCATACATGAATGAGTTGAAGATGCATCCCAAGGAGTTGCTTCTCAAGGATGGGAAGGTACATGAAGAAGACGTTCGGGGTCCTAAATGACAAGGCAGTCTGGATGCTAGGATGGAAGAGATGGAGCAAGAAGTCTTTAAATACAAGAAGATGGCGGAACGTGAAGTGGACATCATCCACAAAATAAATGCAGAACTCATTGCAGAGCATAAGAAGGATACTGCCAAGCTTTGGGATGATATCTTCTCGCTCCATGAGGCGACCAACAAATTACAAGCACAACTCTACGACGTGCAGAATCAAAATTGTGAGTATGCGACCAGGTTTAAATGCATAAGTTCTGCTGCCAGTTTCAGGATATTGGAAACCAAGTCAACATTTTTTGATGGAGATCCTTTACCTTGGAAGTCTGATGACAAGGAGGATTCACCAACACCACCGAAGGAGTGGTTCATCATTGGTATTGCCATCCCCTTGGCTTGTTCCAAGCTTGGGGAGGGGGGAGGGGTGCCGCGGTATCACACCATTATCTTTCACCTTTTTAATCTTTAGTAGAGTCATATCATGAGTAGAGAAGTTATCATATAGGATGGTTTGCGATACGTCATAAACGTATCCATATTTTCCCACACCGACGGCATGTCGGATCAAGCTGTGGCGACCATTGTCTACCTTTCTGACAAAGAAAGGGTAGAACAAGTTGTCGTGACGACGGTACCGAATGGCGCCCGCCTGCAGCTTCCTCAGGACATGTCTGCTCTTCGCAGCCATATCGTCCTCATAAGAGCCGACCCCAGATCTTCTTCCTGCAAATTTTCAATAAAACAAAAGTTAGCAACACAATCTTATTGGCAAAAGAGTAATATACCTAACCAGATCACAAAGAACATAAAGAAATAGTTCTTCATTTATTTGCATACACTTCATCAAGTAACTTATTTAGCAGATGCGCCCTAAAGAGGACATCAATATTGAGAAAAATGTGTCGAATTTTATACAACATTACAGTTTCCACTATATATATTTGGTGAACTAATGCATAAAAACAGATAATAACACAACAGGAATTCATTGATGATCTAAGATAACATTCAACAGATTAATATTCTAATCAGGACATGTTATTATACCTTACCAGATAAAAAATGTCATACAAGAATCGTTCTTTAATTATATGCATAAACTGGATCAAGTAATTATCATGCACGGGGGTACAATATGTGATTTTGCAACAAATTAATAATGTGTCAAGAGTGTCTTCGAGGCAAAATAACTACACAAATTGAAAATGCTTCCAAAAAACGTAGAATCTCTAACTCACATGCATGCTAACATGCACACAAAAAACTAGAAGCCATAAGAACAGATGCAACTACAACCTATGAATCCCTAAAATACAAAAAACCTGCGAACCCCTAAGTACAGATGCAACTATAGCCTCTGAATCAACTCTCATCTATATTTGATCATCCATACCTCTATATAGAAGATCATTTAAAAATATTCATGCATAGATGTTATTAGTTTCACAGCAGGACATCTATATTGTCAATTTAGTGTCTAGTACATGTCTATTTTTCTATAATGTTTTTCCCTTTGGTCTCTAAGTACAGATGCAAGCAGACCTCTGAATCTTGAACTTGCATTACCAAAAACCCTCGAACCCCTAGGTATAGATCCAACTACAAACCTTTTAATCACGAATACAAAAAACCTTGAACCCCTAAAGAACAGATGCAACCACAAACACCAGAAGTCCAAACTTTACAAAAAAAAAACCCCAAAGTATACATACTACTACAAACACTAGAAGCCCGAACTTGCGTGCAGTAATGCACAAACCCTGGATCTTTGACAATAAACTAAGCCGGCCTGGACATAGATACCAGGCGCCTCCACCGCGGCAGGAGCAGGCGGTGCACTCAAAGCGCCATGGCCGGCCGACGAACCTGCGATGGCGATGACATCCTGCGGCTGTGACGAACTGGAACCGCCATGGGAGGCTTCTGCAGCGACAAAAACAGAAGGGACGACACCGTCGTTCTCCTGCTGCGAAGCTTCCATTCTGCCGAACCGCCTCGCGGTTGTGCGCTCGGCCGTTGGGAGAGAAGGAGGGCTGGGAGACGATGAGGAGTTGTTTTTTTTGCTAGAAATGGGGGGAGAATGGATGAGGGAGAGAGGCGATGCGGCATGAGCTTTATATACAGAGTGCCGTTTCGAGGCCGCCCCGTTTCGACTGGTCGCCATGTCGTGTGCGCATGCATACATGGTGGGAACGCGCCGACTGACTTAGTCAACATAGAATGATGTGACATTTAGTCACAGGCAAGTGGGGCCTGGGACGCCGCGGGGCCACCAATCAGTGACCCAAATTCACCACAAAGCTCACCCCACCAAGTCAGCGAATATCAAAGGCTCTATTGTACGTGTAGGATAGAGGATACCGTTTTATACATGTACGCATACAAAACGATATGGCATGTGTTTGCTTGCGAAACGTGGTACCAATCTTTGCCAAGTTCACTACAAATAATGGTACGTGCCAACAATACTACCATGTGTATGCAGCCTAGGTGACGAACATGTGGTTACGTGCCAACACGCCTCTCCATTCACACGCCTTGGACATGCACACGGCGTCGTGCAGGTGGTGGTAAGCCTGCCGCGCGTAATGGCGACGATGGGACGCGACCTGCACCAGGTGGCGGGATGGTGCTTCGTCTCTGCCGTACGCCTAGAATTAACGTGGTATGCAGCCTTCCCGGCATTTTGGGGACTGAAGGGGGCGTATGGAAGTCCTTTTTTCTACCAGTGCACGCGGCCCCAGGGTCATTGCGGTTTGCATGTCGCCGCCATTTTCTCCGACGGGACGCGTGCTCCGAAGCGTGCACCGTCCATGGCGCCGAACGATGACCAGGCCAGCATGGCAGCGAGCGACGACGAGGACGGCCGGACAGGCATCTAAGATAGTTTAGGCCTAATTTATATTTCCTGCCTAATTTAGGATAGTTTAGAATGTAATGATCTATACTTACTAATATATATGTACTACTTCAGTTTAGTTATAAACCGTCGATGCCTCCCCCCTTTCGGGGAAAACGGAGGGAATACTGTTAAAAGTATAGCTAGATTTTTGGTTATTAATGTAGTTATGGCCTAACCTAACACAACCAAGCAAAAAAGTATTGTGTTCTACCCCCTTCCGACGCGGTCATAGGGGTAGACCAAAAGTTTGACTTCTGGTCAACAGATCAATGTTCTAGTGAAGCGTTGGGCTCTAAAGTGTCGGAATCCTACGTAAACCATGGTGGGGCACTAAGAATACTTATAAACTTATGGTGGGATCGAGGTGGGGAGGGGCCAATATACTACCCATAGGTGTGAGTGGTTTCACCGGCATCACATAGGAAGGTTATGCACTACACTTATAGGTCTCGAACCGTCGATGCTCCCCCATTCGGGCAAACCGGAGGGAATATTGTTAAAAGTATAGCTAGGTTTTGGTTATTAATGTGGCTTAGATCTAACCTAACACAACCAAGCAAAATAGTATTGAGGTCTACCCCCTTCCGACGATGGTCATAGGGGTAGACCAAAAGGTTGACTTCTGGTCAACAGATCAATGTTCCAGCGAAGCGAGGGAATCTTGCCAAGAGGTGGGACCTACCATTGTCTTGGGTGTTTATTGGGCCTAACCAAACACAACCAAGCAATTGGTTCCACTTTGCTACCCCCTTCCGACTCACGTAGAGGGGCCAGAACGGCAGTTCCGTCTTTTTACCTAGTGGGGCTATGGTTTCTCCGGAGAAGGGGCTCCGGATCGTATGAATGCCACCAAATCCCATGGTATGACATACCATGTGTGTTAGAGTGTTCCATGGGTATTGGATGCCCAACATTCCCTCACTCGGTGTGTTATGGCTTCACCGGCGTCGAATTATCTCTGGCGGGTTCAAGGACTACTCAGAGCCCGAAAATCCCGGATGTGACGAAACATGGGGAATCCTACCAAGAGGTCCGGCCCTACCATTTTCTTGGGTGTTACTTGGTCCTAACCTAACACAACCAAGCAATTACTTCCACTTTACTACCCCTTCCGGTTACGTAGAAGGGCCAGAACAACAGTTCCCTCTTTTTTCCCAGTGGGGCTAGGGTTTTTTCTGGAGAGGGGCTCTGGATCGTATGAATAGCACCAAATCCCATGGTATGTGCCATACCAGGTGTGTTATAGTGTGTCATGGGTCTTGGATTCCCAATATTCCCTCTATTTGTGTGTTAGGCCTTCGCCGGTGTCGGAATCTCTCTAGCGGGTTCCAAAACTATTTAGAGTCCGAAACTCCCGGATCTGACAGAACAGGGGGAATATTTCCAATAGGTGGGTCCTACCATTTTATTTGGTGTTACTTGGGCCTAAAATAACGCAACCAATCAATTAGTTCCACTTTTCTACCACTTTCCGGCTCACGTAGAGGGGCCAGACCGGCAGTTTCTTCTTTTTCTCCCGCACACCTAGGTTTTCTCCGGCGGGGGGCTCCGGAGCGTCTGAATTCCCACCCAATCCTAGGGTATGACAAACCATGTGTGTTAGATTTGGAATGGGTCTTGGATGCCCAAGATTCCCTCACTCTTTGTGTTATGGCTTCACCGGCGCCGCATTCTCTTTCGCGGGTTCCAGGACTACTCAGAGCCCGAAACTCCCAGATATCATGGAATGGGGGGATTCTTGCCAAGAGGTGGGACCTACCATTGTCTTGCGTGTTACTTGGTCCTAACCTAACACAACCAAGCAATTGGTTCCGCTTTTCTACCCCATTCCGGCTCACGTAGTGGGCCTGAACGGCAGTTCCGTCTTTTTCCCAGCGGGGCTATGGTTTCTCTGGAGAGGGGCCTCCGGATCGTCTGAATGCCACCAAATCCCATGGTATGACATACCTTGTGTGTGTTAGTGTGTGGCATTTGTATTGGATGCCCAAGATTCCCTTACTCCCTGTGTTATGGCTTCACCGGCGTCAGATTCTCTTTTGCGGGTTCTACTTAGAGCCCGAAACTCCCGGATCTCACGGAACGGGGGGAATCTTGCCAAGAGGTGGGACCTAAATTTTATTGGGTGTTACTTGGGCCTAACGTAACACAACCAAGTAATTTGTTCCACTTTGCTACCCCTTTCCGGCTCACGTAGAGGGGCCAAAACGACAGTTCCGTCTTTTTCCCACCAGGGCTATGGTTTCTCTGGAGAGGGGCTTCCAGATCGTCTCAATGCCACCAAATACACCATGGTATGGCATAACATGTGTGTGTATATAGTGTGTCATGGGTCTTGGATGCCCAAGATTCCCTCTCTCTCGTTTATGGCTTCACCGGCGCGTCAGATTCTCTCTGGCGGGTTCTAGGACTACTTAGAGACCGAAACTCCCTAAACTGATGGAACTCGGGGAATCTTGACAACAGGTGAGCCCAAACATTTTCTTTGGTGTTCCTTGGGCCTAACCTAACACAAAAAGGCAATTGGTTCCACTTTTCTACCCCTTTCCGGCTCAAGTAGAGTGGCCAAAACGGCAGTTCCGCGTTTTTCGCAGCGGGGCTATGGTTTCTCTAGAGAGGGGCTAGCTCCGGATCGTCTGAATGCCACCAAATCCCATGGTATGACATAACATGTGTGTTAGAGTGTGGCATGGGTCTTGTATTCCTAAGATTCACTCACTCTCTCTGTGTTGTTCTTCACCGGCGTCAGATTCTCTCTGGTGGGTTCCAGGATTACTTAGAGCCTGAAACTCCCGATCTGCCGGAACTGGGGGAATCATTCCAAGAGGTGGTCCCTCCCATTTTTTTGGGTGTTCCTTGGTCATAACATAATAAAACCAAGGAGCTGGTTCCACTTTGCTACCCTCTTCCGCCTAACGTAGAGGGGCCAGAACGGCAGTTCCGTCTTTTTTCCCAGCGGGGCTATGCATGGTTTCTCCGGAGAAGGGCCTCCAGATCGTCTTAATGCCACCAAATCCCATGGTATTCCATACCATGTGTGTTATAGTGTGTCGGGGGTCTTGGATGCCCAAGATTCCCTCTCTCTCTGTGTTAGGGATTCACCGGCGTTGGATTCTCTCTCGCGGGTTCCATGACTACTTAGAGCCCGAAACTCCTGGAACTGATGGAACTCAAGGAATCTTGCCAAGAGGTGGACCCTACCATTGTCTTGGGTGTTCTTTGGGTCTAAACAACACAACCAAGCAGTTGGTTCCACTTTGCTACCCCCTTCCGGCTCACGTAGAGGGGCCAGAATGGCAGTTTAGTCTTTTTCCCTAGCGGGGCTATGGTTTTCTCCGGAGAGGGGGCTCCGGATCGTATGAATGCCACCAAAGCCCATGGTATTACATTGCATGTGTGTTAGAGTGTTTCATGCTTCTTGGATTCCCAACATTTACTCACTCGGTGTGTTATGGCTTCACCTGCGTCGGATTCTCTCTGGCGGGTTCAAGGACTACTCAGAGCCCGAAACTCCCGGATGTGACGAAACAGGGAGAATCCTGCCAAGAGGTGGGCCCTACCATTGTCTTGGGTGGTCATTGGGCCTAAACTAACACAACCAAGCAGTTGGTTCCACTTTCCTACCCCCTTCCGGCTCACGTAGAGGGGCCAGAACGGCAGTTCCATCTGTTTTCCCAGCGGGGCTAGGGTTTCTCCGGAGAGGGGCTCTAGATCGTCTGAATACCACCAAATCCCATGGTATTCCATAAAATGTGTGTTATAGTGTGTCATGGGTCTTGTATGCCCAAGATTCCCTCTCTTTGTGTGTTAGGCCTTCGCCGGCGTCGGATTCTCTCTAGCCGGTTCCAAAACTATTTAGAGACCGAAACTACCGAATCTGACGAAACAGGGGGAATCTTGCCAAGAGGTGGGTCCTACAATTTTATTTGGTGTTACTTGGGCCTAACATAACACAACCAAGTAATTAGTTCCACTTTGCTACCCCTTTCCGGCTCACGTAGAGGGGCCAGACCGACAATTTCTTCTTTTTCTCCAGCAGACCTAGGGTTTTTCTGGGAAGGGGCTCCGGAGCGTCCGAATTCCCACCCAATCCTAGGGTATGCCAAACCATATGTGTTAGATTGTATCATGGGTCTTGGATGCCCAAGATTCCCTCACTCTTTGTGTTATGGCTTCCCCGGCGCCGCATTCTCTTTCACGGGTTCTAGGACTACTCAGAGCCCGAAACTCCCAGATCTCATGGAATGGTGGGAATCTTGCCAGGAGGTGGGCCCTACCCTTGTATTTGGTGTTACTTGGGCCTAAAATAATTCAACCAAGCAGTTGTTTCCACTTTTCTACGGCCTTCCGCCTAACGTAGAGGGCCAGAACGACAGTTCCGTATTTTTCCCCAGCGGGGCCATGGTTTCTCCGGAGAGGGGCCTCTAGATCGTCTGAATGCCACCAATCCCAAGGTACGCCATACCATGTGTGTTATAGTGTGTCATGGGTCTTGTATTCCCAAGATTCCCTCTCTCTCTCTCTCTATTAGGGCTATACCGGCGTCGGATTCTCTCTGGCGTGCTCAAGGACTACTTATAGCCCGAAACTCCCGAAACCGACGGAACTCGGGGAATCTTGCCAAAAGGTGGGCCCAACATTGTCTTGCGTCTTCCTTGGGCCTAACCTAACACAAACAAGCAATTGGTTCCACTTTTCTACCCCTTTCCGTCTCATGTAGAGTGGCCAGAATGGCAGTTCTGTCTTTTTCCACATCGGGTCTATGGTTTCTCCGGAGAGGGGTTCCAGATCGTCTGAATGCCACCAAATCCCATATAATGCCATACAATGTGTGTTAGAGTGTGTCATAGGTGTTGGATGGCAACCATTCCCCCTCTCTCTGTGTTAGGGCTCACCGACGTCATATTCTCTCTGGCAGTTCCAGGATTAGCCCGAAACTCCCGAAACTGACGGAACTGGGGGAATCTTGCCAAACGGTGGGCCCAAACATTGTCTTGGGTGTTCCTTCGGCCCAATCTAACACAACCAAGCAATTGGTTTGACTTTTCTACCCCCTTCCGACTCACATAGAGGGGCCAGAACGACAGTTCCGTCTTTTTCCTCATCGGGGCTATGGTTTCTCCGGAGAGGGGGCTCAAGATCGTTTGAATGCCACCAAATCCCATGGTATGTCATACCACGTGTGTTATAGTGTGGTATGGGTCTTGGTTTCCTAAGATTCCCTCGCTCCCAGTGTTGGGGATTCACCGGAGTCAGATTCTCTCTAGCGAGTTCGAGGACTACTTAGAGCCCGAAACTCCCAGATCTGACGGAATTAGGAGAATCTTGCCAAGAGGTAGGACCTAAAATTGTCTTGGGTGTTCATTGGGCCTAACCTAACACAACCAAGCAATTGGTTCCACTTTTCTACCCCTTTCCGTCTCATGTAGAGTGGCCAGAATGGCAGTTCTGTCTTTTTCCACATCGGGTCTATGGTTTCTCCAGAGAGGGGTTCCGGATCGTCTGAATGCCACCAAATCCCATATAATGCCATACAATGTGTGTTAGAGTGTGTCATAGGTGTTGGATGGCAACCATTCCCCCTCTCTCGTGTTAGGGCTCACCGGCGTCATATTCTCTCTAACAGTTCCAGGATTAGCCCGAAACTCCCGAAACTGACGGAACTGGGGGAATCTTGCCAAACGGTGGGCCGAAACATTGTCTTGGGTGTTCCTTCGGCCTAACCTAACACAACCAAGCAATTGGTTTGACTTTTCTACCCCCTTCCGACTCACATAGAGGGGCAAGAACGACAGTTCCGTCTTTTTCCTCATCGGGGCTATGGTTTCTCCGGGGAGGGGTCTCAAGATCGTTTGAATGCCACCAAATCCCATGGTATGTCATACCACGTGTGTTATAGTGTGGTATGCGTCTTGGTTGCCTAAGATTCCCTCGCTCCCAGTGTTGGGGATTCACCGGAGTCAGATTCTCTCTAGCGAGTTCGAGGACTACTTAGAGCCCGAAAGTCCCAGATCTGACGGAATTAGGAGAATCTTGCCAAGAGGTAGGACCTAAAATTGTCTTGGGTGTTCATTGGGCCTAACCTAACACAACCAAGCAATTGGTTCCACTTTGCTATCCCCTTCTGGCTAACGTAGAGGGGCCAGAACTGCAATTTCGTCTTTTTTCACAGCGGGGCTATGGTTTCTCCGGAGAGGGGGCTCCGGATCATCCGAATGCCACCAAATCCCAGCGTATGCCATACCATGTGTGTTAGAGTGTGTCATGGGTCTTGGATGCACAATATTCCCTCGCTCTCTATGTTAGGGCGCACTTCACCGGCGTAGGATTCTCTCAGCATGTGCGAGGACTACTTAGAGCCTGAAAGTCCCGGATCTGACGGAACTGGGGAAATCTTGCCAAGAGGTGGGCGCTACCATTTTCTTGGGTGTTCCTTGTGCCTAACCTGACAAAACCAAGAAATTGGTTCCAATTTTCAACCCCCTTCCAGCTCATGTAGAGGGTCCAGATCGGCAGTTCCGTCTTTTCCCCCATCATGGTTATGGTTTCTTCAGGCGAACTAGAGGGAATATTATTACAAGTATATCTAGATTTGGGTTATCCATGTAACTATGTCCTAACTTAACAGAACCAAGCAAAAAATTACAGTGGGTTACCCCCTTCCGACACCGGTGATAGGTGTAGACAAAAAAGTTGACTAGCATCCAACGGCTAGCAAAGTTCAAGCCACCAATCAACATGTAGTAGTATTCCACATAATTGACCCTTTCCAGGATTTTATACTTTCGGGATTTTTTCACAATCTTTAGTACTAAATAATTGCATAAATGCTCCATTTTTGTAAGCCACCCATCAGCATCGGAAGGCTAGCAAAGTTTCCCGCAGTTCCGCCAAAATTTCGCGTCGCTCCGAAAAATTCGCGCCAGGACAGCCCGCCCAATTTTTTTTATGCAAGGATAATTTACTTCTCAGCCCTCCCTCACACAAGTGGCAACCTTTAGCCTGGAGGGCATTTCTGTAATCGTTCCGAAACCCTGCCTTATCTCCTCGATCGGCCCTCTCGCCGAAAGAGAAAGCCACTATTTCGAAATATCCACTCCCCCCTGTCCTCCCAAAACAGATCCTCTATTCCTCCGGTCTCACACCTCGCCGTATAGCTCTCTTGCCAGAACTCCCTCGTCGCCGTCGAGATCACCCTCCAGATCTGCCACATCACCGGCCTTTTCGCCGTCCAGATCCGCCGCCTCGCCGTTGTGCTCGCCTGTCTGCCACATCGTCTCCAACCTCGCCGTACGTTATCTTCCACCTCGCGCCGTGCTCGCCGGTCAGCCACCTCGACGCCATGTTCGCCGGTAAGCCACCTCCCCACCGACCTCGCCGTATATCCAGATCTGCCACCTCGTCTCCAATCTCGCCGCAACATCACCGTCAATGTGTGCAAGCACGCTGAAACGAGTGAAGATTGAAGGCGAGAAATGCAGCAAGACAGAAGACTGTAAAGATGCATGCAACTCTTCTCTCTAAATGTCTTTTGTCTATTTAATTGTATGTTTGATGCTTCCTTATTATCATGCTTATGTTCGATGCAGTTAATCTTTCTAGATTGGTTGTCTCTTTAATCGTATGTTTGATGCTTCATTATTATCCTAATTATACTGCTAATGTTTGATGCAATAAATCTGTCTAAACGGTTTCTTGTAACGGAAATAGAAAGGGGGCCTTGTTGCTTGGTAAAACTTTGCTCATTTGCAGCAATCTAACTTGTATACTACGTATTAGGTTTAATTTCGCTTTGCTTGTGATCCTATCAGTCTTAGTTAGGATCAGAATTTATATTACTTGCACTGGACTATTATTACAAGATGAGTGCTTAATTATTTATGCTGTATTAGGTTCTTATGAAGCGTTATATTTGTACTTTACTTTTAGTTCTTTATTCATGTTAGGATCGCCACTACACCCCATTGAAGAAGAGCGTGCCAGAACTATCATGGCAAACAATGCAAAGATGCATGAACGGGGCGTAAAGCCAGCAAGTTTTCTTTCATGTCCTACTGTACCCCCCAAAAGACCAAGAAGCAAGAATCTGGATCTCAGTACATGCTTGTGTATGATGTTGAAGAGGAATCAGATGCCACTGAAGGAGTCGTGTCATATCAATCACAATCCAGCGCGGACAATGAGCTGGAGGTTATTCCCTAACCCGGTAGCTCAACATTCTTTCATGATATCGCAACAACTAGGGTGCAGCTTTCTTATCTTGTGTCGAACTGTTTGATCAATATGGCGCCATATATTTTGTGCTAGTTCCTCTATTCCATACTATAATAAGTTTTGGCAAGCTAATTAAGGCCATGAAACCTATTTATAGTAGTTAAGGCTATCGTTGTCATTTCAACATGGTTTCCATATATCTTCCTCACATGCTTGACACCTGCTATTCCATCTATGCTTCTCATCTGCTAGTTCATTACACACAAATTTGGTTGATTATAATATGCTAGTTTTCATCAATTTTTTGCACATGCTTGTCATCTGCTATTTTCATCTATCTTCCTCACATGCTTGACACCTGCTGTTTCATCTATGCTTCTCATCAGCTAGTTCATGACACACACTGTTGTTTGACAATAATCTGCTAGTTTTCATCAATTTTTTGTACATGCTTGTTATCTGGTATTTTCATCTATCTTCCTCACATGCTTGACACCTGTTGTTTCATCTATGCTTCTCATCAGCAAGTTCATGACACACACCGTTGTTTGACTATAATTTGCTAGTTTTCATCAATTTTTTGTACATGCTTGTCATCTGCTAGTTTCATCCATGTTCTGTACATTCTTGTCATCTGTTATTTTCATATATTTTCTTTGCATGCTTGATAGGCAAGAAAGAAAAGGGTGATGTCTTGATCTGCTTCAGAGGTTGAGGAATAGTATGATAGTGAAGTTGTCATGCCGAAGAGTGGAAAGCATACTTTCTCAAAGAAGGCCCGTGTGGAATCATGTCTTTCATAGTACGAGCCTGAACCACAGCTTGATGTGAATGTGCGCAGAACAATTGCTGATATGAGGACGGCGAAAGCAGAATCCGAGCAACTGAGGCTGAAGTTTGTAGTTGATATGGAAGACATTCGGAAGCAACAAGCTGCGATAAAGAAATATCAACTAGAAGGAGTTGCCCTACTTGAGATGTTTGCTGAGGAGATGCGTAGTCCTTGAAACTGTGGTTCTGTATGTTGGTTTGATATTTTGTGAGAAAAACTAAGTATTTGATGCCTGTTATGTGGTTTTTTCTGCCTGTGTGCAATTGGCAATTATAACGATGATGTAACCACCCAAATAGCACCAAAACCGACATCATAGTAACGTAACGTAAAAATCCGTCAAGGCAAATACCGACACGTGGCAATGTAAGCCCAGCCCACGTGGCCTACTATGAGTGGGCGATTAGACGATGTAAAAATAATGTCCCCGGCACGGTGATGACATCACCCAAATCCGAGACGGAAAAAAACATCATGGAAAAGACGTTGCGTGGCACCATTTGGTTGGTGCACGTGCCACAAGTTTAGCGACGAAAAAAAAGTCGCTAGGTAGCCCGCGACGAGCAGATTTCGTCCCAGAAGAAGGCGACGTGGCGCTATTTTGTTTCCATGTGGCGTATTTTGATTGGTCCACATGCTTTCGCCTGATTGGTCGAGACTCGCGACGGAAAAAAGGTCGCTGGGTAGCCCGGGACAAACAGATTTCGTCCCAGAAGATGGTAACGTGGCACCATGGGCGTTCATTGGTATGCGATTCCCACATTGGGTCAAGACTGGTGACGTAAAAAACGTTCCCACGTTTTGCCACGTCAGCTGATTACGATAACGACCGTTAGAAACTCGTTTGCCACGTGGCACCTCATAGAGACGAAATAAAAACGATAATGCTTATTGGGCCTAGTCCGGACGGCCCAACTAGTGGCGACGATTTGATGTACGTTGCGGATAGCCTTAACGGTTTAGTGTTCATATAAACGTCGCAGAATCATCCGTGACAGTCAATCTGATACGTTTTCATTCCGTCGCGTAAACCGTCGTGGATTGCCCTTAGCGACGGTTTGGAGCCCATCCGAAACGTTATTGAAACATCCCCGATCGCGCGGAATTTGGTAGTGCTAACCTATTGACAAGATGCCACCGAGCTAGTTCCTGTTTTCTGCTGCTTTTGATTTCAGAAAAGTTGTTATGGAAATATTCTCGGAATTGGACAATTCGAAAAAAAAGTCTTAGAAATCTGCCGCGCACACGAAGTCAGGAGGGGACTCTAAGGGAGGCCATAGGGGCCTCACACCATAGGGTGGCGCGCCCCCCTCTGACCGTGCCTAGGGGTGGTGTATGCCCCTTGGCTTCCCACCGACGTTGCCCTCTCGCCTATTTATACTTCTCGTAAGATTAACCCTAGATAAGAGAGCCTTTTCCATGCAAAACATCCATATCCGCCGTCATCGTCAACCCTAGTTCGGGAGGGTTCAGGAGCTCTCCCCGGCACCCTGCCGGGAGGGAGAATCATCACCGGAGGGCTGTCATCACCATGCCTGCCTCCGGAGTGATGCATGAGTAGTTCATCCCTGAACTATGGGTCCATAGAAGTAGCTAGATGGTTGTTTCCTCCTCTTTATGCCCCGTGTTTAGATCTTCTGAGCTGCCTAACATGATCAAGAGCATCTCATTGTAATGCTACATGTTGTGTTTGATGCGATCCGAGGAATATTGAATGCTATGTCCTATGATTATCAATCTATCATGTTATTTTCATGTGTATGTTATTTATGATCTTGCATGATCTCCGTTACTAGTAGATGCTCTGACCAAGTAGATGCTTGTAACTCCAAGAGGAAGTATTTATGCTCGATAGTGGGTTTGTGCCTCCCTTTCACACACACGCTAGAGTGACAGAAACGTAACGGGTGGGGGATGTGTTGTTGCCATTAGGGAGAAAACAACGATGCTTTGGCTAAGGATAATTTTATTGCTTACATTACACACATTGCTTAGTGCAATTAGCTATTGATTGCAACTTAATACCCAAGTTTTCTCGGATGACACTCTGAGTGTGGATTATTAGTCATAGATGTAGTTGGATAACGGTATATGAATCTTTTTGTAATGCCCACATGAATCACATAGTAATCATCATATCATGCATATGCACTACAGTGCAACCTTTATATCTGTCAATTGCCCAGCTGTAATTTGTTTACCCAACATGCTATCTATCTGTTATGGAGAGACACCACTAGTGAACTGTGGACCCTGGTCCATTTTCCTTACACTGATAATACAACAACTGCAATAACTGTGTTCATACTGTTACTACTATTTTCCTACTGTTTTCCACACCATACGTTTAACCTATTTGTTTTCAGCAAAACCAGTGAGATTGACAACCTCACTGCTTCGTTGGGGCAAAGTGATTTGATTGCGTTGTGTAGGTTCCACGTTGCTGCTGAACCGGTAGTGCGCCCTACCAATATCAGCTGCATCAACCTTCGGAAGTGATTTCTTTCTCCTACTGGTCGATTCAACCTTGGTTTCTTTCTGAGGGAAACTTGCTACTGTGCTCTTCATACCTTCCTCTTGGGGTTCCCAACGAGTGCAAGATCTGCACCATCAAGGCATTTTTCTGGTTCCATTGCCGTGGAGAAAGAGGATTTCTGCAAGGGGAGTCTCTCATTTCCAATCTATTTACTTTGTTTTAGTTCTTGTTATAATAGTTATTACTTGCTTTTTATTGCTCATCATGTTTCTCCCTAAGTTCACCCTGAAGGACCTACCAGTAGGTAGTGTTTATATACTTGGAAAGGATACAATTAAAGAATTCTTTGATCATGTTAGTAAGCATGAAAATTTTGAGGAAAAATACATAGTAGAGCTTTCTCCAAATTATGAAACTGATGCGACTTCTTTAATTCACATGTTAGAAGCTAGGTTTGTTAACCTTCACCCCATACTACAGGAAATGTTCCTCAACTTGAATAATATTGAATATATTGAAAAAATAAATTTTATCTTTGAAACCATGCTTAAAGAATTTGGAGATGTTGCTATAGAAGCTAGAATTTTTTTTGATCGTTTTAATATGCTGGGCTCATCTGTAAATGTTGTTGTTTCTCTCGAAAAAGCTGAATCTAAAAACGGAAAGGAGAAAAAATTACCAATCCCCTTTAAATTAGTAGCACTTCATGAAGCCCAAGAATATAATTTTGACTGGATTGTTCCTAAAAATTTATTTGATAAGAGTAGTAAACCTAAAAGTTCTTAGAGAGGAACATATAAAACTCATTTATATAAAATGCAATGCATTTTTTAGGAGTTGCAATGAATTTTTCGAATGTCTCTCTGCTTGAAAACACTTGATTTTCTTTTTCTATGCCTAGCTTAAAGCCATTAAAGAAAAACACCTCTTGGTAGATAACCTATGGTTTTATTTTTTGCTTTATTTTTTCTCTTTTTTTCTATGAGTCAAGGTGTTGTATACTTGTTTAGCAACTCCTTTGTATCTTTATTTTCATGTATTGGTTGTTCCAAGTAAAGTCTCTAGTGAAAGTTGAGGTAAGATTTGGATTTCTGCGCAGGAAACAGATTCTGCTGTCCACCGTATAAAATCGCATAAATCACAGAAAGATCAAAATGACTTGTCAATTTTTGTGCTTATTCTTCAGATAATTCCAAAACTTTTTCTAGCTTTACATTTTTTTTATTTGAGCAATGTAAGTGCCCCGAAAATATTCAGCTTTACAGACTATTCTGATTTTGATAGATTCTGCCTTTTTTACTTGCATTCTCTCTTTCACTATGTCGAGTGGATTTGTTTGCTTCATGAAATAGCAGTGGCTGTCCCTAATGCTTAAGAGTATTCATAACGCTTTTTTCCATGCAGAACATGTTATTTTTTTTGATTCTGCAGTAACCCTCTAATGCTAATTACTTTGAGTTTGGTGTCAAAGTAGTTTCAAGGTCCAAGAGAAGAGGGTGATATAATGTGATCAAGAAGAGTGAAAAGCCAAAGATTGGGGATGCCCCCATGGATCATCCCAGAAAATTCTAAGAAGACTCAAGCGTCTAAGCTTGGGGATGACCAAGGCATCCCCTTCTTCATCAACAATTTATAAGGTCACTTCTAGTCAAACTATATATTTATTCGGTCACATCATATGCATTTTACTTAGAGAATCCGTTTGTGTTTGTTTTGTTTTTTCCTTTCTGCAATATATATATAGTTGGAACCCAGCATGCTTGTGTGGGAGAGATACACGCTCCACTTTTTCATATCAATACTCGTCATGCTCGTATTCTTAGTTTTTCTTTTAGCTGATGTAATCCTTTTTAGCTCCTTTTATTCAGAGCTCTTAGTTCTAGTAGAGTAGTATTAGTACTCTTTTGTTTAATTGCTATATTATTTGGAGAGATTGTGTTAAAAATATGTATTGAATGATGCTTGATGGAAATAGAAATTTCTACTTGTGGTAGATGCTATAACGGAAAAAACTTGCATGTTCTTGTAGATCACTAAACTGTTTCACTTGATTATTTATTTTTGTTTTGAGATATTAATATGCTTAATGGTAAACTTGCTGGTTCAGTAGAGTAAAAATAATTAATGGTTGGTCTAAAAGCTTGAAACCGTGCCACACTAAAATAACAAGTTGAGAGGATAATGGTATATGACTTCCTTTTCCAATTGCAATCGTGATGGAATTTTGTTACGCGCTACGGTCGAGGTAGCTAACAGTAACTTGTCAATGCCACAGACCCTCTTGGAGTGATTTTCAATATGCCTTGTAAGATCATGACTTTTGTTGTAATCTTTTAACTTGTGAGTTCTATATTGCGGTTTTCTGGCACTTCCACCATCCATATCTGCTAGCCTCTTCGGTACAGTGCATTGCTCATTCTCACACTGAGAGTTGGTGCAAACTTTGCCAGTGCATCCAAACACCGTGGGACAACTTTTTTCTTCTTCACATAAGCCAACAATTATCTTCCTCAAACAGCCACCATAGCTACATACCATGTCATTTCCAAAGCCATTCCAAGATATATTGCCATACAACATCCATCTTCATTATGTTACTTTATGTCATGCTTCATTGTTATTTTGCATACTGCTACACTGGCATGAGAATTTAGTTTTATATACATCAGAGATATTTTAGTTTGAGTTATGAGTACTAAAAGTGTGATGATTCATTGTAAAGTAGAATGTTTCCCCTACCAGTGAGGTTATATATATATATATATAAGCCCAAAAAAGGAAAAAAAGAAAGGGCAAAAGAGAGACGGGGCAACATTTCTAGCATTTATTCCACACTTGTGCTTTTTTAACATCAATATTTCGATTTGGAGAGAGTTTTCATATTATGACTTGCATTACTATGTGTTGAACTTTATGTTATAGAACTCGGCTTGTATATTCCAATGATGATCTGATACGTCCATTTTGCATCACTATTTTATATCATAATTTTCTTTTATTCATCGATATATTTCATGTTATGATGCATCCCTTATGTTATTTTATCTTATTTTGCATGTTTCATAATTTTTGGAGAATAAACACCGGGACAAGAAATCTGATGGAAAAAAGCACCGCCGAGATACCATATTTCCGAAGATCAGAAGAACAAGGGGGACACCGGGAGTGTCTTAGAAGTTTAGAGGAGGAGTCCAGCCAGAAGGGGAGCCAGAGGGGGGCCACCAGGGGCCCACACCATGAGGTGGCGCTCCCATGGCCACGCCTCCAGGTGGTGTGGCCACCCTGGCCCACCTCTGGGGATATCTTTCGCGTAGTTGGCCCCCAGGGAACCCTAAGCCCTACACCATCATCGAAGAATTATTCCGCCGCCGCCTCGGGACGGAAAACACCCGAGAGAGAAAAGCTCTCTGGCAGGGAGAAATATGCCGGGGAAATTCCTCTCTAGAGAGGGGAAATCACCGCCATCGTCACCGTCATCACTACAGGCATCATCAAGATCATCATCATCATCATCATCCACCACCAGCACCATCACCCTCATCATCCACCGTCATCAAGATCGTCATCATCATCATCGTTGTTTTACATTATATCTCTCTCCTGGTGTGGATTACTTGTTAGTAGTTGATGCTTGTGAGATTTGTCGGTGTTTGCACTTTGTGACCAGATTGTTATCATCCATTATATCACCTCTGATTATGATCCATATGATGTCTTGTGAGTAGTTCATGTTGTTCTTGAGGACATGGAAGAAGTCAAGTTGTTAGTAGTGAAGTAATGTTGAGTAATATTTAATGGTTTGAAATTTAAGTTGTGGTGTTATTCTTCTAGTGGTGTCATGTGAACGTCGACTACATGATACTTCACCATTTATGGGCCTAGGGGAATGCATCGTGTATTTGGCTACTAATTATGGGGTTGTCGTAGTGACAGAAACCTAAACCCCCATTAGGAAACCATTACACGAGGGAGCGTAGGATCCCGGAGGTTAAACCTGTGGTTAGATTTATTTCTTAATTACTTTCTTGTAGTTGCGGACGCTTGCAAGGGGTATAATCACAAGTATGTATTAGTATTGGATGGGGCGGTACATTAGCATAGGTTCACCCACACAACACTCATCCAAACACTAAAGATTATTCAGCGGCATGGAATAAAAGAACTTGACAGAAACCCCCGTGTGTCCTCGAGAACGTTTGTTAATCATAAGTAAACCCACCGGATTGTCCTTTGCTGAAGAAAGGATTGGGCCACTTTCTGCAATTATTATTACTGCATTTTATTTACTCACACTTTATTTATCTCCAATAAAAAAACCCTACAAATTTATCTTTCAGTAGTTACAGTTATTCCTTCGTCGAAACTTCTTGTCAACACCTTTTGCTCCTGGTTGGGTTCGACACTCTTATTTCAAAAGTACTGCGATACACCCCCTATACTTGTGGGTCATCAAAACTATTTTCTGGCGCCGTTGCCGGGGAGTTAAGAGCTATTGGGAAGTGGAATTGATAAAGGAAGCTTCTGTTGTAAGTGTTGTTTTTATTCCTGTCTACTTCTTTATTACACTATGTTTGGATCTCCTTTTGAGTCCTTATTTGCGGGCACTGCTGCCACTGCTAAGGTAGTAAGTGACCCACCACGTGATGATTTGGATCCGTATAAAATACCTATACAGATTGTTAAACATGTTATGAATAACTGCTATTCAGGTGATGGAACTGTCCATCCTAGTGATCATTTGCTCTTTTTACACGAATTATGCGAGTTGTTAAAGTGTGTAGGCATTACAATGGGCCAAGTTAAGAGGAAATTATTCTCTATATCATTGACAGGCCGAGCCGCTGAATAGTTCAAACTGCTGAAAAATAGCCAGACTATTGGATGAGAGGAAATTGTGCCTCTCGTTTATTCTAAATTCTATCATCCAAGTGAAATTCATAGAGATCGGAATTATATATATAATTTTTGGCTTCATGACGGAGAGAGTATTGCCCAAGCATGGGGGAGATTGAAGTTACTAATGCTCAAATGCCCCATTCATGAGCTCCCCAGTAATATTGTTATTAATAATTTCTATGCAAGTCTTTCTCTTCATGATAAGGATTTATTGGATGATTCTTGTTCTGGATCATTTACACGTATGAAGGATGAAGCTAAATGGGATCTCCTTGACCGTATTCAAGAAAACACGGAAGGATGGGAGAATGAAAAAGGTAGAAAGTCAGGTATAAATTATGATTATGAATGCATTAAAACTTTTATGTCATCCGATGATTTTCATAATGTTAGTATTGTTTATGGTCTTGATTCTCAAGTTGCTGCAAACTTATATAAGGATTTTGCTTCTTATATTGATATCCCCAAAAAGGAATGGGATAAGTACCATGCACCATATAAAGATAGTGTTGATTGTGTTCATGCTAGAGATATAGAAGTTCATACCGTTGATTCTATTGTGCCCGAACCTTATATTGAGAAAATGCCTTTCCCTGATAAGGTAAAAGAACATTCTATGTTAGCTAGTGTGATTAATAAAAGTGGAAGGAAACCTGTAGAACCCGAGGAACAAATAACTGTAGAACCTACAATAGCAATAGTAAAGGACATTGTTTCTGAAAATTTAGAAGAGGGACACATTATATTTTGTGAAGATGCTTCTAATATTGTCTCTCATCCTAGTAAATATAGGAAACCTAGTGTTCCTGTGCTATCTGTTAGGATAGGTGATCATCGCTATTATGGTTTGTGTGATATTGGTGCTAGTTCCATTGTTATTCCTTATGAGCTTTATAAACAAATCATGCATGAAATTGGTTCTTTTTAACTTGAAGATATTGATGGGATTATTCAACTTGCTAATAGGGAAACTATTTCTCCAATTGGTATTGATAGAGATGTGGAGGTCTTATATGGTAAAACTAAATATCCTGTTGATTTTCTAGTACTAGGCACTTCTGCTAGTGATACTTGTCCTATTATATTTGGTAGACCTTTCTTAAACACGTGTGGTGATGTTATAGATTGTAAAAAAGGAGAAAATCCTTACAAAGTTTGATGGAGAGTCTTATGAATTTAATTTCTCCAAATTTGCTAAAGCAACTTATGAAGCCGAATTATCTAATGACAATTATAGAGTTGAACAATTGGCTGCTATTGCTCTTGCTCCTAACAATCCTTTGCAGCAATACATGGAAGACCACGAAAGTGATGTCTTTATGGAGGAAAGAAATGAAATTGACGAGATTTTCCTACATCAGCCAGCGATGCTGAAAACATAATTTACCGGTGGAAGACTTGGGTACCACATTACCACCCAAGGAGGATCCTGTTTTTGATTTAAAGCCTTTGCCTGACAATCTTAAATATGCTCATATTGATGATTAGAAATTATATCCTGTTATTATTAGTTCTAAACCTTCTGGTAAAGAAGAGGAGAGATTATTGGGAATGTTGAGAAAACACAGAGGTGCTATTGGTTATACTCCTGACGATTTGAAGGGGATTTCTCCTACTATCACTAGTAGGAAAAACCCTACCAGTGACGAACAAAACTGGGCTACCGCTGGCGAAGGGCTGTTCGCCAGCGCTATCTCGCCAGTGGTAGCGGGTTACCGCTGGCGAACAGCGCTTCGCCAACGGTAGTATATGTTACCGCTGGCGAACATGACCTCGTTCGCCAGCACTGTGTTCGCCAACGGGGCAGCGCGCCTACGCCAGCGGTAAGTTCGCCAGCGGTAGGTATTTTGTTCGCCAGCGCTATGACTCCCAAGTTTGTATTTTGTTTGTTATTTTCGTATAACAATTTGTATTTTCCTGGTATTATACTATACAGGTGCAAATACATGTAATTTATGTAATTTCTATAGTTCACACATATAAATCACTCTTAGATACATATGCATATATGTATATGCAATACACAAGCCGAGATCCATCGATAACGAAAATAACACATCGATCTCAATAACATCCTTCTCATAAATATTAATACACACCGATCTCAATAACATGTTTATGTCGGAAGATTTCGAACCAAAAATATATCCATCTAATTAGTTTAGCGATTACAAAAGTATGACATCCATACAACGCGCGATATAGATCAATCGCAAACAAGACATATATATATGCGGTCCGCCTCCGCTTTAGCTTCCGCCTCCGCTTGCGATCTTTCACTAGGGCCAGCGCGCCGTCCAATTCTTCATCTCTCTGTCGACCAAGATAAAAGTATTAGACCGGCAAAGGAAATCACAAGTTCTTATTAGGAGCAATTCGTACCGAACCGAATACATACCATCGATCATTTCTTACTCGTTGTTGTGATCTTTTGTTTCTTCACGGCGGGAACGGAAGAACACCTTCTAACGAGTTGAATGGTCTCTCGTCATCCTACTCTAGCACACATTGTCGCAACTCATCGTTAGATGGTGGGGAGTTCTAGTGGAAGAGCGAGTGTTTAGTTACTATATCCCTATAGATGATGGAGCAGAGTTTGCATTGGATGCGACCAAAGTTTTGTCTGAATTCAGCATCAGACCATTCGACGATGCTGCGAGACCATTTGTCCATAGCAGACATGAATTGTAGACTCTGTTGCTCCTTCACGATCTCCATCATGTGTTGGATGAGGTACCATGCCTCCATTTGGCCTCCTCGCGCCTGCTTGGGGCAGGGGAACTCTGTTATGTGTCTGAACACATATTTGCCTTGACTTTGTTCTTTTCTGTCGCAGAATGCTTCCCTCCTGATGTAGCCGTCCATAGCATCATTGAGAACAGACTTGATGAGGGAGTAGTTCTTCTCCTTCAGACTACTCCCGGAGTCGAGATATACGGCGTGCGCGTCTCTCGGGTAGAGCATGATGAGGGTGCCGTATTTGTTTCTGCGCAAAACAGGAGTCCATATATATAATCCTCAAAATTTGTAACCACTATTAATTGTATATGCACAAACTTATGTAAAGATGGGAAATATAACTTACTCGGGAAACTAAGGCAGGACGGTGATCCTCTTGTGCATATGATTATTGAGCAACACTTGTTCGAGGTACTTTGCCGCTTGTTCAAGTACATGTCGTGCATGTAGTAGGGGTCTGCTAGCTCGATGCTTTTGGTATTCTCTATGGATAATTGATGCGCCAAACTGAGCGTAAATAGACGGACGATTGATGAGTGGAGGGATTTACTGTGGAACATCCGAAAAATGTCGTCAAATCTCACGATGATCTTGCGTGCGTTGCCTTCAGGGACAAATCCCACCATAGATGGCACCTTTGCGATCAAAACCGGCAACATTGGATTTTTCTCTTTAAGAAGCATCGTCTCCATAAATTAAACACCGTCATGGACGCTAAGCATATCACCTGTCAACAAGGAGGCCAACCTCGGTGGAAGCATCGGTTTGCCCAACTCATGGATCTGATGCCAGTCGTGTATGGGTATCCTGTCCAATACCCGTTCTACCTGCAGGTTAGACTTGGTCCACTGGTGGAGAACAGGGCATTAGCACCGGTTTGCAAGGGCCTTTGGACCCGGATACACATCCGGTGCTACGTATCCGGGACTAAAGGCCCCCCCTTTAGAACCGGTCTGTCACGAACCGGTGCTAAAGGCCTCCACGTGGGCGCCAAAGAGTGCGCGCAGGCGGAGGACCTTTAGAACCGGTTGGTAACACCAACCGGTGCTAATGCTTTTTCTTTTTCTTTTTTTCCCTTTTTCTTTTCAGGGTTTCCAATTCCGTATTTAGGGTTTAGGGTTTAGGGCGTGTTCCGTATTTTCAGGGTTTCCGTTTACGTCTTTCCGATTCCGTGTGTCCGTGTTTTGTTTTTTACGAACACGGAATCGAAAACACGTAATCGGAAATACGTATCCGGAAACACCGATTCCGTGTTTGCGGTTAAGTGTTTCCGATTCCGTGTTTGCGGTTAAATGTTGATGCACCAAATAAAAGTATATATATATATACATGTAACACGAAGTACTCGACCGAGCATTACATAATCTGAAGTTCGTTTCCAATAGCTGTATACTTGCATAGAGAAGGGAGCATCAACATTGGTTCATAGGATGGAAAAATCTCCGCCTTCATCTATGACTTGCGTGAGGAGAAATCCTGCCAATTTCTCTGGAACTGCCTTGCAACGTTGGATTGGTTTGAGCATCGCCCGCTTTCGTTGCATCTTTAAAAGAAGTAGATGAAAACAATTAAGTTATGAACAAAACTAAACATAATTGATGGCAACATAAATAAAGTTGTGAAGATCCGGTTACGTACCTCTAGATTTCTGTAAGTACGGGATTTCTCATTGATAATCCTGTTAATGAACTCGCAAACGTAGTATCCACAATAATCAGTTCCCTGTGGTTGTTGCGGGATGCTCTATATATGAGAACATAATTCAGTCAATTTAATAATAATCAAGAGAATGGTAATGGTATTGAAACCAGGGTACGTAGTACTACTTACTTTGTTAATCTGAAAGTGGAGCTTGTCTGCCCATGTACCGGGTTCTTCCTTGATGAACATTTGCCAAACCCTGGCCGACAAAAGAAATATGAATACAAGAGTTAATTATTACTTACTTGATATCAGGAAATGAACGAAAAAGAGGCCGATGAACGAAAGAGGCCGATATATATACCTTTGAAGCATCTGACGCGCGCTCTTCCATGTGTCAGCGTCCCAGGTTAACGAGTCCCAGACTTCAATTTGTCCTTGATCGATTCTAATGATGAACAATATGAAGTGGGACCTGCGCACATGTACACACGCAGTCATGCATATTCATCAATTACACTTAACATCATGTAAGCAAAATGGAATGTCTACAAGACAGTAACACTCACTTGAAGTATTTCTTTTTTGGTACTTTGTCGCTTCAAAAACCTTAGCAAATCATCCGGTGTATCCTTGTTGAACTTTTCTATTGTGTCTTGATGATACGAATACGGGTCAATGAACCCAAAGTCCCAGATTCCTGCCAGTCTGCATTCACGAATCTTCATTCTGCATAGTAGCGTAAAAAAAGAATGTCGTGAGTGGTAATTATACGGGCAATGAACGCGAGATTAACTAAATAATTAAATTACACAAATAAATCACTTACAAACAGTAGCAGCTGAGGATAGACTTGTCGAGGGCACGTTGATTGTACATCTGGAAAAAGTCATCGAACCCAAGCTCCACACCGTACTCTCTGAAGTAGTGTTGATCCTGAACTGCCGCCATCATACAATCTCTCTTTTGCCTTGCGGCCTCCAAGTACCAAACATGTAAACTCCATAGTTGGGTTGTTAGAGCAGTAGGATTTTCGACCAGAGGGTGCTCGAGCTTATATTCATATACCACATCAGCAATAGCGTAACCGAAGTCGCCCATGCGTGGACCGGACACTGAAGCCTAGTCAGATAACACCTTGAGCGGGAAATTGACCGTGCTTCTTGTTGTCCGAGCTGGGGAACTTGTTTCCCGCATTTCGTCTGCTCCGCCTGCTTCATGTGCTCCGCCTGCTTCATCTGTGCGGTGTGCATCTTTTCAATGTACCGTTCATAGTCTGGAAGGGGCGGCGGTGGCGGCGGTGCAGGATAATATAAGTTGTCGATGGTGCGCTCAATTTGCCACTTTGGTATGTTCTTCAGAGTTTCCTTCCAGACGTCTGGAGGGGGCTTCAGGGGAAACCGTGCGAACCATGCTTTGTTTTTGGCTTTAACGACCTCGTCTAGTTCCTCCGGAGTCATCAGGCCTGGTAACTTCGGGGGAGTCTTGACTTTCTTGGGTTTACTTTTTCTCTTCTTGGGAGGAGTCCCGTTTCTTCTGAACTGCAGCTTCCGCTTTGCCGTACCCTTAGTGGGCGCATCCGTTGGCTCACGGGAGTGCACGGGCGATGGACCCTCGGCCTCGGGCTCCCAATCTTCGTTGTGGGGTGGACTTGGAGGTGCGTTGGGGGTGGACTTGGAGGTCGTGCAGTCTCTGTACGAAAGTGAAAAAACGATTAAAAATAGACTTACATGTGGTGCAACATTCAGTAATTGTTGGAGGTGGTGGATTTGTACCTGGAGGAGTCGGTGGCCTTGACGCGCGTTAGGAAACACGATGTGTTTCTTATTCCACAAGATGATACCAAGCTCCATTTCTCCTAGTGTCTTCTCGCCTTCACCTCTAGGAATATGGAGCTCAATGGAATGGCATCCCGGCGTAATTGTTGACAACCCGACACGAGCATAGGATGCTGGAATCTAACTACCATGGTAGGTTGCTCCAGGTTGATTCGGTAAAGCATAGCCTGACGCCACCCTGAAGGATATGTTCCCCATTGGCATATGTATCTCACAGTTTGTCTTCTCCGTGATATCATCCACGGGGTAGTGAGGCGCCGACGGTTCGACTGCACGACTGTCTTCTAGCTGCAGCTGCGTGGAACCCACGCTGCTTCTATGCTGAGATGGGACGGCATCTGCTACAAGATCGTCTTCTATTTGCAGCTGATCAGGTGCAGGACGATGTTAAACCTCCTCTTCACTGTCAGGTACAGGGTGTCCCCCTTTCTTCAAGAGAAACGCCACCTTCTCTTCTAATGTCGATATCCGTTCCAGCGCCTTCTTCTTGCTTCTACCACGGCTTCTGTAAGTGCCAAGGTCCGCTGGAAACCCTTGGCTCCACGGGGTAGTGGCTCCAAAGCCTCGTGTTCGTCCCCACTTTTCGGGGTTCCCGAGTGCCTTCGTCAGCTCGTCGTTCTCTCTATCGGGAACAAAAGTTCCTTTTCGAACAGCTTCTATTGCCTTCTTTAGTTCTTCTACGACCTTTGTTATTTTTTCCGACCATGGTCCCTCCGCAACAATCATCCCAGTCTTAGCGTCCAACGTTGCCCCATGCGCGAACAACCAGAACTTGGACCTATCGGGCCAGTCATGTGTCTGTGGAATGATACCTCTTTTCAGAAACGCATCTTCATAGCGTCGCCACCTAGGCAGGACAGTCATGTAGCCACCTGACCCCAAAATATGGTGATATTTCTTCTTCTTCGCATTCTCCTTATTTGTGGCTGATCGGGATGCAAAGACACCCGATTTCTTGTACGCCTTAAAATCAGGCCAAGCGTCTCTTATCTTCACTAGGTGCCTAGTGAAAACTGGATCTTCGTCCTAATATTTCTTTCACATGTCTTTCTTCCACCTCTGGAATTGTGTGGCCATTTTCTTCAAAGCCCACTCCTCGACTTTCTTCTTCTTATCTTCCGCTACGCTGAAATTTAGCTAGACCGTGTCGCAAAGCACTCTTTTCAATCTTTCACCGACATAAGTAGCTCCAACGTTGGCGCCGGTCTTTGGCTTATTCCATTCTATTAACTTGATCGGGACCAGGTCTCTTACAACAACTCCGCACTGATTTACGAATTTGCCATAAGTTTCTGGGGGCTCCAGTGGTTTGCCATCAACAACAACTGTATCGATCGAGAACCTTGCGGTATCTTTCAACCTTGCGGCCGGGCCTCGTTTCGACTTTGTCTCAGTACTTGCGCTAGCTGTTCCGGAGGGCGCCTAAACGGGAAAATAATGATTTGTTAGTAAGTGCAATACAAATTAATTGTTGCGTCAACAGTGACTTGAGATATACATTGGCAAAGTTTGTTCTGGAGGGCACTTCTGCATCCTCGACGTTGTCATCGTCATCATCTACTACATCTTCTATATTCTCAGCTCCGTCACCGGAGTCGTTCAAAAATTGATTGCTAAACGCCTGTCCACCGTCGTGATCATGATATATGGCCGTTACATCTTCAAAAATCATCTGGCACATGTATCTTTCCTTCTCCGCCTCACCCATTCCCTCGAGCTGATCGGCGTGAGGATCATGTGCAGGTTCTTGGGGATCCATAGCTCAACACCGCTAGTAAAATTTATAAAATGAAGAAACACTTAGCGAAATTATTTCATCGGACACTTAGCGAAATTATTTCATCGGACACTTAGCGAAATTATTTCATCGGACACTTAGCGAAATTATTTCATCGGACACTTAAATCTAGCTAATATATTTTAAATTTATATGTCCAAATATTTTTGTAGCTAGTATATTTTAAATTTCAACAGAAAAAATTCTCTAAGTCTAGCTAATTATAATTACTATAAATTCTAATTCTAGCTAATATATTTTAAATTTATATGTCCAAATATTTTTCTAGCTAGTATATTTTAAATTTAAACAGAAAAAATTCTCTAAGTCTAGCTAATTATAATTATTAAAAATTCTAGTTCTGGCTAATATATTTTAAATTTATATGTCCAAATATTTTTCTAGCTAGTATATTTTAAATTTCAATAGAAAAAAATCTCTAAGTCTAGCTAATTATAATTACTATAAATTCTAATTCTAGCTAATATATTTTAAATTTATATGTCCAAATATTTTTCTAGCTAGTATATTTTAAATTTAAATAGAAAATATTCTCTAAGTCTAGCTAATTATAATTACTAAAAATTCTAATTCTAGCTAATATATTTTAAATTTATATGTCCAAATATTTTTCTAATTCTAATTCTAGTTAGTATATTTTTCTAGATAATTAAAATTACTAGCTAATTATAATTAATCTAATTATAATTACTACAAAATTCTAGCTAATTCTAGCCAATTCTAGCTAATTATAATTACTAGCTAATTATAATTACTCTAATTATAATAATTACTTTAATTCTAGCTAATTATAATTACTCTACTTATAATAATTACTCTTATTCTAGCTAATTATTATTTATTTGCTAATTATAATTACTCTAATTATACAAATAGAAAAAAAACAAAAAAAAACTCACCTCTGCCTCTACCTCTGTGACGTCACGCCTACTTCACAGAGGGAGCTGGCGCGGCGTCGGGACAGAGGGACCTGGCGGCGTCGGGCAGAGGGAGGCGGCGTCGGGCGGCGGCGTGGGCGTGGCGTCGGGCAGAGGGAGGCTCGCGGCGTCGGGCGGCGGCGTGGCGTCGGGGCGGTGGCGTCACGTCGGGGGTGCGGGCGCGCGTGGCGTCGGTGGCGCGGGCGAGGCGGACGTCGTCGGGGGCAGAGGGTGGCGGCGACGAAACGGCGTCGAGGGCGCGCGGCGGGGCGATAGCGGCGAGGAGGCGTACGGCGAGGCAGGGCTTTCGCTAAGGACTGACAGAGAAGACCCCCTGGTACAGGCCTTTAGTACCAGTTGTTGTTAACAACCGGTTCTAAAGACTCTTTAGCACCGGTTGTTAACAACAACCAGTACTAAAGGTCCAAACCCGGGGCCACATTCAGACTACGCGCCCCTGTACAGGCCTTTAGCACCGGTTTGCGCTAACAACCGGTGCTAAAGACCCTTTCGCACCGGTTGTTAGCGCAAACCGGTGCTAAAGGCCTGTACATGGGCACTTTTTCTTTTTTTTTCTTTTTTCTGTTTCCTTTTTCTTTTTCCTGTTTCTTCTTTTATTTTTCTTTTTTGTTTCCCTTTTTTGTTTTCTTTTACATTTATTCATAAAATCAAAGTAGACTCAAAAATTTGTAAAATCAAATATTTATAAAAACATATTTCTATTTTCTCATATTTTGTGTAAAAATTGTCTAAATGTCTTTTAAAACAATAAAAAATAAAAAATAAGGTATTTATCAAACTAATTTGAAAATATAAAGAATTTTTTTTGTTTCCTTTTTCTTTTTCCTGTTTCTTCTTTTATTTTTCTTTTTTGTTTCCCTTTTCTATTTTCTTTTACATTTATTTATAAAATCAAAGTAGACTCAATAAATTATAAAATCAAATATTATAACAACATATTTATATTTTCTCATATTTTGTGTAAAAATTGTCTAAATGTCATTTAAAACAATAAAAAAATAAAAAATAAGATATTTATCAAACTAATTTGAAAATATAAAGATATTTTTTGTTTCCTTTTTCTTTTTCCTGTTTCTTCTTTTATTTTTCTTCTTTTATTTTTCTTTTTTGTTTCCCTTTTCTGTTTTCTTTTACATTTATTTATAAAATCAAAGTAGACTCAAAAAATTGTAAAATCAAATATTATAAAAACATATTTATATTTTCTCATGTTTTGTGTAAAAATTGTCTAAATGTCATTTAAAACAATAAAGCATTAAGTTAAATGATGAGGATGCTCCATGGATACGGCCAAATCGTAAGAAAAGCGGGGACACAAGGGAAGAATTGATGTGTAATAATTTATTGTACCAAACTTTGTTGAATGGATCATGTGAATTATATTATCTCTGATGTGTTTAAGACTAACTAGTTTGCAAAATATTTGAGAAAACAAGTGGAAAACATGGAAAACAGAAGGTTACTTAAATGTCTCAAAACCTTGTGAGATAAAATATCTAATTTCATAACTTTTATTATAAAAAGAAAACAGACGCGCTAGCGCGCCGCAGTGTCGCCGGAATACAAATTCTTTTATTAAAAAGAGAAAACAGACGAACACTACTCCTCGTCGTCGTCGTCGGGGAACTCGTCGGTGACCTCCTCCGGGTCATCGTCGTCGTCGAACTCATCGGTGACCTCCTCGTCGTCGTCGGAGGTGCATGATGGTATGTCCGAGATAGGCCCCCACCTCGGATCGTCGGAGGCGCATACTTCGCCGGCGTGGTCGGGCCGACGAAGCTCTTGCAACGCATTCGTCCTCGCCTCCCGAGCGGCATCTAACGCGAGGTGGCGTTCGAGGCGGCGCTCTGCCCGCTCAGCCACGCGGGTCTGCCAGAGCTCCTCGTCGGCGCTCTCCTCCCCCGGGTTGTTCCGGTAATACTCACGGACGACGCGGTCTTCCCTGGCGTCGACTAGGCCTTGAAACGCGCGGTGGCGGAGGTGGAGGTGGTCGGCGGCAGTGACGATCTGCGGCTTCGGCGCCCTGGCCTCCGCTTCCCAGACGGTGTGGCAGTCGTTGAAGTTCATCAGCGACCGCGGGCGGTTGAGGCGCCAGGCCGCCGCGTCCCAGGCGCGGGCGACCTCCGCCGCCGTCGCAAAGGAGCCGAGGGGGATGCGGTCGTCCCCCTAGCGAATATGTGTGCTGAACATTCCGTTCTGCCGTGCTCGGACGCCGCGGAAGCCGGTGGTGCTGTTCCTCCTCGGAGGCATGGTGGAAGCGCGACGGTGCGTGGAGAGGAGTGGGCGCGTGGAGAGGAGAAGACACGCTCGAGGCGCGACAGTTTATACCGCGCCCTCCTGGCCACGCGTCACAACTCCTGCGCCACGCGTCAACTCCCGCGCCATGCGCCACCCTAACACAACAATCGGTATCGCCATCATACAGCCCCACCATGGCTACTGGGTGCAATATGCATACCAAATGCACGACATGACGTATGATGGCGAATCTGGATGTTCTCTATTTGCTCGATGAACTGAATATATGATGTATCCAACCATAAAGGGGGATGTAGAACAAAACAATCGGTATCGCCATCATACAGCCCCACCGTGGCTACTGGGTGCATATATGCATACCAAATGCACGGCAGGACGTATGATGGCGAAACCGGATGTTTTGTATTTGGTCGATGAACTGATTATATGATGTATCAAACCTTAAAGGGGGGGGGGGTGTAGAACAAAACAATCGGTATCGCCATCATACAACCCAACCGTGGCTACTAGGTGCATATATGCATACCAAATGCACGGCAGGACGTATGATGGCGAATCTGGATGTTTTGTATTTGCTCGATGAACTGAATATATGATGTATCAAACCTTAAAGGGGGGGGGGTGTAGAACAAAACAATCAGTATCGCCATCGTACAGCCCTACCGTGGCTACTGGGTGCATATATGCATACCAAATGCACAGCAGGACGTACGATGGCGAATTCGGATGTTTTGTATTTGCTCGATGAACTGAATATATGATGTATCAAACCTTAAAGGGGGGTGTAGAACAAAACAAACGGTATCGCCATCATACAGCCCCACCGTGTCTACTGGGTGCATATATGCATACCAAATGCACGGCAGGACGTATGATGGCGAATCCGGATGTTTTGTATTTGCTCGATGAACTGACCGGTGTATGAAGGTGGGCTATATATAGGGTCCTCTGGCTCACAAAGTGTTGAGCTAGGGTTTTGATCCAACAGTTAAGAAACACCCTCATCCAACGGCTCACAACAGCTCGAAAGAAACACACCCCAGATCCAACGACTCACAAGCGCTTGAAAGAAACACACGATCCGTGTGATTCTACCTGATTGGTCCAAACGAAACCCTAACCCATTTAGTCCCCGTTGGTGTCGCCAACCAGAACTAAAGGGATGATCCGTTTCTATTTTTCTTCTTGCCTTTCTTTTGATTGCGCTGTAACCATGGAACATCTTCATCATTTAACTGAATTCTTGGATCATCTTTGACTTTGAAGGGAGGAATTTCATCAAATTTATTGTAATCTTCTGACATGTCTGTCTTGTCCTCGACTCCCACGATGTTTGTTTTCCCTCAAAGAACTATGTGGCGCCTTGGCTCATCGTCTGATGTATTCGCTTCCTTATGTTTTCTTTTTCTCGGTCTGCTGTGCTTCACATAGAAAACCCGAGCCACATCATTGGCTAGGACGAATTGATCATTGCCGTACCCAAGATTCTTCTGATCCACTGTTGTCATTCCGTACTTCGGGTCTACCTTCACGCCTGACAGGTTGAACCATTTGCACCAGAACAAAGGGACCTTAAAGGAAGGTCCGTAGTCAAGTTCCCATATCTGCTCTATGTAACCATAGTATGTGACCCTTTGCCCGTTGTCGTCTTTTGCATCAAACCGCACGCCACTGTTTTGGTTGGTGCTCTTTTTATCTTGGTCTGCCGTGTAAAATATGTTACCATTTATCTCGTACCCTTTAAAGGTCAATACAGTCGAAGATGGTTGCTTGGCCAACAAGTATAGCTCATCTTCAACAATGTTGTCATTAATGAGACGTCTTTGCAACCAACCGCCGAAAGTATTCACGTGTTCTTTAGCAATGAAGTCTTCAGGTTGCTCCGGGTATTCCGAGCGTAAAATATCCTTGTGTTCCTGGATATATGGAGCCGCCAAGCTGGAATTAACTAGAACTATGTAGTGTGCTTGAGTGAATGATTGCTCGTCCATACATGTTGTTGATTTCTTTCCTAGCGTGCCTTTTCCACGCAGTCTCCCCTCATGGCGCGACTGAGGAACACCGATCGGGTTCAGGTCAGGAATAAAGTCAACACAAAACTCAATGACCTCCTCTGTTCCATAGCCCTTGACCATGCTTCCTTCTGTCCTAGCATGGTTTTTAATATAATTCTTCAAGACTCCCATGAACCTCTCAAAGGGGAACATATTGTGTAAGAATACAGGACCGAGAACGGAAATCTCTTGGACTAGGTGAACTATGAGGTGCGTCATAATATTGAAGAAGGTTGGTGGGAACACCAACTCGAAGCTGACAAGACATTGGACCACGTCCTTCTGTAAACTTGGTAGAGTTGCTGGATCGATTGCCTTCTGAGAAATTGCGTTGAGGAATGCATATAGCTTCACAATGGGTACTCGCACGTTTTCTGGCAGAAGCCCCCTCAATGCAATCGGATGTAACTGGGTCATGATCACGTGGCAGTCATGAGACTTTAGGGTTTGGAACTTTTTCTCTTCCAGGTTTAGTATTCCTTTTCTATTCGACGAGTAGCCAGACGGGACCTTGATACTGCTCAGGACTTGGAAAAAGATCTCCTTCTCTTCCTTGGTAAGAGCGTAGCTAGCGGGACCTTTGAAATTCTCTGGATTCATCAGGTCGTCTCGTTCGTGCATACGTTGGTGGTGCAGCCGTACTTTTGGTGTATCTCTCAACTTCTTCCCATCCACGCCCAATAAGTTTAGCAGGTTCACGCAAATATTTTTCGTCACGTGCATCACGTCGATCACAGAGCGAACCTCTAGGAATTTCTAATAGGGTAGTTCCCAGAATATAGATTTCTTCTTGCACATGGCTATGTGGTTGTCGGCGTCATTCGGAACAGATTGTGCGCCAGGACCCTTACCAAAGATTACTTTTATATCTTTGACCATGTCATATATATCAGTACCTTTAGGGAGGGTTGGCTTCCTCCGTGTATCTGCCTCGCCTTTTAAATGCTTTCCTTTCTTTCTTACGGGATGCATGTCTGGAAGAAATCGACGATGCCCCGGGTACACATTCTTTCCTATATGTATAATTTCAGTCTCGCCTAAACAGTGTGTGCATGCGCTGTATCCCTTGTTTGACTGCCCTGAGATGTTACTAAGAGCGGGCCAATCATTGATGGTTACAAACAGCAACCCTCGTAGGTCAAATTCCTCTTGTTTGTACTCGTCCCACACACGTACACCTTCGTCAGCCCACAACTCTAAAAGTTCATCATCCAGTGGCCTCAGGTACACATCAATGTTGTTGCCAGGTTGCGACGGGCCTGGGATAAGCACTGGCATCATAATGAACTTACGCTTCATGCATAACCAAGGAGGAAGGTTATAGATACATAGAGTCACGGGCCAGGTGCTATGACTGCTACTCTGCTCCCCAAACAGATTCAGGCCATCTGTACTCAGACCAAACCTTAAGTTTCTTGCGTCATGTGCAAAGTCCTCGTACTTATCATCGATGTTTCTCCACTGCGACCCATCAGCGGGGTGTCTCAGCATATCGTCTTCCTTACGGTCTTCTTTGTGCCATCGCAGCAACTTGGCATGCTCTTTGTTTCGGAACAAACGTTTCAACCGTGGTATTATAGGAGCATGCCACATCACCTTGGCAGGAACCCTCTTCCTGGGGCGATCGTCGCCCTCAACATCACCAGGGTCATCTCGCCTGATCTTATACCGAAATGCACCGCATACCGGGCAGGCATTTAAATTCTCGTGCTGACCGCGGTAGAGGAAGCAGTCATTGATGCATGCATGTATCTTATGCACTTCCAATCCTAGAGGGCAGACAACCTTCTTTGCTTCGTATGTACTGCAGGGCAGCACGTTATCTCTTGGAAGCATCTTCTTCATTATTTTCAGCAGCTTTTCAAATCTCTTGTCAGATAATCCATTCTCTGCCTTCCATTGCAGCAATTCCAGGGTGGTGCCCAGCTTTTTCTGGCCATCTTCGCAATTTTGGTACAACAATTTTTTGTGGTCTTCTAACATGCGCTCCAACTTCAACCTCTCGTTTTCACTTGCGCAGTTTATCTGTTCTTCACGAATGACCTGACGAAAATCATCCTCAGACTCATCAACAATGTCCTCAAGTTCACGCTCTTCTTCCCCCATTTCAGTATCACCGTGTTCACCGAACATAGGATAATGATCATTATCCTCTTCTTCTTCATTGTCTTCCATTACAACCCCTCTTTCTCCGTGCTTGGTCCAACAAAAATAACTGGGCATGAAGCCTTCTTGCAACAGGTGGGTGTGTATGGTTCTTGAGTTAGGGAAATTCCTCTTATTCTGGCATTTTTTACATGGATAAAAAATAAATCCATTCTGCCTGTTTTTCTCAGCCACATTGAGAAAACTATGCATTCCATTAAGGAATTCGGGACGACGTCGATCACTGTACATCCATTGCCGGTTCATCTGCATTATATAAATTTATCAACAACCATTATGCTAAATCATCATGACTAAATTAATTAGTTAAATACAAATAGTTCATCACACGTTAAAACCAAAGTAGCATAGTGACTATACATGTTAAAACTCTCTCTAATTAATGCATTTAAAAACAACAACAAATGCGATCAAAATCGCAACAAAGGTAACAATTGACCCGACGGCATAATGATACCAAGCCTCTTTACTAATTGCATATTTTCTAATCTTTCTAATCTTCAGGCGCATTGCGTCCATCTCGCTCTTGTGACCATCGACGACACCGGCAAAAAACTTTTCCAAGGTCATCTTCTCTCTTTCAGTTCTTTTCAACCTTTCTTCAGTTTTTTTCAATCTTTCTTTCAAGACAACATTTTCTTGTTCAACAAAGTGTAACTTCTCAACAATAGGGTCGATTGGTATTTCCGGTTCCACTACCTCCTAGATAAAAATATCTGTGTCAAGTTGGTCGGCGTAATTAATTGTCATATAATCAGGAAATGAAAACATATATGTAGTTATAAAAGATAATATACCACATCCGAATCATAGACTGGACGAGGGCCAACGGGGACGGATAACAAAACCATGGCGCTATGTATATAAAAAAAATCTTACACAATAAAAAAATTATATACAAGTAAATATGTAAATCATACAAATCAAAATATGTTTTGGTAAATAAAAACAATAGGCTCACCAAGGTTGTGTCGGTGACGGGGCGATCGACGGCGGTGAGGAAGGGGACAAGGCGTGCGACACTAAAAAAACCACAAATCATAATTACATTTGAGCTCAAATTGCATATGTATACATAACAAATGATTAACTCTCTTTAGATTAGGCATTTCATCAAACACCTAGCTAGCACAACAAAAATGAAATGAGCAAGAAAACGAGCAAAACTTGCAATGCCGGAAGAGGGAATGTTGATGCTAACCGTAGAACCGATGGGTACCAACAATCTTGACAAATGGTGGAGAAAAATGGGGATGGATTAGAGCTCACAAGAGGAAGGAGAGAGCAAAAAAGGAGTTGAGCTCGAGCTGGAAAAAATGGAGCTGAGCTCGGGGTGGAATATAGGGTTTAGGGGAGGGCTTTAGGACCGGTTTGTGTTACAAACCGGTGCTAAAGGGTCTGACAGCGGGTCCCGCAGTTGCTGCAAAAAATGAGAAAACCTTTAGAACCGGTTTTCGATACAAACCGGTTCTAAGGGTCTGTCCCCTGGGCCCCCCTCCCTGCAGCAAATGGCCACAAGGTCTTTAGGACCGGTACCTTGTGGCCATTTGCTGCAGGGATGGGGGCCCAGCGGACAGACCCTTTAGAACCGGTTTATATCCAATCCGGTTCCAATGTGCTTGGCTTAATGCCCTGTTTTCTACTAGTGGTCCCCTCCACCGGTTGGCTCATCGATGCAATGGTAGAACTCTTCTTAGTTCTTTTCCGTGTCGTCTTCTTAGGCGGATTCTGAAATACATCTGCGACCGCCTCTTTGAGGGCGTCCTGGCTGATGACTTCTTGCTCGGGGGCTGCCGGTTCTTGAGAAGAGAAAAGACGCTTTGTGCATTGATATTTATCCGCTTCCTCCGCTGGCAAGAGAAGTTCGTCAAGATCATCCAGACCGTCCCCCTGATCGTCGACGAGGTAGTCATTGGGGTTCTCATCTTCAGCACCGTCGCCGTCGTGTTGCACGGACTTTGCAGGTGAGAAATCCTCGTGTTGGCTTGGGTGCACCGACCCCTCGACCGGTGTTGGAGTTTTGACAGGAGTACTTTCCAAACGAATTAGTGATTTTGGCCATGTCAATGGACAAACCAAGCACTACTCCAGGTTTAACTCGCTGTCGGCTGCGGGGGGTTGATTCGGAGGATCGAGAGCACCGCAACCAGGATGCACCCGACTTAATGTCACTCTGAACACGTCATCTGGCGTACGCACGCCGTGGGACACGCGGTTGAGAGGTGTTATGATTTTTCCTTTCGCCACGTCCTTTAACTCGCCGTTCACACGAAGGAGAAATGTGCATCCCATCTCGTCGGCCTGCGAAATGTCGCGCGATCATCGTTAGAGACAGATGCCATCACGAATCAAGTCATAATATATAGTTAAGTTGTGGACGCTGAATTACCGTGAGGGCATTGAGCTCGGACAAGGGCGATGGACCGCTAAGTGTCGGCGGCGGCGTTGCGGAGACGTGGCGGGCCGGCGGCGGCGGATCTTTGCGACCTTGCGGCTCAGGGTTGGGGGGCGCCTCGTTCTTCGCAGCAGGCGCCACGACGGGGGCCACAATCTGCGCAGCAGGCGCCACGACGGGGGCCATGTTCTGCACAGCAGGTGCCACGATGTGGGCTATGTTGATCTCGGGGAGCGGCCCTTGTCCTGCACCTGCCATCCACGGCGCTAAGGACTAAGCGACGGACGCACAGATGGTAGGGAGGAGAGCGTTGAGCCTCTCGTTCACAAGCTCGTCGACCGTCTTCTTCGGCACCATGTTCCGCTCCTTTCTCTTCTCCTTAGTGTCCGGGTAGTAGTGCGCATGCCGATGACCCTTTCCGAGGCCATGCACATGGCCACAATGCGGCTTCTTGTCAAGGGGAACTCCCTTCATCGCGTTAAGCGCCCTAATAAAAGGGGTGTCATACGGGTCCTTGTTCATCGTCGTCGAGGACCCCACGTCAGACTGATATAGATGTTCTTTTTCTTCTTCCTCGAGATATTTCCTCTCGAGATTTTTGACCTTCTCGTTCAACACAAGATCGCCGGGATTTTTGGGATCTTCCCTATAATGGGCCCTGACAAAATTTCTCACCTGCGGGTCGGTGATCTTGTCAAACTGGTTCGGCCCTTCTCTCTGGGCATCCTCCTTAGCCCAGACTTTCTGCTTCCCAAGGTAACCCCGGCTTCCGATATTGTCAGGGCCAATGTTCTTTTTTGTAAATCTTTTCCCCATTTAGTCAACGCCACCATTTCTGGTTTGAGTTCGTCGAGCTTGAATTGGGCCAAGTCTTCCTCGGAAATGGAGGGCCACATCTTATGGATCTCATCGAAACCCTTACCCTTCGCAATCATCTCCCGCAAACTGGATCTCCAAGTGTTAAACGCCTTGGTGAACTTTCCCAGTGCTAACGAGTTGACCAGATTACTCTTCAGGTCCTAGTTGTCGTAAGGATCCGGGAACTTGTACCTCGTGTGCAGCTTCTCAATCAGCAGGGCGGCCATAGCCTTGTTTTATTTATCTCTGAGCTTGCCCATATTAACGTTGCCAAAGTCTCGAGCTATGCAGCCTATCTGGTTTCCATACCCCTTGGCGTAAATCTCCGGCTCGATAGGAGAACCGCTCTTGGGGTCCACTTCCGTGAACTCTTGCCGGATGGTGGCGAGCATGTTGTGCCGCCTTTCTTTGCACTTACGCGACGCCTCGCTACCGGAGGCTGCATCCCCGGTGCCACTACCGGTTTGACCTTCTCCGCCCGATGTATCGGTGCACGACTCCTGCTTCTGACGAATGGTTTCGTCCATCTCGTCGTCTGCATCGGCGCCCTGCGTCTCTAGCTCCGGTTGCAGATCTACGGGTCCTCCTCCAGCGCTAAGCATAGAAAACCACGCATCGTCGTCCTTGCGTCCGATCCCGGAACCACCCGCCTCGTCGTTGTGAGCCATATGTAATTAAGGAGAGAAAACCTGAAATTAGTTCAACAAATCCTGCAATTTAAACGATGTATACCCCATGAGTCCAAATTTCTCGGGCACTCTAATATGTGATATTTTTAGCAAAGATCATGCCAAAATTCACGGAAAATTTCGGCATGACCTTTGCTAAAAATATCACAAATGGAGTACCCAAATTTTCCGGAACGGAAATTAATCAACATTCCGGCAAATAGGGCCTCACATGGGGTACCTGCACATAAAATCCCACCCCTCATATAATCCCACCCCTCATATTATCATCGCCATCCACCATCTCCACCATCCATCACACCATCCATATCACCACGCCATCCATCACCACCATCCATCACCACCATCCATACACACCATCCATCACACCAACCATCACCAACCACCAAAAACAATTGAGATATCCAGATTCATATTTAGATATCAAGACAGGACATGCATATAAATTGCTAACAATTGAGTACTAAGAGAAAACACTAGGTAGATAAATTGCTAACAATTTTATGCATATGTTGATTGGACTTTAGATGTTTTCCTATGTCCATTCCCATGAGCAAGTTCCTATATGCAAACATAACATAAGCACTAGCTACTACACTTATATTTTTCTCTCCTTTCTTCTAACAAAACATAAGAACTAGCTACACCACACCACAACACACACAACACACACACCACCACACCGCACCACACAGACCACACCACAGCACACACACACACCACACCACAACACACACACAGACCATCACAGCAGTTCAAAATACGACTTGTTTGGTATTAATTTTCTAATAAAACCTAAAGATGACTTTCATTGTATATATGTACAAACATTGTGTACTAACAGCATGCACAAACATTGAATTTTTTCCTCATTACTAACAGCATGCACAAACATTGTGTACTGGTACTGCTTCCAAGTACACATTTCAGGAAGTAAACATTGTGTACTGGTACTAGCAGTTCAAAAAAGTTCTCACATCAGTTCAAAAAAAATTACCTCTCACACCACTTCTGTCGAACACCTTGCGGGCAGGAGAGGAGCAAGGAGGAGCAAGGCCCCTTGGCGCAGCAGTGAGGCCGAGGAGGGGTAGGGGAGGGCAGAAAGGGGAGGGGAGGGCAGAGAGGGGAGGGGATCGCCGGAGAGAGGGAGGGCATGGCCGGAGTGGGAGGGAGGGGCGCGCGGTGGCTCGGGGCAGGGGTGGAGTGGCAGTGGGTGGTGGAGAGTGGGGCAATGGGGTTGGAGAGAGGGAGGGCGTCGCCGGAGAGAGGGAGGGCGTCACCGGAGACTAACGGCGGCGGCGGGGGCAGTTGGCCGGGGGGCGTGCGCTCGTCGTCAAGGAGATGCTGGAAAACGGCTAAGTCCCACGTACGTGCTGTGTGTGTGTTCTCTGTAGAGAGGAGGTGGGGCCCACGCGTAAGTGAGAGGCGTTACAACACCGCTGGCGAATACCGCCGCTTGTTCGCCAGCGCTATGCCCATACCGCTGGCGAACAGAGGTTGGTTCGCCAGCGGTAACATAGCGTCGGCGAACCGAAAGCTATGTTCGCCAACGCTATCTTTTTCATTTTATTTCTTTATTTTTCTTTGAATTTATTTACTGTATTGTTTTTTATTAGTTTTTCTTTGAGAAAGTTTTTTTTCTTTATTTCTTTGAATTAATTTATTTCTATTTATTATTGTTATGTTTTGTTTTCCATTATTTCCTTCATGTTTTCTCTTGTTTTGTTTTTGTTTTTTATTGTTAAATTTTGTTTTCCTTTATGTTTTCTAATATTTCCTTCATGTTTTCTCTTGTTTTATTTTTGTTTTCTATGGTTAGGAGATATGTTTTCCAATATTTTCTTCATGTTTTCCTTCATGTTTTATTTTGTTTTCCAATATTTTGTTTCTTGTTTTCTCTTTTCATTATTTTGGTTTTAGTTGTTTTCCATTATTTTCCTTCATGTTTTCTCTTGTTTTATTTTTGTTTTCTATGGTTAGGAGATATGTTTTTCAATATTTTCTTCATGTTTTCAATATTTTTCCTTCATGTTTTATTTTGTTTTCCAATATTTTCTTTCTTGTTTTATCTTTTCATTATTTTGGTTTTAGTTGTTCTCCATTATTTTTCTTCATGTTTTCTCTTGTTTTATTTTTGTTTTCTATGCTTAGGAGATATGTTTTCCAATATTTTCTTCATGTTTTCCTTCATGTTTTATTTTGTTTTCCAATATTTTCTTTCTTGTTTTCTCTTTTGATTATTTTGGTTTTAGTTGTTTTCCATTATTTTCCTTCGTGTTTTCTCTTGTTTTATTTTTCTTTTCTATGGTTAGGAGATATGTTTTCCAATATTTTCTTCATGTTTTCAATTGTTTTCCTTCATGTTTTATTTTGTTTTCCAATATTTTCTTGCTTGTTATCTCTTTTCATTATTTTGGTTTTAGTTGTTTTCCTTTATGTTTTCTAATATTTCCTTCATGTTTTCTCTTGTTTTATTTTTGTTTTCTATGGTTAGGAGATATGGTTTCCAATATTTTCTTCATGTTTTCAATTGTTTTCCTTCATGTTTTATTTTGTTTTCCAATATTTTCTTTCTTGTTTTCTCTTTTGATTATTTTGGTTTTAGCTGTTTTCCATTATTTTCCTTCATGTTTTCTCTTGTTTTATTTTTGTTTCTATTGTTAGGAGATATGTTTTCCAATAGTTTCTTCATGTTTTCAATTGTTTTCCTTCATGTTTTATTTTGTTCTCCAATATTTTATTTCTTGTTTTCTCTTTTCATTATTTTGGTTTTAGTTGTTTTCACACAGTTGAAATACAGAACAAGGTACATTAAATTTATAATAAGTGCACATCAGACCAGTTGATCCATGCATATACATAGTTTCGTCGCATACAATTGGCAGACAAATATATACATAGTTTCGCAGTGTTTGATCTTTTTGCCTTTTTTGGTCGAAGTTGCATAATTTAACCCCACATCATGACTTCTTCTTCTGAATGGAACACCATGCCTAGGTAGAGTTGTTCTGCTTTTTCTTGTTGTGTGTTGCATGACTATCATCATCATCTTCTTGATCATCGTCAATATTTGGGTCGCCGAACGTGTCGAACTCGTCCTCGTCAATGACTCCATCCATTCCAATGCTATTTCTTTTTCCCTCTCCTCACGACAACACGGCTAGGCCTTGCGGGGTCTGTTATGAAGAAGCATTAGGACACATGCTTAGCCAATACCCATGGCTCATTTTGCGCTGTGACATTCGCGCTTGATGAGGTTTCGGCTTCGGGAATAACCATGGTTGTAAAGTATTGGTCTTCTTTTCTGACGGTCGACATCCTAGCCCATATGACGCGGAACATAGGCACCTTCTCTCCAGAGTACTTAAGCTCCCATATCTCCTCGATCCTTCCGTAGTATCTTAACTTTTTGTCACCGGTGTAGGATTCCATCGTTGCCCCTGAGTTTTTATAATCGGAAGTTTTGTCTTTCTCCTCCGTGTAGAAAGTGAACCCATTGATATCATATGCTTGAAACGTCGCTAGGTTCGGACCTGGGCCATGTGCCAAGGCGTACAATAGTTTATTTTTCGCACAATCCCTTGGCGGTGGATTAGCGATGATCACATCTTTAAACCAACGCAAGAAAGTGGAGTTATGCTTTCTGATTATTTCTCCTTTGGTCCTCCGCTTGCCTTTTTCCACCCAAGTATCGACCATTTCAATGTGTTGGAGAGCTACTAGTTTGCCCTGTTAAAGTCGGTGCGTCGACAAGCCCAATCCACATGCACTTCTCTACGTCCATTTTTGTGACCTACTCCATCGAGCTTGCCAATGTGCTTGTTTCTGGGCAGACCAACAGGGTCCTCCACGTCAATATGATTCATGCAGAAAGAGATGCACTCTTCGGTGAGAAAGCCCTGAACGATGCTTCCATCCGGACGGGCTCTGTTACGAACAAATCCTTTGACTACCCCATTCATCCTTTCAAACGGCATCATGTTATGCAGGAACAACGGCCCGAGATGGATGATATGGACCAACAGATGAACACATATGTCAAAGAATGATGGTGGAAAGTACATCTCAAGCTCGCATAGTATCACGACAATCTCTTCCTGCAACCTTGAGATCTGCTTCCCCGTGATCGACTTTCGAGATATCACATCGAAGAAGTTACACAGGCCAAACAAGGTTTCCCGGACGTGCTTGTCCATTATTCCGCGGATCGCAACCGGAAGTATCTGCGTCATCATCACGTAACAGTCATGAGACTTCATCCAGCTAAACTTTTGTTTCTGCGCATCGAGAAATCTACTTATTAGCCATGAGTAACCGCTAGGGACTTTGACTCCGAGAAGGCACATCATCAATTTTGTGATCTCGTCCGGACTAGGAGTGAAGCAGGAGGGGGGCAGTAATAGTCATTCCTCTTAACCCTTTTGGCCTTGCGACCCTCCGTCTACTCATCACACGATTGATCGCTGTCGTCATCATCCGGGGGTCCCCCCTGAAGATCTACCCTAATACCAGAATATTTCAGGTCGTTTCTTGCTTTCACCCTGTTTTTGGTCCTCTCCAGCATGTTGAGCAGCGTGCCAAACACACTTTCAAACACATTCTTCGTGATATGCATCAGATCAAGGCAGTGAGGCGTATCGAGAATGGGCCAGTATGGCAAGTCCCAAAACACCGACCTCGTATAATATTAGAACCAAACATAATATATATATATCGATATTCACAAAAAAAATCGGCATGACCTTCCTACAACTTGGAGGTTAGAGGAGTGCTAAACTTTGCCGAGACGGAAATGAATCAACATTCCGGCAAAGTGGTAACTCATTTTCATATCCAAAATTTCACTTCATGGCGTATTCACAATAAAATTCGGCATGACCTTCCTACAAATAGGAGGTTATTAGGGAGTGCCAAACTATGCCCAGATAGAAATGAATCAACATTCCGGCGATAGTTGGCTACTCAATTTCATTCCACAACAATTTGCACACATTTAACGTCTCCATCACACGACCATATTTGAATCCGGTGAAATTTCACACATATTGCATATCGCGTGTATCCGGACAAAATTCATATACAAACTCATTTAATTATATATTAGCATTCATCCCACCTCAAATGAATAGATGGCTACACGGTGATATCCGGAGAATTTTGGAGCTTTGGAGAGAGAGGGGGGTAATTCTAGATCTAGATGCCTAGGAAGGGAAAACTTTGGGTAGAAATGGTGCTAGGAGGGAGATAAACATATATATACCAACTAAAATAATTTTAGTTGGTTCAAAAGAGAGTAGAAGGGTGGGGAAATTGGCATAAATTCGAGCTAGAGAGAGAGAGGAGGGGACAAGGTGGAGAAGGGAGAGTGGACGGGAAAGTGGGTGGTGGGGTGTACCACTTATGGCAGATCTGCCAGGGTACCAGCGCTAACATGCGCCCTGGGCCCACATGTTAGCGCTGGCGAACAGGCACGGCTGTTTGTCAGCGGTAGTAAACTTAGCATTGGCGAACAAAAGGGCCTGTTCGCCAGCGGTAGTTTCACGGAGGGGCGGGTGCGCGCGCAGGGGGTTCCCACCAATAGCGCTGGCGAACGAGCTGGCATCAGTGGCGAATCTAGCTCATAAATCCATTGGGTTCAGTTTGCTTTTTGTAGTGTATTTTTTAGCTAATAAAAAGTGACAAAGATTAGCTTAGTGAAGGATTTCACATATTTTATTGGGTTCATCTGCACCCAATCTTTATACTACAGGTCCGCCACTAGCTAGCATGTTCATCAACGGTAGTAGATATAGCGCTGGCGAGCGGGAAATGGAGTTCGCCAGTGGTACTAGCGCTGGCAAAGCCTAAAACTTGTTCGCTAGCGCTAAGTTGGTGGCTATAAGGCTTTTCCTACTAGTGTATATGTCAGCATGCTATTTATATTGAACCTGATGCAAAGCCAGTTGTTGAACATCAACGCCGTTTAAATCCTAAGATGAAGGATGTGGTAAGAAATGAGGTATTGAAACTCCTTGACGCTGGTATTATTTATCCTATTGCTGATAGTAGATGGGTTAGTCATGTGCATTGTGTCCCTAAGAAAGGAGGGATGACTGTTGTACCTAATGAAAATAATGAACTTATTCCTCAAAGAATAGTGGTTGGTTATAGGATGTGTTTTGATTTTAGGAAAGTTAATAAGGTTACTAAGAAAGATCATTATCCTTTGCCTTTTATTGATCAAATGTTAGAGAGGTTGTCTAAGAAAACTCATTTCTGCTTCTTGATGGTTATTCTGGGTTCTCTCAAATTGCTGTTAGAAAGCCTAATCAAGAGAAAACAAATTTCAGTTGTCCTTATGGAACCTATGCTTATAGGTGTATGCATTTTGGTTTATGTAATGCTCCTGCTACTTTTCAAAGGTACATGTCTGCTATCTTTCATGTTTTTTTGAAGAAATTGTGGAAGTCTTCACGGATGATTTCTCCGTCTATGGAACTTCTCTTGATAATTGTTTGGAGAATATTGATAAAGTTTTGCAAAGATGTGAGGAGACTAATCTTGTTCTTAATTGGGAGAAATACCATTTTATGGTTAATGAAGGAATTGTTCTTGGACATCAAATTTATCAAAGAGGTATTGAAGTAGATAGAGCTAAAGTTGAAGCCATTGAGAAAATGCCATGTCCCATGGATGTCAAAGGTATTCGTAGTATTCTTGTTCATGCTGGTTTCTATAGAAGGTTTATTAAAGATTTGTCTAAAATACCAAAGCCTCCTACTCTTCTTCAAAAGGATGTACCTTTTGTTTTTGATGAAGATTGTAAAGGAGCTTTTGAAATTTTAAAGAATGCTTTAATATCTTCCCTATTGTTCAACCCCCTGATTAGAATTTACCGTTTGAAATTATGTTTGATGCTAGTGATTATGCTGTAGGTGCTATGCTTGGACAACGGGTAGATAATAAGTTAAATGTTGTTCATTATGATAGTAAAACTCTTGATGCTTCTCAAAAGAATTATGCTACCAATGAGAAAGAGTTCCTAGCTGGAGTTTTTGCTTGTGATAAATTTAGGTAGTATGTTGTTGATTCTAAAGATACTATTCATATTGATCATGCTGCTATTAAGTACCTTATGGAAAAGAAAGATGCTAAGCCTAGGCTTATTAGATGGGTTCTTGTCTTACAGGAGTTTGATTTACATATTGTAGATAGGAAGGGTGATGAAAATCCTGTTGCTGATAATTTGTCTAGATTAGAAAATATCTCTGATGATCATATTCCTGTTAATGATAGTTTTCTTAATGAACAGTTGGCTGCAATAAAAGTGAGTTCTCAAGAGAGTCCATGGTATGCTGATTATGCTAACTTTATTGTTTCAAAGTATTTGCCTCCTACCTTTACAGCTCAGCAAAGAAGAAAATTCTTCTCTGATTTGAGCCATTATTTTTGGGATGACCCACACTTATATAAAGAAGGTCTTGATGGTATTATGCGAACATGTGTTCCTGAAAATGAACAACGAGAGATATTGAGAAAATGTCAGTAGTGCTTATGCAGGACATCACGCTGGAGATAGAACTGCACATAAGGTTCTACAGTTAGGTTTTTAGTGTCCTACTCTTTTTATAGATGCTAGAAATTTTATTTTATCTTGTGATCAATGTCAAAGGGTTGGAAATATTTCTAGACGTAATGAAATGCCTATGAATTATTTTCTTGTTATTGAACCGTTTGATTGTTGGGGATTTGAGTTTATGGGTCCTTTCCCTCCTTCACAAGGCTACACTCATATTATTGTTGCTGTTGATTATGTTACTAAATGGGTAGAAGCTATACTTACTAAAAGTGGTGATGGTGAAACCTCATTAAAATGCTTAAAGACATTATTTTCCCTAGGTTTGGTGTGCCTAGATATCTTATGACTGATGGGGGCTCTCATTTTATTCATGGTGGTTTTAGTAAGACTGTTTCTAAATATGATGTTAATCATAGAATTGGCTCACCCTATAATCCTCAAACTAGTGGGAAAGTAGAATTATCAAATAGAGAAACCAAATCTATCTTGCAAAAGATTGTTAACAAATCTAGAAAAAAGTGGGCTAGAAAATTAAATGATGCTCTGTGGGCTTATAGGACTCCTTATAAAAATCCCATGGGCATGTATCCTTATAAAAATGGATTATGGAAAATCTTGTCACTTGCCCCTAGAATTAGAACACAAAGCTTATTGGGCAGTGAGAGAACTAAATAGAGATTTTAAACTTGCTGGTGAGAAAAGGTTGCTTGACTTAAGTTCTTTAGATGAATGGAGGAGTGAAGCATATGAAAATGCTAAGCTCTTTAAAGAGAAAGTTAAAAGGTGGGACGATAAGAGAATTATTAAAAGAGAATTTCATGTTGGTGAGAAAGTACTATTGTATAAGTCTCGTCTCAGATTTTTTACAGGAAAATTACTCTCGAGATGGGAAGGACCTTTTGTTATCAAAGAAGTATATCGTTCGAGGGAAATTAAAATTGTTTCCCTTGAAGACAACACTTCACAAGTGGTGAATGGCCAAAGACTCAAGCATTGTATTTCTGGAGATCCTTATAATGAAAAAGTTGATTGTATTCGAGCCATGATCCCGAAGGAATTTATTAAGAAGCATATTTCAAAAACTACAGAGTCATATTTCGAATAGCTATCAGTTTTGGTAAGAAAACGTTCGCGAAACATCTTCTAACTTTTATTTTTATTGCTGTTGGAAAATATGAAAAATACCGAGCCGAAGAGGAGTTGGGGAAGGTGCCTGGAGGCACCACACCATGAGGTGGCGTGGGCCCACCCTTAGTCGCGTCAGCCTATGGTGCTGGGAAGGTGCCTCTGCGACTTGTTTTCGACCTGGACTTTCCTTTCGTTATGAAACTTTTTGCTATATAATCCCCCGGACCCCCCGAGGTCCGTATATCGTTTTCTCGTCGTGTTTTTGTTTCGAGCTGTTTCTACCAGGATCTGTTTTTAGTTTTAAAAGCATCATGGTCTCCGCCAACAACAACAACAACAAGGGGAAGGGACCAAAGGAAGATGATCTCCAAGACCCGGAGCCGGAGGAGGAGATCGAGAGTGGAGCTGAAGGAGATGTAGAAGAAAACCCACGAGTGCATCCACGCGCCACAATCGAAGCATTGGAGTGGTTGCAAAACCTCGCAAGCAAACGACAAGGATGAGCACCGGAGGGAAGGCCCCACGTCACTGCTTCGCTTCAAGGACACCCCTTTCAGGCATAAAGAAACTTTTCCGTACTTTAATTCATGAGTATCAATCTAGGAGGGTACCCGAGGAGGATTTGCCTTCTTGCTGGGATATGGATCATTCTAACCGTGCATATGAAGGAAGCTCTCAACCTAAGGTAGAGTGGGGGGAAAATCTTGGTGGCTGGGATTCACAGTCTGACAGACATGCAAACCATATTGATCACAATACTGTCACACCCCAGATTTGGTACACTTGTAACACATAAGGGAAGCCATTTTTGTGAGCCAACAAAAACTTTTTAATGCCCTTGTGTAATCCAACATTATGTAATGAACCATGGTTATCTATGCAATGCAAGCAATATTTGATTCAAAAATCATTCACTTTATTTCCTGATATTTTCCATTTATTTCTATGATGTTTTCCACCTGGTGTTTCCAAAGTTGTTCATCAAAATTCTTGTGGCAATGGTTTTTTCAACTTATAAATGATATTTGAAATTTTTAGAATCAAGAAAACAATTTGGCAAATATTACACCAATGTTTTCCTTAAGGTTTTCAATAAAAACTCTTTTGTGAAAAATAAGCCAATTAGGTGTTTTTCACTCATGTTATCTATATGATAGAGAATCACATTTTTTTTATTTTCTTGGCATGGATGTGATCTATAATATATGTACTACAAAATGGTGAACTTGGTTTGAAAATTTCATTTACAGAAACAATCATTTGCTTGATGTTTTTGTGTTAAGAAAATAAGACATAATTAGTGTTTTCTAGAAAACAGAGAAAAAAATAAACTAGCTGTTTTTCCACCTTGTTTTCAGTGATCTTTCAAAACTTAAATTTGTTTTATTTTGTTGTTTCTGAAATTGCAAAGAAGTCTTGCTGCATAGTCTTACACATGTTTCAATAAACAGCATGCCGCCGCGTCGGGAACCACCACCACCACCCCCGCCATCAATGGAGGCATTACTGGCACTCATGATGGAAGATCGCCAGGCCACTAGAGCCGAGAGTGCTGCCAGAATTGCTGCCCTAGTAGTTGGCCGCTTCCAGCGCCAACAACAATAACAACGACGATGACAATGTTAATGGTGGACGCTCCAAGCTGAAGGTGTTTCAGCAGACAAACCCTTCGGTCTTCTCCAAGATCATGGAACCACTTGATGCTGACGACTGGCTTCGCACCATCGCCAACAACCTGCAAGTGGCATCTGTGGATGAGAATGACAAGGTGCTATTCGCCACCCATTTTCTTCCTGGACCAGCAAGGACTTGGTGGGAGACTACCCGTGACACTGTCGCAGCTGATCACGTTTTCACTTGGGCCGACTTCACTGCCCGAAGGAGTTAGATGAGTTGAAGAAGCAGTTGGATGATATGTTAAGGAAAGGTTTGATTCGCCCTAGTGCATCACCATGGGGATCACCTGTCATTTTTGTGGACAAGCGGGACGGTTCCTCACGTCTACGTGTGGATTACCGTAAGTTGAATTATTTTACATCAAGAACAAATACCCGCTGCCCAAAATTGAAGACCTTGGACCAGCTAAATGGGGCAAGAATTTTCTCGAAGATCGATCTTCGTACTGGTTATCATCAGTTGAAGGTTCATGAGACCGATATTCCAAAGACCGCTTTCACCACACGCTACAGGTTTTATGAGTACACCGTGATGTCTTTTGGTCTAACCAATGCCCCCGCCTACTTCATGAATCTTATGAATAAGGTTTTCATGGAATGCCTAGACAAGTTTGCCGTGGTTTTCATTAACGACATTCTTATTTACTCCAAGAGTGAGGAGGAACACGAAGAACATCTGAGAACTGTTTTCGGCACACTTCGACAACATCAACTGTATGCTAAGTTCAACAAGTGTCAATTCTGGTTGAAAGAAGTGGGATTTCTTGGACACGTATTATCTGGAGGTGGAACCTCTTTTGTCCCTGCTCTGGTTCAGTCTGTCGCTAATCGGGCTGCCCCGACCAATCAGACTGAAGTCAGATCTTTTCTGGGATTAGCCGGATATTACCGCAAGTTTGTTCATGGATTCTGCAATATAGCCAGACAACTCACTCAATTTCTCAAGAAGGACAACAAGTTCGTATGGACGGACAAATGTGCTGAGAGTTTTCAAGAGCTGAAGAATCGACTGGTGACGGCCCTAGTACTCATTATGCCGGATGTCACCAAGAGTTTCGATGTGTATTGTGATGCTTCTAAGCTTGGTCTTGGAAGTGTTCTCATGCAAGAAGGAAATTCATCTCATTTATCTCACGCCAGTTGAGACCACATGAGTTGAATTATCCTACTCATGACTTAGAGCTAGCTACAGTTGTGCATGCTCTCAAAGCATGGCGACATTTCCTTATTGGGAAGTGGTGTGAAATCTATACAGATCATAAGAGTTTGAAGTATATCTTCACACAACGTGAACTCAATATGAGGCAACGCCGTTTGATAGAGCTCATCAAGGACTATGATCTTAGTATCCACTATCACCCTGGAAAGGCGAATGTTGTTGCAGACGCTCTTAGTCGAGAGCCGGCCTCTCTGAATGCTATGATTCAGATCAGACAATCGGAGTTGTAGAAAGAACTTGACCAGCTTGGTATTGAGGTGGTCAGCTATGGCATGTTGGAAGCCATGGAAGTTAAACCAACTCTAGTTGATCAAATCAAAGAAGCTCAGAAGGGCCAGAAGAGTATTGATGGAATCAAAACCCGCATGGAGAGAGAAGAAGTTGCCAGTTTTACCTTTGATTCTGATGGAGTCTTATGGTATGAAGGACGCATTTGTGTTCCGACTGAATATGAGATGAAGCAAACCATCATGATTGAGGCTCATGATACTTTATACTCTATTCACCCTGGAGGAACTAAACTGTGTCAAGATTTGAAGGAGACACTAGTAGAGAAGTGCCTTTCTATGGAACAGATTCTGTGGCGCATGGCTTCTTGGTGCGCCACAGAAATATATTTCTGTGGCGCACGGGTGGGCATGCGCCACAGAAAAGAGACATTCTGTGGCGCACGGGACCGTGGTGCGCCACAGAAAAGAGGAATTCTGTGGCGCACGGGATGGGGGTGCGCCACAGAAATTAGCTGGGGGCCACACCAATGATTGCCACACTCCCTTTCTGTGGCGCATGGTAGTTAGTGCGCCACAGAAATATGACATTTCTGTGGCGCACCACTGCCAGGTGCGCCACAGAATTCCCATCCGAAAAAATTATGCCCTCACGCACCAACTCCACCCCCCCCCCCGGGAACGCCTTTTCTAGTTTTTGACGGAAGAGTTGGAGGTCTAAAAAGCATCAAAAAATAAATCCCTTATAGATGCACGGAGAGTTTAATGTCTACTTTTTAATCATATTTTGAAATATGAATTTCGACTTTCTGAGCAAAAGTTTTATAAAAAAAGTAAAATGGCCATAACTTTTGCATACGATGTCGAAAAGTTATGGCCAAAAGGAACAAAAGTTATGGCCATTTTTTAGAATCGCCAAATTCCAAAAGGAACAAAAGTTATGGCCATTTTAAGATTTTGACTAGAAAATAAAAAAAAAATTAAAAAAAATTTCTGTGGCGCACCAAGGGGGGGTGCGCCACAGAATTTTGAGGCAGAATTCGAAATTTCTTCCTCTTCTTCCTCCCCTCCACTTCTTCCCTTCTCTCCTCCACTTCTCCTCCACTTCTCATCTTCTATCTCCTCTCCTCTCCTCCTCCATCACCACCACCACCACCACACACCACCACCAACCATCTCCTCCTCTCCTCCTCCACCACCACCACCACCCCTCCTCCTCCACCACCACCACCCTCCTCCTCCTCCTCCACCACCTCCGGCGAGCTCCTCCTCCTCCTCCACCACCACCCCTCCTCCTCCTCCTCCACCACCTCCGGCGAGCTCCTCCTCCTCCTCCTCCTCCACCACCACCACCACCTCCGGCGAGCTCCTCCTCCTCCTCCTCTCACCACCACCTCTCCTCCTCCTCCTCCTCCTCCTACTCCTCCTCCTCTCCTCCTCCTCCTCCTCCACCACCACCACCACCACCACCTCCGGCGAGCTTCTCCTTCTCCTCGCCACCAACTCCGGTGACCCCCATCCTCCACCGACCAACTCCGGCGAGCATCCGACGAAATCCGGCGAAATTTCGAAATTTCGAAAATTTCCCGCGGCCAGATCTGGCCGCCTTTTTTTTTTGAAATTCAAAAAAAAATTCTGTGGCGCACCCCCCCTTGGTGCGCCACAGAATTGCAAATTTCTGTGGCGCACGGCTGAGGTGCGCCACAGAATTGACATTTCTGTGGCGCACGGCCTCGGTGCGCCACAGAAAAAAATTCTGTGGCGTGAATTCTGTGGCGCACCCCTCTGGCCCCTAGGTGCGCCACAGAATCCCATTTTGGTGCGCCACAGAAAGGCCTTTTCCTAGTAGTGAGAAGTTTTGGTGGCACGGAATGAAGCGAGATATTGCCTCGTATATAGCCAAGTGCCATATTTGTCAACAAGTGAAGGCTGGACATCAGCGTCCCGCTGGTTTGTTACAGCCATTGCAAGTACCTGTTTGGAAATGGGATGAAGTTGGGATGAACTTCATTACTGGACTACCACGGTCCGGTCGAGTAAATGATTCGATATGGGTAGTCGTTGACAGGCTCACAAAAGTTGCACACTTTATACATGTCAAGACCACATCTCGTGGAGACCAACTTGCTGATCTCTATATTTCTCGGATAGTCAGACTACATGGAGTTCCCAGCAGGATTGTGTCAGATTGAGGATCACATTTCACCTCTCGATTCTGGAAGAAGTTACAGGAAGCTTTGGGAACCAAGCTAGCCTTTAGCACAGCCTACCATCCGTAGACTGATGGACTGACAGAGCGTGTGAACCAAATATTGGAAGACATGCTTCGTGCCTGTGTTTTGTCCTGTGGAGTTAAGTGGGAAGATTGCCTGCCGTTTGCAGAATTTTCCTACAATAACAGCTATCAGTCAAGCCTACAGATGGCACCTTTTGAAGCTTTGTATGGACGGAAGTGCCATACACATCTGAACTGGACTGAAACAGGAGACGGTCAGATCTTTGGAGTTGATACTCTCAAAGCTGCAGAGGAACAAGTGCATCTGATCCGTGACTGTCTTAAAGCCGCACAATCACGTCAGAAGAGCTATGCGGACAGTAAGCGTCGCGATGTCTCTTTCACTATAGGAGATTTCGTGTATCTGCGTGTTACGCCACTCAAAGGGATGCAGCGTTTCCATGTAAAAGGAAAGCTTTCACCCCGGTATATTGGCCCGTTTAAGATCCTAGCCCGTCGTGGAGAGGTCTCTTATCAGCTGGAGTTGCCTGAAGACCTGTCAGCCTTTCACGATGTTTTTCACGTGTCATTTCTCCGAAAGTATCTACACGTACCTGAGAAGAATCTCACTTACCAAGACATTGACTTCAAGACCATTGACATCAATGATGATTTGACCTATAGTGATCGACCCTGCGTGTACTTGAGGAAAATGTTCGTGCTACCAGGAGAAATGCTTTCATGTTCCTTAAAATTCAGTGGACGAATCATTCAGAGGAGAAAGCAACCGGGGAGCGTGAAGATTATATCAGGAAGGAGTTCCCTGGTTTCCTCAAACACTAAACCCGCGAATCTCGGGGCGAGATTCTTTTAAGGGGGGAGATCTGTCACACCCCATATTTGGGACACTTGTAACACATAAGGGAAGCCATTTTTGTGAGCCAACAAAAACTTTTTAATGCCCTTGTGTAATCCAACATTATGTAATGAACCATGGTTATCTATGAAATGCAAGAAATCTTTGATTCAAAAATCATTCACTTTGTTTCCTGATATTTTCCATTTATTTCTGTGATGTTTTCCACCTGGTGTTTCCAAAGTTGTTCATCAAAATTCTTGTGGAAATGTTGTTTTCAACTTATAAATGATATTTGAATTGTTTAGAATCAAGAAAACAATTTGGCAAAGGATTACACCAATGTTTTCCTTAAGGTTTTCTATAAAAACTCTTTTCTGAAAAATAAGCCAATTAGGTGTTTTTCGCTCATGCTATCTATATGATAGAGAATCACAATTTGTGTTCTATTGGCATGGATGTGATCTCTAATATATGGACTACAAAATGGTGAACTTGGTTTGAAAATTTGATTTACAGAAAAAATCATTTGCTTGATGTTTTTGTGTTAAGAAAATAAGACAGAATCAGTGTTTTCTAGAAAATAGAGAAAAACATAAACTAGCTGTTTTTCCACCTTGTGTTTCATTGATATTTTGAAACTTAAATTTGTTTTCTTTTGTTGTTTCTGAAAGTGAAAATGTTGCTTAACACAACCACACTTGGAAACAAATTTGAAGTTGGTTTGATCCATCAAAACAAGTGCAACTTATGACTAATCCACTCTGTTCCCCCAACACTTAGAAATTTTCTAAGTTTCTAACTGAAACTGAAATTTCTGAAAAACAGTAGATGGCATGATTTACGAATGTTAATAACTTTCGTTTGGATGATCCAATTGCTGCACCACTTGGACCATCTAGAAGCCCAGTCAGCACACTGCAATCCCATGCCTTAGCTACCAAGACTTGTTGACCAGAGAGGAGGTGAGCTCACGGGTTTCACAGGTGAAAACGGAAGGGGGCGACATGGGCATTATGACAGAGTGTGCACTGTCGCGTGCCACTGTGGCCACCTCGCGATTTTTCTGCTCTCACTCGTCGTTGAGGCCTTTGACTGACCCTAGTGACACCCCTGGACGCACCCAAAGGCCAAGGGCCATGGCATGGGCACGCCAGGGCGCGCACGAGCGCGTCTAGCTACCACCCGAGGCCACCCGAGCGTGCACACGGCCACACCCGCCCCTATATAGCCACAGGAGGACCACGGCCTCGCCACCACACTTTCACTCCACCTCTCACTCACCCCAAAACCCACCCACGAGCACCGTGAGCTCTCTGCGAGCCTAGATCACCGGAGAACGCCGCGGACCACCGCGGACAGACAAGGTGGGTTGCCATGCCTGGAGCAACCCCAACCCTCCCCTTCGCTCTCAAAACACTCCCCACCCTCCGTGGATCACGCCTGACCTGTTCCCGTGCTTCCTCGTTTGCAGGAACGACGGTGACCTCGTCGGAGCCGCGGCGGGACCTCTGCATCGCGCCAGCAACTGGAGCTGCCCCGCGCCGTGATTCCGCCACCCCTGCACGGCCCCGATCATTTGCGACTCCCTCAACCCCTCGCAACCAGCCTGCAAGCACCCTAGGTGAGCAATCGCATCGATAATCGCCGCCCGCCGCGCTCGGTTCTGCTCGAGAGAGAGAAAAGAGAGAGAGAGAGGAGGACGATGGCCGTACGCCATTGATCGCGAGATCAACGGCTACGTTTAAACCGCGAAGCGGTACGCGTGTGTATTGTGCCGTGGTAGCGAGCTGGGCCGCTGAGCCTTAGCGGGCCGCGCGCCCGTGTGATTGAACAGCCTGTGAACGATTTTCTTTTCTTTTGTGAAAACGAACTAAATCTGACACTTTACTTTAATCCTGTTAAAATTAGTTAAACTCAAAACTAAAATCAACCAAAATTACCAGTGATAGATATACAAAATCTTGAACGAATGCAACTTACAGAACTGTGTTTGAACCATTTTTGAACAAATGAAAAATGATGAACTACATACTCTCTGTTAAGGAATAAATGCAATAAATTTTTGTTGGATTGTTCAATTTGTGCAAACTAAGTTTCTTTGAGTAGCTCTTGACTAGATCTATCAGTAGGGCTTGACCTCTCATCAAGTTGATCTACCATTTGGAAATTCCATCCATTTTGGTAAATGTCCAGTAGCATATTCTAGGATTTTTAGAAGTTGTTTGAAATGACTTTTTCATGTGAATCCAACTGGATCTGTTAGATTATGTGTATTTCTATGATATCCTAGCTTGGTGTAATTTTTAGAGCTCTAGATTTACTTTGGTGACAGATCTAAGTTTTTGCACTTTTCTGTTAGAAATAATATGTGTAGATTTAATTCTAGAATAATTGCTTGCTAGTGTTACTTTGTTTTCTAGCATGTTTAGATGTTGTGCTTAGTGTCATAAGGTTGTTTTCTCACATATCTAGCATGTAGAAAGTTTGTGCATGTTTAGGATTTCTATGGAACTAGTATGAGCATAGTGTATTCTCTAGTTTTATTCTTATTAAATCTTGTGATGCAAATGCTTAGTTAGATTTTTATCCAAGTTGTTAGGAGTATTTTTATGTGAGTCCAGTACCATTTTGGGATTGGATAGTACTTGTTTTCACTTATTTTAGGGTGTGTTTTATTTTCCTTAGAGATGCATGTGTAGCTTTAGTCCTTATTTTCATAGTGTTGTTTTCCACTAGAATCTCTAGTTGTGTTTTTACTAGATGCATGTTTTGTTGTCCACAAGTTGGACCAGAGGCTTAGTACCTCTTAAATGACATGGGAAACCTAGTGGAACAGCCACTGGTTCCATCTCATTTTCTTGAGAAATGATATATCTCAACCATAGTAGTAATAGTAATATTAGTGAATATTATTACTTTGGGTGTATGCTTGTGTAATATTGTTTTGTGAACTTGTGTGCTATTTTTTGTGTGCATTGCTTGCTGTATGGTGTTGTTGAGAGTCTTTGTTTGCTTAGTTTGGTTCTTATTGGGTGTTCTTATTTTTATTTTACGACGACGGAACCCGAAGAAGAGGTAGTTGGAGCCGGAGGCTATTACTACCACTTGTTGTTATCACGAACAAGACCCTCGAATCCTCCAAGGCAAGCCATCCTTAAAGCTTGCTGTTATACTACTTATCATTATCTCTCATGCATGTCCTACTTCTGAAGTTTTTCAAAAAACTTGTTTACCAAAACTATTTTATTGAGTGGCTATTACTATTAATATTATATAGTTATACTATCACTTTGCCATTAGTCAACTTGGTGTTACCAAGACTTTAGCCACTATAAGGTATATAAATAGCTCCTAAGATAATAATCTTGAGTCCCTAAGTGGACACCCTAAAAATATGTTTTTGCAAAACAAAGGCTTTATGGAAAACCCGGGTAAAGGGCTGAGCCTTATTCACCAGTGGATTGTTGAAGTGGTCATTTTTGAGAAAGAGGTATTTTTACAAAAATGACACATAACCTAGTCTTCGCCGGACAACCAAGAAGTACTGCCACTCTACCCCAGCATGGGTACGAGGCCTATCTAGATGCTTGATCTTGTTAGTGTGTGTCCTATCCCAAGATGCTATAGAGAGTATGATTCTCTGAACCGAAATGTTGCCAGGAGGGAGAAACAGGACATTGCAAAGTGTGGGATTAATTTCTCCTCCGGTTGCGACAATTGGGTCCCCTGTTTGGTGATGTGTGACATGGTGCCAGGGGGAGTAAACCTAATTGAAGGTATAGCCATATACTAGCGTGTTTCAGAGTGGACTGTTAGGATCATTCTTCTGATGCTTGCATATCGCTCTGCCGATCCATGGGTGGTTCATGGCAGATGATTGGATCTAGTGGATTGTGTACATCTCTGCAGAGTAAAACTATTCAGAATAGCCGAGCCCTCGGATATGGGAAGTTGAAAGGCCATGTAGCTAGCATTGTGTCAAGTTTTCAAAAAGAGTTTTTGAACAAAGACTTGTACATGAGAGGTACCGATGAAGAAGCTGGAGATGTTTCCAAGAAGTTTTGCAAATAAAACTTTCTTTTATAAAACAACTTATATAAAACCTCTTGTACATGCGATATCTACAAGAGAAGGAAAAATTATACTATTTTCTTTTGAAGTATCTTCTTCAACAAAGAGACAGATATATCAGAGAAACCATGATGTTATCCTACATACACCATGGGTATTGAACCCTATTTATAGCCTACCTACCCACCATATAAGCATACTGCATTTTGTAAGTGTATAAAGGATGTCATGCAGAGTACATTCAAATGTACTCACATTGGTTTCGCCCCTGGCTATTTACTTGGCCAGACTTTGAGGAGACTCCACCGGAGGAGGAATACGAGGAAGAGTACTATTCCGACGAGTATGCGAACTAGGCCCGGCTCCTGGTCAGCAGCCTGTCGGTGAAGGTGTGACACGGGCTACCGACGTGTGTTTCTTTTCCGCTCTGTGTGTGATCTGAGACATTTGCCTGCCCTGCGTGGCAGTTAATAAAGACTTGGTCATGTGACCATTGGTTTGTAAGACTATTTTATTCGTGTAATGGATAATGTATCTGTGTACCACTTCGTATGTTGTTCACGACTGAATTCTTCGGATCGTGAATGTATGCATATGAGGGGTTCTGGACCATCCGGTTTGGGGCCTCTACAAATATGGAGGTGATGCGTATGCTTATGTTCGCAATTGAAGATCTTAAGAAATCAATTGATAAGCTCATCGAGAAGGATCCACCACCAACACCGAAGAATTGATTCGTCATTGGTATTGCCATCCCCTCGGCTTGTTCCAAGCTTTGGGGGAGTGCCGCAGTATCACATCACTATCTTTCATCTTTTTACTTTTTCAGTAGAGTCATATCATGAGTAGAGAAGTTATCATATAGGATGGTTTGCAGTATGGAAGTATCTCTCCTTAGTTGGTTATCGTTGTATCCGTTGGTGTGAGTTGCTTGTTTGAAATATTAATGAGAAGTTTCATCATTTACTTTCTGCACACTTTATTTTAGTTTTCAATTCCTGTCATATGGTTGAGCTTGTTGTTAGTATTTGGTGTCACTCTGGAGATCATCAAGTTAATCTAGTTGGTTTTGGAAAACTTAGCTTGGGTCAGTAGAAATAATATTTCTAGATGCTAGTATAAGAAAGAGGAATTTTCCTATTAGCTCATAAACTTAGTATAAGAAATAGGAATTTTCCTATTCACAAGTTAAGATCGCTTGGGATTTCAATGAAGATTACAAGATTGGTTTCATCATATGTATATTTATTTGTTTTCCCTCAGTTCTTATGCTTGCTACCCAGCCTTGCTAGCCAAAAACCCTGTACTGAGAGGGAATGCTCCTCGTGCATCCAAACCTTGAGCCCCAAAACCTTGCCATTTGTGTCCACCATACCTTCCTACATGTGGTATTTCACCGCCACTCCAAGTAAATTGCTCATGTGCTACCTTTAAAACCTTCAAAATTATCACTGTTTTGTGTTCTTGTTTTAGCTCACGAGGACGCAAATAGAGGATCTTTCTCTCACTTGTTGATTTGACTCACACACCGTGACTAGTGGCTTCATCCTCTTATCCAAATGCTATAAGAGACTGGCAGCGGGGTTCCCAGCCCCAAATATAAATACAAATTTTCTTCACTATTTTTGCCCCTAATTTATCAGTTAAACCATAATTGTGTAAACAAAAGAGAAAGAGGGATGACCTTGTCTACCAGTTGCGTCCTTCAATGGGAGCCGCTCTTGTGAAGCCTAGTTGGCTCGTGACGTACTGTATTTTCTCTTTGCATTCGTTGACATAAACATACACCTATCTCAAAATTAGGCACTCCTCCATCGTTTGTGATTGTTGGAAGGCACACGAGGATTTGGTTAGCCATGGTTTGTGTAAGAAAGGTTGGGAGGAGTGTCAAACTTTCATACCTCTATTTTACAAAATAAAAGCTCTAGCACGTGAGTGATCCATGCTTCCCTCTGCGAAGGGCCTATCCTTTACTTTTATGTTGAGTCAGTAAACCCATTCCTTTCTGTCTCCAGCAAGCATTTGACTTGTTTTGATCTCACCATCTATATGTTGATTTATTCAATCATGTTTTCTAGCCTTCTTTGTTTAGCACATGCTTTATTATCTGAATGAATATTACTTTGAAAGCTATGAATCACTATAAAAGGATTTTTATAATTAAACATGTTAAGATCTACAATATAAGCCTTGTTATGAAGACTTCACCTAAGATAACCATGATATCATTAAATGTTCTCTGACCAAGAACGAAGTTTGCCATCACCAATTTTGATTCTCTCTTTTGCATATTTTTTTGTGTCTCCCATTACTCATTTCAAGTTAAGTTATATGATAGGAAGTTGTTGTCTATAATGATTGGTGCATAGATAAATGTGATGCTTCTTGTCCGTATTTTATTTATCGACTCTTCACTCCATAAACCTGTGGTCATGTTTACTAAGTTGAGCTTCGCTTGGGGACAAGCGAGGTCTAAGCTTGGGGGGAGTTGATACGTCCATTTTGCATCACTATTTTATATCATAATTTTTTGTTATTCATCGATATATTTCATGTTATGATGCATCCCTTATGATATTTTTTCTTATTTTGCATGTTTCATAATTTTTGGAGAATAAACATCGGAACCAGAAATCTGATGGAAAAAGCACCGCTGATATACCATATTTCAGATGAACAGAAGAAGAAGACACCTGGGGTGTATTAGAAGTTCAGAGGAGGAGTCCAGCCAGAAGGGGAGCCAGAGGTGGCGCGCCCCCTGGCCACACGACCAGGTGGTGTGGCCACCCTGGCCCACCTTTGCGAGATATCTTTCGCGTACTTGGCCCCCAGGGAACCCTGAGCCCCAGACCATCATCTAAGAACTATTCCGCCGGCGCCTAGGGGCAAAAAACACCCGAGAGAGAAAAGCTCTCTGGCATGGAGAAATCTGCCGGGGAAATTCCTCTACGAAGAGGGGAAATCACCGCCATCGTCACCGTCATCACTCCGGGCATCATCAATATCGTCATCATCATCATCATCATCCCCACCAGCACCATCGCCCTCATCATCCACCGTCATCCCGCTGTAACAATTAGGGGCCCCTATCATTGTTTTACATTAGATCTCTCTCCTGGTATGGATTTCTTGTTAGTAGTTGATGCTTGTGAGATTTATCGTTGTTTGCACTTTATGACCAGATTTTTATCATTCATTATATCACCTCTGATTATGATCCATATGATGTCGTGTGAGTAGTTCGTGTTGTTCTTGAGGACATGGGAGAAGTCAAGTTGTTAGTAGTGAAGTATTGTTGAGTAATATTTAATGGTTTGATATTTAAGTTGTGATGTTATTCTTCTAGTGGTGTCATGTGAACGTCGACTACATGATACTTCACCATTTATGGGCCTAGGGGAATGCATCGTGTATTTGGATACTAATTGTGGGGTTGCCGGAGTGACAAAAACCTAAACCCCCCTTAGGAAACCATTACACGAGGGAGCGTAGGATCCCGGAGTTTAAAGCTGTGCTTATATTTATTTCTTATTTACTTTTATTGTAGGTGCGGTACGATTGCAAGGGGTATAATCACAAGTATGTATTAGTCTTGGATGGGACGGTACATTAGAATAGGTTCACCCACACAACACTCATCAAAACACTAAAGATTATTCAGCGGCATGGAACAAAAGCACTTGACAGAAACCTCTGGTGTGTCCTCGAGAACGTTTGTTAATCATAAGTAAACCCACCGGCTTGTCCTTTTCTGAAAAAAGGACTGGGCCACTTGCTGCAATTATTATTACTGCATTTTATTTACTCTCACTTTATTTATCTGCAATATTAAAAACCCCTACGGGTTCGACACTCTTATTTATCGAAAGTACAACGATACAACCCCTATAATTGTGGTTCATCATGAGCCTCCTAAAAAGATCTCTAGGTCTTCATGAGAAAGCAAGTTGGATGCACCCCCTGACGAAGGGATGAGCCCTGGACCTATCGGGTAAGGATACCTGGTCCAAGGCCCAAGATCTAAGCCCAAGAGGAGTTGTCGTATACAATTCTAGAAGGCCCAGTTGAAGCCCACCCGCAAGGCCTTGCGGGTCAAGTTAGGAAACTTATAACCGACTTTAGGTTAGGGTTTGAGTCCACCCCGGGTACGGTTTGAGACCTGGCAACCTATATAAGGCCAGGAGAACCACCAGGAGAGGGACAAGCAATACCGCACCACCAAGCCTTGAGATGGAGATCATACTCTCGACTTGAGCAACCCCCCCATTGTAACCGATCTACTCGTTAATACAGATCGACAGAGGCAAGAGTAAGGTTTTACCACTACGAGGGCCCCGAACCTGGGTAAATTGTGCCCCTGTCTAGCCAACGATTGTCACCAGCGCCTACACGTTCTCCTAATAGAAACCCTATGGGTTCACCCGAGGGACTTGTTGAGATGCAGATTTGACAATTGGCGCCGTCTGTGGGAACGGCGGGCACTGGATCTCCGGCATCTTCGGCCTCATCGACAACCAACTCACGCTGGAACCCCAGGACTTTGACTCCAACTAATACGATCCGAATCGGGTCGGTCATCGTCGCCCCTCACTCGCCGGAATCGCGCCCGGTATACAACGACTTGGAGAAGAGCATCACGTTAACGTTCGGGAGCTTCCAGTTCTATACCAACAAGGACGGAATTCTCCACTTCCCCGAGCAAACCAATCTCGAAGGATCGGGATCTGGGTCAATCTCTAGCCCAGAAGCTGTCGATTCACGACCCCGCTACGCGGATCGCGACTTGGCGAAAAGCGGCGAATCAGTCCGCCTCAACACCAGCAACTTCCATACCCTCTCCGCAGAGAAATCTTCTCGGGTCGGGAAAGCCTGCCTAAGTACGCCTAGGACTCGCGAGCCATATCTAGCTCAGGTATGCATGGCAGGATCAGGAGCCCCACCCGAAGAAACTGAAAACAGCGCAAGGGAACGTGCTGGCATCGGCGTCTCACGAGCTGCTTGGGATCGGGCAAAGGAGGCCATCCACACAAGCACACCACTGGAACCCGAAGCTCCTCATGAGGACATGACCGCCTACCACTACCATCTAGTGAGAGCGGCTACTTCAATAAAGGAGGCTCGGATAGACCTAGCCGAGCGAAAGAGATTAGCGGAGGCGTGAATCCAGCGCCAAGCCGCGCTATCCATGACACCATCCTGCAAAAAAAGGATACGCTTAAAAATCCGCGACCATGGATGGCGAGTCCTTGAGCGGGATCAGCAAATCACTCATGCGTGTCCACGAGGACGGAAATATCCATCCATAAACTCCCGCAACCACGGTACTAGCCGCAACCACCTACATGCAGATAAATCAACCAGCGGAGAACGATCCCCGCGGAGAACAATACAAGCAAGTTCAGAAAGGATTAGGCATGGCAACCGCAAAACTCGCCTCCTACGATCGCAGGAAAGCAGCCGCGCAGACGGACAAGGAAGCGCCCCGCGGACATAGGGGCACATCGCCTAACAAGGAAAAATCTCCTCATCGCGCACGAGGAAAAGAAGCCCGAAGATGCGGAGACAACCCGAGTGGCAGCGACAGCAGCCCGAGGGATCGAGACCGTAGCCGCAGCCCGCGAAGAGGTCGATATCGCATCCCGCGAAGAGATCGGGACCGCATCCCGCTGAGGGATCAAGACCGCAGCCCGCGGCTACACAGCAGCCGCTCACGACTGTCACGACCCCGGACCCAGAGATATACATACTGTTATGTGCTCCTGGACATGGACTCACAAGGGCTTCAGGGTTACCAGCCCCGGCCGCAACAAACAACGGCAGGCAGACTGGATTCATCGGCACGTAGTCCGGATCCCCAGTCGACTACTCCTTGTATCCATGCTAGTCATAACCAACTATGCATACCAGAGCGTCCACGAATCGTATGAAACTGAAGTTAACGGGACCAAAGCTATACAGAGATTCTATGTGTCCAGAAAGTGCAACAACAATCGAGCGTTACTGGGGTTACCTCGCCTCAGGCCGATAACATCGACAGGCGGGCTCGGACATGGATCATCGTCTCCACAACCCCTCGACTGCGACAACTATGCAGGCATAGCCAAAACTGTATAACGATGAGCTCGAAACCAACAACCGATCAAAGCAGTACTCTAAACATGAAACTTTACTAAACATGTGTTACTAGAGTATAGCTTACAAGAAGAGGTCACACGACCCAACATTACATCAGACAACGGAAGGCAAATTATGTTGCTAATCAACAAGAACCAAAAAGGCCTAAGAGGCCGCAACATAAGGCGACGTCCCAGCCCATAGATTCCAGGCTGCTACCTGGGAACCCCAAACTACGCGTCGATGTCCACATTGAACCACCACTGAAGTGATGAACTCCACCTGAACCAAATTAAGCAAACCTGAGTACGGGAGGTACTCAACAAGACTTAGTTAACCTATTATATATCTGCTATCTTCAGAAAAGGGTTTAATGAAGGCTCTTTTGCGTAAAGCAATCTTTGTTTTGCAAGTTGAGGAAGGAATAGCACGTCTCATGGAGTTTTTAAAACAGATGAGAGGACTAAACAACTACTGAAATCATCTTCTTTTCATCCACCAACATCATTTCCCAGCACCTCACATGCTACAAGGATCACCCCTCCCGGCATCTCCGGGGAGGCACCCTTCATTCATTGCCAACATCTTTTCCGCCACTTCCAAGTTATCTTGACCTCGTGACTTTCACCGAGTCGTCCATAACCGTGGACACGGCTTTCCGAAAGATTTATCCCTGCAGGGTGGTACACTTTACCCACACGTACCATCCGACTCTTAATGCCAAGCTATTGGCACAATTCCGACGATGTGCCGGCAGAGTGTGGTTGGCTCCGACCTTTACCTTGCTCGACCCTATCCATGCAACCCAAACAGGGCCACCCCGTCAACAGGGAGTTGGCCACCTCCTGACGGCACCTGTTCTGTGAGTCGGGATCAAGATCCGTGTACGTCCATCACTTGTCCCGATCACGCCCTAGTTTTTCTCCAAATCGTTTTCTGACTCACACGCAGATGGAAATAGCAAACTAAGTGACTCATGGATGTGGCCAAACAAGTTAGTTAGTCGAGCGAGGTTCATTGGCTCGCGCGTGTGGTTGCACGCTCAGTCTTGGTTTCCGCGGCAAGAGCTTACTCCTAGGGTTGGCAAGTACAGGACAAACAACCACTTCCCAAGTGGCCTCCCGTCCAAGCCTTAGTCAAATTAACCACACAGTGCTCATCTTACCACGTCATCATATCATACTAGGTTATCGCAGCTCTGATTCATCATCCGGATGGAGCAGAGGTAACAAACATATGAAACTAAGCGGTAGCTGATATGAGGCTCTAGCGATGCGCACAAGCAAATCTATGGCGGCTAGGAGCAGTGGATCACGTCATTGTGGCAATGAAGTATATAGGTGAACTATATCTAGTAGCATCAAATAGTTTAGAATCAATCTTAAAAAAAAAATAGTTTAGAATCGAATGCAAAGTACGAGAATCAAATGTTGTTGGAAAACATATATGAGCAGATAAGAGGTTATGCTTGCCTTGGTTATAAGAAAACCAGATAAAGTCTTCAGGAATAAGTGCTTGACTTCTCAGTTAAGATCAAGTATTCGTCATTGGAGTTGATGGCCTTCTCTTCGGAGTCACGTTCTACCGAGGGGGAAACAACACCGATACAAAGAAGAACAATCAACCATGGCATCAATGCAATGCGCAATATGTATGCATGAGCAAGTTAAGGCACTGAAATAAAGCCCTAGACATGATCGTTGGGTTGCTAGGGTTCGTATGTCAATTAACCATTTTTACTGAAATAGTCCCGAAACAGACCCCGGAGGGGCAATTCGAGCAATTATGAAAGTGAGTACCATTTCAAAAGCTCAAATGGGTTTGAAAACATCATAGCTAGATTGCATTTGTCATTTTGAGCAATTTGGCATATAACTTTTAATTTTCTAATTTTATGGAATAAAAACTTATTTTTCTATTTTTAAATGATTAAACAATATTAAAATAATACTCATTTTCAACTTGGTCAAACATATATGAAAATGGAATATTTGGGTAGATAATAATTTTCTGAACAAAACCGTACTTTTACTTTATTTTTCCGAGTTATAAAACAATAGTTATTGATTTTACAATTATTAATCATTTTCTGTAATTAATAAACAAATTCTGGAAATAGGAGAAAACAGGATTATGACGCCATGCTGACTTCATGATGACGTCAGCAATGGCCAGAACTCCTCTGCTGCTGGTCGATCTCGCGATTGGGCGCGAATTGGGCAAAACTGGTTGGGGGGTTTTGAGGAGGGGAGCACGGCGAGTGGGATGGTGACAGCGCCGCTACCCTATGGTCGTCGGAGGCTCGCCGGCGAGCTCGGACATCGGCGGCTCACGGTGGTCTCCGGCGACTCGGCGATGCAATGCACGTGAGAAGGAACGGAGGGCATGGGCGCGTGCAGGAGATTACCAGGAATTCGGTGAGGGGTCGTCGGGGCAAGGCGCGTCGGCAATCGACGCCGGCGTCCATGAATTGGCGGCGGCCGTGGAGGAAGGCCGGCGAGGAATTCGAGCTCGCCCGAGGCTCCCTGCTGATGTGCGTGCTCGAGGAAGATCAGCAGTAGACGGCGGTTCCGGTGGGCTTAACGGCGGGGCTCCAGAGCGGCCATGTCGCCGGCGGCGAGCGGCGGACACAGTAGGTTTAGGGTTTCGGTTTCGGAGGAGATACAGGGAGGGAGAGGGCGCTCAAGGGGGAGCTCTGCGAGGGAGAGATCGATCCGGACGGCTTTCGGGTAGTCATCCCCTCCACGTCGTCGCAGAAGCAGGAGGTGGCAGCGGCGGCGTCGGTCTACTGGCCGGAGGAGGAAGAAGACAAAGGACCGTCTTTCAAAAACCCCCAGGAACCTTCGGAAATTACAGAATGGTCCTTTCCTTTTTAAAAACACAACCAAAAACATAGTTTTGAGGGCCTTTTCATGAAAAGAAAATTTTCCAAAATACTTTTTGGGAAGCCTATGAAATTTCCAACCTAACCATAACTTGATTCCCCAAATTTTTAAAATGTTTTGTAAACAATTTTTGGGTGATCATTTTAAGTGATTTTTATGCAGTTTCATTTAAAAACAATTTAACACTTGGTTCAAATTTTTCATGCATGCTATGCCATGAACACCACACCACTACCCTTTGTTATCAAAAGTAGGGATGTTACAACGACATCGTAGCAAGGAGCCGAGGGGAGACGTCAACCGCGACAAACCCGGGTACAATGCACGATTAGACATCGCTCAGCGCAAGGTTGATAAAGGTCGAGAGGCGCGCGTTCCCCATCTACATCCTCCGACAACGAAGTCTACGGAGCCTTATGTTTCGCCCGCAGTATCCGCGAGGCACTTCTACCCAAGAGATTTAAGCTCTCCACGGAGGTGCAGAAATACGATGGCTCGCAAGAACCACAAGCCTGGTTGTCAGATTACCTCACGGCATTAAAATGCCAACCTGGGAACAAAAACACGGCTATGCAGTACCTTAACCTACATCTTGTAGGCGCTGCGCGCCGCTGGCTCGAAGGAAGACCGAGAGCATGCTACAGTTCATGGGACGGCCTAAATCTCGATTTCTGCAAGAATTTCCAAGCAACATACAAAATACCTGCGTCCATCGAGGATTTACGAGCTTGCAAGCAGAAAATAGGCGTGTCTACTCGCGAATATATTCAGCGATGGACCACACTCAGGAACACAGCGGGAAACATATCAGAGGAGGTCGCGGTTGAAGCATTCGCCAAAGGAGCACGACGAACCTCCTTCAGGGAAGAACTGGGACGGGTCGCACCCAAAACCATGGGAGAACTGATGGCCATAGCCGACAGATGGGCCAACGGCGAAGACGTGGTGCGTAATGAGAAAGCCTCATCACCAGCACGAGAAGATGATCGCCATGGTCGAAAGCAGTACGACCGCGATGATCGAGAAGAACTGGTAGCAGCGGAGTTCACAAGGAATCGCGACAGTGGATATCGCGGAAATCGCGAGTGGAAGCCAAAGCTAGAGGACAAAACCCCCGAGGAGGACCTCGATGGTTACTGCACGCTACATCTATTTACAGATAAGCGCACCGGCAAAACTAAGGGAACACACCTTCTCAAGGATTGCCAAAAGTTCCTTGATATCCACGAGGCCTTCTCGAAGAAAAATAGAGCAGCAGTCAATCAGGGCTACCCGCAGCTCCCTGGAGGAGGAGCTCAAGGATTTCACCAGCCGCAAGCTCTGCCCCCAGCAGGAAATCAAAACACGGTGCTATCTGCGCTACCAGCGCCACCCGCCCCAAACCAGGGAGCCAATGGATACCCAAATCCAGCAGGACTCCTAGGGATGATACAGAAAGTATGCCCGTCCCAAAGGGCCCAGAAAACGAACACTCGACAGGTATTCATGGCTGTCTAGGCACCACCATCCCAACCCGAGTATTTGAAGATGGCCGATCAGCCGATAATTTTCTCCAAAAAGACCATCCCCCTAGAGTCTATCGACCAGGGCATGCCGCACTTGTCATCCAGGCGCAAATAGGCAACTATGAACTCGCCCGAGTATTCATGGACGGAGGAAGTGGGATTAACATCATTTACGCGGACACACTCCGCAGAATGAACAGGAACCTGGACGGACTCGCGCCATCAGAGACATCCTTTCACGGGATAGTACCAGGAAAGACAGTCCGCCCACTCAGAACAATAAAGTTGGAGGTGGTGCTCGGCAACCGAAGCAATTACATACCAGAATTTCTCGACTTTGAAGTAGTCGATTGGCCCTCACAGTACCACGCCATTCTTGGCCGAACATCGTGCGCCAGATTCATGGCAGTACCACACTATGCATACCTGAAGCTCAAGCTGCCTGGGGAACATGGCACCATCACCATCGACGGCGATTTCCAAAAATCCAATAAATGCGACATCGAGTTCAACGAGATCGCCAAATCCTTCGGGATGCAGGAAGAACTGGAGGAGATAGAAAAAAACCACGGATCACTCCGTGATGCCTCTCACCAAGAAGAACGCCCCAGAGCTCGAGTTCAACACAAACAGCGGCAATCGAAAACATCAGGTGCACCCGACCAAATCTACAAAGACGGCGATGGTGTCAACCACCCTCTCGCCAGCATAGGAAGGCGCGCTCGTCGAACTCCTCCGTGAGTACTAAGAAATTTTCTCCTGGCAGCCTTCAGATATGCCAGGAATACCCAGGGAGTTCGCTGAGCACTCACTCAAAGTTTACAAAGACGCCAAACCTATCAAGCAGACAACCCGTCGGTTTTCAGAGCCAAAGCAAAAAGCACTTGGAGAAGAAGTGAACAGGTTACTCGCAGCAAAATCCATCCGAGAAATAAAGATCTCCACCTGGTTAGCAAACCCGGTGCTGGTCCCGAAGAAAAATACTGACATCCTTCGCGTGTGCATCGACTACACGTCGTTGAATAAGCACTGCCCCAAGGATAACTTTCCCCTACCACGGATCGACCAGATCGTGGACTCCACAGCAGGCTGCCAGCGCCTCTCCTTCTTGGACGCCTACTCGGGCTATAATCAGATCAAGATGAAAAAGGAGGACAAGAAGAAGACATCGTTTATCACACCCCACGGTGTTTACTGCTACATGACAATGCCCTTCGGGCTAAAGAACGCGGGCGCAACATATCAGCGCTGCATGCAAAAATGCCACGCCAAGCTCATTGGCAAGAATGTACAAGTGTACGTTGACGACATCGTCATCAAGACTCGAGTAGAGGATACGCTCCTCGATGATATCAGAGAAACATTTGATGCGCTGAATGTCACGACCCCGGACCCAGAGATATACATACTGTTATGTGCTCCTAGCCATGGACTCACAAGGGCTTCAGGGTTACCAGCCCCGGCCGCAACAAACAACGGCAGGCAGACTGGATTCATCGGCACGTAGTCCGGATCCCCAGTCTACTACTCCTTGTATCCATGCTAGTCATAACCAACTATGCATACCAAAGCGTCCATGAATCGAATGAAACTGAAGGAAACGGGACCAAAGCTATACAGAGATGCTATGTGTCCAGAAAGTGCAACAACAATCGAGGGTTACTGGGGTTACCTCGCCCCAGGCCGATCACATCGACAGGCGGGCTCGGACATGGATCATCGGCTCCACAACCCCTCGACTGCGACAACTATGCAGGCATAGCCAAAACTGTATAACAATGAGCTCGAAACCAACAACCAATCAAAACAGTACTCTAAACAAGAAACTTGTATTAAACAGGTGTTACTAGAGTATAGCTTACAAGCAGAGGTCACATGACCCAACATTACATCAGACAACGGAAGGCAAATTATGTTGCTAATCAACAAGAACCAAAAAGGCCTAAGAGGCCGCAACATAAGGCGACGTCCCAGCCCATAGATTCCAGGCTGCTACCTGGGAACCCCAAACTACTCGTCGATGTCCACGTTGAATCACCACCGATGGAGTTCTTCTCCTGAACCAAAATTAAGCAAACCTGAGTACGGGAGGTACTCAACAAGACTTAATTAACCTATTATATATCTGCTATTTCGAAAAGGGTTTCATGAAGGCTGATTTGCGTAAAGCAATCTTCGTTTTCCAAATTGAGGAAGAATAGCACGTCTCATAGAAGGTTTTTCAAAACAGATGAGAAAGGTACTCAACTACTGAGATCATCATCTTCTTGTATTCCACCAAGTCTTTCTCATTCCCACACTATCTCATGCTACAAGGATCACCCCTCCCGGCATCTCCGGGGAGGCACCCTTCATTCATTGCCAACATCTTTTACGCCACTTTCAAGTAATCTATGACCTCGTGACTTTCACCAAGTCGTCCATAACCGTGGACACGGCTTTCTGAAAGATTTATCCCTGCAGGGTGGTACACTTTACCCACACGTACCCTCCGACTCTTAGCGCCACATGTACGCTCTTCCATGGAGCGCGGCAGAGGGTGGATGGCTCCGACCTTTACCTTGCTCGACCCTATCCATGAGTCAACCCAAACAGGGCCACCCCGTCAACAGGGAGTTGGCCACCTCCTGACGGCACCTGTTCTGTGAGTCGGGATCAAGATCCGTGTACGTCCATCACTTGTCCCGGTCACGCCCTAAACACCTCCAAAAGGTTTTTGACTCACACGCAGATGGAACTCCCAAACTACGTGACTCACGGATAGAGCAAAACAAGTTAGTTAGTCGAGCGAGGTTCATCGGCTCGCGCGTGTGGTTGCACGCTCAGTATTGGTTTCCGCGGCGAGACCTTACTCCTAGGTTTGGCAAGTACAGGACAAAGAACCACTTCCCAAGTGGCCTCCCGTCCTCGCCTTAGTCAAGTTAACCACATAGCGCTCATCTCACCACGTCATCATATCATACTAGGTTATCGTAGCTCTGATTCATCAACCGGATGGAGCAGAGGTAAACGAACATGTAAAGCTAAGCGAAGCAGATATGAGGCTCTGGCGATGCGCACAAGCAATTCTATGTCGGCTAGGAGCAGTGGATCAGGATATTGAGGCAATGCAGTATATAGGTGAACTATGTCTGCTAGCATCAAATAGTTTGGAATCGAATGCAAAGTACGAGATCAAATGTTGTTCGAAAGCATATATGAGCAGATAAGAGGTTATGCTTGCCTTGGTTATAAGAAAACCAGATAAAGATCTTCTGGAATAAGTGCTTGACTTGTCGGTTAGGATCAAGTATTCGTCATTGGGGTTGATGGCCTTCTCTTCGGAGTCACGTTCTACCGAGAGGGAAACAACACCGAACAAAGAAGAACAATCAACCATGGCATCGATGCAATGCGCAATATGTATGCATGAGCAGGTTAATGCACTGAAATAAAGCCCTAAGCATGTTCAATGGGTTGCTAGGGTTTGGATGTTAGTTAAGCAATTTTACTGAAATTACCCCGAAACTAGACCCGGAGGGGGTTTCGGCGATTCTGAAAGTGAGTTCCATTTTAGTTGCTCAAATGGGTTTGAAAACATCATAAACATGTTGCATTTGTCATTTTGAGCAATTTGGTATATAACTTTTAATTTTCTAATTTTGGTGAATAAAAACTTATTTTTCTATTTTTAAATGATTAAACAACATTAAATAATGTTCAATTTTCAACTTTCTCAAACATGAATGAAAATGGTATAGTTGGGTAGAGAATAATTTTCTGAACATTTTAATACCTCACTTTCATTTTTCTGAAGTATAAAACAATAGTTATTAATTATTCAAAATTTAGTTATTTTCTGGAAATATTAAACAGTAGATATATGACGTCAATATGAGGTCATCGTGACATCACCCAGGAGCAATCCTCTCTGTTCTTCACAAATTCGATCCAAATTCGAATGAATTCATGTATAAAAGAGGAAACAAACTATACCACGGCATGGAGCAGACCGAGAGGGAACTAGGGGTGGTGGCGGGAGGCCGAATGGTGGCCGGAGTTCTCGCCGGCGACGAGGCCCGACGGCGGCGGACGGTGACTATGGTGCGGAGGTGCTACGGAGGGGGAGGTAGGGGATGGAGACCACCTGAAGGTTCAGAAGATCACCGTGAAGGTGATGACCAGGTCGGGGGTGCAAGGCGGAGCCGGAATCGCCGGCGGCGACCGAAATTCGACGGCGGCCATGGCGGAAATCGGAGGAGCAATTCCGGTGACGCGGGACCTTTCTGCCTGTTCGAGGACTTGAGGAGGAAGAGTGGAGCACAGGGGAGCTCTAGGGCCAGACGGTGGGCAATGGGGGAGCTCGAGGCGGCGGCGCACGGCGGCGACCCGTCGGACTAGGGTTTCGTTCGGTGGAGGGTAGATACAGTGAGGGAGCGTGCGAGTGGGGGGGGGGGGCGGGAGAGAGAGGAGCTTGGGGGGGCGTCTCCTTGCTGTTATCCGCAACGGGGGAGGAAGCAGGACGTGGCAATCGACGCCGGAGGTTCCTCCACGCAGCTGTCCTTCTGTCAAAGGAAGAAGATGACGGTTTTGCAAAAACCCCCCACAAGCTTCTGGTTTTTGCGAATGGGTCCTTTTCTCTTTAAAAACTGAAAAGGAAACAACCTTTTGAGGGCCTTTTTGAAAGAATAAAATTTGGCAAAAATAGGATTTGGAAAGCTTATGAAATTTCCAACCTCACCATGTACTCCTTTGGTGAAATTGAAATACTTTTCAGAACAAGATTTTGAAACCCATTTTAAGTACTATTTGCTGGAAAATTTCTCAAACCATTTGAATTCAAGTTTTAAATTGGTTCAAACATTATTTGAATTTTTGTTTGATGCATGTATGAGATGCCAACAACACCACAACCCTAGTTTAGCAAAAATTGGGGTGTTACAAATCTACCCCCCTTACAAGAATCTCGTCCCGAGATTCCCGAAGGAGAAGAAAGAAGAACACCGGTTTTGAACGATCTTCTCGAACCTTACGGTTCTTTTCTCGAAGAGGTTGATCCGTAGCACTTTTGAAGATCTCCAGCGGATACACCTTAGATGAGAGGGAAAACTCTTAAGATTTGATGTTCACGAAGATCGAGTATCCCATGGGTAACTCATGACAGGAATGTTCATACAGAACTGTTGAGTTAACAAGCATGAAACACATCAAGGTAACGGAGTGAAAGGAAGATGGTTTCAAGTTTACGGACGATAGTTCTTGAAAGGATTTAGAATATGAGCTTAACACAAGACTTTAAATCCTTTTGGAGAAGAACGGTTGGACAACTTGTGAAACCGAGGTTTTCTTCAAACAGATAACCAAGATGGAAAGAATTGTCTGGGATATCACAACGCAATATCCGTAGACGAGGGAGAACACGAGAAAACGCTGTAATCGTGAGGCAAAGAGAATTTGATACAGGATCAGGTTCACTCTTCGGAGTGGACACGGAAGATAACAAAACTTCATTCCGTCAAAACTTGTCGAAAACTTTGTCAAAGGTAGAAATGTTACTTCACGACAGAAGATGAGTAACCAAAGGATGTTGAAACACCGTAATTAGGAAGGAATTCTTGGTCACACCATTAGGATGGGTAACCAACGAGGGTTGAAACACCTGAAGGAATGGGGAATCTCTTTCCTATTGTGGGTTTGACGTAGCAATACGTTTACCACTTAGTTAAGATCCCGTGGCTGAAGTGACTGACAAATTCACACAATGTGTCAGATGAACAGAACTTCAAGTACAAACAACTTGAGGAAGGAAACTGATGAATGGCGGTTACGAAACACCACGAGATGTTCTCATGATGGACTTGTTTCCACTGAAAGAAAAGTTTGGAGGATCAATGAAGAGGCATTGGAAGAAGCAACTTCTAGGTTCTGTTGGATGTTCTAGATACCAATATCAGACTTATGCAAGCCTTCTATAGGTACTCAAGTGAAATTGAACTTCGGTTCGGAAGAACGATGGGAGAAAACTTGTTAGAATGAACCACACAAGAATTCTCACGGAGAGTGGCTGTTCTTACGGATTCAAGGGGATGTGACATTAGGCCTTCCGGCTAATTGTGTCAACCACAACATCAACCATGCCGTATTTTCAGAAGGACCTAATTCAATACCCTTGAGGAAACACCAACCGTCTTGGCTGCTTGAGATTCAGCTCTGGTTAGTGGATTGATAACTTAGACTCGGTATGTTTGATAAGAGGTTGCACCGGTTATCAACGGGACACATTTACTAGATTCTCAAGACATGGACTACGATGCCAAGCTCAAGAAGATGAGCAGGATTGTAGAACTCATGTATTAGCAACTTGCAAAAGACGGTTGCACCTACATGGCTTACTTGCAAAAGAACACATCGGGGTCCTTGTTGGAAGGAGGTTACAGAGATAACGAAGTTCTTAAACTTCTTCTCTTTCACGAAAGATCAGCCAGTGGCTTGGTGTGGATGGAAACTTCTTCAAGTGAATGGAGGTAACAACCTACCATATCAAGAACAGTCCACACATACATGACCGACTTGGAGTTATTCCCGAAGGAACAAGAAAACTCTTCTCGAGTCCATGGCGATAAGTTTCACCATAAGCACATGGACCTGATAAAGTCACTTCAAACATCCAGAACACAATCTTCGTAATGAAACAAAGATGGTTCTCGAGAGTTTCCAACATTAATGCCAATTGTTCAAAATGAACCTCTTGCGACTTGGAGAAAATAGGGATGTCATCGATGGGCTCGAAAACACACTTATCAAAACACTCCAAGAAGAGGGATTCATATGATATATGAACAAGGCAGAATATTGGTCAGACCAAAGGACATGAAGGTTTACTCGGGCAAAACACCATGAGTGATAACACCATCAAGATAGTCCTTGAATCTGGACTTGATCTGATGACAGCCCAAATCAAATCAAGGTAGAATGACAGCATGTCTATTAAAGAGATACTATCATGCTTCAACACTAGGAAAACTAGATATCCCTTACCAAAGGAACAAGTTAGGCGGAACTTTTGCCTTTCAACTCTCCAAGTTATTGTTTAAGCCCAACCAACTAGTCCAGGATATCCAGTAGAGTTCTTGGAGAAAGGAGTATTTCAAATACCCCTTGTGTAGACATCACGGTCAGGTAAAACCTGGTGATACTTCTGGAAAGACAACCAGAATATCACAACCTACCGATATGTCTTGGAGTTCGAAAGGAGGTTCGCTTTTCAAAGCAATTGATATTAACATGAGAGCTTTGGTATGAACCTAACTCTCTAATCGAGAAGGTGAACGGATTTAATAACACAGTCAACTTTAAGTGGAGACCGGGTAACCAATAGTGCTAAAAAGGATACAGATGTTTCTTAAGTTTTTCGAAGCAATAGGAGTTGCTAAGAATATCTTATACACACCTCAAAGCATAGACCCATCATTCTCAAGCATTCAAGCTTGGAGGAAGGGGGAGTGAAGATGTGTGAGAGCATCACTTCATCATTAAGGCCATGAAATTCAACACGACCTTTTGATATAAAGGAGTGTGATACTCGAAGGTGGAACAGAACAGAAGCTATTGAAACTTCTTTAATCTGCGGATTACAAAACTTTGACCTGGTCCTAGAGATGAACGAGGTACTGGAGTTTGTTTCTCCTGACATTCCAAGGTGGAACGTTCTCACGGAAAACAAAAGCAAATGCATTGGAAGACTCCAACACACATATGCAGCTTGGTGTCCAAACCATGGACAAAGGTAGGAAAGCAACTAAAGATTAAGATCATGCTCCGGAAAATCCAGAGATCACGGTGAATGCACAGTGTAATACGCATTTGTAAAACCCATGCTAAAAGAGAGGTATAGATGGACCAAGAACAAAGATGTGGGTTCACGATGATCACTCTTGTTGTGATCCCTTATGATTCCAGAGGAAGGCCTACGGCTATGAGAGTTGGAATTTCCTAGCCATCCTGAGGTAGAACAGATTCTTCAGGATTCAACAAGACAGAACTTGGGTTAAAGGTCAGCATCCTGTACTGTTAGCGTGAGCATCACATGGTTATGAAACCATATGACTCAACTCACCGCAATTCAGCACATTCCGGGACCTTCAGTTCAAGTCCAAGGTTAAAAACTCAACGAAAAGAGTAACTACTATTCAAGTGCCTTAGGACACTACAATTAGCAATCACGGAGTATCTTTCAAAAGACAAGCACAGCTCCGGAAGAACTTAAAGAGGGGATAACGGACACATTCGAGATGGAAAGCAGATCTCGAGGTTCAGGATTTTGAAACTTTGGGAACATGTAAGAATAAGGAATCCACACAACTCTGAGAGATTGGAATGGAAAGGAAATCTCCCAGTTTAAGAGATAACGGAACATGGAACACACACGACTCTAGAAACTCATAACTAGGTCAACTTGGGTAAAAGACGTCCTTGCCAGAGAAGGCACCTAAGTTTTGAATGACTAGAAGGGATAGCAAAACCTTTTCAAATCAAAACAGGTAAGAAGACCCAGAGTTTAGAGCGATACCAGATACGGAGTAAAAAGAATCCTAAGAAGGTTTTCACAACTCATTTGAGGTTTCAAAGTAGTTTTCACAATCACTAGACTCGACATCGACCAAGCAGTAAGGTTTTCCTACAGGCAGTCCTGCTCTGATACCATGACTTGTCACGACCCCGGACCCAGAGATATACATACTGTTATGTGCTCCTAGCCATGGACTCACAAGGGCTTCAGGGTTACCAGCCCCGGCCGCAACAAACAACGGCAGGCAGACTGGATTCATCGGCACATAGTCCGGATCCCCAGTCTACTACTCCTTGTATCCATGCTAGTCATAACCAACTATGCATACCAAAGCGTCCATGAATCGAATGAAACTGAAGGAAACGGGACCAAAGCTATACAGAGATGCTATGTGTCCAGAAAGTGCAACAACAATCGAGGGTTACTGGGGTTACCTCGCCCCAGGCCGATCACATCGACAGGCGGGCTCGGACATGGATCATCGGCTCCACAACCCCTCGACTGCGACAACTATGCAGGCATAGCCAAAACTGTATAACAATGAGCTCGAAACCAACAACCAATCAAAACAGTACTCTAAACAAGAAACTTGTATTAAACAGGTGTTACTAGAGTATAGCTTACAAGCAGAGGTCACATGACCCAACATTACATCAGACAACGGAAGGCAAATTATGTTGCTAATCAACAAGAACCAAAAAGGCCTAAGAGGCCGCAACATAAGGCGACGTCCCAGCCCATAGATTCCAGGCTGCTACCTGGGAACCCCAAACTACTCGTCGATGTCCACGTTGAATCACCACCGATGGAGTTCTTCTCCTGAACCAAAATTAAGCAAACCTGAGTACGGGAGGTACTCAACAAGACTTAATTAACCTATTATATATCTGCTATTTCGAAAAGGGTTTCATGAAGGCTGATTTGCGTAAAGCAATCTTCGTTTTCCAAATTGAGGAAGAATAGCACGTCTCATAGAAGGTTTTTCAAAACAGATGAGAAAGGTACTCAACTACTGAGATCATCATCTTCTTGTATTCCACCAAGTCTTTCTCATTCCCACACTATCTCATGCTACAAGGATCACCCCTCCCGGCATCTCCGGGGAGGCACCCTTCATTCATTGCCAACATCTTTTACGCCACTTTCAAGTAATCTATGACCTCGTGACTTTCACCAAGTCGTCCATAACCGTGGACACGGCTTTCTGAAAGATTTATCCCTGCAGGGTGGTACACTTTACCCACACGTACCCTCCGACTCTTAGCGCCACATGTACGCTCTTCCATGGAGCGCGGCAGAGGGTGGATGGCTCCGACCTTTACCTTGCTCGACCCTATCCATGAGTCAACCCAAACAGGGCCACCCCGTCAACAGGAGTTGGCCACCTCCTGACGGCACCTGTTCTGTGAGTCGGGATCAAGATCCGTGTACGTCCATCACTTGTCCCGGTCACGCCCTAAACACCTCCAAAAGGTTTTTGACTCACACGCAGATGGAACTCCCAAACTACGTGACTCACGGATAGAGCAAAACAAGTTAGTTAGTCGAGCGAGGTTCATCGGCTCGCGCGTGTGGTTGCACGCTCAGTCTTGGTTTCCGCGGCGAGACCTTACTCCTAGGTTTGGCAAGTACAGGACAAAGAACCACTTCCCAAGTGGCCTCCCGTCCTCGCCTTAGTCAAGTTAACCACATAGCGCTCATCTCACCACGTCATCATATCATACTAGGTTATCGTAGCTCTGATTCATCAACCGGATGGAGCAGAGGTAAACGAACATGTAAAGCTAAGCGAAGCAGATATGAGGCTCTGGCGATGCGCACAAGCAATTCTATGTCGGCTAGGAGCAGTGGATCAGGATATTGAGGCAATGCAGTATATAGGTGAACTATGTCTGCTAGCATCAAATAGTTTGGAATCGAATGCAAAGTACGAGATCAAATGTTGTTCGAAAGCATATATGAGCAGATAAGAGGTTATGCTTGCCTTGGTTATAAGAAAACCAGATAAAGATCTTCTGGAATAAGTGCTTGACTTGTCGGTTAGGATCAAGTATTCGTCATTGGGGTTGATGGCCTTCTCTTCGGAGTCACGTTCTACCGAGAGGGAAACAACACCGAACAAAGAAGAACAATCAACCATGGCATCGATGCAATGCGCAATATGTATGCATGAGCAGGTTAATGCACTGAAATAAAGCCCTAAGCATGTTCAATGGGTTGCTAGGGTTTGGATGTTAGTTAAGCAATTTTACTGAAATTACCCCGAAACTAGACCCCGGAGGGGGTTTCGGCGATTCTGAAAGTGAGTTCCATTTTAGTTGCTCAAATGGGTTTGAAAACATCATAAACATGTTGCATTTGTCATTTTGAGCAATTTGGTATATAACTTTTAATTTTCTAATTTTGGTGAATAAAAACTTATTTTTCTATTTTTAAATGATTAAACAACATTAAATAATGTTCAATTTTCAACTTTCTCAAACATGAATGAAAATGGTATAGTTGGGTAGAGAATAATTTTCTGAACATTTTAATACCTCACTTTCATTTTTCTGAAGTATAAAACAATAGTTATTAATTATTCAAAATTTAGTTATTTTCTGGAAATATTAAACAGTAGATATATGACGTCAATATGAGGTCATCGTGACATCACCCAGGAGCAATCCTCTCTGTTCTTCACAAATTCGATCCAAATTCGAATGAATTCATGTATAAAAGAGGAAACAAACTATACCACGGCATGGAGCAGACCGAGAGGGAACTAGGGGTGGTGGCGGGAGGCCGAATGGTGGCCGGAGTTCTCGCCGGCGACGAGGCCCGACGGCGGCGGACGGTGACTATGGTGCGGAGGTGCTACGGAGGGGGAGGTAGGGGATGGAGACCACCTGAAGGTTCAGAAGATCACCGTGAAGGTGATGACCAGGTCGGGGGTGCAAGGCGGAGCCGGAATCGCCGGCGGCGACCGAAATTCGACGGCGGCCATGGCGGAAATCGGAGGAGCAATTCCGGTGACGCGGGACCTTTCTGCCTGTTCGAGGACTTGAGGAGGAAGAGTGGAGCACAGGGGAGCTCTAGGGCCAGACGGTGGGCAATGGGGGAGCTCGAGGCGGCGGCGCACGGCGGCGACCCGTCGGACTAGGGTTTTGTTCGGTGGAGGGTAGATACAGTGAGGGAGCGTGCGAGTGGGGGGGGGGGAGAGAGAGGAGCTTGGGGGGGCGTCTCCTTGCTGTTATCCACAACGGGGGAGGAAGCAGGACGTGGCAATCGACGCCGGAGGTTCCTCCACGCAGCTGTCCTTCTGTCAAAGGAAGAAGATGACGGTTTTGCAAAAACCCCCCACAAGCTTCTGGTTTTTGCGAATGGGTCCTTTTCTCTTTAAAAACTGAAAAGGAAACAACCTTTTGAGGGCCTTTTTGAAAGAATAAAATTTGGCAAAAATAGGATTTGGAAAGCTTATGAAATTTCCAACCTCACCATGTACTCCTTTGGTGAAATTGAAATACTTTTCAGAACAAGATTTTGAAACCCATTTTAAGTACTATTTGCTGGAAAATTTCTCAAACCATTTGAATTCAAGTTTTAAATTGGTTCAAACATGATTTGAATTTTTGTTTGATGCATGTATGAGATGCCAACAACACCACAACCCTAGTTTAGCAAAAATTGGGGTGTTACACTGAACGCGTACCGAATCAAGTTCAACCCGACCAAGTGCGTCTTTGGCGTCCCTGCAGGACAACTTCTCGGGTACCTGGTCTCTGCTCGAGGAATTGAAGCCAACCCGGAGAAAATCCAAGCAATCCTGACAATGAAGGAGCGAACTAATCTCCGCGGTGTGCAGCAGCTCGCAGGATGACTAGCCGCTCTAAGAAGATTCATTGCGAGGTTGGCGAGCAAGCATTGCCTTTTTACAAGCTACTGAAGAAAACGAATAAGTTCGAGTGGACACCCGAAGCACAGAAAGCATTCGCAGACCTCAAGCGAGCATTGCAGAGTAGGCGTGTCCTGGCAACACCACAAGAACGGGAGCCACTGTATCTGTACCTAGCCGCAACAAATCAAGTCATCAGCACAGCAATCGTTCTCGAGCGGCCGGAAGACGGCAAGGCGTATGGCATCCAAAGGCCAAAATATTATATCAACGAGGTGCTTTCGCCCTGCAAACAGCGATACCCCCATTATCAGAAGCTCCCGTACGGTGTGGTGCTCACGGCTCGAAAAATCAAGCACTACTTCCAGGAACACACCGTCACGGTGGTAAACGAAGCATCACTGGGTACTATCATGAATAACCCAATGGCATCCGGAAGAATTGCAAAGTGGAGCATCGAGCTCGGCGCCTGGGACATCATATATGCGGGACACAAATCTATCAAATCACAAGTACTCGTGGAATTCCTGAGTGAGTGGACAGAACTACAAACGCCAGGCCCTCCAGAGTATACGAGCAACTAGATAATGTATTTCGACGGGTCGAAGAGAAACGAAGGAGCTGGAGCCGGGGTAGTCCTGATATTCCCCAAAGGTGACAAGTTGCAGTACCACCTGCGATTAGATTTTCCACCCGATGACCCGGCCTCAAACAATGACACATAATACGAGGCCCTTCTCCATGGCATGAAGATGGCGATCGCCTGTGGAGCCACCCGACTAATGATCTATGGAGATTCAAACCTCATCGTACAACAAACAATAAAAGAGTGCGACGCCATTGCAGAAAACTTGGTCGCTTATCGAGATATGTACAACCTACTCGAAGGAAGTGCAAACTAGAGCACATTGCGCGATCCAGCAACGAAGAAGCAGATAAATTGGCAAACATGGGTTCTACCAACACACCCATACCGCCTGGAATATACTTCGAGAGAATGATCAAGCGCTCAGTCAAGTTCAAAAAGCCAGCAGAAGCACCCGCAGCGTTGGAGACAGAGATCAGCGCGCAAACTGCTATGATTGAGCTCAGCCACAGTATATCAAGGCAAGTTTTTCTGGCCGAACCAGTATGGACGCATAAATACCTCGACTACTTGTTCCGCAAGCAGCTCCAGCCGATGTTTGCGAGGCTCGACAGATAGTACGACGCATCAAAGCTTTTCGAGTGCTCAATGGTGAGCTATACAAACAGAGCATATCAGGAATATAGCAGAGATGCATAGCACCCGAGGACGGCATGGAACTACTGCAGGATATACACCAAGGAGATTGCGGAAACCATGCTAGCTGGAAGGCGATCGTGGGTAAAACTTTTCGAGCAGGATTCTACTGGCTCACAGCGGCCAGGGACGCAAAGGACCTAGTCGACATGTGTAACGCATGCCAAAGATTCGTGCACAAGCCGCACACCCCCGCCACTGAACTTCACATGATCCCAATCGCCTGGCCCTTTGCACAATGGGGGCTCGACATGGTAGGGCCACTGCAAAAGTCACACCCGGAGGATACACGCACTTGCTCGTTGCAGTCGAAAAATTTACGAAGTGGATTAAAGCCATGCCAGTCACCTCGGCCAGCTCCCAATGCGCCGTAAAATTCCTCGACTCCATCGTGTGCAGATTTGGGATACCACACAACATCATCACCGACAATGGAAGCAATTTCACAGCAAAGGAAACACAACAGTTCTGCGAGGAAAAGGGAATCACCCTCAGTTTCTCCTCAGTGGCTCACCCGCAAACTAATGGTCAAGTCGAGCCGTCCAACGGGTTAGTCTCAACCGGCCTCAAGAAACGGCTACTCGACCGCCTAAACCCAGTAGCAGGACACTGGGCAGAGGAATTACCATCAGTATTGTGGAGCATTCGCACAACACCAAATCGGTCAAAGAACTACACGCCATTTTTCATGGTATACGGAGCTGAAGCAGTCCTTCCCGAAGATGTCAAGTTCAGCGCCCCACGAGTCGTCGCTTACAGCAAAGAAACCTCTAACAAGGCAATCGCGGAAGATGTGGATGCACTCGACGAAATACGCGACAGTGCACTCGCAAGATCCGCGGTATATCAACAATCGCTACACCACTACCACAGCCGCCGTATACGCCACAGAGCTTTCGTGGTAGGAGATTTGGTGTTGCGGCTCAAGCAGAAGGAAGGACACAAGCTCGAGCCACCATGGGAAGGACCCTTCATAATACATGAAGGTATCCCGGGTGGCGCCTATTGACTGAAGAACCCCGAGACCGGTGGCATCTACTCCAATCCGTGGAACGTTGCGCACCTCCGCAAATTCTACCCTTAGGATTATCTTGCTCGTAAAAATAAGGATATACTAGCCATATTGTAGCTCAAAGAAAATAAATGGCTTCTCAGTCATATTAATAAAATACATGGTTCCTCAACCATAGCTACTCATGTTCTTGATCTTTACACGCTAAAAAACAGGCCTACACCCCCAAACACACGGGGCTACGCCTAACTTAGCATCATAAGAAAATTTGCAAATACAAAGGTACAAACGAGGTTGGCACCTTACAGAAGTTTCAGGACAAACTATACAAAAACAACAGGATACATACAACCTACAATCACATATGGCGACAAGCAGTTTCCTCGGCTAACACTCGATTAACCTCTTCAGAAGTCAGTCGAATAATCTCCTCTGCTGCAGGACGAACGATTCTATAATGGGAGGTCATATCGACTGGAGCATTTGGGAGCCTAGCTACAGACTCAAAATTGACCTCAGGATGCCACAATCGAACAAAATCAAGTGCTACTAAGGACCTGCAGATCAACTGTAATTTCTCCTACTCGACCGAAAGTTCTGAGCAGCTGGCTTAAGTCTTCTAGACCCCTCTCCAGCGGATAGAACGCGCGATTCAAAGCTATCAGGGCCTCGTGACAACATTCAACGAGTATCTTTGCCTCTCCCACACGATACTTCAAAGTAGCCAAAACGAAGCCTCGACTGCGGTCGGACTAGAAGTTCTTGGCATGTGGTTTTGAGCTACTGACTTCATGAAGAATATGGTTATCCACCCAATGTTTTTCACATTGACCGTAAGGTCAACAACTACAAAGAAAGCTACAGAGAGTCAAAAAAGGAAGAAGATACAGTCAAACAAAATGCTAGGGGGCACAAGTGCTTACAAAGCATATCCTTGGCAACATCTGCCAACTCTTCCATCACAAACTGCTCACGTTCAGCCGCAAGTTTCCGTTTAGACTTGGCTACATCAGCAACTCCACGCAAAGATTTCAACTTGCGCTCACCATCCGCGACACGATCACGGAGGTCGGCAAATGTACTAACAGCAGCAACAAGGGGATCTGCTCGTGCGGCAGATCCACTCGAAGATTCTGTGTTATGACCTACGACCTGGAAGGAAATGAAACAAGTTCAGATACTCTCCAAGACCCCACTCGAGAAGTATACCACCTATTTAACAGGTGTTCGGGGGCTACTCCCATCAGGAGCTCATGCCGCCTCAATCGCAATAATCAGACATTTTTTAGACATCAAAATAACTTTGATTAAAGGCAGAATACGGGAATACATCCCAAGGTTCATTACATCAGAAGAACAAACTAAATAAAGTCTATCCTATGGAACTGCAGAAGTGCTGCCACTCGCGACAGGTTTCCCCTTGCGACTAGCATGAGCAATCAAGTCGGATAGCTTCTGAGCAAGGACTCCAGCCGGATCGCCGAAAGGACGAAGCGCTACCTTTCTGCCCGTGGTAGCATCGACGGGAAGGTTCGAGTACGCCTCGTCCAAGCCTGAGACTCCGTGCGCCAACGCGAACTGGATAGCAGTCTTCACCCCGCACTCAGACTGGGCGACCGAGTAGGCCTGAAAGGGATCATCCTCCAGAAAAACCTTCAGGAGACCATTCAGCATGGGCGGAACCGTGACATCAACCAGAAGACACTCGTGGAATTGCGTCAACACTCGAATGGCATTGCCAACGAGGGAGCAGATTCCACTCGCATGTCTCCGAAGCTGAGCGCAAGAATCCGTCAGGGCATCCACCCGTTGAACCCCGGGCAGCTCCAGCGCAACGCCAAGGACATCTGCAAAGAGACAACATTAATTGCAAAGACATACCAGCTAGTCGAAAAACAACATAGGTCAAGTGCAACTTACTTGGGAAATTCTAAGCCAGAGGGCGAAGGAAGTCAACAAGATCGTTGTCCTGTTTGGTGCCAGCCTCCTCCAGTCGCTTCAGAGCGTCCTGAGCCTCAGCGAGCTTTCCCTCGAGGTCGGTCGGCTGCTTGCGAGAGGATTCAAGTTCTATTCGAGCAGCCTCAAACTCAGCCTCGAGGGTGTTCACCCGAGTGATAACATCAGTCTTCTCGGTCTTCAGAAAATCGACTTGGGCTACACAGCAACAAATTTCAGCATAAAGGAATTCACACGATCAGAAAGAATAAGTAGAAGGAACGGGTCAATTTACCTTGGAGAGCTTGGCCATCCGAGACGAGTCGATCATGATCCGACCGAAGGATTACACAATCTGCCTCAGCCAAAATTACGAGGCGACCAATGCCTGCGAGAGAGTCAAGTAGAGACTGCAAAACACAAAGATGAAGAAGTCTGAGAAATTGGAAGGAAATCGAGCCTATTCACGACTGTAAACAGTCGAGTATAGCCTCGGGGGCTACTCCCATCGGGAGCACTGCCGTGCACCCGATAAAATCAAGAAAGGAAAGAAGCTTAAGTTCTTGAGCATGTAGCCAATCACAAGCGATTGATCACAGCCTTGGGGGCTACTCCCATCGGGAGCACTGCCATGCCTCCGATAGAAACAAGGAAAAGAACGAAGTACAGAATGCAAGGAAAATGGCAAAGTTTACCTGGCCCTGGGCAATGCACAGAGGATCAGCCGAGCTACCCGACACTTCTTTCGAAGCCGAGGCTCCAACCACAAAGCTAGACAGCTTATAATCCGTAGCCGCAGCTGTGGGGGCTGGGCTCGGCGAGTTCTGGATGGCCTTAGCAATTGGGGTTTTCACCCGCAGCAGCAGCATCATTCTTCTTCGCGGGAGGAATAGAAGAGGGGAACCGGCCGGGGCTGATGGACTGAAGCCTGTCGTGAAAGAAACAACGTCATAAGGAAGAGCGAGCAGAAAACTTTCGATTAGAACGAAGAAAGAAAGAAAAACTTACTCGTCATCGTCGTCATCCAACATATCCGCATTCCAGGCGGTCTGGATCTTCGACATGGGAGCGAGAGGAGCACGCACACTCAATGGGGTCATGAGGAGGGGTTCTTTATCAGATCCTCCACCCAAGGAATTATCCTTGGAAGTGGCCTCATCGTCTCCCGCCCTGCGGCGCTTGCGGTGGCGGAGGTCGCTACTTGATTCTTCCACGTCATCCGAAGAGCCGTGCTCGGAACTCGAATCGGCGTCGGCAACGCTGGTGTCAACAGGAACCTCCAGGTTGCTTGCCAACAAGTACGAGGCTTCTTCAACAGAAACTGGCGGGTAGCAGGTTGCTACCTTTAAACTCTACAGAAGGGAAACAAGAAGACAAGAAGAAGAAACTCAGTCGACAAACTCTCGAACAAAGAGAAAAATTTAAAGATAGAAAAAGAACTGAACTTACTTCGGATGGAGGAGGTCTCCAAGCTTCAAATGCTGCGATAGGGCAGTCAGGGAAGGTCTCGCCCACTTTTAGCCTGGTGATGGCCATGATTTTCTTCTTGAATTCAACATTCGAAAGTTCTTCTCGGCTCACACGGCTGGTGTCTTCGACGCCCTGGTACTCCCACATCGTGGAGGGCCTCTCTTGCAGAGGTTGAATCATGCGCTTGAGGAACACACTCGCCAGGTGTAAGCCGTTTAGCGCAACCCCTGCGGTTTGGTCACGGAGGGCTGCCACCTTGGCGAGTAGCGGGGCAACGATTCGGCTCTCTTCGGCTGAGAGCCTATGCGCCCAGGACTTCCGCTGCTTCAAAACAGCGAACGGGTGGAATTCATGAGCTCCACCCGCGCTGTTGTCGACGATGTAGAACCACTTCTTTCTCCACCCTTGCGCGGAGTCGATGAAGTGCATCTCGAAGTAGCAGCTATCCGACTTCGCCTGGATTCCGAAGCCGCCGGTGCGCAGCGTCTCTCCGAGCTCGGTCTCTATCCGCGATCTCTCGCGGAAGGCCCGCACCTTGAACAGGGCTTTCCAAAGGCCTCAGTGTGGGCGGATGCCCAGGAAGCACTCGCAAAGAACGATGAAGCACGAGATGTGCTGCACCGCATTTGGAGGCAGATCGTGGAGCTGTATTCCACAGACATACAACAAAGCCACAAAGAAACGATGGAGGGGGAGTAAGAGCCCGCGCGGAACGTGATCCGTAAAGATCACGCGCTCATTCGCGCGAGGGTTTGGTACCTCTTCTTTTTTGCTGAGGCGAACTCGCTTCTTGGCTTCGGGGGGCAGCAGTCCCTCCGTCTGGATCTTCTTGATGCTTTTGTTCGTCGTATTGGCAGAGCGCCAGTCGCCTGAGCGCGCAGCGGGTGGCGCGGGAGCATCTTCCGGCGATTTCGAGGAGGAGGCAGCTGCGCTGCGTTTCTTCCCTCCCGCCATGGAAGCTGGTGCGAGCTAGCAGAGAAGGAGATAAGCGCGAGGAAGGAGAAGGCTGGGAAGCGAATGACTGGGAAGTTTTTCCTTTCCACCTAAGGACCATATATATACACGGGGCCACTCAATCCTGGCCGTTCATCAGGCAACGTGGCACCCATCGCGGCTGCCACGCGTGAAGCGGAAGCGAAGAGACGGTGAAAGTTGTTTTGTGCCACGATCTTAACAACAGATCGTGCGCAATTACTGCGCGCAGTTCGCGGGAAAACCGGAAACGACGTCTCGTTTCCGGTCAAAAAGCTGACAAGGTGGGCCAGCACATCTGTTCTCACTCCGTCATGTCCCATCGGGAGGAGTCAGAGCAAAGTGCGCAATGACGTCATTGCGTGTGTCATCAAACCTGATAAGTTTCTCGGGTAGGATCCTAAACACGAAATTTGTTTCGTATGGACACGTCAAGACACGAAAACTCTTTCGTGTGAACTCCATAACACGAAATTTCTTTTGTTTGGACATCTCAAGACGCGAAAATTCTTTCCCATGAACTCCATAACACGAAAATTATTTCGTTTGGACATCTCAAGGCGCGAAAACTCTTTTGCATGAACACCTCAAACACGAAATTTCTTTCGTTTGGTTACCTCAAGACACGAAAAAACTTCGTATGGGCAAATCGAGACGCGAAAACTCTTACGCATTAAAGCCCTAGACACGAAAAAACTTCGTATTGGCAAATCGAGACGCGAAAACTCTTTCGCATAAAAGCCCCAGACACGAAATTTCCTTTCGAATGGGCACGACAAGGTTTCCAGACACGAATCGAAGAACACAAAGTACAAAAAACTTTGTGCACAAAAATCAAGGGAGACATTTTCACTCAAAATATCTCTGGACAAAACTTGTGAGTGCGTAGCTCATGCCACTGTGTTATACGATGTACACACATCAATTTCCTGGATCGTTCGGCCGACTAGGCACATCTGGATGCCGTATTCTTTCGAATATGAAGGTAAGACCCAAAAGATCTCTCATGAGGGCCTGGAATCGCACTCAAGCTGCATCCTCGGGTAAATTTTCGTGTCAACAACACGAAGAAAAATCCTAGCGGACGCGCCGGGGACCCCTATAGGTTAAATTCGACTCGATATCACCTCATCGGATTCGAGTCGGAGGTCTCAAATCTGTGTAGGCCAGAACTATTTTTGCCCTAGATGCAATTAATTAGCCCTAAGCTTTCAGGAGAGCCAAGCAACTGAGCCATATCCTTCTGCGAAAACAGGCAAAAATACATGCACTTTTATCACTCGATACTCGGGTATAAAAACTCATCATACAGGGTACACGCCCTTGAACGGACAACGTTTGAAGCAATCATTCGAAGAAATTCAGGGCAAGACTTTGAGCGTCTACCCGACAAGAAAGTCTCAGTCGAGTAAACGCTTGGGGGCTACTGACGAAGGGATGAGCCCTAGATCTATCGGGTAAGGATACCTGGTCCAAGGCCCAAGATCTAAGCCCAAGAGGAGATGCCGTATACTATTCTGGAAGGCCCAGTTGAAGCCCACCCGCAAGGCCTTGCGGGTCAAGTTAGGAAACTTATAACCGACTTTAGGTTAGGGTTTGAGTCCACCCCGGGTACGGATTGAGACCTGGCCACCTATATAAGGCCAGGAGAACCACCAGGAGGGGGACAAGCAATACCGCACCACCAAGCCTTGAGATCGAGATCATACTCCCGACTTGAGCAACCCCCCATTGAAACCGATCAACTCGTTAATACAGATCGACAGAGGTAGGAGTAAGGGTTTTACCTCTACGAGGGCCCCGAACCTGGGTAAATCATGCCCCCTGTCTAGCCGACGATTGTCATCGGCGCCTACATGTTATCCTAATCGAAACCCTATGGGTTCACCTGAGAGACTTGTTGAGATACAGATTCGACTCCCCCACTATTTCCATTGGAGAGCTTTCGTACACTTACAGCTCTATGTGCATCCGTTGTGTGGAAATCAATACTCCTTGCATAACTTTCAATTATAAGACTTCCTCTTGTCTAATGATCACTTTCAGTTGTGTGATAATTTCTTCCATTGACCATCCAAACCCCCTATAATGTTGTTTTTGCCATAAAATCTTGGTGCCAGGGACCAATACAGAACACTTGGTTGTTTTGAGTGCACAAATATATTGATGATTTTCCTACGTGCATATTGTTGTGACTTGATCCTAACAAGAGTTGTTGTGAGAGTTTGATGCCTTGGATGATTATATTGTTGTTCTTGAAGCTTAAATCATTTTAATAAACCTTGCACGGTTGATTGTCTTTTAGTATTGATTCACTGAAAAGTTGTACTTTGTTAGTCCAAATGGTTTATATATTATTCTATTTGATATCAACTATAAACCACAACTCTTATTCATTTGATCCTAGTTTACATGCTTTATATTACTATGATGATCAAGTTTGTGTTGGTAGCATGTCACCTCAGAAATTATTTATTTGTTTTATCGTTTACCTACCCGAGGACGAGTAGGGACTAAGCTTAGGGATGTTGACACGTCATAAACGTATCCATAATTTCTGATGTTCCGTGTTGTTTTTATACTATATGCTACATGTTTCCTATACACTTTATGCCATTTTTATCGATTTTCTGGGACTAACCTATTGACAAGATGCCACAGAGCTAGTTCGTGTTTTCTGCTGTTTTTGATTTAAGAAAAGTTGTTTTGGAAATATTCTCGGAATTGGACGATTCAAAAAACAAAAATCTTAGAAATCTGTCGCACACTGGGAGTCCGGAGGGGACCTTGAGGGGATCCACAGGGGCCCCTGATGGTGCAAAAGTTACACCCGTTGTTAAACCCCAAGAGAAAGGTTGTGAAGAGTGCAGCGGCAAGTATTCCCTTAGAAAAGAAACCAAGGTTGAATCGACCAGTAGGAGGACTAGCAATCTCTGAAGGTTGATGCAGTTGATGTGGTAGGGCGCACTACTGGTTCAGCAGCAACGTGGAACATACACAACACAATCAATTCACTACGCCCCAACGAAGCAGTGAGGTTGGCAATCTCACCGGGTTTGCTGATAACAAAGAGGTTAAATGTATGGTGTTGAAAACAGTAGTAAAGCAATATGTAAACAGTAGTAGCAGTGTGAAAATAGTGGTAACAGTAATTGTAGTGGTTATATTATCAGTATGAGAAAATGGACCGAAGTCCACAGTTCACTAGTGTTGTCTCTCTATAAAAGATAGATAACATGTATGGTGAACAAATTAAAGTTGGGCAATTGATAGAAATGAAGGCTGCACCGTAGTGCATTTGCATGACCTGATGATTAATTGTGATCCATGCGGGCATTACAACAAAATACATAGACCATCATCCAACTGCATCTATGTCTAATAATCCATACTCCGAATATCATCCGAACAAACGTTTGGTATTAAGTTGCAAGCAAGATAATCGCAGTATGCAAAGTGTGTAATGTAAACAATGTAAACAAAGTAAATATCATTGTTTTCTCCCTAATGGCAACAACACATCCTCCATCCGTCACGTTTCTGTCACTCGAGCACAGATGCAAAGGAGGCATGAACCCACTATCGAGCATAAATACTCCCTCTTGGAGTCACTAGCATCTACATGGCCATAGCATCTACTAACAATATAGAGCATGCAAGATCATAAATAACTTATACATAAGATAACATGATAGATTGATAATCAAAATACACAGCATTCAACATTCATAGGATCCCAGCAAACACAACATATATCATTACAATAAAAAAACTCGATCATATAGGGCAGCTCACGAGATCTAAACATGAGGCATAAACTGGAGAGGACAACCATCTAGCTACTTCTATGAACCCGTAGTCCAGGGATGAACTACTCACGCATCACTCCAGAGTCGGGCATGGTGGTGTAGAGCCCTCTAGTAATTATTTTCACCCCGAGGCGCGACCAGGGGCGGGGGGAGGACGCCGACCTATGGTGTGGCCCCTCTTCGGCCCACTTCGGGACTCTGTGGAACCTTCGGGAATTCTAGGACTTCCGGCCTTCGAATTTTCCAATTCCGAGAATATTTCTAGAACAACTTTTCTGAAACTAAAAACAACAGAAAACAGGGAACTCGCTAGTGGCATCTTGTCAATAGGTTAGTACAGGAAAATCGATAAAATTGACATAAAGTGTATAGAAAACATGTAGCAAATAGCATGAAAATAACATGGAGCATCATAAATTAAGGATACGTTTATGATGTATCAACATCCCCAAGCTTAGTTCCTACTCGTCCTCGAGTAGGTAAACGATAAAAACACATAAAATCCGAGGTGACATGCTACCAACATAAACTTGATCATCAATATTGTAAAAGCATATGTAAGCTAAGATCATAGTACTTCAAACAAAAGCATGCTCGATATAATTCTAAAAATAAAACATAGCAATCACTTTGCAACCTGAGAAGTAACACAAATAAAAGATCATGTATAATTATGCACTCGAAAGTTATAGATTTTTTTCAAGCATAGAGACAGCATAGCAAAGTGATATTTCGCTTGTCCTTAAGAGTGGGGGAAAACATAAATCTCAGGGCACCTTCAAAGTTTAATAGGAAGACTAGAAAAAATAATTCGAGACCAAGTAATAACACATCATGAATCAACTAATAATGTTTCTGGGACAAATGCACATTAAACTCAGAATGGCAACTATGCTATCTCAACTATGCATAAAGTTAGAAGATGGAGACTCAACATAAATGTAAAAGAAAGGCCCTTCGCAGAGGGAATCATGGATCACTAATGTGCTAGAGCCTTTTTTTTTATTAAACAGAGGTATAAAATGTTTTTTAGAGAGGTGTGTGGTTATGTCAACGAATGGTAAACAGAAAATACAGTACATCAAGAGCAAACTAGAGTTCAAAAAAGCGGCTCCCATTGAAGGAAGCAACTGGGTAGAAGCTCATCCCTCTTTTTCTTTTGTTTACACAATTATGCTTTGACTGATAAATCAGGGGCAAGAATAGTAAAGAGAATTTTTTGTATTAATTTCGGGCTGGGCACCCCGCTGCCAGCTCTTCTATCAATTGGATAAGCGGATGAAGCCACTAGTACATGGTGTGAAATCCAATCAACAAGTGAGATAAAGATTCTCTATTTATGTCCTCATGAGCTAAAACAGGAACACAAAACATGAGTAATTTTCAAAGTTTTAAAGGTAACACATGATCATTTACTTTGGAGTGGCGGTTAAATACCACATATATGTATGTATGGTGGACACATTTTTCATACTTTGGTTTTTGGGAGTTGGATGCACGAGCAGAGCTCATACTCAGTACAGGTGGAGGCTAGCAAAGACTGGGAGCGACAAATTAAGAGAACATAATGGCCATAATCATGCACGACGACAAAAACATCATTAATCAAAGCATAAGTGGTACTACAAATTAAAAAACTAAATGATCATAGAGTCTATAAGTGACTGGTTTGTAGTCATAAACGTGGTGTAAGCAAGCGCCAAGTCAACCAAATAAAACATTCAAAGGAGAACACCCCAAATTTATGCTTCAATATGACAAGAACAACTGATGATTCTTTCAATGGCACATTAAACACTCTCATCTATTTGAGACAAATAACGCTACACAAATAACAGTAAGTTTTAGAATTAAAATAACATCTAGCATGACATGAAAAAGTCTAGCTACAGTCTATACAAGCTTCTATTTGCATTGTTATAATTTCTACCACTTGCAACAATTCCTTTTCCCAACAAGCAGCATACAAAATATGTTTTAACAAAAACTCTCTAAATTATACAACAAGAAAGCATGAGAGTACTCAAATAACTCTACTAAAACTAACATCTCTGAATAAGAGATGCATGAAAACAAAACATGAGCTAAAAGGATTGCAGTAGCTAGAAGATAAACTGAGAATACGGGCATAACGAGTATTCAAATGAAAAAGCGGAGCGTGTCTCTCTCCCAAACAAGAATTCTATGTTCCAGTGATGTTTATTGCAGGAAGGAAACAAAACAAAACATAAAAAAAAAGACGCTCCAAGTAAATTTCATATGATGTGACCGAATAAAAGTATGGTTTCACTAGAAGTGAACTGATAAATTGTTGATGAAGAAGGGGATGCCTTGGGCATCCCCAAGCTTAGACGCTTGAGTCTTCTTAGAATTTTCTGGGATGAACCACGGGGGCATCCCCAAGCTTTGACATTGCACTCTTCTTGATCACATTATATCACTCTCTTCTCTTGACCCTTGAAAACTTCCTTCAAAAAGTAATTCACATTAGAAGGTTAGTGAAACAATAAAAAATCCATGGCTTATGAATGGGAACAAGTGATATTGATACTTTTAAACATTTTCTACAGCCACTCATGTTTCGTGAAGCAAAGAAATCCACTTGACATCGTAAAAGAGCAAATGCAACAAAAATGGTAGAATCTGCCAAAACTAGAACAGTTTGTAATGACAAATTGTTTCGAGGCACTTAAGTTGCTCAAATAAAAAAAAATTAAAGAACAAAAATGTTTCGGAATTAGCTGAGGAATAAGCACAAAAATGTTCAGGTAATTTTATACGATTTTTTACGGTGGACATTACAAATCTGTTTTCAGCGCAGAAATCCAAAACCTACTCCAACTTTCATTAGAAACTTTACTTGGCACAACTAATACATGAAAATAATGATAAAAAGAAGTTGCTACAGAAGTATACAACCCCTTGACTCAAAGAAAACAGATAACAACAAAGCAAAAATAAAACCATGGGTTATATCCCAAGAAGTGATTTTCTTTAACGCCTTTTAGCTAGGCATAAGAAGAGAAAATCAAGTGTTTTCAAATGAAGAAGCATCCAAATTGTAATTTATTCGAATAATAGAATAAAAAGTCAACTTCATTATCTTTCCAGGAAAGCGTTCCATACCTTTCATGAGTGGGAATTGATATTTAATATTCCCCTCTTTCATATCAATAACAGCACCAACAGTTCTAAGAAAAGGTCTTCCCAAAATAATAGGACAAGAAGCATTGCATTCAATATTCAAGACAACAAAATCAACGGGAACAAGGTTATTATTAACCATAATAAGAACATCATCAATTCTCCCCAAAGGTTTCTTTCTAACATTATCAATAAGACGAATATCCAAATAACAGGGCTCCAATGGTGGTAAATCAAGCATATGATAAAGTTTCTTAGCCATAACAGAGATACTAGCACCAAGATCACATAGAGCATTACAATCAAAATCATTCACTTTCATTTTAATGATAGGTTCCCATGCATCATATAACTTCCTAGAGATAGAGGCTTCACATCTTAATTCATCCTCTCTAATTTGCATGAGAGCATTTGTAATATGTTTTGTGAAAGCCATATTCATAACACTAGCATTGGGAAAACTAGCAAGATTTTGTAAGAACTTAATCACTTCAGTTATTTTTCATTCATCAAAGTCAAGATCCTTTTTATCAAAGGTAATAGGACTATTGTCTCCCATATTTCTAAAAATTTCAACACTTTTATCAGGAGTATTTTTAGCAGTTTCAAACAGTTTTACATGTTCAATAGCAGAAGTGGGAGTATTGCAAACACCAATTACTTTAACATTGATAGTAGAAGGTTTACTAGCATGATAAGCTTAAGTTTTACTAGTGGTGGTAATGGTGCAAACATTAGCTATATAATTCTTTCCAGCTATTTCATCTTCTCCTTCCCATCTAGCATTAAGTTCATCTAACATCCTAATATTGTTATCAATTCGAATTTGGCTGGTGATCAACCTGAAGTATAGGGGATCACAACAGTCTTCGAGGAAAGTAAAACCCAAATTTATTAATTCGACACAAGGGGATCCAAAGAATATTTATAAGCCTTAACACCTGAGTTGTCAATTCAGCTGCACCTGAAAGTAGACTTGCTCGCAACAATTATCAGTGGTAATAGTTTATAGCAGTAGTAGTAAAATAACATCAGGAATAAAATAGTAACAACATTAGCAACCGTGGAAAATAGCAGGATGGGAGTACTGTAGGCATAGAGAGAATCAATGAACGGGCGTTGCATGGATACATAGGTCATGTAATAGTCTAAGCATGGGCATTGCAAATAACAATAATAAAGCATCAAAGTTCTAGGATAACCATAGGAATGTGTTCCGATTTAGTCGTACGTGCTCGCAATAAGAAACTTCCACAACATCTTTTGTCCTACCAGCCCGTGGCAGCGGGGCCTCTAGGGAAACTACTGGTTATTAGGGTGCTCCTTTAAATAAAGCACCGGAGCAAAGCATTAACACTACATGAACACATGTGATCCTGACATCGCAGCCATCCCCTCTGGTTGTCCCAATTGTTGTCACATTGGGGCCTCGGGTTTCGGACAACGACATGTGTAAAAAACTTGCAGATATGATCAAGAAACATAATTATAGTCACGAAACAATAACATGTTCAGATATGCGATCATGGCACTCGGGCCCTAGTGACAAGCATTAAGCATAGAGAATTACAACAATGGTAGAAAACACTAACAGTGTATACTAGGCACTAAGCCCGAACAATCTGACAATATTACATGATCCATATCATCCAATCCCTTCCATCACTCTCAGCCTAATGCGGGGTTTACTCACACATGGACGGAGGAATCATGGATGGTTGATGGAGAAGTAGTGGAGGTGACGATAGCGATGATCTCCTTCGAATCCGCGTCCCGGCAGGGTGCCAGAACAGGAACTTCTGATCCCCGAATTGAGTTTCGAGGTGGCGGCGGCGCGTAGTTGTGTTTCCTTGGAATATGACGAACCCCCTTGTGCTTTAGGTTTACGGGCCATATGCAGTCGAAACGGGAGCCCGAGGGGGTGGAGGTGGCCCCCACACCACCAGGCGGCGCGGCCTGGGGGGCGCCCAGGGGTGGTTTGGGCTGCTCCCTGCCCCCTCCAGGTGTCCTTCTGCCTCCCGGGGTCTTCTGGTGATATAAGCTCAGTGTGGTATTTTTCGGTCAATTTCCCGAAAGTTGATTTTTCTGCACAAAAACGAGACACCAAGGTAATTCTGCAGAAAACATCGTTAGTCCATGTTAGTGGTATCGAAAACTCACAAGTTTAGAGTCAAACAATAAGAAAAGTGTTCGAAAAAGGAGATACGTTTTGGACGTATCAACTCCCCCCAAGCTTAGCTTATTGCTTGTCCCCAAGCCATTCAGTGACAACGGAGTGCGATAAAAGACTTTTACGAACACATTTGTTTCATATGATGTAAACATACTCACTAGATGATCAAGTACTGAGACAATTCATAATAAGATGTATGCAAGATAAAATTCACCTAGCAGTTATGCAAAACATGAAGGACGCCAACAAACTAATAATAAACAACATGAAGTAGTCCCCCCGTCTTATATTAAGTGTCGCAAAAATTGAAAAAATTGATGTATCTAAAACTAAAACAAGTCTAGATACATCCACTTTTCTCTACTTTTGTGACACTTAATTTGAGACGGAGGGAGTATATCAATCTGCAGGATTGCAATGCTCATAAGGGTATGATAAAGTGTACTCGCTTGCCCTTAATAATTGAGCAAAACATAAATTCTAGGGCACCTCTAAAGTTCAAATGAAGACTAGAAATAAAGATATCAAAGATACAAGCATCAAAATTATACCACAATCAACCGTGTTTTGGGACAAGCACATTACACTAAGAATGATAGCCATGCTCTCAAGAAGGTGCATAAAGTGAGAAGGTGAAGACTCAACATAAAAATAAAAGAAAGGCCCTTCGCAGAGGGAAGCAGGGATTAACTCGTGTGCTAGAGCTTTTTATTTTATTAAATACAGGTATTGAAAACATTTTTTTATAGAGGTGTATGCTTATGTCAACGAATGGTAAACATACAATATAGTACGTCACAAGCCAACTAGACTTCACAAGAGCAGCTCCCATTGAAGGACGCAACTGGTGTAGAAGGTCATCCCTCTTTCTCTTTTGTTTACACAATTATGCTTTCACTCATAAATTAGGGGCAAAAATAGTGAAGAGAAGTTGTGTATTAATTTTGGGGCTGGGCACCCCGCTGCCAGCTCTTCTATCAATTGGATAAGAGGATGAAGCCACTAGTCTAGGGTGTGAAATCCAATCAACAAGTGAGATAAAGATTCTCTATTTACGTCCTCATGAGCTAAAACAGGGGTACAAAACAAGAATAATTTTTCAAAGGTTTTAAAGGTAGAACATTAGAAATTTACTTAGAGTGGCGGTTAAATACCACATATAGATTGGTATGGTGGACACATTTGGAAAACTTTGGTTTTTGGGAGTTGGATGCACGAGTAGAGCTCATACTCATTACAGGTGAAGGCTATCAATAGATGGGGAGCGACAATCAAGAGAGCAACAACTGTCATAATCATGCTTGCGACAAAGCAAAATTAACATGGCATAAAAGTGATACAAATACTCTGAGGAAAAATAAATCATAGAGGCTTAATTTATTTTTTGTTTTCAGTCTTATGCATGTGTGAGCATGTGCCAAGTCGATTAAAGCAAAACAATCAGATGGAGATACACCAATGTCATACCCTTCTATGAATAAAACAATGCAAGCAAACATCTATATGACATGTTATCTTATATTAATAAGTTGGAACTAAACACGAGAGAGCACGAACTACTAAGAATCAATTAAATAACATACACCTTACACGAACAAACTAAGCATGCTCACATGGATGAGTATATGTACAAATATAAAACAGATAGAGTTCATACCAGCCTCTCAAGACAACTTGAATTGCTGTAAAGCATCATTACTTCTCTTCACTCGTGTGGATGGAATCTACAGTATGATACCCAAGCTCCAACGGAGACACGGAAGTCCAGTGAACTCTGCAACAAAATTTACAAAACCAAAGAAGAACAACAAATATTTTTGGGTTTTCGAATTTAAAACAAGAACATAAATAAACAAGCAAACAAAGCAAAATGTTTTTGCATTTTTGAATATTAAACTGAAACAAGAAAGTAAAGCAAACCAAAAAAAAGAAACTAAAGAAGCGAATAAAGAGAAACATCATATTTTTGGTCTTTTTGTGTTTTGGAAAGCAAGAACAAAACAACAAAAATAAAGAGAAACGAAAGAAGCGAAAGAAAACCAGAACAAACGAAAGAAACCAAAACATGGATATACAAAAAACCGACAAAAAATGAGACATAGATGAGTGTTTTGTCGGTGTACCTCCCCCCAATATTAGGCTTTTGGAATAAATGGAGATCATCTCCAAGGGGACCATGAGGTGGCACCCCCGTAGTGTGCAGAGGAAGAGCCCTCCTCCTGATATGTGCTCGAGGACGCCCCGGCGTACTGTGTGGTGTAGTCCTCGGAAAGCGCGTCTCGCCTCGCCTGCTGCCCGTGGAACCCCATCAAGATCAGATGCTCAACTATCTCTCCCTTGGGGTGGGACCATGGTTCCCTGTCAACTTTAAACAAAACATGCTGCTGCAGAATAACTTCCTTCTCATCTCCTTCAACAAATAAAACTATATTACTAAATGATCGACAGTAGAGTTAGAAGTAATAAAATGATGAACCTTCATGGAAGCAAGATTAAGTCTATAAGGAGCAATCAATTCATCATCAGGAGCAACAGGAATACCTAGAGCAGTTGCTATACGTGTAGCAATAATGCCCCCATAAATGGGTCCCTTAGCAGCTAAACGACGAGAAATGAGAGAACCAAGGTTATACTTCTTGTTACGGTTAAGTGCAACATCAATAAAAGCAAGGTGATAACTATAAATGTTGCTGGTGTTCTCCCTACCAAGGATACTAGTAGAAAGATAATAAGTGAAATGTCCGATGGCAGGAAGTTGGATGTTTCTTATCTTTCCGCGCTAGGATGAGCGGCTATCATCATTGGTGATTCCTCGATATAGCTCCATGAGATCAGCGGGTATGTCCTAGATCTTGCATGTTGTGCCAGAAGCATTGATACCTATAATGTTACAAAAATTATTCAAGGGCAAAAATAACTACCATATATCTTAAAAGCAAAAGTGGGGCCATATTGTGAGTTATGAAATGTAAAGCTCTCAACAAAAGTTTTTGTGAGAGTAGCATACTGGAGGCCTTCTTCCTCCATGTAGTTGGTGAAACCAAATCTTTCAATAATAATCAAGGAGTCATCCATTGGACCTTAACTTCTCAAAAAAGTATAACATGGGAGGCTAGAAGGATTAGCAATTCCATCACCTCCCGCATCACCGATGTTCGGTGCAATAAGGTCTTCGTTATAAGATGGCCTCACTAAGATGGATGAACGCGAGGGCCTTGTTCTTCTAGGGGCATCACTCCTAAATATTTCTCCAAAGTTATGGCTGTCCATTTCTGAAAATTTTGAACAATCATCACAAAAATTGATTTCAAGTAACTATAAGGTGGAAACTACAATAGAGACTTATAGGAGAACTGAACATGCATCAAAACTCACATAAGTTGTCACCTTTAGTACCAAAATATATAAGAAATACTTCACCAAACAAAATTCTACTTGGATAATCGGAGGAGTCACATACCGGAGAGCAAATGCAACAATTTTCAGCAACAATGGTGGGCTGAGAAAAGAGATCGAAAAATCTCGAAGAAGAATAGCAAGAACTCGGGTTCCAGCAAATGTTTTGAGTTTGTGAGGTGAGAGAAGAATCCTGGGCAGGAGAGAGAGAGTTAGTGGAGGGTCAGGGGGACCCACACCATGCCCAGGCACCACCATGGGGCTGGCCGCGCCATCATATGGTGTGCCTTACTGGTGGGTCCCCCTGGGGTGTCCCAGGTGCCTCATTTTTATGTAAAAAATTATTATAATTTTTCTGGAATTTTTCGAGAAACTTTATTTTCGAGATATTTTCCTAATTTAATAATTAATTATAAACTTGAAAAACAATTGTGGAAAGGTGGAAAACAAAACCAAAACCAGAACTACAGAGGTTCTATGATACTCCAATAGGTAAATAACCAAAGAAAACAAAAGTGGAAATGGTGAAAACAAAAGTATGGATGGTGAAAACATGCATAACCACAGTAATCGGGATGAAAACATGATGAAAACATGAATATGGATGGTGGAAACATAATTATACTAAAGTAGAAAGGTGATAATAGAAGTAAACATGGTGAAAACATAATGGGGAAGGTGAAAACATAGTGAAAACATTGTCATCTTCATTCAAAATCATTTTCTTAACAAGGGTTATCAAGTCCTTTTACCTGAACAATTTTATATGAACCAAAATGATGTATATCAAAAAATAATTATGTTACCTCAACCTTGATAAACGTAGTCCCAATCATAATGATTTCATATTCTTTTGGTGGTATTGGAATGGGACAATAAAATTCTCCAATCTTGATGGTCTCAATATTTTCAATTGAATTTAGACCATATCTTCTATCGATCTTCTTGGAAAAATAAACAATATGCTCTTTATCATTAACACTAAAAGTTACTTTTCCTTGATTGAAATCAATAACAGCCCTTGCAGTGTTAAGAAAAGGTCTCCGAAGAATAATAGACATATTATCATCTTCAGGGATTTCCAACACAACAAAGTCAGTTAATATCAAACAACTAGTAGCAACATGAATATGAACATTCTCACATATACCAACAGGAATGTCAGTGGATTTATCAGCCATTTGCAAATATATATCAGTGTGTACAAAATTTTCAAGAGAGAGTCTCTTATAGAGAGAAATAGGCAAAACACTAACTCCATCTCCCAAGTCAAATAAAGCAGTTCTAACATAATTATTTTTAATAGAACAAGGGATAGTAGGAATACCAGTATCCCCAAGCTTCTTTGGAACCTTGCCATTGAAAGAGTAGTTAGCAAGCATAGTGGAAATTTCCTCATTAGCAATTTTCCTTTTGTTAGAGACAATATCTTTCATATATTTAGAATAAGGAGACGGTTTAATTGGATCACTCAAAGGAATTTGCAAAAACAAAGGTATAATCCACTCACAGAATTTATTATAATCTTCTTATTCCTTTGATTTGTGCTTGTTATTAGGAAAAGGCATTGGTTTTTGTAGCCAATTCTCTCTTTCATTGCGATGTTTATTAGCAATGAAATCCTCCTTAGTATACTTCACAATTTTAGTTTGCTTATCAGGTTCAGCTACAATTTTTTTTATCAGAAGCATCACTTTTGTTATTACCACTTTCAGTTTCAGCATTAGAAATAGATATACTATTAGGATCTTTAGCAGGTTCAGAAGATTCTATGACAGTTTTATGTTTCTTCTTCTTTTTCTCAGAAGGAGAACTATTGTTTTTAGGTTGTTGAGAATAATTTTCAATTTTTTTAGGATGACCATCAGGATACACGGGATCCTGAGTAGAAACACCACTTCTAGTGATTATTTCACAAAAACTTTTCTCTCTAGAAGCATTAGCTTGCATATCTTTTTGCACTTCAGTAAGTTGATCAATTTGAGTTTGAACCATATGAAATTTTTTAACAAGCATTTTAACATCATTGGAGGTTCTCTCACTAATATCATGCAAATTATCCATAGCTCTAGAGTTTTCCATAAGATGATTTTGCACTCTCATATTAAAGTTGTCTTGCTTAACACCATAATTATCAAATTCATCTAAGCATTGATCAGGTGGGTTAGAGTAGGGAATATCTCCAATATCAAAGTATTGGAGAGAGTGTACCTCCACTTTTGATGGATGAGGAATAGGCTTACATAATTCTTCTATAGGAGGTAAATTCTTCAGATCTTCACATTTAATACCCCTCTCTTTTAGAGATTTCTTGGCTTCCTTCATCACTTCATCATTTAATGCAATCCCCCTCTTCTCGGGTGTTAGTATTGGTGTTGTCTCTGGTGTAAGTGTAGGCTCAGGTATATTCCAAGCATCATTATTTTTGGCTATTTTAGCCATTAATTCCTCACCTTCTTCTGGAATTCTTTTCCTGAAAACAAAACCATCACATCTATCCAGGTATGTCATGGATTCAATAGTTAGTCCATTATAAAATGCATCTAGGAGCTCATTTTTAGGTAGTGGAATTCCCGGGCTAGCTCTTATTAAAGAACAAAACCTTGACCAAGTTTCAGGCAATTCCTTTCCTTCAATTTCCTCAAAGTTAAAGATATCCTGCACAACAGCATGTTGAGCACTAGCAGGAAAATAGTTTTCAAAGAAAGCATTAATGAAATCCATAGAACTATCAATAGATCTAGGTGACAAATTGTTAAACCAAGTTTTAGCTTCATCTTTTAATGAGAAAGGGAAAATCTAGGTAACAAAATAAGTATGCATCTTAGTATCATCAGAAAATAAACTACTCAAAGATGAAAGCTCATTCATGTGTTCCATAGCACTTTTACTTTCAGTTCCACAAAAAGGTTCCTTCTCAACAATAGATATGTGAGATAAATCTAGAGAGTAATCATAATCCTTGTCTCTAATGTGTATGGGAGTTGTGGAAAACTTAGCATCAAGAGAAGATTTATATTTCATAGCATGTCTTGCTAAAAGACTCTTAAGAGCACTTGGACCATGAGTAGCCTGAGCTTCCTTAATAAAGTCATCATTAAGTTAAATATAGGTTTCATCAAGATCATCAATAGAATCCGGTGAATTAACATGTGTACCAATATTTTCAACAAGAATTCCAGCACTTCCAATTTGGTTGGATTTAGCAATGGTGGCATCTAGGAAAGGACCTAGTGAAACAATATCATCAAGCACAGTAAAAGCATCATCAAAAGTATCAGAAGGATTTTCAAAATCAGCATAAGTAACAATACATGTAGCATGTGGTGCTGCAAGAATCTTACTCATATAAGAAAGTGAATCAAGAGCAACAGAGGTGTTCAGAGTTCTACCTCTTCTTGTAGTGGATTGTAATATAGGAACGTTTCCATCACGAGTCTTGCCCATGATGAAAGGCTTGCAACAAACAATATCACGGTCAAGTGAGGAACTAAATAAAGCTATGCTCCCCAGCAACAACGCCAGAAAATAATCCTTATGACCCACAAGTATAGGGGATCGCAACAGTCTTCGAGGGAAGTAAAACCCAAATTTATTGATTTGACACAAGGGGAGCCAAAGATTATTTATAAGCCATAACAACTGAGTTGTCAATTCAGTTGCACCTGAAAGTAGACTTGTTCGCAAAAAATTATCAGTGGTAACAGTTTTATAGCAGTAAAATAACAACAGGAATAAAATAGTAACAACAGTAGCAATCGCAGAAAACAACAAGATGGGAGTACCGTAGGCATAGAGGGAATGGATGAACGGGCATTGGATTGATAACATAGGTCATCTAATAATCTAAACATGGGCATTGCAGATAATAATAATAAAGCATCCAAGTTCTAGGCTAACCATAGGCATGTGTCCCAATTTAGTCGTACGTGCTCACAATGAGAAACTTGCACAACATCTTTTGTCCTACCAGCCCGTGGCAGCGGGGCCTCTAGGGAAACTACTGGTAATTAAGGTGCTCCTTTTAATAAAGCACCGGAGCAAAGAATTAAAACTCCGTGAACACATGTGATCCTCACATCGCAGCCATCCCCTCCGGTTGTCCCAATTGCTGTCACTTTTGGGCCTCGGGTTCCAGACAATGACATGTGTAAACAACTTGCATATATGAAATTATGCCAAATTTAGAAGCAAGAACATCAATTTTTCCAAACTTTTTCTCATCAAATTATTAAAAGCAGTTTGTGTACTATTAAAATTCTGAAGCATGTTTTCAAGATCAGATGATACACTTTTATTATTGTTGTAGGAATTACCATAGGAATTGACATAACCATTATTGTTACAAGGAGGATATGGCCTATAGTTGTTGCTACCAAAATTATTCCTATAAGCATTGCTATTGAAATTATTATTTTTACTGAAGTTCACATCAACATGCTCTTCTTGAGAAACCAAATAAGCTAAAGGAACATTATTTGGATCAATAGGAGCATGGCCATTAACAAGCATAGACATAATAGCATCAAGTCTGTCACTCAAAGAGGTGATTTCTTCAACATAATTTATCCTGTTACCACTTATAGCTCTCTTAGTGTCCCATTCAGAATAATTTACCATCATATTATCAAGAGGGTTTGCTGCTTTCCCCAAGGTCATGGACATAAAGGTTCCTCCAGCAGCTGAATCCAGAAGGTTTCTTGAAGAAAAATTCAGTCCAGCATAAAAAGTTTGGATGATCATCCAAGTAGTCAGTCCATGAGTGGGACAATTCTTTACCAAAGATTTTATTCTTTCCCAAGATTTACCAACATGCTCATTATCAAGTTGCTTAAAATTCATAATGCTTCTTCTTAAAGATATAATATTAGTAGGAGGATAATATTTTCCAATCAAAGCATCTTTATACTTACTCCAAGAATCAATACTATTTTTAGGCAAAGAAATCAACCATTCTTTAGTTCTTGCTCTCAAAAACAAAGGAAACAATTCGAGTTTAATAAAAACTCCATATACATATTTATATTTTTCATCTCACATAGTTCCACAAAATTATTAAGATGGGCAGCAGCATCATCAGTACTAATACCAGAAAATTGCTCTCTCATAACAAGATTTAATAGTGCAGCTTAATCTCATAAAAAACCGTGGTAGAAGCAGGTGGAGCAATAAGTGTGCTAATAAAATCATTGTTTGCTGGTACTAGTAAAGTCACACAACTTAGTGTTCTCAGGGGTACTCATTTTAGCAAGATTAAAACCACGATAAAAATAACAACTAGAATAAGAACTAATTTTTTGTGTTTTTGATAAAGAGAACCAAACAAGATAAAATAAAATAAACTAAGCAAAACAATGACAAAGTAAAGAGATTGGAAGTGCGAGACTCCCCTTGCAGAAATTCTCTTTCTCCCCAAAAACGACGCTAGAAAACTTGATGGTGCAAAAGTTGCACTCGTTGTTAAACCCCAAGAGAAAGGTTGTGAAGAGTGCATCGGCAAGTTTTCCCTCAGAAAAAACCAAGGTTGAATCGACCAGTAGTAGGAAAAGCAATCTCTGAAGGTTGATGCAGTTGATGTGGTAGGGTGCACTACCGGTTCAGCAGCAACGTGTAACCTACACAACATAATCAATTCAGTTTTCCCCAACGAAGCAGTGAGGTTGTCAATCTCACCGGTTTTGCTGATAACAAAGAGGTTAAATGTACGTATGGTGTGGAAAATAGTAGTAAAGCAATATGAAAACAGTAGTAGGAGTGTGAAAACAGTAATTGAAGTGGTTATATTATCAGTATGAGAAAATGGACCGGGGTGCACAGTTCACTAGTGGTGTATCTCCATAAAAAGATAGATAACATGTGTGGCGAACAAATTACAGCTGGGCAATTGATAGAAATGAAGGCTGCACCATAGTGCATATGCATGACATGATGATTCCTACGTGATTCATGCGGGCACTACAAAAAAAATACATAGACCGCATCCAATAGTATCTATGACTAATAATCCACCCTCCGAATATCATCCAAACAAACGTTTGGTATTAAGATGCAAGCAACATATAATCGCAGTAAGAAAAGTTTGTAATGTAAACAAAGTAAAACATCGTTGTTTTCTCCCTAATGGCAACAACACATCCTCCATCCGTCACATTTCTGTCAATCGAGCACAGATCCAAACGAGCCATGAACCCACTATTGAGCATAAATACTCCATCTTGGAGTCACTAGCATCTACTTGGCCAGAGCATCTACTAACAACAGAGAGCATGCAAGATCATAAATAACATATACATGAAGATAACATGATAGATTGATAATCGAAAGACATAGCATTCAACATTCATCGGATCCCAGCAAGCACAACATGGAGCATTACAATAAGATGATCTCGATCATGTAGGGCAGCTCACGAGATCTAAACATGAGGCATAAAGTGGAGAGTAAAACCATCTAGCTAGTGTTATGGACCCATAGTCCATAGACGAACTACTCACACATCACTCTGGAGGCGGACATGGTGGTGTAGAGCCCTTCGGTGATGATTTCCCCTCCTGACTGGGTGTTGGGGAGAACTCCAGAATCCTCCCGATCTCGGGTTGACGATGACGGCGGCCTCGGGTGTTTTTCACGGAAATGTGGTCTCCCTTTAGGGGTAATATATCGAGGGGAATAAATAGATGAAAGGGCTATGGCGGTGGACGCCCGAGGGGCTCACACCACCCCCAAGCGCGGCCAGGGGGCGCGCCGCCCTATGGTGTGGCCCCCGGTGGCCCCTCTCCATGCCTCTTTGGGACTCCATGGAACCTTCGGGAATTCTAAGACTTCCGGGATTCATATTTCTCAATTTCGAGAATATTTCTAGAACAACTTTTCTAAAACTAAAAACAGCAAAAAAACAGAGAATTGAATTTGTGGCATCTTGTCAATAGGTTAGTCCCAGAAAATCGATAAAAATGACATAAAGTGTATAGCAACATGTAGCAAATAGCATGAAAACAACATGGAACATCATAAATTAAGGATACGTTTATGACGTATCATCCCCACATAGGGCGGCGCGCACCCCCTCTGGCCACGCCTAGGGGTGGTGTGGGCCCTTGGATGCGCACCGACGTTGCCCTCTCGCCTATTTATACCTCTTGGGAGGTTAACCCTAGATACGAGAGACTTTTTAAATAAAAACATTCATAGCCACCCTCATGGTCAACCCTAGCTCGGGAGGGTTCTGGAGATCTTGCCGGCACCCTGTCGGGAGGGGAATTCATAACCGGAGGATTCTAAACCACCATGCCCGCCTCCGGAACAATGCGTGAGTAGTTCATCCTTGGACTACGGCTCCATAGAAGTAGCTAGATGGTTGTTCTATCCTCTTTATGCGTCATGTTTAGATCTTGTGAGGTGCCTAACGTGATCAAGGTCATATTATTGTAATGCTGCATGTTGTGTTTGGTGGGATCTCATGAATATTGAATGCCATGTCCAATGATTATCAATCTATCATGTTTTATTCATGTGTATGTTGTTTATGATCTTGCATTCTCTCTGTTGCTAGTAGATGCTCTCTCCAAGTAGATGCTTGTAACTCCAAGAGGGAGTATTTATGCTCGATAATGTGTTCATGCCTTCCTTCTACTCATGCTCTAGTGACAGAAACGTAACGGGTGGGGGATGTGTTGTTTCCATTAGGGAGAAAACAATGATGTTTAGATTGTTAACATTACACACTTTGCTTAATGCAATTATCTGTTGCTTGCAACTTAATACCCAAGGTTTGCTCAAATGACATTCTGAGGGTGGATTATTAGTTATAGATGTAGTTGGATAATGGTCTATGAATCTTTTTGTAATGTATACATGAATAACATAGTAATCATCATGTCATGCATATGCACTACGGTGCAACCTTTATATCTGTCAATTGCCCAGCTGTAATTTGTTTACCCAACATGCTATCTATCTGTTATGGAGAGACACCTCTAGTGAACCGTGGACCCTGGTCCATTTTCCTTACACTGATAATACAACCACTGCAATCATTGTTTTCATACTATTATTACCGTTTTGCTACTGTTTTCCACACCATACGTTTAACCTCTTTGTTTCAGCAAAACCGGTGAGATTGAAAACCTCGCTGCTTCGTTGGGGACAAGAGATTTGATTGTGTTGTGTAGGTTCCATGTTGCTGTTGAACTGGTAGTGTGCCCTGCCAATATCATCTGCATCAACTTTCGGAAGTGATTTCCTTCTCCTACTGGTCGATTCAACCTTGGTTTCTTTCCGAGGGAAACTTGCTGATGTGCTCTTCATACCTTCCTCTTGGGGTTTCCAACGAGTGCAAGATCTGCACCATCATTTTGCAGTATGGAAGTTTCTCTCCTTTAGTTGGTTATCTATGTATCCCTTGGTGTGAGTTGCCGCTATAGAATATTAATGAGAAGTTTTATTATTTACTTTCTGCACACCTTATTTTAGTTTGCAATTTTTGTTATATGATTGATCTTGTTGTTACCATTGGTGTCACTTCGGGAGCATATGTTAATCTATTTGGTTTTGGAAAACTTAGCATTGGTCAGTAGCAACAATACTTTGAGGCTTCAGTAGAAAAGAGGGAGATGCATGTAGATACATTATTGCATTATCTTTCTTTCTTGTTAGCTCATAAGTTTAGTATTCTCAAGTTAAGATCGTTTGTACTTCCAAGGAATATTGCATTATTGTTTTCTATCACATGTATATTTGTTTGTTTCTTTAAACTCTTATGCTTGCTACCCAGCCTAGCTAGCCAAATACTTGTACTGAGAGGGAATGCATCTCGTTCATCCAAACCTTGAGCCAGAACCCATGCCATTTGTGTCCACCATATCTACCTATATGTGGTATTTCGCCACCCCCTACTAGTAAATTACTTGTGTGCTACCTTTAAAACCTTCAAAACTATTAAACATGTTTTGTGCTCCTGTTTTAGCTCATGACGAAGTAGTTTAAAGTTTATTATGTCTTATGTAAAGAAAATTTCTTCCCCCTCTTTCACCCGATGAGTATAGAATCTGTGCTCATCTTAATATTGCCGAGTGTTGGTGAAAAATATTATGAACTTAAATAATGAATAAAAGGCACTTCCCAATGGATTGATGATTGATTAGTCGGCACACAAGGATTCAGTTAGCCATGGTTTGTGTAAGAAAAGGTGGGGTAAGTGCTAATAATAAGGAAAAGAGGAAACTGCCAATGGAAATCGCTCTCAAAAGTCTAAAAACTTTGCTTGACATGAGCTATGATAATTTTTTCATTACCATTCGTTGAAATAGACATACACCATTCTCAAAATTATATTTTCAATACCTCTTTTTATTTAAAATAAAAATATCTAGCACATGAGTGATCCCTTCTTCCCTCTACGAAGGGCCTATCTTTTACTTTTATGTTGAGTCAGTAAACCTATTCTCTTCTATCTCAAGAAAGCATTTGAGTTCCTGTGATCCAACCATCTATATGTTGATTTATTCAATCATGTCTTTTATCCTTCCTTGTTTAGCACAATTTTGAAAGTTATCAATGACTGTAAGGGGACTGTTACGATTGAGCATGTAATTTCTGCAACATAAGCTCTAGTATAAAGACTCTTTTCTAAAGATAAGTACAATATGTTAATTCTTCTTTGCCTAAGAGAAAAATTTGCCTTCACCAATTATGATTTTCTCTTTGCATATTTATTGTGACTCCCTCTACTCGTTTCAAGTTAAATTATATGAGAGGAAGTTGTTGTCTAGAATGACTTGTGTATTGATAAATGTGTCGCATCAATATTTTATACCATAATTTACCGCTATTCATTGATATATTTCGTATTTAGAAATGATACTTATGTTATTTCATCTATTTTGCATGTTTGATGATTATTGTAGAATTAACTACCGGAACCAGAATTCTTCTGGAAAAAGGATCGTCAAGATACCATATTGCTGAAGATCAGCGATTCACCGAAAACATTGGGAAGTTCCTTTTTTTCCAGATGCCGTAGCCAACCAAAAGGGGAGGCAGAGGTGGGCCACCAGGGGCCCACACTATTCCATGTCACGGATTACCCCATGGTCGTGCCGCCATGTGGTGTGGTGGCCCTGGCCCACCACTTCCGGTGCCCCTTCGCGTACTTCACCCCCTCCCCCCAGAAACCCTAAGACATGGGGAGCCATCGAGGAAATATTCCGCCTCCTCCACGAGGCGGAAAACAACAGAGAGAGAAAATCTCTCCGAGATGGAGATATCTGTCGGGGAAATTTCTTCCCGGAGGGGGGAAATCATTGCCATCGTCACGGTCATCGAGCTGGACTTGACTGGGATCATCACCATCATCATCTCCACCGCCATCTCCATTGTATCCACCGCTACACTTTGTTCCGCTGTAACATGTACGGTTGAATATTGTCTATTTCATAGGGGAAATTTTCCCGGTGTTAATTACTCCTTCAGGTTGATGCTATTGAGTGAAACTGTTGAATTAAGGTTTATGTCCAGATTGTTATTCATAAGTATATCACCTCTTGCCACGATACAAATGATCTCTTGTGATTAATTCGTTTAGTTCTTGAGGACATGGGAGAAGTCATGATGTTAGTAGAGGAATTATGTTGAGTAATATTTAATGGTTTGATATTTACGTTGTGGTTCTTTTCTTCTAGTGGTATCATGTGAACATCGACTACATGATACTTCCCCATTATGGGCCTAGGGGAATGCATTGTGTATTCGGCTACTAATTGTGCGGTTGCCGGAGTGACAGAAACCTAAACCCCATTAGGAAACCGATGCATGAGGGAGTGTAGAATCCCAGAGTTTAAGGTTGTAGTTAGAATTATCTTAATTACGTTCTTGTAGTTGCGACTTCTTGCAAGGGGTATAATCACAAGTATGTATTAGTCCAAGTTAGGGAAGTACATTAGCATAGAATAGGTTCATGCACACAACACCTGTCAAAATAAAGGGAAAGCACTTGACGAAATTAACGAGTGTCCTCAAGAACATTTGGTCATCATAAGTAAACCAACCGGCTTGTCCTTTGATCTAGAAAGGATATGGCCATTTGTTGCAATTATTATTACTGTCTTTCATTTTCTTGTTCTTTATTTATCTGCTATATCAAAAAACCCTGAAAACCTATCTTCTAGTATTCATAGTGAATCCTTCATCCACACTGCTTATCAACACCTTCCGCTCCTCGTTGGGATCAACACTCTTATTTATCGAAAGTACTACAAAACACCCCCTATACTTGTGGGTCATCAACTACTCATGATGAGAGTGTGCACCATGGCATCTGCCCCACCGTTGCTAGCTCCGACTGCTACTCAGCAGTCGGGAATCCCAAAGGCGGCTGCATCTACTCGCACAAACGCGGAGTCGGAGGTCGAGTAGGCTACTTCGGAGGAGTCCACCTTGATCAAATGGATCGTTGAGTGGGACGACTCAACTTAGGAGGTGTCGACAATTTGGGGTCCAGTGGACTCAAAAGAAAGATGTTAGGTGGACTAGTTGCAAGTGACTCGCAAGGAGTCGGCCTCATCAACTAAGGAGGAGTGGATAAAAATTATTGTTTGCAGGACTCGACATGGCGAGGTCGGGACGACTCAGTAGATGTCACTCGCAAGGGAGTCAACCTTATTGACTCAGGAGGAGTCGTCGGGTGTCGAAGACTCAACAAGGTTGGGTCGCAAGGACTCGACAAGGCTAGGTCAGGAAGACATGGTCACGACGGCTCGCAAGGAGCCGGCCACACACACTCAGGAGGAGTCTGTCCTCTTCCTAAGAGAGGAGAAGGCGCAGATCAACCTCGCGAAAGAGGAGGACGCCAAGAAGGGTGTATCGTACCTCGACTCCGGTGCGACACACCACATGACCGATGACTGCGCAGCATTTGTAGAACTCGACCCGAGCATGATAGGAACTGTCAAGTTCGGCGATGGAACTCGGATGAAAATCTGCGGGAAAGGGACGGTTTTGGTCATCTGCAAGTCGGGTGTGCACCAGGCTGTCACTGGGGTGTATTACATACCCCCTCTGAACACGCAGATCATTAATCTGGGCCAGTTCGACGAGACCGGCTGCTAGATCCTAATCGAAGTTGTTTTCCTTCGACTACGTGATAGGGAGCAGAAGCTCTTCGTGAACATGCACGCTCGTCCGACTCGGTCTGAAGATTTCATGCGAGGTTCGGGCACCTGAACTTAGACAACTTTCACCGACTCATGACATGCAGCATGGTTCGTGTCTTTCCACTCGTGGAGCACGTGGAGCGACGCAACCAGACAACCGTGGGCATGGCTCCAGTCTTCTGAAGGTCAAGAAGGTACCCGTTGAATTCTGGGGTAAGGAAGTGTCGACGGCAGTGTTCATCTAGAACTTCATCACACTCGACGTCCCCGACTCCAGGGCTCAGGAGTGAGTCAACCAATGTTGTCCCTCCGTCTACACCCGGGTCCCCGATAGGGGAGTCCTCGACTCCGCCTGCCACTTGCGTCTAGTTCGTAACACCTCCATCGAGGTACTCGGCTATGCTTGATGGAAAAGACGACTCTGACATCGTGCATAGGTTCCGCACTCTGCAGAACTTGGTCGACGAAGGTTTGGCCCTTGAGCTGGACGAACATCTCCACTTCCTCACCTCTAAAGAGCCTGGCTCGTTTGATGATGCCATGTTGGACGCCAACTAGAGGCTTGCAATGCAGGACGAGCCGGAGGCCATCGTGTCCAAATCGACATGGAGACTCACCACCTTACCACCAAGCTATCGTGCAATCGGCTTGAAGTGGTTATACAAGGTGAAGAAGGACGAGAACGGTGAAGTCCTTAAGATCAAGGCCCAACTCATTGCCAAGGGTTACGTGCAGAGGCACGAGGACGACTACGACGAGGTACAACTCGAGTCAGTTCGGCTCCTGCTAGCTCTGGCTGCGAGTTTAGGCTGGCACGTTCATCACATGGATTTCAAGTCTGCCTTCCTCAATGGCGAGTTGGAGAAACAGGTGTACGTGCATCAGCCATCTGGCTTCGCTGCAAAGGGGAAGGAGCACCTGGTGCTTTGACTCAAGAAGGCTCTCCATGGCCCAAGTATGCACCAAGGGCATGGAACACCAAGATCGACCCATGTCTTGTTCGGCTTGGCTTCACAAGGTGCAAGTCGGAACATGGCATGTACGCGCGAGATTCGACTCCAAGCCGGCTACTCGACTGTGTCCATGTCGACGACTTTGTGATTACTGAGTATGTTCCATATGTCCGACCTCAGACTTCTGAGCTTCAACCTCGGCATCCAGGTTCGACAAGGACCCAGCGAGATCAACCAACACACTAGTAGAACCCCCCCTTTCATCCCGGTTTTTTAGAGCTATTTGTCCCGGTTGTCCAAGCGGGATGGGGCAGCCGGGACAAATGGCCCCCCATTCGTCCCGGTTGCGTTAAGAACCGGGATGAATGTGTCGTCCACGTGGCCACTGCGGGCTGGTCCCTGGCCAGGACTATTCGTCACGGTTCGTAATAAGAACCGGGATGAATACCCCTGCCGCCGCGGCAGCATTTTGGCAATTTCTCCGCCGCTGCAGAAAATTAGATTTTTTCTATTTCTTGTTTTCCTTTTAGGGTTTGGTTTGTTATATTCCATTTTATTAGAATACAAGTAAGTACTCTTTCCCACCTGCCGTTCGTGTCCCAGATCGAGAATATGTACGAGGCCCCCCGAGCGATGCGGTCAGGGAAACCTTCGTCGTAGTGGGCACCAGGGGAGAAGAGGTTGCCCCCACCGATCGGGAAGTGGGCGCGACGCTCTCTTTCTCACTGGCGAAGGGGGTCCTGAGCCACCATGATTTTTTACTGTATTCCATTTTATTAGAATATACAAGTATATATGGTGATCGCATTAGAATATACTTGAAGAATATACAAGTAAGTACGCACCATGACTCAAATATACAAGTAAGGAGTGAAGAATATACAAGTAGGTACTCTTTCCCACAAGTACTCAAATACACCACCACATGCACCATGACTCGAATATATAGGTAAGTACTATGCATCTAAGAATTCGAGTCTCAAGTTCATCCAAGACAGCTGAAAGCGAGATAGTATTCTTCTCCTTGGTTTAGGACCTCTGCATCTAAGAATCCGCAATTTCTCTTGAATTGCTCGTATGCGATACCTTGGTAGAAGACCGTGCTTCATCCGTTCGGTCTAATATAAAAAAGAGTGGTTAACATATAAGGGACTATCAATAGATGTAATAAGATAAAAGTGATGGTTGACGTACACGAAGTTTGTCTAAATCTCCGCCCTTGTCGCAGGTCGTCTGGCGAATGAACTCCCAGGTATAGTATCCACATAAGTGGTTCCCGTCTCCTTGGTCCAAGCAGTATACAAGAACATGGTTTTAATCAAAATAATAATCAAGCATTATAATGGTATCGAAACTAGAATCAAGGAGATGCGCGGATCTAGCTAGTAGTACTTACTTGCAGATGTTCAAAAATAATCTTCTCCTTCCATCCATCCCTAGCTTTTCTTGTGAACTGTTTCCAAGCGGTGCCTGGCAAAGAAAATGAACAAAGGGATTTATCATAAAATGAATGAAAGTTGTCGATATAGTGTCATGATGTTTGAAATTACCGCTAGATCAGTTGTTGCATGTTGTCCCGCAGCTCAAGGGGTTTATGTTTCGAGTGCATTATCAGTACTTTTCCTTTGTCAGTTTCAAATATTAGCAGGATATAGTGGAAGCTGCGCAAACAGAACTCATTAGTTATACACTTGTCATCGAGTAAGGAAAACAGAATGTTTACAAGACAGTAACATTCACTCGAAGTTGTAAGGAAACATATTTCCCTCTTGATTTCGTGAAACCTTAACGCAATCACAATTGAATCTTCTGTCTCCTTAGGTTTTGTGATAAGAGTTTTTTCATTAACCCAATATGGGTCAATGAACCCAATGTCATAGATTTATCCTCTTTTGCATTCGAGAATCTTTATTCTGCAATTATAATATAGCAAGTGTTATTGTAAATGCAATGAACGAGGTGAGCTAGCTAGAGACTTAATCACAGAAATAAATACTTACAAACAATAGGCACTGAGGATAGATTTGTCGAGAGCCTTCTGCTGGAATAGCAGAAATAATTCTTGAAACTGAATCAGAATAATCCTATCTCCATACCCGTGATGGTCGTTTGTAACTCCCATCACTATCCAGAGATTAGATTCCTTTGAGGCTTCCATGTAACAATTATGCACTCTTCGCATTTTTTTTTGGTAGATCCCCCCCCAGGTCTGACTAGAGGATGCCCATGCCGTATTTGTATGCAAATTCAGAAGGGGAGAAGGTTGCTAAGGTCTGGAGATGCCGCGAAATGGATATACCCGCAGCATAGGCCGCTAGTTTGTACATTACAGTAAACTCTGGGTCGATTTTCTCGCCTCCACCTGTGCTCGGCCTCACCTCGGTATTGGAATACGCTATGAGGGGGGGGGTGGATTGATTTTTCTGTTGTCCGAGCTGGACAACTGATTTCCCGCACTTCCCGCTTGATCTACTACTCTTCTCCGACCGCACCGTTTCGTCGTGTGACTTCTGAATAGAGAGGTTATAGTCCGATGACAGCCTCAACCCGGGTTGATAAAGGGTCTTCACCATTTTCAACGCTCGGGCTTTGTCTTCTTCGGTGTTGAGAAAATCTGGCTCTTTCGGCGCCTTCTCCTTAGATTTCCACGCCTCGTATTCGGCCTGTGCGATCTCCTTGGTTTGCTCGTCAGTATAATGGGAAGGTAACTTGGGTAGATTCTAATTTGGTACTTTTGGAAGGGGCGACAGTCGATGCTTCGGTGATGCGTGTTCAACTCCACTTTTGTTGCCCTGAGAATTCATGGGCGGAGACGGCTGATGTGGCGGCGTAGACGCATGCGCTGTAGACGGCGAGCGAGGCGGAGAGTACGAAGACGACTGTTGCGCTGGAGACTAGTCTCGAGGCGGCGGCGGAGAAGGATGCCTTGGCGTCCAATTTGGAAGAACAATGTGTTCCATTAGCCATAGAATGGCCAAGCTCTTGGTGTCTCCAAGTTCATCACCTCCCCGTCTTCACCTTCAGGATAGTCAAGCTTCACCTGCTCGAATCCGTTCATAACTTCATCCACCCCGGCAACAGTGTAGCCCCGTGGAACTTGCCGACCATGTTGAGTAGGATCAGGGCCCATTGGTTTCACAGAGCCGACCGCCGTGTTAATGGTTATGTTTACGAATTTCACATACAGCTCACAAGGTGCATCATCATCATCATCACCCTGGATCTGCGTGGAAGCAACGCTACTTTTCCGATTAGATGGCGCGGTGCCGGTTCTATCGAATGCTCCATCTACCATATGCAGGGCAGTACTTTGATACTGGGCCTGTCTGTCAATTTGTTCTTACAGCCGCTCTCCTCGCTCCCGCTGCCGCTTTAATTCTTCTTCACTGTGCTGCGACCGGTCTGCCTGACTCTGTGCTTCAACTGCCAGCAAATCCTTTCTCCTCTGACGACTTCTATCCGGATATTTCTTCTTCTCTTCGGCAAACCCAAGTTTCCACGGAACAGAGCCTGGTGTGGTTCGTTTCCGTCCATAGTGTTCCTTATTCCCAAGGGCGCCTGTGAGCTTGTCGTTCTCTCTATCTGGATGGAACTTCCCATCATTAACAACCTTTATTGCGTCTCTAAGATCATCGATGGGTAGATGATTTGTGTCCGTCCATAGTGTTCCTCATTCTCATCCACCTCATCCTGACACACTGATACGTCATAAACATATCCTTAATTTCTGATGTTCCATGTTGTTTTCTTATTGTTTCCTACATGTTTTCCTTACACTTTATGTCATTTTTATCGATTTTCCGGGACTAACCTATTAACAAGATGCCAAGTGCCACTTCCCTGTTTTCTACTTTTTTTTATTTCAGAAAAGTTGTTCTAGAAATATTCTCGGAATTGGACCCCACGAATCCCGAAGTTCCTATTTTCCCCGGAAGCATCCAAAAGTCCGAAGAGGAGTCAAAGATAGACACCAGGAGGCCCTCACCATAGCCAGGCGCAGGCCCCCTGGTCGCGCCTGGGGGTGGTGAGGCCACCCTGGTGGCCCACCGACATTGCCCTTTCGCCTATATAACCCCCCCCCCCCCCCGATGCAAAAACCCGAGGAGAATCGGCAAAATTCCACGAAACCTTCCGCAACCGCCGTCATCGCCAACCCAAGTTTTGGGGTCAGATTTCTGTTCTAGCGCCCTGCTGGGACGGGGAAGTGCCCCCGGAATCCATCTTCATCGACTGCACCGCCATCTCCATCGCTGTTGCTGTCTCCTAGGATGAGGAGGGAGTAGTTCTCCCGCGAGGATGAGGGCTCTACCGGTAGCTATGTGGTTCATCTCGCTCCCCCATGGTGTGATCTATATGTCATCGTGAGCTTTGTAATCTAGTTGAATAAGTAGATGTTACTCTTCATCTATTGTGCTACTCAAGTGTTTTATTAATATGAACTTTGGAGTCACCTTGTCCGGCGGTGTGAAGGTGACAGTGTGCACATCGTGTGTGTCTGCTCTATGAATTGTGGTGTTTGTCTAGTACCTTCTAGGGCGCTCAAGTTGACAGTGTGGGGGCTAACTAAACATGGGAATGCTTACTTTAAGGAATGTTTTTTGCAGACTTACGCAATGATTAGTGTTTGTTATCCAACCGGAGAGGGTTAAGAGTAGCATAGTGAAGATAAGATATTTAATTATTCAATTATGTGATCATTGTTGAGAGTGTCCACTAGTGAAAGTAGGATCCTTAGGCCTTGTTTCCGAGCATTGAAACACCATATTTCGTCTGTTCTGCTACACGTTTGCTTGCTTCGATATTTATTTCAGATTGCAATTATTACTTATAACCATCCATATTACTCGCATTTCACTATCTCTTCGCCGAACTAGTGCACCTATATACCCGACAAGTATATTAGGTGTGTTTGGGACACAAGAGACTTCTTGTATGTTAATTGCAGGGTTGCTTGACAGGGATATCTTTGACCTCTACCTCCCTGAGTTCGATAAACCTTGGGTGATCCACTTAAGCGAAACTTGTTGTTGTTTTACAAACCTCTGCACTTGGAGGCCCAACATTTTCTACAAGAATAGAAGTGTGCGTAGACATCACACACCTCCAGTGTCGGTAGGGTGAAATTAGCCATCATATTTTTTAAAAGATTTTCTTTTGCTTTGTCGCCGATATATGAAATTCCACTACCGAACAGTGATCGGGATGTGGTCCCTAACAAGCACTCCGCATTGCTTCACATATTTTTGGCAACATCTTTGGGAAGCTCTGGTGCGCCGTCTGCAGCAATCTTTTCGATCTTGTACCTTTCATGCTCGTTCAACTTCTTCGCTGCACGTCATTTAGTCTTCTTTCCGGTGGATTTGCTAGATCCGGATGGATAAAATAAGAAAGAGTGTTAATACATACATACATATATATATATATATATATATATATATATATATATATATATATATATATATGCACTTCGCTAGAGTTTGTAATTTGTAAGGTTGGAACAGAGTCGTCGGCTTCCCTCTCATGGGAGGCGTCGCCTTCTCCATAATTATCTCCCTCGAGCAAGTTGTAAGCTTCTCCCTCAACGGAGCCGTCTGTTCGGGCGAGCTCCGGATCTACCTCACCGGAGTTATATATCCATTGGGCGACATAGGGGTCTCCCCCGGGCCCCCGGGTAAAATCCGCGAGCATGTCATCCGCAGCTTCGTCTCTGAAGTTTGGGTCCATACTTTCTCCAAATTAAAAATTGCAAGTTAGTGTCAACGCACAATACTTAAACAAAATACTTGTCACACCTCATTTTGCAGAAGAAACTTAAAGAAAGCATGAAAATAATAATTTGAGAATATGGTTGTTTTCTCTCTAAATTTTCACGAAGTCTTCTTCACAGTAAAGACAATATTTCATGCCTTTTTGAGCATGTGTTTTCAAGGCCTTAAATAATTCTATTGAATGTTTTCTTCCATGGTTATTTTTGTTGGATGTATGGAGTACAATGTAGAGTCTTTACATTCCATAGTTGAGTTCTCTAAAACATTTTTGCATGCTTGAAATTTCATCTCAAAAAATAAGCAGAAAAGGAAAAGGGTGTGAAAACAGCTTTTAACAGAGACATGCCCTCTTCACTGATTGTTTTCCTGCCCTTGCAAGTCGTAGAAAAATTATTAAAAATGGTAAAATGAAAGTAGATACTTAAATTTTAATCTACCATTTGAATTTCTCAATTTGGAAGTTATTTGGTATTTATTTGCAACCCCTACTTTTTACTGGTTTTAGCAAAAAAATGACTTAGCAGTTTTTTAGAAAAACTGTTTCATCATCCATTCTAATAAGCATGTTTTGAATGCCTAAACCATTTGTTTCAAAATATTAAAAATGGTAAAATTAAAGTATATAATTAAATCTTTAATCTCACATTTGAATTTCTCAATTTGGAATTGAGCTAATATTTATTTTCAGCGCCTGCTTTTCATTGTTTTTAGCAGAAAAATGACTTAGCAGTTTTTTAGAAAAACAGTTTCATCATCTGTTCTAATAAGCATGTTTTCTAATAGGGGAGTGGATAAGTAGATGGAAAACAATGGTACTATTGTTTTTTTGGTTATCTTGTTGTCAATGTATAAGTTTGAACCTCACCAAGTCCTTGGTCTAAAATAGCCACCTCACATGAAACCATATATGCAAAATATTTTCTAAGACAAGGGTAACATATGTGTGAAAATTTGGCCAAGTCTTCATGGAAATAGTTCTAGTATGGTCAAGTGGATGGGGTACTGGTCTCTATGGTATAGGGATAGCAAATGGAGCAACTTTCCTTAAGAAAACATTTTCTAATTATTTATAGAATTTAAATTATGTCTAAGTACCCAAATGGCCACCTAAAATATAAAACACTTCAAAATAATTAAAATAGGATTTTGGGCAGTGGGTACTGTTAGTACACATTCTAAGGAACCCAAAAAAATTAGTTTTCTTAAATTGGATTTAGATTTTTTTGAATTATGTCAAATTTCATCAAACAAGCATATTTGAAAGTGAACATATTTTAAATGGTCAAATTTAAATTTGGCTTGTGCCAAAATGTTCTACACATTCAAAGGATTTCCAGAAGTCCAAGTTTGTTAAATTTGGAGTTGTGGTTGAAAAGTTATAAGGTTTCTAAGTTGCAGGGACTTTTCTGCAAAATTGCTATTCTATTTTTATTCGAAATTAAAAGCAGAGACGAGGTGGGCTAAAAATGGATATCTTTCGCGGAGGGGCGACGTACATGACCTGGGCTTGGGACGGTTATATGCTGCGCCGAGCAACAAATAAGCAACGCGCACGGAGCTGTCTTGGTGTGCTGACAACACGGGACCACAATGATGACATGCTGATGTCATCATTGCGTCAACAAGCGCCCATAGCGGCACAGTTGTGCTTGCAATCGGCGAGTGAGTGCGTGCCGGGCAGCGGGGTCTAGCGTGTCGGGCTCGCGAGGGCGCATGCTACCACGAGGTGGGGGTGCTCATTGAAATGGGTCGCCGGAGAGCGGCCAACGACGAGGAAATGGAGGACGGCCCAGGGAGAGAGAGAAAGAGGGCGCAGACAAGGGAGAGTACCTCTACGCGCGTGCGGTGTGGCCGGGGGTGGCGTGCGGGGCGACGACGATGACGTGCGGGGGCGGCGTGTGGGCGACGATGACAACGACGGTGGCGTGAGTAGTAGGGGCATCCGTCCCGGTTATTGTAAGCAACCGGGATGAATGCCCCATTCTTCCCGGTTGTTGGCAATACAGGGATGAGTACCCCACCCATTCGTCCCGGTTGTTGGAAACAACCGGGACGAATGCCCTGACACTAGAACTGTGCGCAGAGGGGCATTTGTCCCGGTTGTTTGCATTAACCGGGATGAATGCCCTATTTTTCAAAAAGAAAATCATATTTGCAAACTTTCCCGCCATATTTAAATTTTGAATTTTATATCTGCTAGTTTAATAATCAGGAAAATATGAAGAAGATACGATTTTTTTTAGAAAATTATAAACTAATTGAATATATTACTTTCAACCATATTTGGTGAAGTTCAATTTTTTTAATTATTTGAATTTGAATTAATTAATTTAAGAAATGGAGAAAATATCAAATAATTCAACAAATTATGAAAATTGCAAGTTATATATCAAAATGATCAGAAAGATAAATGTAACTCACTTATGCTATTTTAAATCTCATTGGGGCGACTGATAAGGTGGACGTTTCTCCAGCAGAGCTAGGGTTTCGCCACAGAGGGGCTCCAGAGTGTCGGGATGGCACCAAAAGCTAGGAGTTGGCATACCATGTCTTTACATGTGTACTTAGGGTTGTACATGCCATATATTCACTCAATCTTTGTGTTGGTTCTTCACCGGCATCGATTCCTCTCTCCTAGTCTAAATAATTAGAGGTTGGAAGGCCCGGAACCGACAAACGGGAGGTGATCTTGTGTAGAGGTGGTTCATGCCATTGTTTCTGGACTTCCTAGAGTCCACCCTAACACAACCAAGCAAATATTTGCACGCTGCTACCCACTCCGGGCTCCGGTGAAAGTTGTAGACCGATAAGGTGGACTTTTCTCCAGCGGGGCTAGGATTTCGCCGGAGAGGGGCTCTGGAGTGTCGGGGTGGCATCAAAAGCCAGGAGTTGGCACACCATGTGTTTACATGTGTTCTTGGGGTTGTACATGCCGATACGTCATAAACGTATCCTTAATTTCTGATGTTCCATTTTGTTTTCTTATTCGTTCCCACATGTTTGCTATACACTTTATGTCATTTTTATCGATTTTCCGGACTAACCTATTGACAAAATGCCACAGAGCTACTTCCCTGTTTTCTCCTATTTTTAGTTTCAGAAAAGTTGTTCTGAAAATATTCTCTGAATTGGAAAATTCGAAGCCCTGAAGTCTTAGAATTACCAAAGGTTCCACGGAGTCCCGGAGAGACCCAGAGGGGCACCTTAGGGGGCCCACACCATAGGACGGCGCGCCCCCTAGCCGCGCCATGGGGTGGTGTGGGCCCCCTCGGCCTCCACCGCCTTTTCTCTTTCTCCTATTTATACCTCCCGAGACATAAACCGTAGATATATTCCACTTGTTCTTGAAAAACACTTGAGGTCGCCGTCATCGTCATCCCGAGATCGGGAGGGTTCTGAAGCTCTCCCCAGCACCCTGCCGGGAGGGAAATTCATCGCCGGAGGGGTCTACACCACCATGCCCTCTTCCGAAGTGATGCGTGAGTAGTTTATCCCTGGACTACGGGTCCATAGCAGTAGCTAGATGGTTGTTCTCTCCACTTTGTACCTCATGTTTAGATCTTGTGAGCTGCCTAACATGATCAAGATCATCTTTATGTAATGCTACATGTTGTGTTTGCTGGGATCTAATGAATGTTGAATGCTATTTCTTCTGATTATCAATCTATCATGTTATCTTAATGCATATTTTATTTATGATCTTGCATGCTCTCCGTTATTAGTAGATGCTCTGGCCAAGTAGATGCTGGTAACTCCAAGGGGAGTATTTATGCTTGATAGTGGGTTCATGCCTCCTTTGCATCTATGCTCGAGTGACATAAACGTGACGGATGGAGGATGTGTTGTTTTCATTTGGGAGAAAAAAGAATGCTTTGTCTCAGGGTGATGTTATTGTTTACATTACACACTTTGCTTACTGCAATTATATGTTGCTTGCAACTTAATACCCAACGTTTGTTCGGATGATATTCGGAGGGTGGATTATTAGTAATAGATGAAGTTGGATGACGTTCTATGTATTTTTTTTGTAATGCCCGCATGAATCACATAGTAATCTTTATGTCTTGCATATGCAGTATGGTGCGGCCTTCATTTCTGTCAATTGTCCAGCTGTAATTTGTTCACCGCACATGTTATTTATCTTTTAGAGACACCACTAGTGAACTGTGGACCCCCGGTCCTTCTTCCTCATAGTGATAAAACACCTAATGCTTTCATACTGTTTTCATACTATTACTGATGCTTTCATACGTCTCCTACTGTTTTCCACACCATACGTTTAACCTCTTTGTGTTCAGCAAACCGGTGAGATTGACAACCTCACTGCTTCGTTGGGGCAAAGTGATTTTATTGTGTTGTGTAGGTTCCACTTTGCTTCTGAACCGGTAGTGCGCCCTTCCATCTCAGCTGCTTCAACCTTATGAAGTTACTCCTTCCTCCTACTGTTCAATTCAACCTTGCTTTCTTTCTAAGGGAAACTTTCCGCTGCACTCTTCATACCTTCCTCTTAGGGTCTCCCAACGAACGTGTGATCACACGCATCAAGCACTTTTGTGGCGCCTTTGCCTGGGAGGAAGAGAATTTATACAAGGGGAGTCTCTCACTTCCAATCTCTTTATTTTTATTTTTTTGCTTAGTCTTTTTTTTGTCTTGTTTGTTTCTCTATATACAAAACACAAAAAAATAGTTCTTATTCTAGTTGTTATTTTTGATTTATCATGCTTGTTATCAATGTTTGATGTCTTTGAAACTAGATCTTATTGGAAAGATGGTTTCATGGAAGAACAACAGAATTATTATAAGCAAAAACGCTTGTCACAAAAAGGGATACACTTATGGGAGCAAATTAATAGATTGCATAACTGTGCTAAAAACTTGTGCTCTACTTATAATGTTACTTATTGCTTTGATAAATCTTGTTGCTTTAGGAGGTATAAACACCTCCCTTTTCAATGTGAGTATAATGATAATGTTACCATATCTTCTTATGTTAAGAGAAATTATGAACTTTATGATGTGGAACAAATTGAAGAATTTATTGCTTGGAAGGGTGTATTCGAAATTGCTTATTTGTTTAAAAATAATGATGACACACCTGATAAATATGAGACTTATGATATACTTGAATTTTGCTTTGATAATTACACAGAAGGAAATTGCTATATTCTTAAATATCTTTATAAATGCACTCAACCAAAGGAAACTAATGCTTTGCAGGAGCCCGTGGAAGACAAAATTGTTGAATCTGAAAGCTCATTGGATGAAAAGGAGGAGGAGAGTGATGATCAAGAGGAGGAAGAATGCCCATGTCTACCTCCCAATGATTGTAAATCTTTAACTCATACCTTGTTTTATTAGAATCCATGCTACTTTGATAAATCTTATGATAATCCTGTATTTATTCCAACTATTGATATGCATGATAATGAGGAAGTTCGTTTATAAAATTTATATGATAATGCTCTAGATGATGGTCCTATGTTACTTGATGTTATAAATTATAATGATACTGAAAATATGATTGCTATAATGTGCCCCATACCTTTTATGAGTGATCAATCATGTTTTTTTGGTATTGCTAAAAGTGGGAAAAAAGAGGAGCTGATTTTAAATTTTGATACCGCTGTTTTTGAGCTTGATATAAATTGTGTGCTTTTATACCATGACAAACATGCTTTATGTGATAATTATGTTGTTGAGTTTGTTCATGATGCTACTAAAAATTATTATGAGGGAGGAAAATATGGCTGTAGGAATTTTAATGTTACTAAAACACCTCTCTTTTTGCTGAAAGTTTTGAAATTGCTCTTGTTCTACCTTCCCATGATTTCTAGTTTAAGGCTCTTTGATTTATTTATTTACAAGATTCCTATGCATAGGAAGTGGGTTAGACTTAATTTTTTTTTAATTTCTTCTTGATGCTCTCTTTTCATTAATTCATATTTCTTATGTGAGCATCTTCTTCACTCGAGAACACGTGAATCCACTTTTCTGGGCCTAGCTAAAAGGCGTTAAAGAAAAGTACTTCTTGGGAGATAACCAATGGTTTTATTTTTGCTTAGTCTTTCTCTGTTTTCTTTGATTCAAGGGGATGTATACTTCTGTAATAAATCCTTTGTATCTTTCTTTTCATAATTAGTACTGCCAAGTAAGGTTTCTGGCGAAAGTTGGAGTTGGTTTGGGGATTTGTTCGCAGGAAACAGATTTCAGCTGTTCACCATAAACAATCATACAATTCATAGAAAAATCATAATGACCTGAAATTATTTGTGCTTATTCCTTAGCTAATTCCGCAACGTTTTTGTTCTTTAAGTTGTTCGATATGACCAACGTAAGTACCTCGAAAAAATTCATCTGTACATACTGTTCTGGTTTTGACAGATTCCGCCATTTTTCTTGCATTTGTGATATCAAGTTGATTTCTTTGCTTCACGAAAAAATAATGGCTGTAGGTAATTTTGAAAAGTATCAATAGAACTTGTTCCATACAGAACCAATGTATTTTTAATTGTTGCACTAACCCTCTAATGCGAACTACTCTTTGAGTGTGGTGTGAAGGAAGTTTTCATGGTTCAAAAGAAGAGGTCATATATGTGATCAAGAAAAGTGCAAGGTAAAAGCTTGGGGATGCCCCCGTGGTTCATCCTAACATAATTTTTAGAAGACTCAAGCATCTAAGCTTTGGTATACCCAAGGCATCCCCTTCTTCACCAACCATCTATGAGGTTAATTCTAGTGAAACTATATTTTTATTCGGTCACATCATATGAAGTTTACATGGAGCGTTTGTTTGTTTTCTTTTATTTTACTTTGTTTTCCTTGCTGCAATAATATCATTGGACCTAGAATATTTGTTTGGGAGAGAGACACGCTCTGCTGTTTCATTTGAATACTTGCTATGCTAGTAATCTTAGTTTTTTCTTCTAGTTACTGCAAACATTCATGTTTAACTCTTATTTTCATTGCATCTCTTATCCAGAGATGTTAGTTTTAGGAGTGTTATGTTAGTACTCTCATGTTTGCTTGCTGTAGCATGTAGAGAATTTTTTTAAAGCATGTCTTGTATGGTGCTTGTTGGGAAAAAAACTTCTGCTTGAGGTAGAATTTTTAACGGTGCAAGTAGAAGCTTGTATAGACTGTGGCTAGACTTTTTCATATCATGCCAGATGTTATTTTAGTTCTAAAGCCTTGTGGCAATTGAGTAGAATTATTAGCCTCAAATAGCTGAGAGTGTTTAACGTGCCATTGATAGAATCGTGAGTTGTTGTTGTCATATTGAAGCATAAATTTGTGGTATTCTCCTTTGAATGTTTTAATTGGTTGACTTGGACCATGCTCACACCGTGTTTATGACTATGAACCAGTCACTCATATCCTCCATGATCATTTAGTTTTTGAACTTGTGGTACAACTTATGCTTTGATTAATGATGTTTATGTCGCTATGCATGATTATGGCTCTTGTGGTCTCTTTATTTGTCGCTCCCAGTCTTTTGCTAGCTTCCACCTGTACTGAGTATGAGCTCTACTCGTGCAACCAACTCCCAAAAACCAAAGTTTTCAATTGTGTCCACCATACCTATCTACACGTGGTAATTAACCGCCACTCCAAGTAAATTCCTCATGTGCTACCTTTAAAACATTCAAAATTATTCTTGTTTTGTGTTCCTGTTTTTTCTCATGAGGACGTAAATAGAGAATCTTTATCTCACTTGTTGATTGTATTTCACAACCTGGACTAGTGGCTTCATCCGCTTATCCCATTGATAGAAGAGTTGGCAGTGGGGTGCCCATCCCCAAATTAATACAAACAAATTCTCTTCATTATTTTGCCCCTCATTTATGAGTCAAAGCATAATTGTGTAAACAAAAGAGAAAGAGGGATGACCTACTACCCAAATGTGTCGTTCATATGGTATCCTCTCTTGTGAAGTCTAGTTGGATTGTGACGTACTGCATTTTCTGTTTACCATTCGTTGATATTATCATACACCTCCGTTAAAAAAATAGACACTCCTCCATGGTATTATGATTGTTGGTAGGCACCCGAGGATTCGGTTAGCCATGGTTACTGTAAGATGGATGGGAGGAGTGCCAAGAATTTTATACCTTTGTTTAATAAAATAAAAGCTATAGCACATGAGTGATCCATGCTTCCCTCTGTGAAGGGCCTTTCTTTTACTTTTATTTTGACTCTCCATCTTCTAACTTTATGCACAGTTGAGAGAGCATAGTTGCCATTCTGATTTTTATGTCCATTTGTCCTATAAACATTATTAATTGATTCATGATGTGTTATTGCTTGTTCTCTATTTATTTGTTCTAGTCTTCCTCGTGAACTTTAAAGGTGTCCTGGCATTTATGTTTTTCCCCACTCTTAAGGACTAGAGAAATATCACTTTGCCATGCTTTCTCTATACTTGAAACAAACGTATATATCTCGTTGCATTGTTATTCATGATCTTTTATTTGTGTTACTTCTCATGATGTATGGTGATTCATATACTTTATTATTAAAATTCTATTTATCATCCTTGTGTTGAAGTTCTATGATCTCAGCTTACACATGCTTTTACATGATTGATGATCAAGTTTATGTTGGTAGCATGTCACCTTAGAAATTATGTGTTTTTACCGTTTACCTACTCGAGGACGAGTAGGAGCTAAGCTTGGGGATGTTGATACGTCATAAACGTATCCTTAATTTATGATCTTCCATGTTGTTTTCTTATTGTTTCCCACATGTTTGCTATACACTTTAGGTCATTTTTATCGATTTTCCGGACTAACCTATTGACAAGATGCCATAGAGTCAGTTCCCTGTTTTCTGCCGTTTTTAGTTTCTATAAAGTTGTTCTGGAAATATTCTCGGAATTGGAAAATTCGAAGCCCGGAAATCTTAGAATTCTCGAAGGTCCCACGGAGTCCCAGAGAGACCCAGAGGGGCCCCTCAGGGGGCCCACACCATAGGGCGGCGCTCCCCCTGCCCCCTGGCCTCCACCACCTTTTCTCTTTCGCCTATTTATACCTCCCGAGCTGTAAACCCTAGATATATTCAACTTGATCCCGAAAAACACCCGAGGCCGCCGTCATCGTCATCCTGAGATCGGGGGGGGGGGTTCTAGAGCTCTCCCCGAGATCCCGGGAGGGGAATTCATCACCGGAGGGGTCTACACCACCATGCCCTCCTCCGAAGTGATGCGTGAGTAGTTCATCCCTGGACTACCGGTCCATAGCAGTAGCTATGTTCTCTCCACTTTGTACCTCATGTTTAGATCTTATGAGCTGCCTAACATGATCAAGATCATCTTTATGTAATGCTACATGTTGTGTTTGCTGGATCTAACGAACGTTGAATGCTATTTGTTCTGATTAGCAATCTATCATGTTATCTTCATGCATATGTTATTTATGATCTTGCATGATCTTCGTTATTAGTAGATGCTCTAGCCAAGTAGATGCTGGTAACTCCAAGAGGGAGTATTTATGCTCGATAGTGGGTTCATGCCTCCTTTGCATCTGTGCTCGAGTGAAAGAAACGTGCGGATGGAGGATGTGATGTTGCCATTAGGGAGAAAACAAGAATGCTTTGTCTAAGTATGATGTTATTTTTTATATTACACACTTTGCATACTGCAATTATCTGTTGCTTGCAACTTAATACCCAACGTTTGTTCAGATGATATTCGGAGGGTGGATTATTAGTCATAGATGAAGTTGGATGAAGGTCTATGTATTTTGTTGTAATGCCCGCATGAATCACATAGTAATCTTTATGTCTTTCATATGCACTACGGTGTAGAATTCATTTCTTTCAATTGCCCAGCTGTAATCCACACATGTTATTTACCTTTCCCGGAGAGACACCACTAGTGAACTGTGGACCCCGGTCCTTTTTCCTCATACTGAGAAAACACCTACTGCTTTGATATTGTTTTAATACTGTTACTACTGCTTTCATACGGTTCTCCTACTGTTTTCCACACCATACGTTTAACCTCTTTGTGTTCAGAAAAACCGGTGATATTGACAACGTCACTGCTTCGTTGGGGAAAAGTGATTTGATTGTGTTGTGTAGGTTCCACGTTGCTTCTGAACCGGTAGTGCGCCCTACCATCTCAGCTGCTTCAACCTTCTGAAGTTACTCCTTCCTGCTACTGGTCGATTCAACCTTGGTTTCTTTCTGAGGGAAACTTGCCGCTGCACTCTTCATACCTTCCTCTTGGGGTCTCCCAACAAACATGTGATCACACGCATCACATGCCAACTATTCACTCACTCTTTGTGTTGGTTATTCACCGCCATCAATTCCTCTCTTCGAGTCTAAGTACTTATAGGCTGAAAGTCCCGGAACCGACGAACTGGAGGGAATCTTGTGTAGAGATGGTTCATGCCATTGTTTTGGGACGTCCTAGGGTCCACCATAACACAACCAAGCAAACAATTGCACATTTCTGCCCATTACGGGCTCCGGTAAAAGTCGTAGACCGATAAGGTGGACTTTTCTCCAGCGGGGCTAGGGTTTCGCCACAGAGGGGCTCCAGAGCGTCGGGATGGCACCAAAAGCTAGGAGTTGGCATACCTTGTTTTTACATGTGTTCTTAGGGTTGTACATGCCAAATATTCACTCACTCTTTGTGTTGGGTCTTCACCGCCATAGGTTCCTCTCTCCGAGTCTAAGTACTTATAGGCTGAAAGTCCCGGAACTGACGAACGGGAGGGAATCTTGGGTACAGGTGGTTCATGCCATTGTTTTGTACTGCCTTGTTTATCTTTCTAGATGTATCGGCCTCCTCCCTAATGTTAGCTCTATATTCTGGTTTTGTTGGTGCAAATGACGGTTGTTATGGCCAAAACCCATTAATGTCGGAGATAGAACAAAAAACAGCAAAATTATCGAAAGAAGTTGTATCAAACCTTTTATGTCGGAGATAGAACAACCGCGGCTCGTGAGTCCATATATATATATCAAATGTACGGTTGGACGTATGACGGCGAATCCGAATGATTTGTATTCGGTCGAAGAACTAAAAGATGCATGCAGTGAATCCGAGAGGTGGACTATATATAGGGGCGTATGGCTCACAAAGTGACTGTGCTAGTGATCATGGGTATATTTCTTTCTAGATCTTGTGAGTCGTTGGATCAGTGGTTCTCTAGCATCTGAATCCCACCAATCAGGAAGAATCACACAGATCGGGTGTTTCTTTCTAGCTCCTGTGAGTCGTTAGATCAGGGATGTATTTGTTTATATCTCCTGTGAGCCATTGGATCAGTGGTTCTCGAGCGTCTCAATCCCACCAATCAGGAAGAATCACACTGATCGTGTGTTTCTTTCTAGCTCTTGTGAGTCGATGGATCAGGGTTGTGTTTATTTCTAGTTCTTGTGAGCCGTTGGATCAGTGGTTCTCGAGCGTTTGAATCCCACCAATCAGGAATTTCTTTCTAGCTCGTGTGAGTTGTTGGATCACGGGTGTGTTTCTTTCTAGATCTTGTGATTCGTTGGATCAAAACTAGCACACTCACTTTGTGAGCCACACGGCCCTATATATAGCCCACCTCCCGGCTTCCCTGCATACATCTTTCAGTTCATCGAACGAATACAAATCATTAGGATTCGCCATCATATGTCCTACTGTGCATTTGATATGCATTATATGGATTCACGAGCCACGGTAGGGCTGTATGATCGCGATACCGATTGTTTTGTTCTTTCTCCGACATGTTTAAAACACAACTGTCGTATTCCAAGTTTATTATTACACATCACCAACAACATCCTTATCTAGTCTGCTGAATTTCTTCGTGTAGAGATGGTCCATGAACCCTATGTTCCTTGGTTATGATCGCTTTAGCCGTATCCATGGAGCATCTTCATGATTTAACGAGATGGTTGGGTTAGCTTTCACTCTGAAGGGCGGAATTTTATCAAACTTATTATAATCTTCTGACATGACTGTCTTGTCCTCGACTCCCACGATGTTTATTTTCCCTGAAAGAACTATGTGACGCTTCGGCTCATTGTATGATGTATTTGGTTACTTATTTTTCTTTTTTTGGTCTGGAGGACATGTCCTTCACATAGAAGTCCTGAGCCACATTATTGTCTAGGACGAATGGTTCGTCATTGCAACCAATATTGTTGAGATCCACTGTTGTCATTCCGTACAGCGGGTCTACCTTTACCCCTTTTCCATTCAGGTTGACCCATTTGCACTTAAACAAATGGACCTTAAAAGAAGGTCCATAGTCAAGTTCCCATATCCACTAGTAGGAAATAGACTATAGCCACCACTTTACCACTGGCGAACACAGATATACGTTCGCCAGCTCTATTACCACTAGGCAACACGAAATCGTGTTCCCCAGTGCTACCCACCATACCAGTGGCGAACATCCCAGTTCGTTCGCCATCGGTAAGTGTGGGCATGGTTGCGCGCGCGGCTCTATTTACCGTTGGCGAACATCGTTGCGTTTCACCACTGCTAGGCATGCTACAGTTGGTGAACTAGCTGGCGCGTTCGCCGGCGCTAACCTGTGGGCCCAGCACGCAGGTTAGCGCTGGCGAACGTGCCAGCTTGTTCGCCAGCGATAACCTGGCAGATGTAATTTTTTAGCACCTCCACCACCCACTTCCCCCTCCTCCACTCTGTTCTCAACCTTGTCCCTTGTCCCCTTCTCTCTCTAGCTCAAACTCATGCCAATTTTCCCCACCTCCTCCTCTCTTTTCAAACAACCAAAACTATTTTAGTTGGTAGATCTAGGTTTATCTCCCTCCCAACACCCTTTTTACCCAAATTTTTCCCTTCCTAGGCATCTAGATCTAGAATTACCCCCTCCCTTGTCACACCCCAGTTATTTGGAACCTTGTACTGTAGTTCAAGGAGACAAAAATTAGGGCCAATATTTTTTTTCTAACAACATGATTGTTTGAACCAACATGTGTATATGATCTTAATCATATATGAAATTCAAGTTTTGTTTCTTCATAAAACCAATATCAATTTTTCCTGAAAACAATTCTACAGTTTTTTCCCTGATATTTTCCCTGGTGTTACTTGAGTGAATTTTTATTCCAAGACATGGATCATTCTTGATTGCTTCTTAAAATAATTTTTTAGCTTTATTGGATCCAAGAAAACAAAATTTTTAAAATGATTTATGGAAGTTTTCTTCTAAGTTTTCTTTAGAAAATATTCCCTGAAAATATAGCCAAGTACCTGTTTTCCACCTTTATTTAACTCGGCTATGTTATTCCATTTTGTGATTTCTTGACTTGTATTTGTTCCTTGTTATATGTACTACAAATACAAAAGCTTTGTTTGATTTTTGGATTATAAAAAATGATATTTTTCTTGTTGTTTTTGTGGAAGAGATATAAGTCAGAAAGTTGCATTTTTAGAAAACATAGAAAAACTGAAAGTATCCTTTTTCCACTATGTTTTCATAGCATTCCACTATTCCAAATTTTTTTCAAATGATGTTTCTGAAAGTTTAAAACATGTTTAACAAGCTCCAACTTGTAAAACAAAATTTGGAATCCATTTACTCTCTGAAAACATTCCAAACTGAATTTTCTGAATTTTTAGAACAGTAGTAGATACAATTTTTGACATAAGTTTTCAATGCCTTTCTTGCAATTTTGGAAGTGAGACTTTTTCACATGTGTTGACCAAGGTTTATTATCCACCTAGGATCCTTTTCTTTGCTTCTAGAAGACTTGGGGAGAAAGATATCAAGTGAGAAAGAAGAGGGGACGAGGTTGATGTGGCAAGGTATGGGCTCCCATACCTTGACCCATTGTGGCCACACCATTCCTCTCTGCCACCCCGGCCAAGGGACACCCTAGGACTTGCCCCTTGACTCACCTTTTCTTGGCCATGCTTTCCTTGGACATGCCCTGGACACCCCCATGCCACTCAATGGCATCAACCCGAGCCTACCCCATGGCTTTGACTCAAACCCCGTGGCTATAAGCCTCCAACACCGTGTGCCTCTCCACACCATGCTCTCACTATCACCCCATGAGCCCCTCGAGGAAACGAGAGTGAACCCGAGAGCCTCTAGCGATCCCTCGAGCCAGAAACCGCCGCCGGCCACCGTGCGTGTGCCCGACGTGGAGCACCTCGACCTCGCCCCTCCCACCCCTTGTGGTCGCCTCCGTTGACTTCCCCTCGACCTAAGCTACCCCCTGACCCTCCCCTTTGCCCTCTTGCTTGCAAGAGACCTCACCGTGGTCGTGGACGCCGCCACGGGCACCTTTCGTGCACCATCGTTAGAGGCCGCGCCCGCGCCCGACCTCCGCGCCCTGCGGCAGCCCCAAGCCCCTGCACCTCCCTCGAGCCCGCTCCGCCCCTCGCCGTTGCCCGTAGGTGAGCACTCGACCGCCCGTGTTTTTCTGACGTGCGGGTAGGATAGATATAGAGGGAGATAGGAAGAAGAGAGAGAGAGTGGACCGTCGATCCGGAGATCAACGACCGCTCTTGAACGCGTCGTTTCCCGCCCGCGCGCGCGCCAGCACTGGGCCTCTTCGCTGGCTAATTGGGCCGTGCCCATGAGAAACCCCCAGCCTGCTTTGTTTTCCTTTTTCTTTTTAAATCTGTGCAGAGAGTAGTTGATTGCTTTGGCTCTGTTAAAAATAGTTTTTTGTAGATTATTTTCTAAAAAAATTTGTGGCAGTAGATCTACTAATTCTTGAACACACCCAAGTAGTAGATCTAGGTTTTCTTGTTTATTTTTGCAATAGTAATTGTTTTGCCACAGACTATCCGTGGGACCATTTTGGACATAACCTTTTGTGAGTTCCTCCATTTTGGTTAAACCAATTTTTTTTGACTAGCTAGTGAGTAGATATATCATTAGGTCTTGACCTCACATCAAGGTGACTTATAAAATGGAAATACCATCCATTTTGGTATTTGACCAGTAGGCTTTTCTATGATTTTTAGATGGAGTTTAAAAATGATTATTAAGGTGAATCCAATTGGATGAGTTTGTGTGTGACTAGATCTATGTAATACTAGCATAGGTGAATTTTTCGAGCCCTAGATAATTTTTGGTGTGCATTTTTAGATACAACAGCTTTTCTGTTTTCTTTATTATGTGGATTGTGTGAGACTACTTGTTATTAGGTTGCTACTTGTTATTAGGTTGTTTTCTTGCAGTACAACTACCTTAGGAAGTGTGTGCATGATTGGAAATCTTATGGTTCTAGAAATAGCATTTTATTGTTTTCTAGTATTTTTTTTTCAATAGATTGTGTGAGAAAAATCTAAGTTTTTTATGTTGTTGAGTTGAGTCCAGTACCATTTAGGTACTGATATTAGGATGGTAGTATATCTGATAGCTTGCACTTTGATTATTAGAAAAGCATGTGCAACATTTGTTGTTTTCTTTCAATAGTATGAATAGCCTTGTATTAATTGCTTGGTTAGATTAATGTTGTCATGTGTGACCAGAGGCTCTGTGACCTCTAAATTCCTTGGTATTAGTGGGCCCATAACCCACTGGTCCCATTGCATTTGGTTAGTGATGCAATTCCCTACCATACATTTGTGTGTTAGTAGCATCTACTTCTTATGTGTGTTTAAAATTTTCCACCAAGGATAATGGTTGTTTGTTGTACTTGTTGGATTGAAGTGCTTAGTATTTCGTTGTGAATACTAGTATGATTATTTGGGGTGCATTTGTTAACATAATGTCCCCTTAGGGATATCATGTTAAGAAATGTTTTACTATTATTTTTTTAAATTGAATGTTGTTTGCAATAGATTATTTTCTTAGTGATTGGTAAATTCTGTGTGGATAGAATTCATTGAGAGTTTGGATTTTTTAAAGTGTTTAGTTGAGCTTGTATTCAGTGCATAGCTACTGGTTGCATAGCATGTACCTTGGTTTCTTGTTGATTGATTGTTAGAAAAGGAGGATTTATTAGAATTGGTTTATTTTTGCTAAGTAGTTGTTTTCATAGAATCATTTTAGTGTTTTTTATTACTATAAGGTATAAGGTGTTGTGTGTTTTTAGTAGGATTTTACCTTCATACCTTGCTTGTTTAGAGTTGTGCATCTTTGTAGTGTTGTTTGCTTCTATAGTGGTGAGCTAGTGTCACCACTAGATATTATGAGTTGCTCTAGTATTGTTGTCCTTTTTTATGAGTGTATGATTATTCTAGCATGTTAGGATGTTTTTACTTCTGTAATTATGACATGACTTTTGGATTTGCTTGTTTTTATTAGTTGTAGAATGCAATTATTTCTTATAGCATGACTGGGTAGAATTTTCTTAATAGAATGCTTTTAGTGAACTCCTGTTACTATTCTATTTTCTATAGTTGTTGCCTCTTGTGAGTATTGTGTTTTAGAGTGCATCTCATGACTAGTTACCATTGTTTGAGCTACTTTTTAGTTTAGTTATTTTCATGATTGATGGATCCCTTAGCTTTGGAGGTAGACTTAAGCATGGTCAGTAGCTAACTTATCCATCTGTGGTATGTTTGTTTGCTGTTTGAAGATTGCCTGAGTGTTTATCTTAACATGAGTATTGTACTTATGTTATTTTTGTGTTTAGTGGTACCTTGTTATTTATTTTATATATTAGTAGTTAACTTGTTTGGTGATGTTTGCCTGAGAGTTGTTAATACCCACTGCCATGGGTATTGCTTTGATTGATTGTTAGTATTCTAGTAGTCTCACTTTTGTGCCCACAAGCTATATTTTTAGTTTCTTATGTATCTTGGTATGAGACTGGTACACCCACTCCATATTTAATACATAAGATGTGGACTGTGGTTTCTCAACCATATGTTTGATTGACGATAGTTTTATACCATGAGAGTTTGTGAGATAGTCCTCTCGATAACTTTTTGAGTGTTTGTGCTAGTATAAGTTTGCTTGTTGTATATGTTGTTCTTTTTAGTTGTTTGCCTTCTTTAGTCCTGAGTGTGTGTCCTTTATTATTTTTACGGCGTTAGAAAACTAAGAAGAAGAAGAAGAAGAAGAAGAAGAAGCAGTTGTAGAGCTTTGCGTCAAGTTCAAGCTACTTCAAGGCCAGGGACACTAAGGGATTTAAGGCAAGCCATCCTGATGCTTTCTGTTACTACACTTATCATTATCTATCATGCATGTTTTACCTTTGATAGTTTTACAAAAAAAAAATTGATTACCAAAAACTATTTTTGAGTGACGACTACTACTATTAATATTATACTATTACTATGCAAGTAGTTGATACTTGGTGTTACCAAGCCCATAGCCACCATATGGTATTTATTACCGCCAAAAGTATAAGTCCCTAAGTGGACACCCTAAAAATATGTTTTTGCAAAACAAAGGCTTTATGGAAAATCCGATGGAAAGGCTGAGCCTTATCCATCGGAGGAATGTTGAAGTGGTCATTTTTGGGAAAAAGGTGTTCTACGAAATGACACATAATCTAGTCTTCGCCGGACAACCTTTACCGTACTGCCACCCTACCCCAACATGGGCACGAGGCTTAACTTGAAGTTTATTTTTGTTAGCGTGTGTTCTATCTCAATTTGCCATAAGGGTCGTCGTGCCCTCAAACCGATTGTCGCCAGGAGGGGTATACGGGGCATACAAAGTGAGGGATTAAGTTACCCCCCGGTCGCAACAGTTGGGGCTCATGTCTTGGCGCGGTGGGACCTGATGCCGGGGAGCAAACACTCAACTGAAGAGATAGGCATAATCTAGCTTGAACATAGTGGATGGTTAGGATTGGTTATCTGATGTTTACATACTGTTGTTACAGTCGTGGTTGTTCTTGGAGGATGTACTGAATCTGGTGGATTATGTACACCTCTGCATAGTCAAACTATTCGGAATAGCCGCGTACTCGGAAATGGAAAGTTGAATGGCCATGTAGCTAGCATTGTGTCGACGTTTTCAAAACGTGGTTTTCATAACGAGGTTGGACTCGTCAAGTGTTGGAAAGGAGGACCTTTGTACCTTTGAGGTATTGATGAGGAAAAGCCGGAAGTTATTTTACAAGAAGTTTTGGAAAGAGAAAACTTTCTTTTAACAAAAGTCTCACAAAACCTCTTGTACATGCGATATCTACAAGAGAAAGAAAACTATATTATTTTCTTTTGAAGTATCTTCTTCAACAATGATACAGAGATTTTTCAAAATCAACTATGATATGTCTTTCATATATCATGGATAGTGAACCCTATGTATAGCCTACCTATTACAACATATAAGCATACTTGCATCTGGTAAGCTATATGATGGGTGTCTTGCTGAGTATATTCAAATGTACTTATATTGGTTTTGTCCCTAGTATTTACTTGCAGGACTTCGAGAAGGAGTCTCACGGGGTGATCTACAAGGAGGAGTATTGCGTTGATGGACTTGCAAACTTGGATTGTCTCCCTGTCAACATCCTCTAGGTTAAGGCGTGACTTGGGCTCTACTACATTTGTGTGTGTTAGTCTTCTGCTGTGTGTGTTGTGTGTTTTCCCTGCGTGGCAATTGTGTTAGACTTGGTCATGTGACCATGTCTCTTGTTTAAGTGTTTTATGTAATAATGTAATGGATATTGTATCCGTGTACCAATTTGATATGTTGTTCATGACTTGTGTGATCTGGGACCGTGAATGTATGCATATCAGAGGTGTCCTTGATATCATCTCGAGGACCTTACATCCCTCCCTAAAGCTCCAAAATTCTTTGGATGTCATCTCGTGTACTCATCTAATCATATGAGGTGGGATTAATGATTATATATAATTAAATGAGTTTGTATGAATTTTGTCCAGATACACACGATATGCAGTATATGTGTGAAATTTCACCGGATTCAATATGGTCATGAAATAGAGACGCTATATGTGTGGAATTTTTGGAATGAAATTGCGTAGCCAACTATTGCTGGAGTGTTGATTCATTTTTGTCTCGGTAAAGTTTGGCACTCCCTAACCTCATATTTGTAGGAAGGTCGTGCCGAATTTTTTCGTGAATACGAAGTGAAGTGAATTTTTGGATATGAAAATGAATTCCCACTATTGCCGGAATGTTGATTCATCTCCGTCTCGGTAAAGTTTGGCACTCCTCTAACCTCCGATTTGTAGGAAGGCCATGCCGATTTTTTCGTGAATATCGATATATACATAGGAAAATGGTTCAGTACTCCTGGGTGTACGTACTCTGACGTGCAAATATACCACATAAATGAACCATTCATACCTCTTTATTATTTTTAATATACTCCAATATTTAATACTAGATACCCCAAAATGAATTTGTGAAAACATTCATTTGATTCTACATATTTTATATTATTTCTGCATATACTGCTTTTATGTACGTAAAAATTGGTATATTGAAAAAACCGAGCACTTAGGAGATTTTTTTTTCCATACAAGTTGTATTGAGGTAACTTAGAATAATTAATGAGATATATGAAAAATATTAAAGAAGTATACTAGCCTCATATGTGTGGTATATTGAGTATGGATGTATACTAGTGTGTTCATATATATATAGGAAAAATGGTTTCTACTCCCAGGTGTAGCTACATCCACGTCTCATATACTACCGTACGGAGGTATGTGTCATACTTTTTCGGTCTGAGTGTGTTCATATACTATATCTAAGATACTCCAAAAGAAATTACGTGAAAATTATAAATTTGAGCATGTAGTTTGCACTATGTATTCAAAATACCCGTATATATGTACATATAAAAGGAGTATGTAGAAAAATTACACATAGTACATAAAAAGTAGTATATATACTTCCGAAATAGTAATATATACTTCATACTACATATACATACTCTTCGGTATTATAGATACTACATACATCATACTAAACATACGTGGATGTAGCTACACCCGGGAGTAGCATAAATTTATCCTACTAGTTGAATGCTCGTGCGTTGCTACGGACATAATTATTTCTCACAAAATTTGTTAATATAATACAAGCAAATATTTATTTATAAAAAATAATATTCAAACGATTTATAAGAAAAAGATGTACATAAGACATTCGATAAAACCATATGATTCGATCTCAGTGGAAGTATAAATTTATATTTTAAAATGGGATAATTTGACATCGTTCGAACACAAAATAAACACTTGACTAATACTCATCCTTAATACTATCTAGATATTGTCGTACAATGTCAGGAATATTGTCTTGGGCTTCATTTCCATCGTACTTGAGCAAGTGTAAGAAAAAATTCGATCAGGTACAAAATGAATTTATATATACATATAACATCTATATATTACTAGCAAAATGCCCGTGCTTCGCTACGGAATACAAGAATAGGCAAACATACCAATAAAAAAGTTGTCCTAAATTAGACAAATGTGTCAAACAACAGGGCATGTGGTTCAACAAAAAATACCAATTCTCTCTCCCTCTTATTTCTTCTTTGCAACTTGTTTAAACTTAAGAAAAACAAAGAAATGATCCTCCCATACCACCGAGATGTTGGTGTATTAAATATCTTATTTGCAGATATTGAATTATGCACACGGTGCAACGACAATGTTTGCCTATCCTTAATTCTTAAACGACAATAAAGGCACCATTTTCATTAAAAAAAGGGGTGTCTAGATGAGAAAATCAGACTTAAAATGAACACTTGATTAACCAACATTTCCCTGCATCCAAAATTTCATTGATATCTCACCTAGAGGACCATGAGACTTCAGCTTACGAAATCTGGGCTTATTTATTGTGTTTATTTGTGCAAATTTTACATTGCACCTGAATTTCAAATGTATCCTGGTTAATTCATAATATGATTAAATATTACAGTTTAGCTAACAAATGAGCTGGAAATAATCTATACAACTATAAAGAGCAAATCTACAATGATCTTCAAATCACGAAATGATCTTCCCAACAACCTGAGGCATACACAGATACAATGCATGCACAGATGAGATACTATCAGATATTATTCTCGACAATCTGAATTACAGTTGAAATACAATGAAATAATTGAGCTACGACAATGACACATTGTCCCTTCCAATGAGCTATCTACACAGGTGGAGCGGACCGTGGGCTTCAACCACCTTGCAGTAGTAAAAGGACCTTCTGTCGACCTTGCTGCACAGTATTCAACATTGAGTTCAGCATTAAGGGTCGTTTGCACTAATACCCTTTCCCGGGAGCTTTGGCAGTTTATATTCGAAGAACTGGAAGTAGGCGTTGAGGAAGAAATTTCCTGATTCAACTATATGTTGTTTGTCACTCCTTCTATGCATATGTGTGAGTGGTAAATATTATAATAAAATATGAAGGTACACTAAGCAATTGGCAGCTCACAAAATACCGAGAGAAGATCAGAATGGCAAGATATGTTAAATACTTGAGCTCTGTCGCCTCCTGAAATCAAAAAATTCCAATACCAACACCCTGTTTATAGAGAAGCAAGAAATATGCCGTTCTAAAGATACTTCATGTGCTAATCATACGGAACTCACTACTTTGTATCCACAAATCATCCAATTCACTGCTTCACGATTTTAATTGGTCAGAGGTGACTTTGCATCTTCAGGGTAACATGTACACCACAGCAAGCCGGATGATCAGTTATCAGAACTGCCCTTCTAGGTCAGTCTCGACAATGGAATCGCCAAATCTGTCTCATTATTGCAACGCCGTGCCGCTGTGTTAAGCACCCAGTACAACAATTGAGCTATCAGAAAATAAATCCATGCCACATGAACATCAAGTACAAGCATATTCATCAATCTGAAAAAACAGAACTTCAAATACCTTACTGTTTCCGGTGTGTCCGCCGGTGATGCTGCTCGTGTCGAAAAAACCCAACCTTGATTAGTAAAAGAGATTAACCAACAACGCCGTCTACTGCCATTTACCACCAGTAAATCTCATACGGCACATAAAAGTATTCAGCTGAACATGAACTTGGATCTTACGATATAGCCAAATAGCAAGTTCAGATGGTGTTAGAATCTTGGCGGATATGTTCTTTCCAGCATAAGCATTACATACCTTCAGGGTTCCATTTTCAACAAACAATCGCCCAGCGGCAGAAGTTGCTCCCCGAGCAAGAAAGCTAGAATGCTGAAATTTACATTCCTTCTTCATCAATTTATAACGGCAGGATAATGTTACACAACGAGCTGGCATTCACCTGACTATCATATCAGGATTGCATTCACCTGACTGAACATTTACCTGACCAACATACAAGCTCTTAGATGTGCTAAGAAAAAGATCCCCTTTTGCATCTCTTGGTACATCATACGTCTGGATGATTTAAAAATGTTTTAGCCATCCTCATAGTCCTCTCTTTCCTTCTGCATAATTTAAAAATGTTTTAGCCATCCTTTATCGTGATATAACTCCTATGTGTGGCTTTTGCTCCATGATTAAACACATACCAGACCGAGGTACCTGATACACTGGCCCTGAAGCTTCGACCTGAAGCACTTTCCTTCAAGATTGATCTCTTTGTATTCTCCGACATCAAGCCTGGACAGCAAAACCATCATAAGCCCACTTATTAGACATATATGCAAAATCACACCAAAAAACATCTGAGTTGCTCCAAAAATATACTGAACTCTTGGGCGCAGAACCTCTTGGGAATCGGGATTCTCGAGTGTATGATGAGGAAGACAACTCCCAGTAATAATTAAGTGTCACCGTATATTCAATCGGTTCATCTTCTCCGAAGGAGCATTTTCCCATAGGCTACTGTGCTGCATGATGTTGTATTGTCAGGGTTTATTATAATTTGTTCCCTAGGAGTTGAAAGAAAATACAATCCATGCAAACAGAATTATGGATGTGAACTGGAGGAGAAGTTTTGCACCAGGCTCGACTTCCATGATCTCCACTATGCAAAATTGGTTTGAATACACCATCAGAGAACATAGTACCTTCGTGGAGCAGTCGGCTGCTTCGGGCCATAGAGGGCCGAAACTCTCGGGGCCGCGGTTCCACCGATTGGGGGGAGCGGACGTGGTACTCCTAGGCGCCAGCCAGTTGGAAGGTACACCGATCCTTGTGGTGGAGGGAGCGGGACAGGCGTCGTGCGCCAGCAGCCGGGAAGGGCCCGGACGTACGTGCAGGGCGGCGACGGGTGCCGGCAGCCGGTCAGAGCGGCTGCAAGCGGCGTCAGGTGGGGGCGCGAGGCAGGGCGGAGACGTTATTTGACAAAAAAAGGAACTGGTTGGTCGCCCACGGGAACGATGGCCGCCTCAGCTGTCGGCGGATTCGGCGGCCGAAGTGAGGTGAGCAGCGATTTGGATCTGGCGTTAGGGGAAACGGGAGAGGAAGATGGCGCCCAGCCTGTGCTCCATGTCGACGACCACATAGTCGTAGTCAGCGAGGTGGGATTTGAAGGAAGGTACCTGGGAGAGGACGTCGGAGGCCGCGGCAGTAGAGGCGGAGATGGCGGCACGAGAGGGTCTGGGGTTGGAGAATCGGAGTCATGGGATGCGGTAGCGCAGTTTGATATGGTAAAAAAATACAAAGAGATGCGCGTGTTGATAGGAGGAGAGATGGAAGGATAGAAGGAGATAAAAGAAGATAAGACTGCATGTAGCTAACAAATCTAACAAACTTTTTTTTGAGTAAAAAAATCTAACAAACTTGACAAGATAAAGATGCATGTAACGTTACACTTGGCAAAAAAAAAAAATAGTGCGGTGGCATTTGATGCGTAATTATGTTGAAGTGTGACACCACCGCCACAGTAACCTTAATAGTAAAGATACTCCCAGGGGTATGTACTCCCATGCTAGTGGATGAGGTTTACGGACTGTTTGGCTAGACCCAATAACAATCCATAATTATCTAAACGTGGTAATTAGTTATATACAACTAATTTCTTTGCATGCCAAGCTAATCCCTAGAATCGAGGAACATGCATGCGTGATCCAAATTTGAAACGGGAAATGGTAGGGTGACATCATTCTTTTATTATTATTCCAAACCGATGCATGTGCTACCAAAGGAGTATATTATATCATCTAAAAAAATAAGGAAATATATGATTTTGAGTATATGCAACAATTTTTTAACATTGGCGTACATATAGATTACTTAATTTAGAAGTATATATTACTCTATTTTATACCGGAAGTATGTACGGTGAGAATATATACCCCTTTTATTGGAACAGAGTACATACTACTTGTGATTTATAATGAAGCATATGGAACTTTTTTATACCCAGGTATATATTACCTTTTTTTACAACAAGGTATGCACTATCTTTTTTAAATGAAGTATGTACAAGTTTTTACAAGGGAGTATATACCATTTTTTAGGACGAGGTATATACTCTCTTATTTAAAATGAAGTATATACCCCTTTTTTATAAACAAGATATATACTCTCTTCTTTAAAATGCAGTATATACCCCTTTTTTAGAACAAGGTATATACTTTCTTCTTTAAAATGCAGTATATACCCCTTTTTTAGAACAAGGTATATACTCTCTTATGAGTATATACCACCTTTTTAGGTATATACGCCATTTTTTCACAGCGAATAAGATAACGAGGCAGAGAAGTATTTTTTTGGTGTGTGAGCCATATACCTCATTTCTAGATGAAGTAATACATACGATGTAGATTAAAAGAAGTATGCTACCGTGAAAACGAAGTACATGATGTCCATAAACAAGTACATATACACATGTTGGATGGCTCTCTCCATATAAACAAGTATAGTATACATGCACTTCTTCACCCTTACACGTACGTTTCCCGTACATGCTAGATGCCTAGTTTTGAAGAGGAACAAACCGACAACAGGTTGCTCGTCGGTACTGGTACATGTTGGCTGATTTGCATCTCCGCCGTCATCGTCGAGCAGCCACTGGACGTATCTTGGCTGCAGTCATAGTCTTCGATCCGCTGACGACCATATCTAGCTTCCGTCCCCGTCGTCGTCGAGCCGCCGCTGGCCGTATCACATCTGTGCCGTTGTCGACACGTCTAGCCGCCACCATGTCTTCATCGCTGTAGTCGTCGTGTCGGGCCATCTCGCCACGCCGCTGGCCGCATGGTTCATCTCGTCTTCACGACTCACTAATTAGATCTGTATAAAAGGGAAAAGCAGCAGATGAAGGCGATCAATTAACATCCATAGTGTATTCGTTAACACAGAGAATTTCTTAGAATAGCTGGCATGCAGATCACGATGGGAAATTGGCACCTACAAAGTGCACCTGTGCACGACGTATAAACAATCAACCGTGAGTGAATTTACCTGGACATGCCGGTGCTCATGGGATCAGTTGCATGCTATCGCGTATTATGAACGCCACCGGAGATTTTGTTGGCTAGCTATTGGATGATTAGCCGGAATTCTTTTGGCAACCACCAGCAGAGGAGTCGCCGGGCATTCTGTTGGTGTGCACCGCCGGACGCATAGGCAATTTGGCCTAGCAAACAATGCGCCTCCAACTCCCTGCTAATGTGCAACAGATTTTTAAACTAATCATATTCGGTGCTAAGAGATAAGGTCGGTAATACTTTTATATTTTAATAAAAATAGTAGAGGATAACGGGCATGCAAGGGATCCGGTAGCACCCTTTCACGATCAATTTAGCTGCAGGACAGGAGTATGTACACTCGGGGATATAGAACCATTTTCCTATATATATATATATAGGGTTCTAATATTATCTTCGCGCGCTCGTGTAGGCGACAACTAATAGTGGTCGTTATGAGTGAACTTGTCGTGAATAGTTACTTGAGACACGCGACGGAAGACATGTTACGAAATGGCCGCAAGTAGAAACGATGTCCATATCGAAAGTGCAAACTAGGGGGCTTGCTCAACCACTTTACCGGAGATTTGCTCAGTCACCTCCTCAGATATGGTTTCATGCGGGGCACAATAGTCAGTGGATAAGTGATGATGAAAAGATCAAATCCATGGGGCGGTGGAAGGAAATGATATGTGCAATAGGACAATAACAACGATCGGCAAGAACAACATGACCAAGAGCCTCATGATCCCGCACATGATCATGGAGAAGATGTTGAACAAGACATGGAAGAAGACGAGGCCATGGGGACACCCCTAGCGGAAGCTGTGTGTGACCCTCATCTGAAAGAACTGCTTTTGAGAAATACGACTAACTCGAGATCTGCTGCTAAAGAGAAATCTAAGCTGGCGCAGATAGACTCGAATAGCACATGGCCCGTTTTTGTATGGACAAGCACGTCCGGGAAACCCTGTTTGGCATGTGAAACTTCTTCGATGTGATATCTCGAAAGTCGATCACGGGGAAGCGGATCTCAAGGCTGCAGGAAGAGATTGACGTGATACTATGCAATCTTGAGATGTACTTTCCACCATCATTCTTTGACATATGTGTTCATCTGTTGGTCTATATCGTGGATGATATAATCCATCCCGGGCCATTGTTCCTGCACACCATGATGTCGTTTGAAAGGATGAATGGGGTATCAAAGGATTTGTTCACAACATGGCCCGTTAGTTTGGAAGCATCGTTAAGGGCTTTCTCACCGAAGAGTGCATCTCTTTCTGTAGAATAATATTGACGTGGAGGACCCTGTTGGTTTTCCAGACACAAGAACATTGGCAAGCTCGATGGAGTAGGTCACAAAAATGGACGTAGAGAAGTGCATGTGGATCGGGCTTGCCGACGCACCGACTTTAATAGGGAAAACTTAGTAGCTCTCCAAAACCTTGACATGGTCGATACTTGGGTGGAAAAACACAAGAGCTTGATTAAGAAAAATTACACTGACCAAGCAAAGCGGAGGACAGAAGGAGAAATAATCAGAGAGGATAACTCCAGTTTGTTGCGCTGGTTTAAAGATGAGACTGTCGATAACCTACCGCCAAGGGATTGTGCGAAAAAATAAACTCTTGTATGCCTTGGAACATGGCCCCCCTCCCAACCTCGTGACGCTTCAAGCATATGATATCAACGGGTTCACTTTCTACATGGAGGAGAAAGACAAAACTTACGATTATCAAACCTCAGGGGTAACGATGGAATCCTACACCGGCGACAAAAACTTAAGATACTACGGAAGGATCGAGGAGATATGTGAGCTTAACTACTCTGAAGAGAATGTTCCTATGTTCCATGTCAGACGGGCTAGAATGTCGACCGTCAGAAAAGAAGACAAATACTTTACCACCATGGTTATTCCCGAAGCCGTCACTTTATCAAGCACGAACGTCACAACGCAAAATGGGCCATGGGTATTGGCTAAGCATGTGTCCCAATGCTTCTTCATAACAGACCCGTCAAGTCCTAGCCGTGTTGTCGCGAGGACAGGGAAAAGAAATATCATTGGAATGGATGGAGTCATTGAAGAGGACGAGTTCGACACGTTCGGCGACCCAAATAGTGACAATGATCAAGAAGATGATGATGATAGTCATGCAACATACACCGCAAGAAGAAGCAGAACTACTCTACCTACGCAAGGTCTTCCATTCGAAAGAAGAAATCATGATGTGAGGCTAAATTATGCAACTGCGACCAAAAAAGTCAAAAAGATCAAACACTGAGAAACTATGTATATATTTGTCTGCATTGTATGCGACGAAACCATGTATATGGATCAACTGATGTGATGTGCACTTATATGTTGTAAATTTAATGTACCTTTCTGTTCTGTATTTAAAATGTGTGGAGTTATTATAATCTAACAACTTCGAAGACATAAAGAAAACAAAAATAAAACAATGAAAAACATAAAGGACATAAGAGAAAACATAAAGGAACTAAGAAAAAACATAAAGGAAATAAGAGAAAAAAATAGAAAACATAAAGGAAATAAGAGAAAACAAAAAGGAAACGGGAGAAAAAATAAAGGAAACAAAATAAAACAATACAAAACAGGAGAAAACATAAAGGAAATATTGGAAAACAAAATAAAACAAGAGAAAACATAAAGAAAACAAGATAAAACATGAAGAAAACAAGATAAAGCATGTCGAGACATTGTGGTAGATTTCATAGACGGGGGTGCCATGAGACTACCGATAGAGACGTGGGGAGACATGGTTGTGCGAAGGACAATGACACATGGTTTTTACCCACGTTTGGTACGGCGCAGTAATGCGACGTTCCTACTCCTGCAAACTCACTATTCAGGACTAAAGTCTGGAAATACAGAGTACAATGTGAGGTTCTATTGGCTGCTCGTCAAGGATCAACCTCTCGGCGAGTTAGCCTTTAGCTTCTTGTCTATCTATCATATCTCCCGTCCGGCTTTATATAATAGCCGGATTAGGGCATACAGAATAGGAAACCTAGAAGACTACGGTAAATCTCTAACTTGGAAAGTAAGGAATCCGCCTTCTACTGCAAGCCAGATCACGTGGGCCGTGATCCGGGTTCTTCTAGAATCGGCTTCTGTGCGTCAGCTTACTGGGCCGCCTAACGGACCATAGCCCATCACCATTTAGGCCACCCTGGTAATCCGGCACTTTAGACTACCATCTGATATACCCCTAGTTGGTATATATCCGACAGTAGCCCCCAAGAAGGATAAAGACTCGGATTAGCCATCTTTCGCCAAATGCATATTTTCCAAGAAATATCGGCCTGCAGTCTTGATTCTTCTTTTTCTCCTCAAAGGATGTTACAACGCAAAAACTCGGAATCTGGAAAATCCGGCTTTTCTCCCACGAATCTTCGCGGAGAAGGAATTTCCTACGTCAGCGCTTTAAACTTGCTGACGTAAGGGACGTTTGGGTTACAGGTGGGAAATCCAGAAACATATCTCTGACAGATTCTCGCGGGAAACGAGGCGATAGCAATAATCACCCGTCGTTTCATTTCCCGGAATTTCCGGCGAGTGACACGCGTTGATCATCCAACGGTCAAAATAGACGTTAGCACGCATCGTGACGAGATACCGGCTATAAATAGCCATCTTTGTCCTCCTCAGAAACCTTCCGCACTCACTCAGCACCACTCCCAACGCCAAGCCCTCGCAGAGCCTTTCCCGAGCGCATGAACGCACACAGGACCTCACCGGAGCGACCAAGCGCCGCCCCTCGATGGCATCTCCGGCATCTTTCCCAGCCCGTGCCGTCACCATGGACATAGATGAGATAATCAAAACGATGGACCCGCAGCTGGACTCGCCAGTGCGTTCCCCCGGCGACGAGCCGGTAAAGACCACGGGCGGCGTGGAGGGCGAGGAAATCCCTCTCGCCTCTGCAGATCTTGAGGGTTCCTCGTCCGCGCCTCCTCCACCGTTCGCGCCCGAGACGGTGGAGGAAAAACTTGCGCTCATCGGAGACGAGCTCGCGGCCGCGGAGGCCGCTGCGTCCGTCGCCGCCGGAGCCGAAGAAGAGGCGGAAACTGCTGGCAACTTGAGTGCCAGCAGTATTTCGCCATCCCTCCTTCCGACAATAGAGAAGGAGGGGCTCATGCTGAAGGGGAAGTGGCGGCTCCCGGAAGACGAGACCGAGCCCATGCCAAAGGACGAGGAACGCGTCCTTCTCTCCTCCCACCTTCAGAGAGGTATGGGTCTTCTGCCATCCGCCTTCTTCCTCCAAATTCTCGCCCACTATAACATCCAACCCCATAATCTGCCACCCAACTCCATCCTCTATTTAGCCGGATTTCAGACCCTTTTCGAGGGTTATCTAGGTATAGCACCTAGGTTAGATTTCTGGCTTTATTGTTTCAGGGTTAAGCGGAACTCTTCGGAGGGCGCACTCCCAACTTGTGGGACCATTTCCTTCACTCTTCGGAGATTTAGGGAGGATTGGTTCCCCAAGATAAAAACATCGGAATCCGTCAAATTTTGGAGGGGTTCCTTCTTTCATCACCCCAATGTTCCCTTTCCTGGGAAAACCACCGGGGTTCCCCCTTTCTCGAACACTGTAGCTGTTCCCCGATAAAACTTGGGAACTGAAGCAGTTCAAACCCTGCCGCCGGATCTTCTCAGGATCAAGCGGCGCATCGCAAAGCTCGTCGCCTCTGATCCGCCTCTACCCGGCATGGACACAGTCCTTTGCTGGTTGGAAAGCCGGATTCAGCCTTTGGCGAATCACGGCGCTCGCCTCCTCTGCGAATATTCGGGAGATGGCGATGCGATGCGGACAACCGACAAGGTTTGGTCGGCAAAAGATTTACGAAAACGCGTAAATCAATTGGCCGCATCCCGCGACCAATACGAAGAAAGCCGTCCAATTTATACGGCCGAGAATCCGGCTACCAAGGTACATTTTTCTCATTTTGGGTTTAACTCCTTGTCGTTTACTTGGTTTTCATGCTTTCAACTCATTTTTTGTCTTTTTGACAGATTGCCGAACTTCCTGGGTCGGAACTTGCTTCCGACGCCGATCTGGAAGCATTGCCCTCCGCCTTTGCTGGTGGACGTAAGCGTAAGAAGATTTCCGCTTCCCAGGAAGTCATTGACCTTGACGGGGTCCCCGTCGTCACCTCCAGGTTTGAACATCTGGGTTTGTTCTACTTTGTCGGAATTTCGTTCCTTTACCTCGGAGTTTATCTTTCCGGCTTTTTCTTCCTTTTTAGCCTGCCCCCCTCTACTCTGAAGCCGAAAAAGCTGAAGAGGCACAAGGCTGTGGCTAGCAGAGGCCCACACCCTTCTCCCGCTACGCTCCAACTACACCAATCGCAGCAACAGAGGAGCATGCTCCAGCCCCCAACACCGTGTCTCGGACCAGCCAACCCATTGTGCCGGAAATGGACACGAGGGAAAGGGAGGTCCCTGAGGTGGGAGCTCCTTCTCGGATAACTAAGGAGGAGATTCCCACCTTTGATAAGGAATTCAAAGATATCAACGTGGGCCTTAGCACAGTTGGGACTCTTTTTGCCGACTACGTAAAAGAGTTCACTGAAAACTTGGCAGGTTTACAGCGGATGAGCCAGGTATTATCTCTATCCCCCAAGCAATAAGTCGAATGTATGATTTTCACTTAATGCTTTTTATCTTTATCATGCTTGTTTCTAACTTAAGCGTTCTGGTTCGTTTCCTTATTTCAGCAAACCGCTGAAACCATAAATATGGAAGTTTTCAACAAACTAACTGTCAAGAATAAGGAGGTTAGAAGCCTTCTCTCTATTCTTGAAGTTAAGGAAACAGAGCTGGCATCATCTCAGCTGGCGCTGAAGGAAACAACAGGTAACTTTTAGTTCTCTGTAGTTCCTTGTCCATAATTTTTGCTAAGTACTTTTTTCCGAGTTTTCTTAACCCAGAAATTTTTCCTTGCTTTTCAGCTTCCTTGGCGAAAGCCAAGCAAATAGCTGAAGATGCCGGCAATGCCGAGAATCTCCGCCGGGAGAACTTTGACCTTCACAAGGAACTTGTGAAGGCTCAATAATATTTGGAGGCCAGCAATATGGCCCTTAGAATTGCTCAATCCAAGGCCTCCCAACAGGCGGACAAAGACAAGGCCACTATCCAAGATTTGCAAAATGCCTTGAACCTGCACCTGAAGGAAGGCTCCGAGATGGACAAGATTCTCGGTAAGTTATCAACTTTTACTGGATTTTCCATGTCTTAACTTTTTTCTCTGTTTCGCTAACTCTTTGGTTATGTTTTCTTGAAAAAACAGGAGACGACCCAGATCTTACTCGGATTGAGAAAATCCGAGCTTTCGGGAAGGTGTTCACTACGATCCGAGCTGCAGCCATGCAGATGGTCAACAAGTACCTTCCCGCAAGACCTGGGGAGTTCTCGGAAGTTGAAAAACTTCCGGAAGCTATCCTGGAGGTGGCGGAGTCCAAGGAATCCACCTTGCGCTCCGCAGCACGGGGTGGTGCACGCATGGCCTTAGGCCTTATGCGTATGCATTATCCCAGTGCCAAATCTTGGCGCGTGGCGTCCGGTATCCCTGTTGGATATACGGAGACCCAGCGGACCACCATCTTTGACGAGATCAAGGGTCACACCACAAAGATCGCCTCCATGGTGAACATCTCCCTCACCTATCCGGAAGAAGAAATTCCAGCAGCCCCCGAGGATGACAGCAGCGAGGAAGACTCGGATGCTTGAAAAATTCTCCTTGTCCTGGATGGTGGAAATATGAAATAGGAGCATTATTGCACTTTACAATGTAATTTATATTGTAATCCTTCTATTCTTTTGTATAAACAAGTACTCCGCCTTTTACAGTTTAACTTTTATGAAATCCTTTGCAAGTTTTCCGGGTTTTATATTCCTTTATCTTCCAAGTTCTCTGGTTTGTGTGCTTTAACTGTCCTTAGCGTTTGAAATTGCTCAGTAGTACTGTAATCTTCACGCCAAGTTACTGGGTAGAACCGATCAGTTTAAAAATTGGAAACATGGATCATACTAAAGGCATTTGTACTTACTAGCTCCAGTGACCCAGCACATAAACAATCAGATAATGCTTAGAAAAAAGTAAGGAATTTTTTGAATGAAACTCGGGCACGCATGCACAATCCGAGTTTTCTTTAACCTTTAGTAGGCTGAAAATCATTCAGTTTTTAAACGCCGAGCACGCAGGTACAATTCGGGTTAACATTGAGTATTTTGTAAGATCGTTGGGAAATAGATGAGACGGAATCATGCTTTGTACTATAATAAACTTGTAAAAACATGGATGTAAGAATTCCGACAACTCTATTTCGTGATCTCAAAGATGTTTACATAGAAATTGAACTAAGTATAGAAGGGACGTAACTGCTGGATACTCCAGGGCCTCTTTGTCTATCCTAGTTCATCATCTATCTTTCTCTTTCTTTTGCGATTCGGCTTCTCCGGATCATCTTCCGTATCGCGAATGTCTACAAGATAAAATGATCCATTCTTCATGGCTTTACTGATGACAAATGGTCCTTCCCATACTGGGGCCAGTTTGTGCTTTCTTTGCTGCACCAATCTTAGCACTAGGTCACCTTCTTTAAAAGAATGATGCCTGATTTTCCGACTATGATAACGTCGTAAACCTTGCTGATAGATGGCGGATCTTTGGAGCACAAGTTCTCGTTCTTCTTCTAAGAGATCGACGGCATCCTCTCGTGCATTTTCGGCATCTGATTCATCGAAATCCTGCACTCTTGGGCTGTCATGGAGCATGTCCGTTGGGAGAATTGCTTCCGCACCATAAACTAGGAAAAACGGGGTTTGCCCAGTTGACCTATTTGGTGTTGTTCGGATACTCCAAAGGACGGAAGGTAACTCTTCTACCCATGCTCCAGCTGCTCTATGAAGAGGAGATTCCAGTCTTGGGCGTATCCCTTGTAAGATTGAGCTATTCATTCTTTCAACCTGACCATAGGATTGCGGGTGTGCCACAGATGCAAGATCTAGGCGAATTCCCGTTTGTCGGCAATATTTTGCCAACTCTCCAATAGAGAAATTTGTCCCGTTATCGGTTATTATGCTGTGTGGAACGCCGTATCTCATGACTATGTCAATGATGAAATTTCTGGAAGTCACACCGTCAAGATTTTGGATGGGTTTGGCCTCCACCCACTTGGTATATTTATCCACTGCAACGAGTAGATGCGTAAGTCCGCCTCTGGAAGTTTTGAATGGTCCCATCATATCTAGCCCCCAGACCGCAAACGACCATGTAATGGGGATAGTTTTGAGAGCTTGGGCCGGCATATTTGTCTGCTTGGCGTAATATTGACACCCTGCACATGTGTTTACTATGTGCTCAGCGTCTGTCTTGGCTGTTAGCCAGAAAAACCCGGCGCGGAATGCTTTTTTGACTATGCTTTTTGATTGAGCATGATGTCCGCAATCTCCGGCATGGATTTCTTGCAGAATTTCTCGTCCTTCGTCTGGTGAAATACATCGCAGAAAAATTCCGGTAGTGCTGCGTTTATACAGGCAATTATTAATTACCGTGTACCCTTTGCATCGACGCTGAATTTGTCTTTGCAAGACTTCGTCTGCTCCATCCGGGTACTTCTGATCAACTAAGAAGTTTAAATATGGGATTGTCCAATCCGGGTTAACGAGCATGACTTCAATTGACTCGGAAGCCAGAGGATAATCAACATCTCCACCTATTATCGAAGGTTCGTACAAATGTTGGACGAAAACCCCTGGTGGTAGGGTTTTGACCCTTTCTGACAACATGCTGGCTAATGCGTCCGTGTTCCAATTTTCCTCCCGTTTAACATGGAGTACTTCGAATCCAAAGAAACAGATGGCAAACTCGTCCACCGTTCTCCGATATTCGGCCATTATATGGCTTTTGGCGTCCCAAGTTTGGTTGAGCTGGTGCTGTACCAAATCTGAGTCGCCATAGCATACGATGCGTTTGACGCCTATTTCCTTTGCAATATGGAAGCCGTGAAGCAAAGCTTCATATTCTGCCACGTTATTACAGGCGTTGAAATGTATTTGTAATACATACTCCATTGTATCTCCTTTAGGGGATTTTAGAACTACACCAGCTCCAGCGCCCTCCTTCATCTTGGATCCGTCAAAATGAATGATCCAGTACTCGGACTCCGGCATTGGTGTTTTTTCCATTGCTTCCATCCAGTCGGCGACAAAATCTGCCAGAACCTAGGATTTTATTGCTGTCCTAGGCTGGTACTTAATGTCGAATGCTGCTAGCTCGATGCCCCATTTGGCTACTCGGCCTGTTGCCTCCGCATTGTTTATTATATCCCCTAGTGGCGCTTTGCATACCAGTGTTATGGAATGTCCTTGGAAGTAATGGCGAAGTTTTCTAGATAAGAAAAATACGCCATATGCTAGTTTTTGATAGTGTGGATACCTTTGTTTGGACTCGGAAAAAACTTCACTTATGTAATATACCGGATGCTTGTCTGGTATGCTTTGTTCATCTTTCTTCCTTTCCACAACGATTACTGCACTAATAACCCGATTTGTAGCCGTAAGGTACAATAACATAGGTTCTTCGTCTTTTGGGGATGCCAAAATCGGAGTTTTCATCAAAGTTTTCTTCAACTGGGTTAGCGCTGCATCTGCCTCCTCTGTCCATTCAAATTTGTCGGATTTCTTCAACAATTTGTATAGTGGCAAGGCTTTATCCCCCAGCCGGCTAATAAACCTGCTGACGGCTGCAGCGGAACCCGTCAATCTTTGTACATCTTTTACGCACGTAGGCTTGGAGATGTTTAGGATTGCTTTGATCTTTTCCGGGTTTACTTCTATTCCTCTGTGAGAAACGATAAAACCCAGAAGTTTTTCTGAAGGAACCCCGAATAGGCACTTTAATGGATTTAACTTCATTTTGTAAGTGCGCAAATTTTCGAAGGTTTCTCGCAAATCTTCAAGGAGTGTTTCTTTTTCCTTGGTTACGACAGCAATGTCGTCCACGTAAACATGGACATTTTTGCCAATCTGACTATGCAAACACCGTTGCATGCAACGCTGGTAGGTTGCACCTGCGTTCTTCGGGCCAAATGGCATGGTTATGTAATAGTACATCCCATAAGGGGTTATGAACGAGGTTTTGATTTGATCCTCCTTGTTCATGCGTATTTGATGATACCCGGAATATGCATCCAAAAAGCACAAAAGCTCAGAGCCTGCAGTGGCATCTATTATTTGATCGATTCGCGGTAACGCAAACCTATCTTTTGGACACAGTTTGTTTAGACCGGTGTAATCTATACACATTCTAAGGGCAGTAGTATCTTTCTTCGGGACTAATACTGCGTTTGTATACCATTCAGTATGTATAACTTCCCGGATAAAATCTGCTGCTAAAAGCCGGATCATCTCCTTGCCAATAGCCTTCCGTCTTCTTCCGTCAAATCGACGGAGACCTTGCTTGACGGGTTTCGATCCTGGGATCACCTTGAGTTGATGCTCAGCAAGCTCCCTAGGTACGCCTGGCATGTCCGCTGGACACCAAGCGAAAATATCCCAGTTCTCACGGAGGAACTTGATGAGCTCGCCTTCCTATTTGTCGGTCATCCCAGTTCCCACTACGACAAATTTTGTCGGATCTTTGGGATCTAGGATTACCTGTCTTGTATTCTCGGAAGCCTTGAAGCTATCTGCTGGTTTCCGGCTTTCTTTTCCTACCGACATTTCTGTCGGCGATACCTCTTTTGCCAGCTCTTTCAACTATTCCTTTGCTATGACTTTTTCAGCGCAAAGGGCGCTTTTTCTTTTTCTAGCTCGTTTGCCAATTTGAAGTCTCCAGATATGGTGATTACTCCTCCTTTGGGTCCTGGCATCTTCAGCTTGTTATAGATATAACATGATCTTGCCATGAATTTGGCGAAAGCTGGACGTCCGAGTATCGCGTGATACACGCTTTCGAACGGTACAACCTCGAAGGATACTTTTTCCTGCCGGAAGTGATCTTTGTCTCCAAAGGTTACATCTAGGGAAATTTCTCCTAGGGATCGTGCTTGTCTGCCAGGAACGATGCCGTGAAAACGTATGTTGCTGTGGTTGAGCTGGGTCTCGGAAATTTTCAGATGCTTCAGTGTATCCAGGTACATTATGTTAATGTTGGATCCTCCATCCATCAGCACTCTTTTTAGCCTAATGTTTTGAACAATAGGACTTATGATTAGAGCTTGTGTGCCAGGTTCAGGGATATTCCCGGGATGATCAGACTGGTCCCAGGTAATTGGTGTGTTTGAGTACTTCAAGAATTTCGGGGTTGCAGGGACAACCGCGTTTATTTCTCGAAGCGTTCTCTTTGCCACCTTTGCTGAAGGAGTTGCCAGGAAAGTTAGGTTGCATTCTCCGTCAACTCTCGGAAACTTAGGCTCGCATTTTCGCTATTGTTCCTGGATTTTTTCGTCAGTGTCCGATTCACTGTCTTCTTTCTCAGCTTCTGGCTTTTGCTTGGAAAACTTCCTCTTGGAATTTTTCCCTTTGTTTCCGGATCCTGCACTGCCTTTCATATGCTTGTTCAAGCGGCATTGTGCGTTAGTATGAGTGGGCTTCCCAAATTGCGAGTGGTGGACACAGTTTTCCGACTTTATTTTCTCCCACTCTTCTTTAGTGTAGTTTATCGGCTCGGTACTGCGTCCTTTCCACCTATTGCCATTTTCCCTTCCAAAGGCTATGTTTACCTCTTTGGGTTTTTTTGCTGCATCCGGAGTTCCTTTTTTCTCAGGGCTAGGGTTCTTTTTGGCCTGTATCAGTGTATCGATATTGCCTCCTCTTGCCCTGATGTCGTCCTCGGTTGCAGCGTGTTCGTTGACAGTTGTAAGCATAGATCCGAGATCCTTGTGCTTTTTGGAGCCAATCATGAACGGTACAAGTCCGGGTTTTAGGCCATTGACGAAAGCATGCATTGCTTGAACGTCAGTTACTCCAGAGCAACTATTCTTCATTGCCTTCCATCTTGAGATGAAATCCACGTATGGTTCGTCCTCAAATTGGGTGCAACGGTTTAGCTGGTTGATGCTATTCGGGCGTTTGTAGGTTCCCCGAAAATGCTGAGTAAATACTCGAGCCATATCATCTCAGCTGTCGAAAGTTCTGGAGGGTAATCCATTGATCCAATCTCTGGCTCCATCCAGCAACATTAGGCGAAGAAACTTTACAGCTTCCAAGTCTGTCCCATTGTTGATTTGGACGGCTGTATGATAGTCTGAGAGCCAGGTATCCGGTTTTGTACTAGCGGTATATTTTTGGTATGTTGGACCAACTTTGGCAAAGCCAGCATGTAGGGTTATCCTTCGGATCCTATCTGTGAAGCACTTAGGCCCAAAGTACAACTCGTCTCTTTCTGCTCTATCCATGTGTGCGGAGTACCTGCCGGCTGAATGGACAGAAGGGGATCTGCTCCTTTCTTTTCCATTGTGGCGCGAACGCGCTTTTCCGGGATTCTCTCTATTTCTTCCGAGATCTTGCCCCTTTGGATAAGGTGGAGTTCTACTCCTGTTTCTTTCCTTATTTCTGGGGGGTGTCCGGGATCTCTCATGCCTTCCAGGTTTTTCAGCTGGGCGTCTCGGAGGCGGCATTGCTTTTCCGTCATTCCGGAGTTTTTCTTCCCGATCGCGAGGATTAAGTCCGTCTTTCGGGAGATGGGATCCAGTTCTAGACGCTTCATCCCTGTTGTCGGGATTTTTCTTGTCTTTTCTCGGCTCTGCTTTCTTCTCTTTTGAGTTGCTTGAATCTCCAGGTTCTTCCGGTACAGGTGCTCCAGCGGCGCATGTAGCTGTTTTACATAGGGCCGAGTCGTCATGCAACTTCCCTGATCGCTGCTGCCCTCGCTGGTGTTGTTGCAATGCTTTTCCTAAGAAAGCATACACCCCTTGAAGTTTTTCGCCATTGGAGTACAAATCATTGTTGAGGATGGCGAATGCTGCTTCCGCATTCTCTGCTGCGGTTTTGTATATTGGTTCGCCTCTGGCATCTTTGCCGTTTACCTGCTTTTGCCAAGATGGGTTATGAAACCTTTCTTTTGGCGGCAGTACTTCCGGTCTTACAATTCTGGGTAACCTTGTAGGTTTGATTCCAGATCTATTCTTTCTCTCGTATTCCTTGATTTCTTCCTCATGAGTTTTATGTCATCCTGGGTTTTTTCGAGGTGTTCACGAGTTCTGAATAGATGTTGCTGTTGCCTCTGGAGAGCTTGTCTCCTGGCTTCTATCACTTCAGGGGGTTCATGCAATCCCACTGATGTTTGGAGTAACTCCTGTTCTTCTTGTTCCGTCATTGGAGGAACAAGGATTTCTTTTGTTTTCTTCTCCGACGGTTTCACACCGCTTGCGTCTCTGACTTCCGGGCTTTCATTGGCTGGATCAGCCAATTTCTTCTTCCGGAGTTTATATTGGAGCTTTTTAGCAGTTTTGTGCTTTTTCTTGGTAGAGGGAGGTTTTTTGATTGGTTCTTCCTCTGTCAATTCTTTGACATCGGGGAATTACGGAGAGGTTTCTCCTTCTTCTCTCTCTTCCTCTGGCGGAGGAGTTCTAGGGCTTTCCTGATTGTCGGCATCCGTGTTTTCAGCCGGTTTTGCCATCAGTACTTCGTGGAATCCCTCTTGGAAGGATTTGACCTTTCTTTCGAAAGCGTCTTCATCTTCGTCTTCGGTGTCGAAGTGATCCGATCCGGTTTCCGACTCTAATCTCGCCTCAATGGCGGATAGTACTGAGTCAGCTTTCGAGTTCGTCGCGATGCTGACGGATATCGGATCTTCCACCTCTGTTGTGGGAGTGTTGTTTTCTGCCTCTTGCACGGGATTACTTTCATCCGTGTTTTCGGCGATCTCGGATTGCACCATGCCGATAAAGTGTGATTCACTTGTATGTCGGCGATCTGAGCAAAACCCGGTATCGTAGTCATCTTCGACTGGGTATAGGGCGAGTGGGATAAATTTACTTCCACCGCAAAACCCCATGGCCTCTGTGGTTAATCCGATGAAGATATTTGCAGATCCAATCGGTAATACGCAGGCACTTACCAGATGATTTTGCGCCGGTATGTAAGATCCGTTGTCGAGGAAGCGCCCAACGTCGTTGTCGAACTCCAAGCTCCTGACAGTTATGGAACTGTCGATCTCGCCGAGTATCCCAGATCGAAACTTAACGCCTAACGTCGCTGGCCCCACGGTGGGCGCCAACTGTCGAGACATCGTGGTAGATTTCATAGACGGGGGTTCCATGAGACTACCGATAGAGACGTGCGAAGGACAATGACACAGGGTTTTTACCCAGGTTCGGTACGGCGCAGTAATGCGACGTTCCTACTCCTGCAAACTCACTATTTAGGACTAAAGCAAGGAAATACAGAGTACAATGTGAGGTTCTATTGGCTGCTCGTCAAGGATCAACCTCTCGGCGAGTTAGCCTTTAGCTTCTTGTCTATCTATCATATCTCCCGCCCGGCTTTATATAATAGCCGGATTAGGGCATACAGAATAGGAAACCTAGAAGACTACGGTAAATCTCTAACTTGGAAAGTAAGGAATCCGCCTTCTACTCCAAGCCAGATCACGTGGGCCGTGATCCGGATTCTTCTAGAATCCGGCTTCTGTGCGTGAGTTTACTGGGCCACCTAACGGACAATAGCCCATCACCATTTAGGACACCCTGGTAATCTGACACTTTAGACTACCATCTGATATACCCCTAGTTGGTATATATCCGACAAAGCATGAAGAAAATAATGGAAAACAAAACAAAACAAGAGAAAACATAAAGGAAATAAGAGAAAACAATATAAAACATAAAGGAAATAAGAGAAAACAAAAAGGAAACAAGAGAAAACATAAAGAAAACAAAATAAAACAGGAAAAAACATAAAGGAAATAATGGAAAATAAAATAAAACAAGAAAAAACATTTTAAAATTTATATACTGGAAAACAAAATATAAGTGTAGAAAACATTTTAAAATTTTATTTTTTGAAATGCACACATATGCATGTATTTTCAAATAAACATTTTAAAATTTGTATTATTTAGATGCACACATATTATTTGAAACAAAATAAACTAAAGAAATAATAGAAAAAAACTATAGCGCTCACGAACAAACAAGCTGGTTCGCCAACGATAACTTAGCGCTGGCGAACCAGCTGGTTTGTTCGCCAACGCTACTCCGCGCATGTGTGCCACTTACAGGGCGGCCCTCCCTACCCTCTCCGTTACGAGTGCACACTCTGGGACTTACCGGTTTTTCTCACGCGCGCGCCCGATCGATCGACGACGCCGGCCCGCGCTCGTACTGCCCCCTACGCCCTTCTCTCCAACGAACCTCCGCCGCACACACTGCTCCCACCGGTGCCGCTCCTCCACTTCCCACGCGCGCGCCCCTCCTCCCATCCCCTCTCCTCTCTGCTGCTCGTGTGCGCGGCAGCGCGGCGGCCACTGCTCCGGCCGCCTCTGCTATCGGCGACGTGGTCCAGGATGTCCTCCAAGGCTCCAACTCCCCTCCCCTCTCCTACTGATCAACCGCCACATCTGCGTCGGCCGATCCCCGTGGCTGCTCCTTGCTGTTTTTGCACTGTTTTTGGTGGATATGGGTTGTGCTAGATGTGTCATGTGGTGTATTTTATGGTGGATATAATGGTAGTGATGGTGGATGTGATGGTGGTGATGGTTTGGATGTGGTGGATACGGCGGTGTAATGGTGGTGGATGCGACAGTGTCATATGGTGGATGTAATGATGGTGATGGTGGTGATGGTGTGGATGTGGTGGATACGGCGGTGTGATGTGGTGGATGTGGTGGATTACGACGATGACGGTGGTGTGGATGATGGTTGTGTGGGTGGTGTGGATGGTGTGTATGCATGTGTAGGCCCACCTTCGTGTGGATGTTGATGGGCTGAAATGGGGGTGGGATTTTATGTGCAGGTACCCCACATGAGGCCCTTGATTGCCAGAATGTTGATTAATTTCCGTTCCGACAAATTTGGGTACTTCATTTGTGATATTTTTAGCAAAGGTCAAGCCAAATGTTTTTGTGAATTTTGACATTACATTTGCTAAAAATATCATATATTAGAGTGCCCGAGAAATTTGGACTCATAAGGGGTATATCTTGGTTAAATTGCAGGATATGTTGAACTAAATTGAGATATTTTATCGTTAGATATGGCTCGCAACGACGAGGCGGGTTGTTCTGGGACCGGACGCAGGAACGACGATGCGTGGCTGTCGATGCTTGCCGCCGGAGGAGGAACCCTAGTTCCGGGACCGGAGGCGAAGACGCACGGAGATGCAGGCGACAAGATGGACAAACCCGTTCGTCCGCAGGCGCACACCGATACATCGGCTGGAGAAGGTCAAACCGGTAGTAGCACCGGGGATACCACATCCAGTAGCGAGGTGACGCGTAAGCGCAAAGATAGACGACCAAACAAGCTCGCCACTGTTCGGCAAGAGTTCACGGTAGTGAACCCCAAAAGAGGTCTTCCTATCTAGCCGGAGGAGTACGCTAAAGGGTATGGAAACCAGATAGTCTACATTGCATGAGACTTTGGCAACAATAATACAGGCTAGCTCAGAGATAAAGAAAACAAGGCTGGTCGCCCTGCTCATTTAGAAGCTGCACACACGGTACAAGTTCCCGTCTCCTTACGACAACCAGGACCTGCAGAGCAATCTGGTAAACTCCTTAGCACTCGGAAAGTTCACTAAGGTATTTACAACTTGGAGATCCATTTTGCGGGAGATGGTTGATGTGGGTAAGCGTTTCGATGAGATCCACAAAATGTGGCCCTCCATTTCAGAGGAAGACTTGACCACATTCAAGGCCAACGAACTCAAACCAGAAATGGTGGCGCTGAGGAAGTGGGGAAAAGATTTCCGAGAGAAGAACATAGATCTGCACAATCTCGGAAGTCGACTTACGTTGGAAAGGAGAAAATTTGGGCTAAGCAGGATGCACAGAGGAAAGGGCCGAATCCAAATGACAGGATCATAGACCTGCGGGTGAGAAATTTTGTCAGGGCCCATTATAAGGATGATCCCCAAAAACCCGGTGATCTTATGTTGAACAAGAAGGTCAAAGAGCTCTAGCAAAAATATCTCGAGGAAGCAGAAAAAGAACGTCTTTGTCAGTCTGACGCGGGGTCCTTGGCCCGACCAATAAGGACCCATATGACACCCCTTTTATTAGGGTGCTTAACGCAACAAAGGGAGTGGCCATAGACAAGAAGACGCATCATGGCTATGTGCATGGCGTCAGAAAGGGTCATCGGCATACGCACTACTACCCGGACACTAAGGAGAAGAGAAAGGAGTAGAACAAGGTGCCAGAGAAAACGATCGACCAACTTGTGAACGAGAGGGTCAGCGCGCTCCTTCTTAGCATCTGTGCGTCTGTCGCTCATTCCTTTGGGTCTTGGATGGATGGTGGCAGACAAGGGCCTCCCCCATGTTCAATATAGCCCCCATCGCGGCGCCTCTTGCGCAGAACGAGGCCCCATTGTGGCGCCTATTGCACAGAACGAGGCCGCCAACCCTGAGCCGATGGTCGCCGCCCCGCCACGCCTCGGCCACGCCGCCGACGACCCTAAGCGGTCCATCGCCCTTGGATGAGCTCAATGCCCTCGAGATAATTTAGCGTCCACAACTTAATTATATATTATGACTTCATTCGTGACAGCCTCAATATCTAACGACGATGGCACACTGTTTCGCAGGCCGACGAGAAAGGATGCACATTGCTCCTCCATGTGAACGGCTAGTTAAAGGACGTGGCTAAATGAAAGATTGTCACACATCTCACCCGCGTGTCCCACGGCGTGCGTATGCCTGACGGTGTGTTCAGGGTGACATTGAGTCGGGTGCTCCCCGGTTGCGGTGCTCTTGATCCTACGAACAAACTCCCCAATGCCGACAGCGAGTTAAACCTGGAGCAGTGCTTGGTTTGGCCATTGACATGGCCAAAATCACTAATTCGCTTGGGAACTACTCCCGTCAACACTCCAACACCGGTCGAGGGGTCAGGGCACCCAAGCCAACACAAGGATTTATCACCTGCAAAGTCTGTGCGACACGACGACAACGATGCTGATGAGGACCGTAATGACTACCTCATCGACAATCCTTACGATGGGGCCGGCCTGGATGATCTTGATGAAGATCTCTTGCCAGCGGAGGAAGCGGATAAATATTGATGCATGAAGCGTCTTTTCTGTTCTCAAGAACCGGCAGTCCGCGAGCAAGTTGGCCTCAGCCAGGACACGCTGAAAGAGGTGGTACAAACTGTATTTCACAAGGAGCCTAATAAGACGGGACAAAATGAACTAAGAAGAGTTTCGATGTTGCCTCCATGATCCATCCGGTTGAGGGTACTAAGTCGAAGCCGCTGGCACAACGAGTATTGGACAGTATACCCATACACCAGTGGAATCAGATCCATGAGTTGGGAAAACCGATGCTTCCGACGAGCTTGGTTTCCTTGTTGACCAGTGATATGCTTAGCGTCCATGATGGTGTTCTATTTCTGGAGCAGATGCTTCCCAAGGAGAAAAATCCAACACTGCCGGTTTTGATCGCAAAGGTGCCATCTACGGTGGGATTTGTCACTGCAGGCAACGCAGACACGATCGTCGTGAGATTTGATGACATATTTAGGATGTTCCACATGCAATCCCTCCACTCATCAATCGTCCGCCTGCTTACGCTCAGTTTGGCGCATCAACTATCCGTAGAGAATACCATCAGCATCTCGTTAGTAGACTCCTACTACATGCAAGACATGTACTTGAACAATCCAAAGGGTAGGGCAAAAGCGGCAAAGTACATCGAAGAGGTGTAGTCAAAGAATCATATGCACAAGAGGATCATTCTCCTGCCTTACTTTCCCGAGTAAAAAATTGATCACTAGCCGACATAACATGATTTCATTTATTTCCCATCTTTAGTTAAGTTTGCGCATATACAATTAATAGTGGTTACAATTTTGAGGATTATATATGGACTCTTTGAACTGTTTTGCGCAGAAACAAATACTGCACTCTCATGATGCTTTACCCGAGAGACTCGTCCACCCTATATCTCGACTCCGGGAGTAAACTGACGGAGAAAAACTAATCCCTCATCAAGTCTGTTTTGAATGAAGCTATGGACGGCTATATCAAGGCGGAAGGCAACAGGGGCAGAGTACAACAATTTCAAGGCACATATGTATTCAGACACCGGACAGAGTTCCCCTGCCCCAAGCAGGCGCCAGGCGGCCAGATGGAGGTGTGGTAGCTCGTGCAACACATGCTGGAGGTCGTGAAGGAGAACCAAAGTCTATAATTTATGTCTGATGTGGACAAATGGTTTCGCGGCATGGTATGTTGGTCTAATGTTGAATACAGACAGAACTTGCTGGAGGTCGTGAAGGAGCAACAAAGTCTACAATTTATGTCTGCTGTGGACAAATGATGTCGCGGCATGGCGTGTTGGTCTGATGATGAATACAGAGAGAACTTCGGTCGCATCCAGCGCAACACCTCGGCAATCATCTATAGGGATGTAGTAAGTGCAGACGAGGCATTCTACTACAGCTCGCAAGGCCCACCACCTAACGATGAGCTGCTACAACATGTACTAGAACAGGGTGACGAGAGGCCATTCAACTCGTTAAAAGGTTCTCTTCCGTTCCCGCCGATACAGAAGAAAAAGACAACGACCAAAAAATGATCGACGGTGTATGTTCTATTCCGTACGAATTGTGCTCCTAAGAACTTGTGCTTTTCTTTGCCTAATACTTTTATCTCCGTCTACAAAGAGATGAAGAAGTGGATGGCGCTGGCCTAGAGAAAGATCGCAAGCGCGGAGGCGGAAGCTAAAGCCCATCAATTTTCTTTTTGAATTTTCGATGTTCGGCGATTCTATATCGCGCATTTTATGCATGTGATCGTTAAACTTAGATGACTATTTTTGGTTCGAAATCTTCCGACCTAAACATGTTATCGAGATCGACGTGTACTCATGAATGCATGGATAAATATTAATATTAAACTTATTTTTGTACGATGGATCTCGATTTTGTGTATTGCATATGTGAACATATATATATATGTGTGAATCAAAAAGTTGGAGTGATTTGTATGTGTGGATCATAGAAACAGTGAATAAACAATGTATTTGCACATGTATACGGCTTAAATACGAAAATACAGTACTATATACGAAAATACCAAAAAAAACTCGACGTTGTAGCGCTGGCGAACCTAGCGCTGGCGAATAGGGCTAGCGTTGGCGACAAAAGGCCGTGTTCGCCAGCGCTAAGCCCTGCTACCGCTGGCGAAGCATTGTTCGCCAACGATAACCCACTACCACTGGCGACTTAGCGCTGGCGAACAACGCTTCGCCAGCGGTAGCCCAATTTGGTTCATCATTGGTAGGCTTTCTCATACTATCACTAGTGGAAACAACCCCTATCGTCCAGGGGGCAAAATTCCATTCATCCCGGTTGCACAAAAATCCGGGACAAATGCTATGCATTGGTCCCGGTTTGTGTGCCCGAGGAAGCAGAAATCACCTGAGGGCAACTGTCCCGGTTCGTGGGGAGGCATTGGTCCCGGTTTGTGGCATGAACCGGAACCAATGCCTCGCCACAGGCCACGTGGCACGCGCATGGGCATTGGTCCCGGTTCATTCCACAAACCGGGACCAATGCCCCCCTTCCCCTACATATACTGCCTCACAGCCCCTCTTCCCTCTTTTTTTTGGCTTGGAGGAGTGAGAGAGTTGGGTGTTAGTGTGTGTTATTTTACTATGCACACGAGGTGTTCGACGAAATACCCGAGCCACACGTAAGCTCACTGAAAATGGTATCTTCGACCGAAGTTAACAAACTTATCTTTTTCATCTGTAATTGATACGTAAAAAAGTAATATTTGTCGATGTACTGTGGTCATTTCTCTAAGAGATAACAAACATTTCTCTATTGAATATGTTATTGTAATATTTTTTGATAAACTTAATTATACGATGCAGATGGATGCACGGCAGCGATGGATGTACGGTGACCGACGCACTTCCGTGTATATGGCAGGCCTGAATGCATTTCTCGCTATAGCTCAGGCAAACAAAGATAATGGCTTTATGTGTTGCCCATGTGTTGATTGTCGGAACGTCAGGGAGCACTCTTCCTCGAGAATCCTTCACGGCCACCTACATCGGAGAGGTTTCATGCCCAGCTATAATTGCTGGACCAAGCATGGAGAAAGAGGGGTTGTGATGGAAGACAATGAAGAAGAAGAAGATCCTTTTTCCCTGAATACGGTGATACTTCAATGGAAGACAATGCAGAAGAAGGAGGTGATCAAGAACAGGCATCAGAAGAGCCCGATGATGATCTTGGCCGAGTTATTGCAAATGCAAGGGAAGACTGTGAAAGTGAATTGGAGAGGTTGAAGCTGGACAACATGTTACAGGATCATAAAAAGTTGTTGAACCCCAATTGCGAAGATGGTAGCACAAAGCTCGGTACCACACTGGAATTGCTGAAATGGAAGGCACAAAACGGTGTGACTGACAAGGCATTTGCGAGTTTACTTCAACTAATGGAGCTGAAGCTTCCAAAGGATAACGAATTGCCTGAGAGTACGTAGGAAGCAAAGAAAGCTCTCTGCCCTCTAGGATTAGATGTGCAGAAGATACATGCATGATTAATGACTGCATCCTCTACCGCGGTGAGAAGTACGAGAATTTGGATGAATGTCCGGTATGCACTGCACTGCGGTATAAGATCATAGCAGATGACCCTGGTGATGTTGACGGCGAGCCCCCCCCCCCCCGTAAGAGGATTCCTGCTAAGGTGATGTGGTATGCTCCTATAATACCACGGTTGAAACGTCGGTTTAGAAACAAAGAGCATGCTAGGTTGTTGCGATGGCACAAAGAAGACCGTAAGAAAGACGGAAAGTTGAGACACCCCGCCGATGGATTGCAGTGGAGAAAGATCGAGAGAGACTTCCCGGACATTACAGGAGAGGCGAGAAACTTATGGTTTGGTCTAAGTACAGATGGCTTTAATCCTTTTGGGGAGCAGACCTCTAGTCATAGCACCTGGCCCGTAACTCTATGTATGTACAACCTTCCTCCTTGGTTGTGCATGAAGCGCAAGTTCATTATGATGCCAGTTCTCATCCAAGGCCCAAGGCAACCTGGCAACGACATTGATGTGTATCTAAGGCCATTAGTGGAAAACTCTTACAATTTTGGGGCAAACCAGGTGTATGTATGTGGGATGAGAACGAACAAAAGCCATTTGACCTACGGGAGTTGCTTGTCGTAACCATCAATGATTGGCCTGCTCTTAGTAACATTTCCGGACATACAAATAAGGGATACAATGCATGCACTCACAGTTTAAATAAGACTGACAATGTTTATTTGGATAATGTAAAAATGTTGTATACCTGGGGCATCGTAGATTTCTTCCGATCAAGCATCCCGTAAGAAAGAAAGGAGGGAAGGATTTCAGAGGTGAGGCAGATAAACGGAAGAAGCCTGACCTCCGTAGTGGTAATGATTTATTCGATATGGTCAAGGACCTAAAAGTAATCTTTGGGAAGGGTGATGGCAGCCAACCTGTTCCGAACGGCCCTGATAAGCGTGCACCCATGTGGAAGAAGAAATCTATATTTTGAGAGCTACCATATTGGAAAGATTTAGAGGTCCGGTCTTCAATCGACGTGACGCACGTGACAAAGAATCTCTGCGTCAACCTGCTATGCTTCCTAGGCGTGTATGGGAAGTCAAAAGATATGCCAGAAGCACGGGAGGACCAGCAATGTATGAAAGATCCAAGCAAAAATCACACGGATACATGGCGCCATTACTTAAGAAGATACGCTCTTACTAAAGCAGAGAAGGAAATATTTTTTGAAGTCCTTTACAGTATCAAGGTTCCGTCTGGCTTCTCGTCGAATATAAAGGGGATAATAAACATGGCAGAGAAAAAATTCCAAAACCTGAAGTCTCATGACTGCCACGTGATTATGACGCAGTTGCTTCCGATTGCATTGAGGGGGCTTCTACCGGAAAATGTTCGAGTACCCATTGTGAAGCTATGTGCATTCCTCAACGCAATATCTCAGAAGGTAATCGATCCAGAAATTCTGGCAGGATTACAGAGGGATGTGGTCCAGTGTCTTGTTAGTTTTGAGGTTGTGTTCCCACCATCCTTCTTCAACATTATGACTCATCTCCTGGTTCACCTATGTGAAGAGATTCATATTCTCGGTCCGGTATTTCTACACAATATGTTCCCCTTTGAGAGGTTAATGGGAGTCTTGAAGAAATATGTTCATAACCGTGCTAGGCCAGAAGGAAGCATCTCGAAGGGCTATGGAACAGAGGAGGTCATTGGGTTCTGTGTTGACTTTATTACTGACCTGAAGACGATTGGTGTTCCTGAATCGCGGCATGAGGGGGGACTGAGGGGAAAAGAAACGCTGGGAAAGAAAAAAATGATACCCAGGGACGGGCATTCTTTCACTAAAGCACACTACACAGTTCTACAAAATTCTATCTTCATAGCTCCGTATCCCGAGGAACACAAGAATATTGTACACTCCACAAACCCGGGGAAGGATGACTCATGGATTAAACGCAAACACATGGAGACTTTCGGAAGTTGGTTGCAAACACATCTTATAAATAACACCACTGTTGAAGATTAGCTCTACATGTTGGCCGGGTCACCATCTTCGACTATTGGGAGTTTTCAAGGGTACGAGATAAATGGGAATACATTTTACACGATCGCCCAAGATAAGAATAGCACCAACCAAAACAGTGGTGTCCGCTTCGACACAACAAACGATAATGGAAAAAATGACACATACTATGGTTACATAGAGGAGATATGGGAACTTGACTATGTACCTTCTTTTAAGGTTCCTATGTTCAAGTGCAAATGGGTGAACCTGAATGGAGAAGGGGTAAAGGTAGACCCGCTTTACCGAATGACAACAGTGGATCTCAACAATATTGGTTACAGTGACGAACCATTCGTCCTAGCCAATGATGTGGCTCAGATCTTCTATGTGAAGGACATGTCCTCCAGACAGAAAAAAATAAGAAATAAGCAAACAAATACATCATACGATGAGCCGAAGCGTCACATAATTCTTTCAGGGAAAAGAAACATCGTGGGAATCGCGGACACGACAGACATGTCAGAAGATTTTAATAAGTTTGTTGAAATTCCACCCTTCACAGTGAAAGCTGACCCAACCATCCCGTTAAATAATGAAGATGCTCCATGGTTATGGCCGAAGCGATCATAAGAAAGGGAAAAGGGTTCATGGACCATCTCTACACGAAGAAAATTCAGAAGACTAGATAGGGATGTTGTTGGTGATGTGTAATAATAAACGTGGAATACATGATCATAGTTCTGTTGAAAAAGTGTTCACAAAAATTGTTGCACCGTCGCTCTCTCCCATATTGCACACAAACATGCATCTTGGATAGATAAAAAGGCAGTACATAATGGCAAGAGTGGATCTAAACCTAAATGGAGAGCATAGATCTAAATAATGGCAAGACTGGATCTGATATCTGCTAGTCATACTCCTTCCTAGGCCTATAGTACTCTGACTTGTAGTCGTCGTAGTCGCCACCGTCGTCGTCACTATCGTCGGACGGTGCTTTGGACTCCCTCGGAGGATCACGACTCCAGGACTGTGCATGAGGGTAGCACAGGCGGGGGTTATCGCCAGCCCTGATGTAGTTCATGACGCTCTATATAGTCCGCCCGACGCCCCACCACAGCCGGCGACCGGCCTCGTTGAAGTTCGAAGGAGGCGGGCCGTTCTCGTTGTACCTGGCGAGCGCAATCTCATGCCGATTAATGAAGAAGGCGTCCCAAGTAGGGTGGTAGTCAGGATTCCAACTGGGATTCCTCCGTTGCTCCGGCGTGAGCTCGTGGTAGTAGTGGTTCGTGATGGCCGCCCGACGCGCCACACCTGGATGTAGCCGGGCGGGAACGATGTAGCCGGGCGCTCCTCCGACGCTCAGCATCCAACCGGCGGGAACGATGTAGCCGGGCGGGCAGGGCTAGTTCGAGGTGGAAAGTGCCTCCGCCTGGATGAAGGTTAGAGTGGGTACGGTAGAAGCCATGAGAGAGTGGTGAGTTTATATGTGTTTATGCCAATGGTGCGGCAATGCATACATATATATAGTGAGAAAAAACAGATCCCTTTAGTCCCGGCCTGTTTTACCAACCGGGATGAAATGGTTCGGGTTTCGTTGGGAAACGGATCGTCCCTTTAGTCCCGGCATGTTTTACCAACCGGGACGAAATGGTTAGGGTTTTGTTCGGACCAATCAGAAAGAATCACACGGATCGTGTGTTTCTTTGAAGCGCTTGTGAGTCGTTGGATCAGGGGTGTGTTTCTTTCTAGCGTTTGTGAGCTGTTGGATCAGAGGTGTTTCACCATTGGATCAAAACTCTAGCACAACACTTTGTGAGCTAGAGGAGCCTGTATATAGCTCACCTTCATACACTAGTGAGTTCATCGACCAAATACAAAACATCCGGATTCGCCAGCACACGTCCTGCCGTGCATTTGGTATGCATATATGCACTCAGTAGCCACGGCACGGGTGTATGCTGGCGATACCGATTGTTTTGTTCTACATCCGCCTTTAAGGTTTGATACATCATTCAGTTCATCGACCAAATACAAATCATCCGGATTCGCCATCATACGTCCTGCCGTGCATTTGGTATGCATATATGCACTCAGTAGCCACGGTAGGGCTGTATGATGGCGATCCCGATTGTTTTGTTCTACATCCCCCCTTTAAGGTTTGATACATCATTCAGTTTGTCGACCAAATACAAATCATCCGGATTCGCCATCATACGTCATGCCGTGCATTTGGTATGCATATATGCACTCAGTAGCCACGACAGGGCTGTATGATGGTGATACCGATTGTTTTGGTCTACATCCTCGATCCCTTGAAGGTTTGACAAAAGGTTTGATACATCATTCAGTTCATCGACCAAATACAAATCATCTGGATTCGCCATCATACGTTGTGCCGTGCATTTGGTATGCATATATGCACTCAGTAGCCACAGCAGGGCTGTATGATGGCGATACCGATTGTTTTGTTCTACATCCTCGATCCCTTGAAGGTTTGACAAAAGGTTTGATACATCATTCAGTTCATCGACCAAATACAAATCACCCGGATTCGCCATCATACGTCCCCCCCGTTCTTTTGATATGCATATATGCACTCAATAGCCACGGTCGGGCTGTATAATGGCGATACCGATTGTTGTTCTACATCCCCCCTTGAAGGTTCATCGACCGAATACAAATCACCCGGATGCCTTGTATGCGACGAAACTATGTAAATGCATGGATCAACTGGTGTGAAGTGCACTTATTATAAATTTAATGCACCTTGTTCTGTATTTGAAACGTGTGGAGTTATTATTTGAAACATAAAGGATATAATGGAAAACAAAATAAAACAATAGAAAACATAAAGGAAATAATGGAAAACATAAAGGAAACAATAGAAAGCAAAAAAAGGTAACAACAGAAGACAATATAAAACATAAAGGAAAACAATAGAAAACATAAAGGAAACAGTAGAAAACAAAATAAAACAAGAGAAAACAAAATAAAACAATAGAACACATAAAGGAAAACAATAGAAAACATAAAGAAACAATAGAAAACAAAATAAAACAAGAGAAAACAAAATAAAATAATAGAAAACATAAAGGAAAAAATAAAACATAAAGGAAAACAATAGAAAACAAAATAAAACAAGAGAAAACAAAATAAAATAATAGAAAACATAAAAGGAAACAAAATAAAACATAAAGGAAAACAATATAAAACAAAAATAATTAAAAATGGGGCATTTGTCCCGGTTTTTGCAAACAACCGGGACGGATGCCCACCCCCAACGAGCGCCTTACACGTACCCCAGTGAAAAAAAAAATTGAGGCATCCGTCCCTGTTTGTAGGAACAACCAGGACGGAAGACCCTTTCGTCCCGGTTGTTCCTACGAACCGGGACGGATGCCCCTGGCTATATATAGGCGTCGTCTTCGTCCCCCCAAATTCATAACCGCGCGTAGGATTTGGACGAGGAGACGCCGCCAGGACGCCCGTACGCCTCCCCCGCCCGCCTCCGTCGCGCCCGCGCCCGCACGTCCCCCCCCCCCCCGCCCGCGCCCCGCACGCTGCCGGTCACCCGCGCGCGTACGCCGCGCCGCCCCCACGCCATCGCCGTCGCCCATCGCCCTTCGATCTCCGTCGCCCCGTCGCCCCCGTAGGTAAGATCATCAACAGAGAACTTTTTTTTACTTAGTGCTTTTGTTTTTACAATTTTGTTTAGTGTTAGTGTTAGAATATAGTTAGAATTTAGTATTACAATTTTAGTGTTAGAAATATTTTAGTTAGAATTTAGTGTTAGAATTTAGTTAGAAATTTTAGTATTAGAAAAAATAGAAATTTTAGTGTTAGAGAAATGTTAGTGTTAGAAATTTTTACTTAGGAATTTTTAGTGTTAGAAAAATTTACTTAGAAAATTAGACTTAGAAAAATTTACTTAGGTATTTCACTTAAGAATTTTTATATAATTTCACTAAGTTAGTGTTAGGAAATTTCACAAAGTTAGAAAATTTTCACTAAGTCAGAAAATTATTTCACTAAGTTAGAAAATTTTCATTAAGTTAGAAAATTTCACTAAGTTAGTTTTAGAAAATTTCACTATGTTAGAATAATTTCACTAAGTTAGAAAATTTTCACTAAGTTAGAAAATTTTCACTAAGTTAGAAAATTTCACTAAGTTAGTGTTAGAAAATTTCACTATGTTAGAATAATTTCACTAAGTTAGAAAATTTTCACTAAGTTAGAAAATTTAACTAAGTTAGAAAATTTCACTAAGTTAGTATTAGAAAATTTCACTAAGTTAGTGTTAGAAAATTTCACAAAGTTAGAATAATTTCACTAAGTTAGAAAATTTCACTAAGTTAGAAAATTTCACTAAGTTAGCAAATTTCGCTAAGTTAGTGTGTTAGAAAATTTCTCTAAGTTAGTGTTAGAAAATTTCACAAAGTTAGAATAATTTCACTAAGTTAGAATTTTTTACTTTTGTGTTAGAAATTTCGAGCTGTTATTCCATTTTTACTTGTGATGTTCGTTCGATCTTTTGAACAAATGCCTATGATTGAAAGAGTTGGTTCACACTCAGATGGCCTTGGTGGCTTGGTGCGCCTTGTGATTTTCACAAAGTTAGGATCTTCTGCATCCCACTTGGCGTGCCGGGTCCACCAAAGGTAGCTTGTATGTGTCCACCCTAAATATGAGGCACACAGACCGATGACCATCTTGTTCCTGTTAAGAGGTACGACGTGCGGTGGTGATCCGGGGAAAGGAACGAATGCGAGGGTATCTGGATTTCTTTATAACTAAATAATGTCACATATGTAATATGGTTCGTGAGATCCGGATGAAGCCGAACCCTTTAGCGCACATGCGTAATGGTGACATTCCTCAGAAATCCCTTCCGGGGTTAAGAAGAATGTCGCCGTTATGTATGTGCACAAAAGGGTCTAGTTTTTTCCGGATTTCCCTATTACATATATGATTTTGTTCAGTTTTAAAGATGTCCAGAAACCCTTCCTTCCCCTGCATCGCCATCACGTGTACTTACCTCGTAACAAGCACAAAATGTGACGGCCCGATGACCATCTTGTTCCTTTTAAGAGGTACTACAGACGGTGGTGATCCGGGGAAAGGAGGAAGATGGGGGTTTCTGGATTTCTTTGGAATTAAATAACGTCACATATGTAATATCGTGAGATCCGAATGAAATTAAACCATTTTGTGCACATACGTAATGGTTACATTCCTCAGAAATCCATTCCGGGGTTATGAAGAATGTCCCCATTATGTACGTGCACAAAAGGGTCTAACCTTGTTCGGATCTCACGATATTACATATATGATTTTGTTTAGTTTCAAAGATTTCCAAAAATCCTTGTCTTCATCCTTCTCTGGATCGCCATCGCGTGTACTTACCTCGTAACAAGCACAAAATGTGAAGGCCCGATGACCATCTTGTTCCTGTTAAGAGGTACTACAGGCGGTGGTGATCTGGGGAAACGAGGAAGATGGGGGTTTCTGGATTTCTTTGGAACTAAATAACGTCACATATGTAATATCGTGAGATCCGAACAAAGTTAAACCTTTTGTGCACATACATAATGGTTACATTCCTCAGAAATCCCTTCCGGGGTTATGAAGAATGTCCCAATTATGTACGTGCACAAAAGGGTCTAACCTTGTTCGGATCTCATGATATTACATATATGATTTTTTTTTAGTTTCAAAGATTTCCAAAAATCCTTGTCTTCATCCTTCTCCGGATTGACATCACGTGGACTTACCTCGTAACAAGCACAAAATGTGAAGGCCCGATGACCATCTAGACCCGATGACCATCTTGTTCCTGTTAAGAGGTACTACAGGCGGTGGTGATCCGGGGAAAGGAGGAAGATGGGGGTTTCTGAATTTCTTTGGAACTTAATAACGTCACTTATGTAATATCGTGAGATCCGAACGAAGTTAAACCCTTTTGTGCACATAGTAATGGTTACATTCCTCAGAAATTCCTTCCGGGGTTATGAAGAATGTCCCCATTATGTACGTGCACAAAAGGGTCTAACCTTGTTCGGATCTCACGATATTACATATATGATTTTGTTTAGTTTCAAAGATTTCCAAAAAATCCTTGTCTTCAACCTTCTCCGGATCGCCATCGTGTGTACTTACCTCGTAACAAGCACAAAATGTGAAGGCCCGATGACCATCTAGGCCCGATGAACATCTTAATCCTGTTAAGAGGTACTACAGGCGGTGGTGATCCGGGGAAAGGAGGAAGATGGTGGTTTCTGGATTTCTTTGGAACTAAATAACGTCACATATGTAATATCGTGAGATCCGAACAAAGTTAAACCCTTTTGTCGACATACGTAATGGTGAGATTCCTCAGAAATCCCTTCCGGGGTTATGAAGAATGTCCCCATTACGTACGTGGACAAAGGGTCTTACCTTGTTCGGATCTCACGATATTACAATAGGATTTTGTTTAGTTTCAAATATTTCCAAAAATCCTTGTCTTCATCCTTCTCCGGATCGCCGTCGCGTGTACTTACCTCGTAACAAGCACAAAATGTGAAGGTATAGGAAGGAGTATGACTAGCAGAACGGATCCACTCTTTCCTAATAAACTTGCGACTCGAACGGGGCATAACATCATTCCAGATTATCCTGTCGTGTGTGAAAACGTTGTAGATCACTTCCTCTTCTTCTTCAAGAAGAAGAGGAATAAGAAGAGGAAGTGATCTGCAACGTTTTAATCTGGGATGCTACATCTGTTATGTCCCGTTCGAGTCGCATGTTTATTCGGCAAGACTCGATCTGATCTGCTAGTCTAACTTTGTTCGGATCTTACCAACACTTACGTCTTTGACTTTCTTTAGTTTCTCAGAAACCCTTGTCTTCATGCTTTGTGTTTAACTTTCATCTTATTTATGTCATATTTCTCCATTTACTATTTTTTACTAAGTTAGAAACACTAAGGTATTTTACTTAATTACGGAATATTTAGTTACTCTGGGCCTGTTTTTAGTTCATGTCTCTGTTGGACTCGTCGGGCGATGTCTGGGACTGGGCCCCGCCGGGCTGGCACTGGGAGCTCCTTAGTACCGGGGCACGCAGCTTGGTGAGAAATCCGGTTGATGTGGTCGACCCGGATATTCTTTGGTGGCCATCGCGAGGGCCACGCGCGGTGTGGAAAGAGCCGGCCCCTGAGGAGGTGGTACAACAGCGTATCAGGGACGAGGACGAGCACGTCCGTCGCTACATCTACTTGCTCGATAGGCAGTATAGGAGCAGTTGGTCGATTATTCGGAGGGTTTCTTACCACGTGAGCTATTCCCCTGTGAGGGTTCCTTATCTATGGATGCGTAGCACCCGCGACTCAGCACCCCGCGGCTTAGGACCCGGTCGGAGTTTAATAGTTTGAGAGATGTTTTAATGAATATGTATAAGTGATGATATTATTACAACGTGATGTATTAGGGTTAAATAAAATGAACCCGAGCTATGTAACTCTTGGTGTGTATTATCATATGTTTAAATATTTCATGAATATGTTGCTCTTTTTGTGTATTATCTATAAGAAATTTTGATGAAATTAATGGATTATTAGTAATTATCTATAAGCAATTTTGATGAAATGGATCTGGAACATATAGTTACTCTTTTTTTGTATTTTCAGAATATATAGTATGGAGCCAAGAGACGAAGATGCGGAAAACTTGCTCGAGGGTTTAATCCGCGGGCCCGAGGGAGAGACCGATGTGAGCCAGTGGATGAACGACTCCGGTGAGGGAGATCCGGAGCTAACCCGAGGAGACGTCTCTGCTGAGGGAGAAGCCGATGGCTCCGGTGGAGCCGTACAAATTACAAACACCGGCTCCGAGGTGCATATAGATATGTTAATTAATGAAGCGTCCGTTGTCTATATACATGTATTAACATTCTTTATATTTTTAGCCATCCGGTTCAAGCATATCAACCGGAAAAAAGACGAAACGAGACGCAACAAAAAAGTTGAAAGATACAAAAAGATATAGGATCGAAACGATCAGAGTAGACAACGCACCCGAGCTTCCCGCTGATGTTGCCCACAAAATTGTGAAGCAATGCGGAGTGCTAGTTATGGATCACATCCTGATCACTGTTCATGAGTGGAATGAGCCAAAAGATCCGCGGAGACAGGGAATTTCATTTGTGAGCAAAAAAGCCAAAGACAAACTTTTCAAATAGATCATGTGTAATTTCACCTTACCCTTGCCGAAGGTGGACGAGAATGAGGCGGATGAGAATGAGGAGGTAGATGGTGAAACTGATGTTACTAAAAAGAAAATTGAGTTACTGGAAAAGGTCAAGGCGTGGACTCTGAAAAAGATGGCAGAGCAATTCAAAAACTGGAAGAAAAGATTGAACCTTGACTTTGTTAAGAAGGGAAAGACTCCAGATTTCACTCAAGGGTATGAGAAAATAAAACCCTTATGGCCAGAGTTTGTGAAGTACAAGATGTTAGAGAATGCACAGGAAAGGAAAAAAACAAATGAGAAAAACGCCGCCAAAAAGGTATATCACCATGTTATGGGGCAAACTGGCTACAAGGGTTCCATGCCCAAGTGGGACAAATGGGAGAACGACCTTCTTGAGAAGGGGATCACTCCCGAGCCGTTCTTGTGGGTCGAGCGGACAAGGTCATGGTTCTACGGGCATGGGGGCACGTTGGGCGCCGAAGGAAATGCAATCTATAACATAAGGCATAAAGAGAGTCCTCTACCCATAGAAGATCTGAGAAGCGCAATAAAGGACGTTAAATAGGGGAAGTTTGTGTGTGAGAGAGAGAACGGCGAGCTCACACGCGCCCCCGGGGATAAGGAACATGTAGGGCGTACATGAGGCAGAGAAGGAAATCCTCCGTGGAGTATTGGATTTGACGTCAGCAAAAAGAATACCCCGATAGAAGCCGTCAACGGAAAAGGGACGCAGAGGCAGCTGAAGCAGAGAGTCAGGCAAACTGGAGGCGTCAACTTGAAGAACAGATAAAGCGGACGCAGGATGTAGCAATGCAATAGCAGGAGCAAATTAACACACTTAGCCAGCAGCTAGTGTCTACCGGCGTACCACACATGGTAGAAGGTGAAGTTGATGCTACCGGCGCCGCACATTCTCATCAGAAAAGCAGCTTTGCGTCCACGCAGCTCCCGGGTGATGATGCACCGCCGATGATGCACCCGGTGGATGATATCACGGAGATGACAACCTGTGAGCTCCACGTGAAGGTCGTCAATATAACCATCAAGGCGGCGGTCGGCTATGTCTTACCAATTGGCAACGAACCAACTCACCATAGTCTTCCGGTTCCATGGGGCTACGCTGTTGTTGGGGTCAATGAAGTTGTCAACGGATTCGAGCGGGTGAAGCTTGAATTACCAGAAGGTGAAGACGGAGAGGTGACTGAACTCGGGGAAGCCAAGAATTTGACCGTTCTATGCCTAAAGGAATGCATTGTGCTTCCAAATCAGACGGCAAGGCCGTCGACTCCTCACCATTCTCCAGCGCAACAGTCTCTAGCGCAACAGTCTCCGCCATGCATGCCGTCTCTAGCGCGGTCGCCTACGCCGTGCACGTCTCCAGCGCGGTCGCCTACACCGCCGCGTCAGCCTTCTCCGCCTACTAAGTTTCTGCCGAAACGTAAAAGATCACCCAAACATCAACGGTCACCCCTCCCGAAGGTACCAAAGAAGTTACCCAAGTTACCTTACGACTATACTCCTGAGCAAAACCAGGAAATCGCAAGGCACGAATACGAGGCGTGGAAGGCGAAGCGGAAGGAGAAGAAAAAGGCAGATTTCCCCGAGACCAAAGAAGATATAGAACGAGTGTCGAAAATGGTGAAGACTCTTCATTAACCCGAGCCGAGTTGGTCATCTGACTATGACCGCTCTATTCTGAAGTCACACCAGGAAGTGGTGCGGTCGACGAATAGTAGTAGCGCAGGCGGGAAAAGGGGGAAATCAGTTGCCCAGCTCGCAGAGCAGAAAAAACAATCCATCTCCCCGCTCAAAGGAATTTCCAATACCCAGGTGGGGCCGAGCACTAATGCTGACGAGCAAATTGATCCGGAGTTTATACAACTGTACGGAGAAAAGGCAGCTGCTGCGGGTTTGTCCATTGCTGAGTATATGCAAACAGTAGACTACTTCCCCGAAGCTGAATGTGCGTGCAAATACCAGTACGGGAAACCTCTCGTCAAACCCGAGGAGTTAAAGGATCTACCAACCAAAATGCGAAGAGTGCATAGTTGGTATATGGAAGCCGCTGCGAAATCTCAGGACTGGATATGTCTCGCAGTTAGAGACGAGCACTATGGGTATGGAGATGGAATGGTTCTGATTCAGTTTGATAAATTGTTTCAGTTATTCCAGCAGCAGACCCTCGACAAATCTATCGTTAGTGACTATTGTCTGTAAGTACTTATTTCTCTAATTAAGTCTCTAGCTAGCTCACCTCGTTCATTGCATATTCATATATATATATAGTACACTCATTATATTATAATTACAGAATGAAGATACTCGAATGCAAAAGAGGACAAATCTATGATATTGGGTTCATTGACCCACATTTTGTTAATCATAAGACTCTAGAGCTATGTGCCAAGGATACAGAAGATAACATTCTGAGGGCAATAAGGTTTCAACAACACCAACGGGAAATATTATTTCCTTACAACTTCGGGTGAGTGTTATTGTGTTGTACACATTTTTTTTCTCTTAATACTCGATGTTCAGTGTATAATTGATGAGTTCTGCGTGCGCAGCTTCCACTATATTCTGCTAATTAATCTTCCAAGTTGATAAAGGAAAAGTACTGGTAATGGACCCAAAACGTAAACCCCTAGCGATGTGGTCGGACATGCAGGAAATGATCCAGCGGTAATTTCAATCTTTATTAATTTCACTCTTTATGTATGGCACTATATATAACGACTACTTTGTTTCATTTTCGGATATCAAGTAATTACTAACTCTTTTTATTTTTTTTCTTTCCCGGAAAGCGTTTGGAAGAGGTTCACAAAAAAGGCTCCTGGTGAATGGAAATCAGAGCTTACATTTGATATTGTGGAAGTAAGTACTACTATATCTAGATCCGCGCATCTCCTTGATTCTAGTGTCGATACCATTATCATGGCTGGTTGATTATTATTTTGATTGAAACCATGTTCTCGTAAAGTGCTTGCAACAGGGAGACGGGAATCACTTATGTGGATACTACGTCTGCGAGTTCATTCGTCAGAAGACCTGTCCCAAGGGCAGAGATTTAAACCACCTTCATGTACGTCAGTCGTTAATTTTTCTTATTACCATCTATTTAAGTTACTTAGTTTCATTAATATATATTGACCACTCTTCTTTATATCAGATCGAACGGCTCCGGGACGGTCTTCTACCAAGGGACCGCATACGAGCAATTCAGGAGGAAATTGCAGGCTTCTTAGATGCAGAGGTCCTAAATGTAAATGGAGAGTACTATAGCCCCGGTTGGAACTAAATTTGGTCTTGTAATTCATTCCATCGGTCATGTAATATGCTCGATATACTTAGCTTCGGTAATATAAGTGTTCCTTCTTTTTCTATATATATGTATTACTTATTCACTGGGATCCGGGCGGGGAGGGGCCACCGAGGATCCTCTCTTCTCGTGGGATCCGGGAGGTCCGGGGAAGGGCCAGCGGGCTCCTCTCTTCTCCTGGGATTCGGGAGGTCCGAGGAGGGGCCACCAAGGCTCCTTATCAGTGTATGCTGACAGGGGTATCGTAAAATAGAATTGATCACAAAATAGAAAATAAAAAGGAAAACAATAAAGCGAAAAAAAAAATCTGCCGCGGCAGAGGAGGCATTCATCCCGGTTCGTGTTAAGAACCGGGACTAATGCCCTGGCCAGGTACACCACGTGGTCAGCCCCATTTGTCCCGGGTCCTGGCACAACCGGGACCAATGGGGAGGGCCATTTGTCCCGGCTGGCCCATCCCGGTTGCACAGCCGGGACAAATGGCCCTTACGAACCGGGACAAATGGCCATGTTTCCACTAGTGTAGTGATCTCCTCTATGTAACCATAGTATGTGTCCTTTTTTCCCATTCTTGTTTGTTGTATCAAAGCGGACACCGCTGTTTTGGTTGGTGCTCTACTTATCTTGGGCGATCATGTAAAATGTATTCCCATTTATCTCGTTCCCTTGAAAACTCCCAATAGTCAAAGATGGTGACACGGCCAACATGTACAGGTTATCTTCAACGATGGTGTCATTTATAAGATGTTTTTGCAACCAACTTTCGAAAGTCTCCATGTGTTTGCGTTTAATCCATGAGTCATCCTTCCCCGGGTTTGTGGAGCATACAATATTCTTGTGTTCCTTGAGATACGGAGCCACGAATGTGGAATTTTGTAGAACTGTGTAGTGTGCTTTAGTGAAAGAATTCCCGTCCCTGGGTATCATTGTTTTCTTTCCCATCATTCCTTTTCCCATCAGTCTTCCCTCATGCCGCGATTTAGGATCACCAATCGTCTTAAGGTCAGGAATAAAGTCAACACATAACCCAATGAGATCCTCTGTTCCATAGACCTTGGAGATGCTTCCTTCTGCCCTAGCACGGTTATGAACATATTTCTTCAAGATTCCCATGAATCTTTCAAAGGGGAACATGTTGTGTAGAAATACCGGACCGAGAATATGAATCTCTTCACATAGGTGAACCAGGAGATGCGCCATCATGTTGAAGAAGGATGGTGGGAACACCAACTCAAAACTAACAAGACACTGGACCACATCCCTCTGTAATCTTGCCAGACTTTCTGGATCGATTACCTTCTGAGATATTTCATTGAGGAATACACATAGCTTCACAATGGGTACTCGAACATTTTCTGGTAGAAGCCCCCTCAATGCAATCAGAAGCAACTCCGTCATTGTTACATGGCAGTCATGAGGCTTCAGGTTTTGGAATTTTTTCTCTGTCATATTTATTACCCCCTTTATATTTGACGATAAGCCAGCCGACACCTTGATATTGTAAAGGACTTCAAAAAATATTTCCTTCTCTGATTTGGTAAGAGCGTAGCTGCTTAAGTAATGACGCCATGTATCTGTGTGCTTGTTGGTTGGGTCTTTCGTACGTTGTTGGTCCTCCCGTGCTTCTGACGTATCTTTTGACTTCCATACACGCCCATGAAGCATAGCAGGTTGACGTAGAGATTCTTCGTCACCAGCATCACGTTGATTGAAGCGCGGACCTCTAGGACTTTCCAATAGGGTAGCTCCCAAAATATAGATTTCTTCTTCCACATGGGTGCACGCTTATCAGGGCCGTTCGGAACAGGTTGGCTGCCATCACCCTTTCCAAAAATTACCTTTAGGGCCTTGACCATATCGAATACATCATTACAACTACGGAGGTCAGGCTTGATAGGTATCTTCCTCACCTCTGAAATGCTTCCCTCCTTTCTTTCTTATGGGGTGCTTGATCGGAAGAAATCTACGATGCCCAAGGTATACAATCTTCTTACATTTATCCAAATATACACTATCAGTCTTATCTAAACAGTGTGTGCATGCATTATATCCCTTGTTTGTATGTCCGGATATGTTACTAAGAGCAGCCCAATCATTGATGGTTACGAAAAGCAACGCCAGTAGGTCAAATGGATTTTATTCGTTCTCATCCCACACACGTACACCTGGTTTGCCACACAACTGTAAGAGTTCTTCCACTGTTGGCCTTAGGTCCACATCAATGTGGTTGCCGGGTTGCCTCATACCATGGATGAGCACTGGCATCATAATGAACTTGCGCTTCATGCACAACCAAGGAGGAAGGTTCAACGAAGGAGGAAGGTTGTAGATACATAGAGGCACGGGCTAGGTGCTATGACTGGAGCTCTGCTCCCCGAAAGGATTAAAGCCATTTGTACTTCGACCAAGCCATAAGTTTGTTGCCTCTCTTGTAAAGTCCGGGAAGTCCCTCTGCATTTTTCTCCACTGTGACCCATCAGCGGGGTGTCTCAACTTTCCGTCTTTCCTACAGTCTTCTTTGTGCCATCGCAACAACCTGGCATGCTCTTTGATTCTAAACTTTCAACTATGGTATTATAGGAGCATACCACATCACCTTTGCAGGAACCCTCTTACGGGGGGGAGGGGGGCTTGTCGTAAACATCGCCAGGGTCATCTGTTCCGATCTTATACCGCAGTGAAATGCATACGGGACACTTATCCAAATTCTCGTACTTCTCACCGCGGTAGAGGATGCAGTCATTAATTCATGCATGTATCTTCTGCACATCTAATTCTGGAGGGCAGAGAGGCTTCTTTGTTTCGTACCTACTGTCAGACAATTTGTTATCCTTTGGACGCTTCGGCTTCATTATTTTAGTTAAACTCTCAAATCACTTGTCAGTCACACCGTTTTGTGCCTACCATTTCAGCAACTCCGGTGTGGTACCGAGTTTTGTGCTGCCATCTTCACAATTTGAGTACAACAACTTTTTGTGATCATGATAATGCCGTCCAACTTCAACCTCTCCAATTCACTTTCGCAGTCTTCCATTGCATCGGCAATAACTCGACCAAGATCATCATAGGGCTCATCTGATGCTCGTTCTTGATCACCTCCTTCTTCTGCATTGTCTTCCATTGTGGTATCACCGTATTCAGGGAACATAGGATCCTCTTCTTCTTCTTCTTCTTCTTCTTCTTCTTCATTGTCTTCCATCACAACCCCTCTTTCTCCAGGCTTGGTCCAACAATTATAGCTGGGCATGAAAGCTCTCCGAAGCAGATGGCCGTGAAGGACCCTCGAGGAAGAGTGCTCCGTGACATTCCAACAGTCAACACATGGGCAACACATAAAGCCATTTTCTTTGTGAGACTGAGCTACACCTAGAAATTCATCCAGACTTGCCCTATACTATGAAGTGCGTCTGTCACCGTACATCCATTGTTGTCGTGCATCCATCTGCATCGTATAATTAATTTTATCAAAAAAATATTACAATAACATCTTCAATAGCGAAATGACCATAGTACATCGACAAATATAACTTGTATCAATTACACATGAAAAGTATAATTTTGCTAACCTCGGTCGAAGATACAATTTTCTGTGAAATTAAGTGTGGCTCGGGTACTTTGTCGAACACCTCGTGTGCATATTAAAACAACACACACTAGCACCCACCTCTCTCACACCTCCTAGAAAAAAAACAGAGGAGGGAAGGGGTCTGGGAGGCAGTATATATAGGCAAGGGGGACATTTGTCCCGGTTTGTGGCATGAACCGGGACCAATGCCTTTATCGCCACGTGGCGTGTGTTGAGGCATTAGTCCTGGTTATTTCCAGGAACTGGGACGAATGCCCCGCAAACAACCGGGACCAATGCCCCTGGGGGCTATACGTTGCCCCGGCCACACGAACTGGGACGAATGCATAGATTGGTCCCGGTTCGTGGCGCAACCGTGACTAATGCCCATTCTGGCTCTGGACGAATGGTGGGGTTTCAACTAGTGACATCTCAAAGGGTGCCTATGCCTTAAAGCTGATGGAGCCGCCCATCAGGCTATCGAAGAACAGCAAGGCACCCGCGACGGATGCAACCACGTACAGGAGAATCGTCGGGAGGCTAAAGTAACTTGTGCACACCAAGACGGATCTGACATTCGCAGTAGGATTCGTGTCGCGCTTCACGCAAGGTCCGACTCAGGAGCAGCATGGAGCGGTGAAGCACATTCTACGCTACATCACCGTGTCTGTGGGACTCGGATCTAGGCACGAGAGGAGCTCATGTGCGCCACGCCTGTCGGCTACAGCTACATCGACCTGGGTGGGGATGTCGACTCGCACAAGAGTACATCTGGCACGTTGTTCTTTCTTGGGAGCAGCCCAGTAACCTAGCAGTCCAAGAAAAGGAAAATCGTGGCTGGAGCCACAGCTGCTTGCCTAGCTCGGTTGTTGGCCGAGTTCAGCGACGGCGAAACCGAGAAAGTCATGCTCAAAGTAGACAACAAATCGGCAATCGCGCTCGCCAAGAACCTCGTCTTCCACGAGTGCTCGAAGCACATCGAGTTGAAGTACCAATTCATTCGGCACTGCGTGGAGACGAAGATGATCGAGCTAGAGTTCGTGCCAACCGAATACCACCAACTCGTGGACACGCTGACCAAGCCACTTGGGCGAGTCTGCATGGCGGAGCTGTGCTCAAGCATCTCATGGAGGAGGTTTCGCCGGAACTCAGGCATAGGGAGTGATTGTTGACATAGGCCTGTGTTGCTGGGCGACTCGGCGGAGAGGAGCCGACAAAGCTTCAAGTCTCTAGGAGTCGAAGAAGAAAGCTTAGCCTGGCGGAGTCAAAGGTATTATTTCGGGTGCTCATTAGGTGCAAGATGTCTAGAAACTACAGAGAGTAGGTAGGATAGGACGCTTTGACGTCACCTATAGTGTTTCCATGGAGTTAGTCCATAGTGGAAATCATGTCATGTGTCGTGAAGAGTGAATCTGAGTCATGGCGTCATAGACATGTCATGTGAAGTCTGATGTGATACGAACGTACATGGTTCCCTCCCTTTATATGGAGCACAATATCAGTGAGAAAATTGAGGCAAACCAAAACCACCACTTTGGCACACACTCCCTTTCTTCTTCCTCCTTAGAAGATTGCTTCAGGCGTGAACTGAAGTTAAGTAGATTATGATAATACTCCCCCCGTCCCGAATTAATTGTCTCAAAGTTGGATAAAAGTGTGTGTATCTAGACATGTTTTACCGTTAAAATACATCTATTTTTGTCAAAGGTTGAGACAATTACTTTGTGACGGAGGGAGTAGTTATATGAAGAAAAGAAAAAAAAAAGACAGAGTTTCCGGCCAGTTCTTTGGGCGTGTGTGCAAAATCAACTTCCTACGACAGTTGAAATCCTACATCATGTCCACAATGGTTGGTCAACAGAGATATTGCACCTGTACATGCATGAATAAGGAATCGAGTACGTACTAAGGTATGCATTGATGCATGCATGCGCAAAAATATGGAAAGAAACGGTGCACCAAAAGAAACATGAACGCTTTTCACAATTTCCCTCCTCGGACGCGCGCGGCAAAACCAAATAACCCAGAACATTGCCTTCCATTTCTAGAACGAAAATCTGGACATGACCGATCACTCACCGCGTGCGCGCTAGCGATAAAAAACCCACCAAATCGTAAAAGCTAGTGCACAAGGCGAGGACCTACATACACATCTCCAAAGCTTCCAGATCGAGCCTGCCAATTCGATCGTCTCTCCATCCCGCTCTCCAAATGGATTCCTCCAGCTCCTCCACCGGCTCCGTCTTGCCCGCCGTCATGTCCCTGGCGGAGGAGATGCGTTTTGAGGGAGCCTACAAGTGCAAGTGGTGCCCGCGCGTGTTCAAAACCGCCCGGGCACGGGGCGGGCACCAGAAGGCGCACAGGAAACTGCCGGCGTTCCAGGAGAACAAGAAGCCTAGCTAATAAGGTCCGCCGCCGCTGCATATTCTCCCCGCCGTGTTCCTATGCTACAGCCCTCCGCAGCGCTTATTTTCGGGTCAAGCCCTCCGGTGAGTGGCGCAGCTACTATGACCCCTCGGTCCACACTGTGCCGTCTTCGCTCCCATCGCAAACTGGCACCAGCACCGGGAGTTTTGTTGCAGCGCTGGCGGCCGGCGGGACTGACGATGGCGGTCATCTTGGACACAAGCAGGTCGTGCGTGAAGTGAGTCAGGAGGAGCCTGCCGACGGGATCGACCTAACTCTGAAGCTCTAGAATTAGGGCTGGAGTATTTGATTTTGCAACTGCAAGTTTAAATTGTTTCCTCAAGTTTGATTGTTTGAAATTTCTGTTTTTCCGCTGGTTGTCTTGGAGTCTTACATGATCGGATTAGCCTGGAATTCTTATATTTCAGTGATATTTTTCAAAGTGTAATTCAAGCGGGTGTTATCTCTCTGGAATTTTGTAAAGCGATATGCCTACATCTTATATATGAGTAATACATCTCATGGTGTGCTCTGTTGTTTCAAAGGATATTTATGATTCATCTCTGCTTGAAGTGTAGCAAGTGTGGCGACATAACTAATTCTTTTGGGTATTCAGCTTAATCTCGTAGATATTTTTTTTAGGAATAAAGTTAGGGAGGCTCCAAAAACGAGTTTTGTTTCTGAAAAAGAAAAAAACTAGTTGTCCTCCTGATAAGCTTGGTACTTGCTTCACTCTAGGAGGAACGAGACCCTGTCCTAAGAGCTATTTTTTTTAAAATAATACACTTTTTTATTAAAAGTAAGAAAATAATACGCGAATTGGTAAAATTTCAGAAATATTACCGAGCCGGGCTGGCCCACCGCGACAGCGCCCTTGTCGCATTCGGCCAGCACGACTGGATTCTAGTCGTGGTCTGCCACCACGACAGGGCTGCCCCCTGCCACGCGGCGCGCGTTTATTGGGCGGGCCACGTCGACGCGGTTGTCGTCCTGCGCGCCCGCCAGTCGAGGTCGCAGAAGCCGACTGGGCCGGCCAGTCGGGCTCGCAGACGACGACAGGGGCCCTGTCGCATTCGGCCAGGCCGACAGGCCCCTGTATACATATGGCCGCTGCAGCTCCTCCTTCTTCCCCCTCTCATTCTCTTCCTTTCTTCCTTCTTTCTTGTTCGTATGAACCAGCTTCTTGCTTGATTTTTTCCAGCAAATAGAACCAGTAGAAAGGAGATTTTCCACCGTAGTTGGATTGTAGAGGGACATAGGAGGCTAGGGAGCACTTGATCCCGTGATGAGCTAGCTCGTGGTGGTTGTTTTGGTGGAGGTGGTGGTTGTGGTGGTGGATATGGCAGCAATGGTGGTGGAGCTGCTGTACGTGGTGCTGTCCGCGGGCTGCATTGCCGCGGTGCTGCTGCGGTGACCCGACATCGACGTGCTGCTACACCAACGATTTAAATTGTCCGGCTTGAAGGTATGATTTCGACGCGATTTCTCTCTTAGTTAGTGCATGTTTACGTTTGTTTGTTTGTTGTATGGTAGTAATATATTTAAACGTATATTTGCGGTAGTGGTATTTTTGTTATATTTAGTTTAATATATTTATTTTTGTGGTGCTGGTATATTTGTTTTAGTGTGTGCGAGTATATAGTTTGAAAGTTATGTTAGCAAAATTGTTCTGCTAAATATTACTTTTGTTAGATTTATGTTAGGTGCGATCGTAATAAGTAGTATAGCGCATAAATATAATAACCGATTAATTTAACGAGGATGGTTATTTTTTATCCCATCACAGATGTCTGATTTAGTGAAGTTCATGTTCTTTTACGGTGCTGGTACTGTAGAAGAAAATGAGCTGGGAGTTGATTTGAAGAAATCAGCTCTGCTAGGGTGCCCTATTTTCCTGCAGTTGTGGTCCTGGGAGAGGTTCTCTATAGGACGGCCAATCCTAAATCTGGACGAGCCATTCGGGGTCGATGAGATGTATGACGCAGATTACATCGACATGCCTAATTTCTCTATGATCTGGACCTCTCGGAAGGTATGTATTTTGTCGTTTATTCGTACATGAATTTGCAAACATTATGTCTACTAATATTTCTTTTTCCACAGAGATCGTATGCGCATGATCAGACAAAGTGTGCGTACACCGCTCTGAACGAGCAGTTCGATGTGTACACTTCGGTTATCTGGGAGCCGTATAGTAACGAGGCCATAAATGCTAGATACCCCGGAGGCATGTCTAACCTCTGCACTAGGGACCGGGACTGGATGACAAAGTCCAAGATCGTCTATGATATTTGCGTCGAGGAGATGTCCCAACAGAGGTTATGCGCCAGTTTGGACTGCTACAGTTGGAGATTCCTCCCCCTCAGGACTGCCCCGTGCCTAACATTATACACGAGTACGTATATTCTATCTACTCGTTCGTACCATTTCACATTATTTCCAGCAAGACGCATACCTTATATGTCTAACCATAACGTATTATTTCACACATTGTAGCAACACGAGGAAGGGAGTTACCTGGACGGAGCATCAGTGGCTCCAACGGCTTGGCGCTTATGTGAACGAGTGGTACACCGCCTTGACACGACGCTGGGACGACACCACTCCTTTTGATGCATCTATGTTCCAGCGCTATTTGGTCAGGTACATGGCATCCACGCGGACACGTATCATAAACCACCCTCATCCGGAGCAGATACAGGCCCCTTCTGCATTTGATACATATCCAAGTCATGATACTTCAGGATCCAGACAATACGCGGTAATATATATTCTCTTAAGTAATGCATGGACTATCTTTTTCCTTATTTATGCTTGTGTTTTATGTCATGCTTTCTGTGATAAATAGGCCCAGCTAACTGATGAGCTCCGAGACGAATGTGCCCAGTATGCACGGTCCCTTTCTTCGGCACCGCTTATGATAGACCGTACCCAGCACCAGAGCTGGGTGACACGCGTCGAAGGGAGGTTCAAAGGAATCTGGGAGGCTATCACGTGCAACCGGAGTTCAGACGTTGTTCAACACCACCATGTACAGCGCCCCCCGCCTCAGTTCAACCAGTCGAGGCGCCGCTCCATGGACCAGCCAGAACCACCGCCGCAACGTCATCAGCCACGTCCTCGTGTACCACCACTGCAGATGTTTAGGCCACCCGGCCTAGGTGAGGCCGGAGGTTCGTCCTGGCAGCAGCAGCAGCAGCAGCAGATACACACAGATTATACACAGCAAGGTACGTACGCATACATTTCACTTTCATTTAGTTACGAACAAATTGAGTCTTATGTATACATTTAATAACTACTTTTCTCCACCTCTGCGGGACTGTTTGGGCAGACTACGTCCGGGGGCACCTGGGAGACTGATAGTGGGTCATTTGATTTTAGGAGGACCCAGGACGCGTGGCTACGCAGTAACGTTCAGCACACTTAGATTCCCATTCTCCAGACTCCTCAATCACAGCGTGCTACTATGTATACTCCTCCACCATTCCCCACCCAAGGTACACAGGATGAAGATGATGGACACGATGGTAGCTTGACAATGCCTCGTCAAACTAGGAACCCCCACAGGTATGGCAGGTCGACTCCCGTGCAACCCCCTCCCCGTGTAGCGCGGCCACGCAGGGGGGCGTGAGATCTTCGAGTAGTGCATACTTATCTACATATGTATGAGATATATTTATGCACTTATGTATGAGATATATTTATGCACTTATGTATGAGATATATTTATGCACTTATGTATGAGATATATTTATCTACATATTTGTGTGTCTCTACGTAGGTGTGACATATTTAACTTTGAAGTTTCATACGAAATAAGATCTCCCGCCATTTTTCATCCCGCCATTATTTTCCCGCCAACATCTCCCGCCATTTGTTTCCCGCCACCGTCCCGCAACAATTTTTCCAGGCCACCGTCTCCCGCCATATCTTTCCCGCCAATTTTTCCCGCCAATTTTTCCCGCCACCCTCTCCCGCCAGTTTTCTCCCGCCACTGATCTCCCGCTGTTTTTCTCCCGCCATTGATCTCCCCCCACCGTCTCCAGCCTATATAAACCCCGGCATTCTTTCATATGGATGTGTGTATGTTGTCTACTTAAGTTCGAGTAATGGCTGATAGTGGTAGTCCTGGTCTCGATCGAGAAACCTCATGGTATATTCTATATCATGCGGCAAAAGGTTCTTGCAAGAATACGAGGGGGGTAGAATTCCAGTTAGTTTTAATGAACTAATGACTGAGTCGGCCCACACTATTGCTCTAGGGGGGAAATTAGCCAGATATAACCTCCCGCCTAGATCCACCGAAGAAATTAGGAGTGAACTATTGAGGTGGCATCATAAGTGGTGCAGAATAGTTGAGCTCAAAAAAATCGAGTCGGGTCTTCGGGGTATGTCAATCTTCAATACTAGCGATAAGATACGTTTTTCCGACGAGGCCTATGCAGTTCACGTTCAGGTAATCGATTCACGAGTTTACATCATGTTCAAACCGATTTGCATCGTTCTGATTTCTGTTTTCGCTTTTATTCTCAATGTGCAGCACTATCCTGCAGACGCAGAGTTTCTGAACAAAGAGATCCCGCACTATGGCTGGATGAGCATACTCTTTGGACCATGTCCACGAGGGATTCCAGAAGACAACCGCCACGCTCATTGGATCCTGAGCACAATAGCAAAGGGGAAGACTGGTGCCGGATCTGAGGGGAAGAATCGCGCCGCATCGAAGGGGAAGAGTGCTGACACATCGAAGGGGAAGAGTCGTGCCGCATCGAAGGGGAAGAGTGCTGACACATCGAAGGGGAAGAGTGACGGCGCATCGAAGACAGTTGATGATGACAACAGTGACGACGACTACACGCCGAGAGGTCTAGCTAGATATAAGGCTATGTGTAAACGTGCTGCTTCATCAAAAGCCGTAGCTGATGAAAACAGTGATGACGACTTCATGCCTCCATCACGAACACATGGGAGGGCAAAGTCAAGTCGTCGAGGAATATTAGCTTTCCTTATGCGCATTATATTGTCCTAAATTTCTCTTCTTCATGCAAAATAATTATTGTAATTCGCAATGAATCGACTTATGGCCAAAGCTGGAGAAAAAAAAATTAGGGACCTATCGTGTTTGGGGAACACGACTAGTCCCAAAACGACAGGGGCACTAATCGGGCTGGCGCAACTCGACTACACCCTAGCCGTGCCCTGGGAACACGACAGGACCTAGTCGTGTTCTGCCAACTCGACAGGGCCCAGTCGCAGTGGCCCAACTCGATTGGGTCATATTTTTGCAATTTCCAAAATCCGTGTATTATTTTTTTACTTTTAATAAAAAAGTGTATTATTTAAAAAAAATTAGCGTCCTAAGAAGGACTCTTGCACGGTCCTTAAATCAAAGCATCTATAGCACCAAGACTTGCGCTGTTGCCCGGTATATATCTGGCCTTTTAAGATCGGACCTGTGCAGACACAGGCGGATGGCAGGATTCATCGAGGCCCCGGTGGCGGTAGTGACGAGTGAAGCCAGAGAGGCTGGTTTGTGTTAATTGTTTTTCTTTCAGAAGGTTCAACAAGGTCCTATAAAGCTTATAACTGAGACTGTGTTCATGACAGGTTACACAACTTGTCTCTGCTATGAGCAGGTTCGTGTGCCCGACCTTAGCCACTAGATCTTATATGGGGTTGAGCTTTTTTTTTTTTTTTTTTTGAACAAAGGAGCCCCCAAAGGGGCTGCAATCACTTCCATTGATATAGATCAGTTACAACATAGTGATTACAGACATCCTGAAAGAAAATACATCGAAAGTGAACTATGCAAGCAAAGCAACAACTATGCCGAAGAGCACAGACGGAGCCTATCAGGGGGTCCGTCGAGAAATCAGACACGCAAAACCTGCGACTGTACTCTTCAAGGGCCTCCAAGACCCTGTCCAACCGAAGAGCTGGCGGCTCAACCAGCAATCGCGATGGCAGGGAGTAACGAGGTAGAAAACTGAGCTGTAGATCTTGAGGGTGCATCACCGAGCCCAGCTGAGAAGGATCTTTGCCATTGAATCTGAGAAACCGCAGCAGAAGGGATCTCACCCCCCTCCGGCATGTCCCGAACAGCAAAGAGGCATAATCGACATGCTCCATAGTATACAAGATAAAGGATGTGTGCCATTGCAACCAACAGGATGCTTTTGGATGCTGACCACACAGATTTTGTTGAAGAAACTGCATCCAACAAACCCCAACAGAGATGCTCTTTGTGCTTCCAATGTTGCCTTTTGAAGAGAAAATCCTCCCCTCCAACAGGCTAGAATTGATAAGAGCACAGACCCCTATATTATACATCTCTGTATCGAAACCATCCGCTTCCATACCCACTAAAGATAAATCAGTGATTCCATTGGGTTTCCAAAAGTTCCAAGGCAAACTGAGATGAATAGAGGCCAGCCGAACGCTCTGAACCTCCTCCAGGCCCTGCAGTTGAGAACTCCATACCTGAATTTGGGAGCGCATCAAGCATAGCCTCTTCAACATCTGCAATTTAACCAACCCCATCCAGTCCGCTTGCCCAGAAATCGCATCTCTGCTCCTCAGCACAGCAACCAATCGCACCTCCCAATCCATCCCCTCCTCAACACCACGTTGACTGAAGGACCAACAAGGAAAGCCACCCGCTGCCGCAACGAAGGAGTCACCGGCGGGATCAAACTGATCCCCCGATCTGAGCTTATTAAAAGGAGGAGGAGAGAAGAGTTTGCGTGCCGCCTCCAGCTCCGTCCTCTGGAGCGTCGCGGCCTCCACCAACTCCATCTCCAACAAGCCAGCGCCGCCCGATTGCGCCGGCGAGCATATCCTCCCCGGCATGCCGCCAAGCAAGAAAACGAGCAAACAACTCAAAGCAAACCTAGAACCTACCTCTAGTATGTACATCGGAGCGCCGTTCACCTCCTCCATCCCATCCCCCTCCGGCAGTACCGGCGGTGGAGGTCCGGAATCGGGCCGGGGGGTTGAGCTTTGTGACTGCATATACCATACACATATATTGGTCCCAGTACCCCTAATCCATTTAGTAGAATTTTTTTTTAGTTTGATGCTGCAAAAGGGGATCCCATCGTAACACTATGTGCCTGCCAACCTCTCTCAATATGGGTCAATCAAGAGAAACTCAATAGGGTGTGGCAGTGCCTGATTGCTGTCCGTATCATGGTCTCGTGGTTGTGACATCGATCTTGGACGTTCACAACTTGCCACACCTAAGATTTAAAGTGGGACGGGCACGCCCGCGTGTCACGCGTCCCTAATCCCGTTTATCCCACAAATTGAAACCCGTTTGTCCCGTGCGGGCTAAAACGGACTAGCCTATTAGTCCCGCCGGCAACCAACATGTCCCAACTAGGAGCGCTTCTAGTGCATGGTGCTTTTCTCAAAGAAAAGAAAGAAAAACTAGTGCATGCTGCTTGGCTGCTTACGCGATTAGGAGGTGGCCGTCTTCTCCATCCAAGGTCTTCTTGGCTGGATGGGTTACCCCCCAAGGTCATTGCTCCGGACCTATATGCAGCCTCACGACGCAAATACAGAAACGTTCGGCAAGCCATTGAAGATCACAACTGGATAACTGATCTCCGTGTGGAACACTTCTCGGTAGAGCACATCGCACGGTGTGCTCTGTTGTTTCAAAGGATATTTATGATTCATCTCTGCTTGAAGTGTAGCAAGTGTGGCGACATATAACTAATTCTTTTGGGTATTCAGCTTAATCTCGTATATCTTTTTTTAAGGAATAAAGTTAGGGAGGCTCCCAAAACGAGTTTTCTTTCTGAAAAAGAAAAAAAACTGGTTGTCCTCCTGATAAGCTTGATCCTTGCTTCACTCAAAGAGTGAAACCAGAAGAACAAGAAGGCGAATAAGGGCCGCCGCCGCGTTTTCTCCCCGCCGTGTTCCTATGCTACAGCCCTGCGCAGCGCTTGTCTTTGGGTCCAGCCTTCCGCCGAGTGGGGCAGCCACTACGACCCCTCGGGTCAGCTCTGTGCCGCCTTCGTTCCCATGGCTAACGGGCACCAGCACCGGCAGTCTTGCTGCGACGCCGGCGGCCGGAGGGACTGAAGACGGCTCTCGTCTTGGACGCCAGCAGAACGTCCGTGAAGTGAGTCTGGAGGAGCCGGCCGATGGGATCGACCTAATACTGAAGCTCTAGAATTAGGGCTAGAGTATTTGATTTGGCAACTCCAAGAATCATACATGATCGCATTTGCCTATACTGGAATTCATATATTCGAGCGCGCGCATGTACCTGCAGGTGATATTTCTCAAAGAGTAATTCTAGCGGGTGTTATCTTTCTGGGCTTTTGTAAAGCTATATGCCTATACTGATCTGATTTTTTTTTTCATCTTTATATTGATCTGAAATTAGTCTCTGTTTCATCACGCAAAGCAAGAAGTTTGTGGAAAAAATTTGATCGGGAGCTTTCATCTATTTCATCTGACGCTCCAGCTTGGTTTGTTATCCCTGAAATCCACCTTCCTCGGTCACGCCCACGTATAAAACATATAAAAGGAAAAAATAAAACTGCCAGAGGTCAGCTCGAGAACGCGCCGACGCATTTAAACTTGTTGCTTGCTTGACACTAAGAGGGACACCGGCCGGGGACGAGCGATGCTACCCGGCATCTGAGCTCTAGGGTTGACCATATGGGTTAGAGGTTCTGTCTCTGCCTCAAGCACGTTCGAGTGCCCCACTTTAGCCACTACTCCCTCCGTTCAACAATAGATGACGTTTTTTTCTCTATATATGGATGTATCTAGATATGTTTTAGTTTTAGATACATCCATATATAGACAAATACAAGTCATCTATTGTTAAACGGAGGGAGTAGATCTTATGGGCCATAGCTATTTGTGCCTTTGTCACTGCATTTACCATATTCAGAACATGGTCCCTATACCCCAAATCCTTTTAGTAGGGAGAGGGTTAAGTCTGAGGATACAAAAGTTGATCCCATCACTACACTGTGTGCGTACCAACCACTCTTGATCTCGGTCAGTTGAGAGAAACACAATCGAGGTTCAACATTGCCTTGTCGTCCACCTAATGATGTCTTGGCTGGAGGGTCGATCTCAGGCATTCACAACTTACCACATCACACCGAGCCATGTCCTTCGACTGGCTTTGGAGGCGGTCAATCGATCACAGCCATGCCTCGTCGAAGAAAAACGTACTCCCTCCGTTCCTAAATATAAGATGCTGTAGCTATTGCTCATGTTGTCTAGATACATGCTTATAAGAGTGAACATATGCACTAAATGTTGTCTAGATACATGTAGACATGTGTGTATATGGAAAAAGGCTAAAACATCTCACATTTAGGAACGGAGGGAGTACAACATGTTGTCGGAATGTAATTGTGTAACAGGAAGATTTCTTCTGCTCCTTTGCTCCGTTGAATCTTTTCTTCAAACTTTTGTCATTGTAGGAAATAGTCTGTGGTTGCGGTATGTGTTATAAATCCGAGGCGCTTAGTCGATCTACCGAGGCCAAGCAATCACAGCAAACAGGACACCGAGATTTGGTAACGCAGTTCGGCGCTCAACGCCTACATCTGCGGGGCATGACTATGGGCGCACCTCCCCATTGATACCGCTGCGCCGGCCGCCTTGGTCGCCGGCACAAGCCGCCGGCTCCCCTTGCGCGCCTGCTGCTATCAAGTCGTCATCGACGACAAGCCCGCCGAGGCAATACAGACGCACCAGATCTCAACGCCACGCCGGTCCGGCCGCCCCTGCCACGGGCGCCGGACCGTCCCCTCGTGATCTTGTGTCTAGCCTACCAGATTTCGTCGTGTCTATTTGGGCTACCCCCGGTGTCTTTATATATTAGGCCAGGTTACACGTGTCCGACTCAAACACCTAACCTTCCGTTAATTACAAGTCCTAGCGTAGCCCTACTCGTACACATATTCGACTTATATTCCAACAAACTCCACCTTGGCGAATATGTCATTCGCCATCTTGAAGTCGTCATGCCGAATCTCTGCATACCTGGACTTGAACCATTTATCATGAGCTCCGCTGCTACTCCGTTGACTCCATATGACTCCACCTGCAACCGTAGTCCCTTCCTTATTTCACCACAGTAAATGCTCCCACGAAAATTAAGTTCTTCCCCACTCTTGTCTTGTGCTCCCAAATCTCCGGAGTATCCGTCCATCGCCATCACACAACGATCATAAAGTCACCATATCGACAACGCCGTTGCATTGTCACCTTGGTAGCCTCATCCTTGATCTATGTGAAAGTGAACAACTCACATATTAGGTGTCACAAATAAGAGTTATTTGAACTCCTCATTCTCGCTATTGTTGACTGCATCTTTGAAACCTTGAAGAAATTTCGCCGTTGCCTTAAGTCATCTTCAGTCAAATTCACAACTGTCTCATCACCGCTTTCGCAGATCCTCCATGGCCAACACTCATCCATCTCCATGGTCTCGATAGATAGTTACCAACATGAATCCGTTACTCGCCAACACTGCTTCAGCAACCCCTTGCACTCATGCCTGACCACATGTCTGACCGCCAGTGCCGTTGTCTGTCGCCGTGTCCCGTGCTTACCGCACGCCTCGCCGCTATTACCGCGTCGAGCATCCACAATCTTGGCCAAGATCTACAGGGTAGCTAACCCACACCATCTCAGGCCCCACTGCAGATAACCATCGGTCATACCTGACCAATGCCGAGTTCCACGTATCCCTCCGAACCCTGAGCTCCAGTCCGAATCACGTGCTTCTCGCCTTCCCGCTGACTAGGCTTTGACTCTCTACTAGCTTACGCCATAGCCCCTCCATCAGCCGAGTGGAATCGTTAGACTCCAGCTCCACCTTCAACATGAATCTATGGTAGATGATCAATCCATCCCGCGCCACGTCGACCTCAAGATCTCATGCGTACGCCATCTTGAATCAACCCTGCGCCGCCACATGTCGAAGCACGCAGCCCTTAGGCATGCGCCACGTGTTTCCACGCCACAGAATTCGGACACCATCAGCCGTCACGCTCCAACGTCGTCATCGCCGATCTTCACCGTATTCTGTCCGTCAGACTGTCTAGTCCAACCCAGCCGAACGCATCCGACTGCAACCATGCTCCACCTTGCGCCTAGTACACCCGGCGAATTGCCGTGCACTGTCCGCGCCCGTATATGCATGATCCTCCATGACGTATTATGCGCACGTCGCCAATCTGACAACCACGTGGTAGAATCTCGTGTGCAATTAGCAACTAATCCAAAAGAAAAAATAGCTTCCCTGGTAGTTTCCATGGGTGCACCTAGCGTGTGCCGCAAAACCCAAAAGCTTATTTTCTTCACATTGCCATCCATGCATCACCGTACCCCATACTGCTTCAGATTCCTTTTTTTAATTAACAAATCTCAATCGCAGCTGCATGCGTAAGGTTCAGAGGCCAATGCCTCGGCCGTGCGTCCGCTTTTGGGTCAGCTCCTGCATGCATCCTGCACTGCCTGGTCAACACCCACGTGACGCTTGCCGGCTCTACTCTGATTGATCCATTGCGTACAAAGCCCGCTACTCGCCGAGTTCAACACGACTTGTGCTACCGCAACGAGTCCGCTCGCTACGACCTTTAGATTCAATCTCGCTGAGGCTCCTTTGTAGCATGCCGCCACGCCGCTTCCGATTACTTTTTACACGACGATCTCCGACTGCTTCCACGGTACTACGAACCATATGTTCATCATAACCATCCGCTGTTGGCCTTCGTCGTTCTTCCTCTATATCAACAAACCGCGACCTCCGAACCTTGCTCTGATACCACTTGTTATAAATCCGAGGCGCTTAGTCGATCTACCGAGGCCAAGCAATCACAGCAAACAGGACACCGAGATTTGGCAACGCAGTTCGGCGCTCAACGCCTACATCTGCGGGGCATGACTATGGGCGCACCTCCCCATTGATACCGCTGCACCGGCCGCCTTGGTCGTCGGCACAAGCCGCCGGCTCCCCTTGCGCGCCTGCTGCTATCAAGTCGTCATCGACGACAAGCCCGCCGAGGCAATACAGACGCACCAGATCTCAACGCCACGCCGGTCCGGCCGCCCCTGCCACGGGCGCCGGACCGTCCCCTCGTGATCTTGTGTCTAGCCTACCAGCTTTCGTCGTGTCTATTTGGGCTACCCCCGGTGCCTTTATATATTAGGCCAGGTTACACGTGTCCGACTCAAACACCTAACCTTCTGTTAATTACAAGTCCTAGCGTAGCCCTACTCGTACACATATTCGACATATATTCCAACAGTATGCTATGTAGCCTTGTATTTATCCTAATAGAATCTCTTAATTTCTTTCCTCCTTATTTTGTTTTTTGACGTTTCTTTGGCAGCTGTGCATGTGTATCCCTCTATCGCCTATCATCTCCGGTTAATGACCCCCACTGGTAGAAAATAGGCCTATAGTCCCGGTTCGCCAGGGCCAGTGGTCCCGACCGAGCAACCGGGACTAGCTATGCGCGACTAAAGACCCCACCCCCTATAGTCGCGCCGATTACGAACCGGGACTAAAGGCCCGTCCACGTGGGCCGGTGGCGGAGCCGGGGCGCGGAGGACCTTTAGTCCCGGTTGGCAACATAAACCGGGACTAGACTTTATTTCGTAATTTTTTTAATTCATTTGGGTTTCTAATTATTTTTCACACCAAATTTTCTCTCCCTTTTTTTCACTCCCTTTTTTTAGAATTTGTATTATTTGCTTAGTGTCTAACTACAATTATCTCTAGTCAAATTACTTACTCATGGTCAAACTTCCCGCTCGGTCACCCATCCTCCCACTACTCTAGCACTAGCACGCTTAACTTCCGAGTTTCATACCGTCCCGCATCCAAGTGTTTCGCACGCATGTATGTGATAGTAGTATCATATCAATCTTATTAACATGTGGGTCGATGCCACATTTCTTTATTGTTTGAATTTCAAATAAATCTTTTAAGAAACAAAAGTAATGATGTAATTAATAATTTTGAATAAATAAATAAACATTAACTTTTTAATTTGTATTATTTCTAAAAATACAAATAATATATCAAAAAATTAAGAAAAATAGAACTAATTCATTTTAAAATCTTGAAAATACAAATAATATATCAAAAAATGAAGAACAATAATACTAATTCATTTTAAAATCTTAAAAATACAAATAATATATCAAAAGATTAAGAAAAATAATACTAATTCATTTTAAAATCTTAAAAATACAAATAATATATCAAAAAATTAAGAAAAATAATACTAATTCATTTTAATACTGGATGAGTTTGGTATTCACTAGATATATGTTTTCCTGGCTTAGATTAATTTTTGGTGAACAGATATATAGAAACTGTAGTTTTTCTGTTTTGTTTTCTTGATGTGTTTTTGTTTGTTTTCTTGATGTGTTTTTGTTTTTGCTTGTTTTGAAACGTGTGTTTGACATAATATAGAAATAGTATAGCTATGAATTAATATAGAAATAATATCCATTACACTTTGCAACACTTTGCAAATTTTTCCAAGTCATTTAAAACTAGGAAACAAAAATAGTTTTATGAACAACAAAATACAAGTGATAATTAAATCACAAGTAAAATACGAGTAGAGACATCACAATCATGAATAGAACACAATCATATCACATTCATAACATAGAGTCTTACGATCACACATAACACAAACATAAGTCTCACAATACTAAGATATCCATTACATACTAAGATATCCATTACATGCATATATCGAACGCATACATCTATGGCTCCGTCGAGTAGATGTGGAACAACTCGTAGGAGACGTATGCATCTATGGCTGCATACTTGACGTTCGTCCAGTCCAGTGGGGTCTTCTCCCAATACCAGTGATTCCTCGAGGGGAAACCAGACTTCATGGTTTCGTAGCCCTCGTGGATGAAGGCAGTTGCCATCGAAGCCATCCCGGTCTTGGGCCCGGGCAAATCATCGAAATGGATAAGATCCTGAAGATCAATGTAGTGATCTTCAGGTATCACAATACCCAAGCGCATCAATTTCTGACGGTCTTGAGTTTTGTCAACGCTGCAAAAGTCATACCCCTTGTTGACAAGAAAATCAACAAGTGCCGGAGAATGCTTTGAACTACTGCAATAACAAATATTTGATACGTGTTAGATATGTTGCAACACATGTATTCTTCAGATGCAACAAACAAATCGAAGATGGAAGATTGTACGTGTGCGTTACCTTGACCATTGGAAGACCAAAACGGCCTCCTTGAACGCAATCTGGATGACGGCAACATCCAGTTGATCCGCCGTATACTCCAGATCAAGCCCGAAGAACCGGTGTTCATCGGGAGAGGAGAAATAGAGATTGGTCAAATGCACAAGAGCACCGGGGAGCCTCTCGAAAATGTTGGTGTAGCACACGTCGAGACGCTGGCTGCATGGTGTGGGAACACGGAATCTCTGCCAAACTTCAACCATGGTGCTTGGTGGAGGAAGATCGAAGAGAGGGAAGAGAAGAGAAGAGAGGAAGAAACAGAGACTCGGACGCGCACTGTAGCAATGGCGCCCTTCTGCCTCGCTCGCGGAATAAAAACCGCCGCGCGGGAGGCGAGCAGTTTGTATCTTTAGTCCCGGGTGGCCAGGCCAACCGGGACTAAATACTCATTAGTCCCGGGCGGCCAGGCCAACCGGAATTAATGCCCTCCACGCGCCTCAACACGCTTTCAAACCCGCGACGCATGACCTTCTGTCGCGGGTCTCCTCCCGACCCGGGACTAAAGACTCATTAGTCACGGTGCGCGACGTTTGGGGACTGATGGGGGCGTATGGAAGGCCTTTTTTCTACTAGTGCCCTATTGTTTTCATGGTGCATCGGACATACGGGCTTACATCTGGACTCGAGATGAGACAATCTGTTGTACACGTCTATTATGTGAACGACACCTCTACCGATATAGCCTGCAGAATTCGGGACATCATCATCGCGCTAATGTGTCCATCTCTATTTCCACTCATCAATCGATACATAAGCCGAGGTATTTTTATACTCCCCTATCCGAAACAAATATGTACGCCGCTTACCGTCACGTTGTTGTATCAGTGTGTCGGCTCAAGAAAAGACTTATTGTTTCATGACACGGTAACCAAGAAAGCTACTATTTTATTTCTTTGCATCAAAGAACTTTAGACTTATTTCACTAATATTTATATTTTTGGTGACACCCTGAATATAATGTGTTACATTAGCATGCAGTCTATGTGGTGTTCTTGTATTATGTGAAATTTTGTTCTTTTCAATATAATGATGATAAATAATATGAATTGGGCTATGTAATCATAATAGTGTGTATGATCATTGAATCTTGGAAATGTGTAAATCCTAAACTTGTCATGGTTATTGCAAACGTTGAATACCATAAACATGTTGTCTATGTGCAAAGAAAGAAAATAGTTCTTAAAAGATGTATGTGGCCATTGTGGATTTCCACCGGTCCCGGGTATATGGGTACCTTTTTTCTTTGAGGAACCATGTAAAAAACAAGTCACCGAAGTTGTCGTTGTGCTTCTTCATCAGTGACAAGATTGTAGTGATTGGTCACTTCCGCAGCCGATCATGGTTTCCATCCGTTTTCGATGTGTCATTCGGTACTAGTGATGACCGTTGTTTTTTAGAAGAGTAGCACATGTAACGTTAGAATGCGAGTATGATCTTAGATATGGTCTATGAGTCCCCGTTAATTGGAGTCAGGGCCACCTCGAGTAAATACTCTTCCAAATTCGCCATTTCTAAGATTTACTACAAGACCCACTTTGCTTTTATCTTTTGCCATTAGTATAGAGGTAGTCTGGTGGAGGTGCTGTTGCGAGGCATGTGGCCTCAGGTTTGTTTACTGTGTAATTATTTTATTCTTATATTAATGAAAAACTGGCTGTGTGCATTAATTTGATGCAGATGCTGGGGCAGGGTTCCCGTTTCAAAAAAAAATACAAGACCCACTTGGTTCTTTGGGAGCAGAAATGTTCACAAATATACTAAATTTACATCCCTTGACGCCACTTTCTCATCACAGTTCGAGATGAAAATCCATTCGGATAAAGAGGTAATGAACCGGTGGTACATATGCAAGGGCCGAGACAATATATTTAGCCAATGTTATCCTTATTTTTCCTTGGCAGGATTTTCACACTTCCATTGTTAGAAGTTTGCCCCATGCGTCAATGGAGGGTTGAAACTTGGAAGAGTAAATTGCAGCAGGACACACCTTTAAGTAATATTTCTGGAATTAGGGATAACACTGAATCTCTAGAATTAGGGCTAGAATTATTTGATTTCCCAACTTCAAGTCTATGTTGTTTCGCTTCGTTTGATTGTTTGAAAATTCTGTTTTTTCGCTTGTTTTCGGGAGACATATATGATCGCATATTTCTGTAATCATATGTTCGAGCCATGTACCTGGTGATATTTTTCAAAGTGTAATTTAGGTGGGTTCAATATGTTTGGGCTTTTGTAAAGCTATGTTTGATTCTAGTTCATCAAGTGATGTATTAAGTTGCTCTTTTCACGGGGATGTACTCTATTGTTTAGAAGGATATATATAATTCGGGTGTTTTTTTTTATAAAGGGCTTTTATTACTTAAAAGGTAAGCATTACACCCGGCCTCTGCATCATTATAATGCACACAGCCGAAATCCGTAACTGAAAAAAGAAAATATGACAAGTCTAAACAAATCCATAGGACGTAGACTGTCGATGCTATGGAACTGCTATCCGTAGATCAAGCGGCCATCCATGTGGGATAAAAATATCCCTCGCCACCTACTCCAGCCGTGCACACGGCTCCATAAAAAGGTCTCAAAACTCCCCCCGCTGTAATGTGGACCACAAACGGAGAATACCTGTGCATCTGAATAGAACCTGCATACGAGAGAAATTTTTATCGTTGAATATCTTGTCATCTCTACAAAGCCAGAGCGACTAAATAACGACAAGCGCTCCTACCCTAATAATAGTCTTGAATCGTTTATCTACCCCATTCAACCAGTTACCGAATATATTCGCAACTGATGTGGGCTGATAAAGGTTCAAAGCCATTTGGATAGCGGACCATATAGAATGCGCAAAAGTGCAATCAAAGAATAAGTGTTTAATCGTCTCATCATGAGAACAAGAAACACACTTAGTACTCCCATGTCAATTACGTTTGACAAGATTATTCTTAGTAAGTATGACCCCCTTCCGAAGGTACCACGCAAAGACCTTAATCTTAAGCGGTACTTTCTAACGCCATACATTTTTAAAAATATCGACTGGCATATCCGATTGGATCATAGCTCTATACATGGACTCCAGCGAGAACATACCGGCCTTAGTGAGCTTCGCATGAAATTCATCGGTACCTGGTGTTAGAGTAACCGTACTTAGTCTATTAACTAGGGTCTGCCAAGAAGCAAGTCGTGGCCCGATTAAATCTCATCTGAACGAAACATTAGGAGGTGATGTTTGCATGACCGTAGCCAGCGTATCATCCTTATGTCGCACTATAGTGTATAGTGCCGGATACTGTTCTCGAAGTGTGGTATTATCTAACCACTTGTCCTCCCAGAACCGTATTTGCGATCCATTCTTAATCTTATATACCCCATAGCAAAACAATAAGTTTTTATTCGCCATGAGTCCAGCCCAAAAGTGTGAATCACCAGGTTTCCACATAACATGTGAGACTGCTTTCGAACCTATGTATTTTTGTTTAAGGAGAGTTTGCCACACGCCATCGATAGTTAATAGTTTGAACAGCCATTTACCAAGTAGGGCAGAGTTCTTGACTTGAAGGTCATGAATACCTAGCCCCCCTGATCATTTGGTCGACATACTACATCCCATCGGGCTAACCGATACTTCTTTTTCTCGCTGTCACCCTGCCAGAAAAATCTTGATCGGAAATAATCCAGTTTTTTTAAGACTCCTTTAGGCAACTGAAAGAAATATATCATATACAGTACCATATTTGATAGTACCGAGTTAATGAGTACCAGTCTTCCACCTAGTGACAGCAATTTACCTTTCCAACTAGCGAGTCTCTTCTGCAAACGTTCTTCAACATGGCCCCATTCTGCATTAGTCAACCTCATGTAATGTATTGGTTTACCCAAATACTGTATAGGAAATTGACCTTGCTCACAGCCGAAAAGATCGGCATACTGTGGAGCAGCATCCTGGGCCTCGCCAAAGCAGAACAATTCACTTTTATGGAAATTAATTAATTTTCCGGATAATTGCTCGAACACCGAAAGGATTAGTTTCAGGTTCTTTGCTTTCTCCAAATCATGTTCCATAAAAAGAATCGTATCATCTGCATACTGAAGAATAGATAATCCTCCATCGATAAGATGTGGAATTACTCCCTCAATTTGACCGCTTTCCCTAGCTCTATCAATCATGATCCCTAAGATGGCTGCCACAATGTTAAACAATATGGGTGATAGCGGATCACCTTGCCTTAAGCCTTTCTTGGTTTGGAAGTAGCGGCCAACATCGTCGTTGACTTTGATAGCTACACTACCTCCCTCCACGAAACTGCAAACTAGAGCACACCACTCCTCTGAGAATCCTTTCATTCTCATAGTTTGTTGGAGAAACTCCCAATTCACTTTATCGTATGCCTTTTCAAAGTCTATTTTAAGAATTACACCATTTAGTTTTTTGAGTGCATCTCATGTACGGTTTCATGTAAGATCACGACCCCATCAAGGATATTCCTACCCTGCATAAATGCAGTCTGCGTATGTTTTACCACATGATCTGCCACCGTATTCAACCTCATGGTTGCAACCTTTGTAAAGATTTTGAAACTAACGTTAAGAAGGCATATTGGTCTATACTGTTGTATCCTTTTAGCCTCCAAAACCTTAGGTAACAAAACGATTTCCCCAAAATTAAGACGATATAGCTCTAGGTGTCCACTCTGTAAGCAAGCAAACATTTCGATTAGGTCATCTTTAATAACCTCCCAAAAATGCTGGTAAAACTCTATGCGACAACCATCCGGTCCAGGTGCCTTATTATGCTCCATTTAGAATATCGCCTTCTTTATCTCCTCTTCTGGGAAGGGAGCATTAAGAAAGACATTTTCCTCATTGGAAACTTGGGGAATATCATCTGTTCGGGTCTCGTCCATAGTAATATTACTTACTTCAGGAGCCCCAAACAGACCTTTATAGAACTTTGTTATGTACGCCTTGAGACACTCTTGTCCCTCAATCAGCACTTCATCCCGATGGAGAGAGTGAATTCGTTTTTCCTGTGTCTGCCATTGGCGACATTATGAAAATAACGAGTGTTCGAGTCTCCTTCAGGAATAAATTGGGCCTTAGATCTTTGATACCATTTAAACTCCTCTTCTCACAACATTTGTGCTATCTTTGCGTTTGATTGACTTTTAAGTTCAATCTCTTGCATTGATAGCATCCTCGTCTCAGCGATCCGAGCCAACTCATCAATAATAGAACAAATACGCTCTTTCTCTTTTTTGAGCATACTAGTCGTATGTCCAGCCCATCCACGGAGATATTTACGCACATTGCGCATTTTATTATTCCATCTCCGGATTGGGTTATCACCAACGACCGGTTTGTTCCACACTCTCTTAACTAGCTCATCAAAACAAATCACATAATAACCAACCAAGTTCAAACTTAAACTGCGGTTGTGAATGAGGTTTCTTTGTTCCAGTTGAGAGAAGGAGGGGAGCATGGTCCGACAATGCCTCAAGACGCTCAAGAGCTCGCACCGTTACCAATGGGAACTTATCTTGCCAATCGGTACTCATCAGCATGCAGTCTAGTTTCTCGTACGTAGGCTCAGGAAGATTGTTTGCCCAAGTGAACTGTCGACCCGTCATGTAGACCTCTCTCAAATCCAAGCTATCAATTACAGCGTTCAACAAGAAAGGCCAGTGACCATCGAACCGTACGCGACTCTTCTCGTGTGGAAATATCAGCATATTAAAATCACCACCAATTAAAATTGGGTGTGGATTAACTTTAGCCAGGTTCACCAACTCTCGAAGAAAAGCCTCCTTAAATTCTTCTTGGACAACACCATACACGGCAACCAAAGTCCATACGAAGTTGTCCACGCGGTTACGGAGATGCAATTTTATATGAAAATCACCATCCGACCTCGCTAACACATCTATCGAATCTGATTTAACGCCTAGTAAAATGCCCCCCGTTCGACCACGTGGAGTAATAAAATGCCAAATGAAGTCTAGACCCCCCGAAAGGCGGTTCAGCACACTCACTGGAAATTTTCTCCTCCTTGATTCGGAGATAGCCACGAACTCCAAATTATGACCCCTGACGTATTGAGCAATATTAAAATGTTTAGCCAAGTCTCCAAGACCTTTGCTATTAGTGAATAAGCCAGTCATCGGGAAACAATTGGGTTCTTAGGCAGTCTCGCTGAATTTCGCGGCGAATATTTCCTTTTCTGCTTGGCGGATTTGGATTTCCGGCCGGATGCATACAGATCAATGAGAGATCCAAGTCCGTCCTCATCCATACCCACCTCAGTCACCTCCCCCACAAGATGTGATAAAAGATGTCCATCCGAAGAGGCATTCGCTAAATCATCATCTCTGTGGGGTATGTCCACCTTCGAAGAAACACATGGTTTAAACGTTAAATGGTCATACTCCATATGCTTCAACGCATTGGTCGACAACGTGATCTCAGCATCATTTCTTCCTAATTTAACACCAATATTGCCTAATCTAGACGAAATAGCGGTATTTGAAAAAGAAAGAAAGGACTTATTAATCATTGTCGTACCTCTAGGTGGAGTAGAAAGCAGGGCCGCCTTCCTGTGCATGGCCTTGGAAAACGCGTCCTCGTCCGTCGCAGAAGAGCCGTCTTTCGCCATAGTGTGGCGTGCACTGTGCCGCAACTCCCTCGTGGCCATAGACGCCACAGGCACGAACACAACGACGGAGGGGGACAATGTCGGTGTGGATGTCCCCCCGACCACCGAAGTGACCGAATCCGGCCCCCTTCTCACCGCACAGGGAGCCATCATTAATCCCACCGTGCCTACGCCAAGCGCTCGACCGTCAGAGTCGTAGTCGAGCCGTGAAGCCGGCAGTGATGATGCATTGGGGCTAGCCGGCTCGGCCAGACCACCAGCTGCCTGGGCAGCCAATAGTTGTCTCCCGCCCGGCCTGAAGCCCTCCTCCACCAGACCAGCAACCTCGGCCGAGAGTCGCGCCTGGTCGGTGGTGAGCTGCGCACCGCACAGCCCAAGACCAGGCCCAGCTGCATGTGTCTCTAGCTGCTGCTCGTGCACAGGAAGTAGCTGATCGCCGCCCACCTCGCCAGCAGCGCTCGGCCCGTTCTCCTCCTCCCGCTCCTGTTCAACGGATAAGTGCACACTACCCATCTGTACTGCCACCTCCTCCAGCCCATCCACCGATGCAGAAGGCAAAGAGCGAGCAGGTCTCGGTCGCAGGCTCCCAAGCTACTCTCCTCTAACACCGCAGAAGATGACGATGCCGCCTCGGAGAGTAAAGCAATAAAACCCCCTGAGGAAAACTGCTCCACAATCTCCTTGCCCCACGGCGTCCGCGGTGAAGGGTTAAGTGGTGTGAGTGCGTAATTCCTCTGCAAATTCAACGCCGTAGCTTGGACATGTCCCACACTAGAGGACGTAGGAGGATCCACCACCATACTCGTAGGTGCTCCCCCATACGCCTCCGAGCCCTGCACAACTGGGGCCTGCACCTCATCCATGCCCCTCGCTGGCGAGTCTCCGTGGATCTTATGATCCCAAACAAATGGAACGAAGTCCACCTCTGGCGCGTAATCCTCAGCTTCTGGGTGGAATGTAAACGCATACCCCTTAAGCCGAACAACCCTGTCAGTAGCAATGTAAGGGCCCACCTCATCCACCTTCTCGACCACCTCATTATCTGCGAGAGCAATCTTGATCCGAACAACACCCCCACGGCGTAGAGCTAACAGATCGACATCCAGTGTGGCGCCGATCAAAGAACCAATAGCCCAAAGCCCTAGAAAGTGCCTCAGCTGGTGCGGAACTCCCTCGACATGAACCCATGCCTAATGTAACTCTGTCGTTGGCTCGATCTGCACGGGCTTCCACTTACTGAACAGCAGCCTGGTAGATTGTGCCGGAATGCCGAAGTCCATACCATCGAACCTAGCAAGTTGCTCCACCGAAGTGAAAGCTATAGTGAAAGAATCATCTCCATTCGCCAAAGCCTCCCACTTCCACCTCGACGCTGAACTCATACATGCCACAGTTCCCTCCACTTGTTTCGCGGTAGCTACATCTCCCTGCACTGTCACTAGAGCAATCGGGTCAGCGGATACCGCCAGCTGATCCAAGAACACACTCTCCGGAATCTGTGAGAACATAGTGCGCTTGTGAGCAACCCCAGCAATGAAGACAGTCGGCTTCAGCATCTTGAGAACTGCGCACTTCTTCATCGGATGCTTCGTACTGTCCACACGTAGAAGTAATGGGGAACCGTACAGTCCTTCGTCGCGTGAGTGTCAACGTCACATTTCCGGCACCTAGTCTTCTTGACGTTAGCCGGTGTAATCACGGCAACATCAGGCACCCCGGGAGCCGCTGTGACTGGCACTAGCTGCTCAACCGGGAGTCCCGGTAATGCCGCAGTCGCACCACTCGCCAACATCTGACCAAAAGCCGAATCCGTTGCCGACGCCTTCTTCTTTTTCTTCTTCTTCTTAGCTGGTGCACCCCCCCCCCTCGGCCTTCCGTCGATCCAAGTGCAAAGGGTTGCACCGCCAAGGCAGCGGTACCGACAACCGCAGCGGGTGCCGTAGCAGTCGACGACGAAGGGCCCGCGAAAACCGGCACCGCCACAACCGGTCTCGACGCTGTGACCGTACCCGCCACCGGCGCCGCGACGATGGGCAGCGGCGCCCGCACAGGAGGAGCAGCAGAGATACGAATTGATTTTTTTTTGAAACGGAAAACCCGGCCTCTACATCTAGCCGATGCACACAGCCCTTTATTGCATCGTATTTATCGCAGCGTAGCGTACAGAAAACAGTTATTACATCTCAACGAAAACGCAAAGTGGCCACATAGACCAACCAACGAAATAGCACTATCATCGAAAAACTACACATCATGTAATCTTCTAGTGTGCAACCAGCCACCCTGGCTGAAGATAGCCCGTACGACTCCCAGCAGCCTTGTGCATCCAGAATCCAAACGACCTTGTTGGTCTTCTGGCAGCAGGTATGACCACAAGTGAATTCAGTGTGTGGCCCGATGAACAACCTGCAAAAAATAATCAGCTTTCAAATTGTTAAAAATCACATCATTTCTGCAATTCCAAATTGCCCATAAGAAAGCACATACACCTATGCGTATACTGGCTTTAGTATCTTTATCCACCCCATTCAACCAATTCCCAAATAAATTAGTAACAGAATTAGGTGGCTAAATACTGTTAATATCTTAAATAGCCATTCATATATTTGTTATATAACAATTCATGCCACACTCCCTCTTCTGTTAATATCTTAAATAGCCATTTGCTAAGTAAGCACTTATTCTTAACATCGAGGACCTCAATCCCAAGACCACCTTGGTCTTTAGAACGACAAACAATATTCCACTTAGTGAGCCTATATTTCTTTTTAATCTTGTCACACTGCCAGAAAAAACGAGACCTGTAGAAATCTAACCTTTTCCGTACCCCCACAGGTATCTCAAAAAAGCATAGAAAAAACATCGGTAAACTGGTGAGAACCGAATTGATAAGAACTAGACGATCTCCATAAGAGAGTAACTTGCCTATCCATGAACTTAACTTTTGTTCAAATCGATCTTCAATCGGTTTCCATTCTTTATTCAACAGCTTACGATAATGAATTGGAATACCCAGATATCTAAACGGGAGCCATCCTACCTCACGAATTGATGGAGCAAACATGGGCGGTCCGGCGGCCGGACCCCGCGAAGCCCCACGTCCGCCCGCACCCCCTCGCCCCCGTCCAACAGCCGGCGTGGCCGTTCTTGGTCCCATCTGTCCGCCCGGGTGGCTCGGCGCGGGTGCTAGACGAGTTCATGTGCGATTTCTTGGCGAAAGTAACCTCGTGAGGGATCATCAATACGCGCATTTGGCTCCAGAACCGGTAGGAGGTGCACTGTAGCCACGTCAATATCCCCACCTATCTAACCAATCCACGTCCTCTGAAATGGGTTGCACATAGAACATACGAGCACAATATGGGCGATTGAGTTGCACTAGATGTTGCTTGGTGGCCGCCATCTTGGCCGAAGCAGTGCTTCACAACCACACCAGGACCAGACCAGTCAAATAGCCACGAACTAGGCTGCCGGGATGAGGCCCCAGGACAGATCTTGCCGCATGCACTCGGGGCGCCGACATTTCGTAGTGACACCGCTCCTGCAACTCCGCATCACCGTGCTGAGCGAACCTCAGATCTTGCAGCACCGGGATGCCACCGGAGCATCCACTCCATCAGCATGGTCACACTGGGAAGCACCATCACCATGTGTAGAGACGCTACCGAGGTACCCTGCCACCACACCCTCCATCTTCAACCAATGCAGCGTCTCCTCCTCTGAAAATTTTAACCCGGAGTCACCCCAACATTTTCCAGTAAGGGAAAATATATACGCCAAAGGGGAGCCACAAAAGAGCCATATGGGTGGGGCGGGGGGCAACCTCCATCCACAACCTAGGGATGATGTGTCTCAGGGTTAGGTGGTCACCTGGTTGCTCTCTCTAAGCCCATCTAATAGCTCCTAGATTTTTTCATCTGGAACAATCTTTGATATTTTTCTCGGAATTTTCCTAATCTTAGAAATTCGGTTTCTATTCTGTGTGTTTTTCTCCCGTTTTCTGACTCTCGTGTTGTCCTATGTAAAAAATGCAAAACAAGGTGAAATAACATAAGAATAAGCAATTCATTCTAATCTGAAATATATCAATGAAAATGTGGAAATTATGATATACAATACTGATGATAAATTGTCGTATCAAGGGTGTTGAACTTTCTGGATATGGCCTTCCTCTTGTCTCTCTAAACGAATATGGTGCTAACGACATGGTCAGTGGCCAACATGTACATTTGCAGAGGTTCTTTTGGCACTGTGGCACCAAGACAATCAGGGTGGTGAGCATGCCCTTCAAGTGATCGAGTGCCTCATTCGTCCATATGAAGGAGTTCGACTATTTAAGGAGCTTAGAGAGGGAGAACACCATTTCCTCAGTTAGGCTATGAACCAGCTAAGAGCCACCATGCAACCCTTGAGCCTATGCTCATATTTTAGCCCTTCCAGAGGTCGCATCTTGAGGATCGCATTGATCTTGTCGGGGTTGGCCTCGGTCCCTCATGATGAGGCTATGAAGACAAGGAGTTCTCTGCTTAGAATGCCAAAGATCCACTTCTCAGGGGTTAGCTTCATGTTTTAGTGGCGCATGTTGTTTAAGGTCTCTGCCAAGTTCGCTAGGAGGTCATTCTTCCTTTTGGACTTCTACTAGACGGATCGGCGCGCTTCGCCGTGCTGACTGCATGAAGTCTTGAGACGGTGTGGTGCATTCGTTGTGAAATAACAGAGCATGAGTGGTGCAGCATCCTAATATATTTCATCTATCCAAATGGTTGATTCCCAGATTTGGTATCAACCCAAACGGTCCAAATATTGACTGAGTTATGCACATAACGATCAACCACCCATCATGAATGGAGTTGCACAATTGTTGATATCCATAAGAAGGATCTAGTGAAAATTTGCTATCACCATTCATCTCAAGTCAATGGATTATATGTTAATTATCACCTCGCAATCTAAGGTTCCCTCCATTGAAGAGCTCACAATTTTCATACAAACCATCATCTGGCGACATGTTGAACTTGAAGAATTTAGTGACAAATCTTTTTCCACTATTTTAGTGAGCACGCCGTGTCGCGCGATACTTGTTGGTTCTTTTATTACTAATGAGATGGTTGATACTTCATAAACATATCCCTAATTTCTAATGCTCCTTGATGATATTATATCAATTTCTACATGTTTTCTCCCTTCTTTATGTCATTTTTATTGATTTTACGGACTAACCTATTGACAAGATGCCACAGAGCTAGTTCCCTATTCTCTGCTGTTTTTAGTTTTCGAAAAGTTGTTCTGGAAATATTCTCGGAATTGGAATGTTCAAAGCCCGGAAGTCCTATTTTCCCTGGAAGCATCCAGAAGATCGAAGAGGAGACAAAGAGGGGCATCAGGTGGCCCACACCATAGGGTGGCGCAGCCCCCCTTGGCAACGCCAGGGGGTGGTGTGGGGCCCCTGGACCTCCACCGCCTTTGCCCTTTCGCCTATTTAATCCCCCCGGATAGAAAACCCTAAGCACCTGATTAAAAATCCCGGAAAAGTTCTGCTGCCGCCGTCGTCATCAACCCTAGATAAGGGGGATCTCGAGCTATTTTCCGGCACACTACTGGAGAGGAAATCATCACCGGAGCCTTCTACATCACATGCCTACCTCAGGAGTGATGCGTGAGTAGTTCATCCCTTGACTACGGGTTCATAGCAGTAGCTAGATGGTTGTCTCCTCCTCATATGCCTCCATATTTAGATCTCGTGAGCTGCCTATCATGATCGAGATTGGTTTTATGTAATTCTAGATGCTGTGTTTGCTGGGATCCAATGAATATTGACATTATGCCAAGTTGATTATAGTCTTTATTGCATATATTATTTGTGATCTTGCATGCTTTCCGTTGCTAGTGGTTGCTCTGGCCAATTAGTTTCTAGTGACTCCAAGAGGGAGTATTTATGCTTGATAGTGGGTTCATGCCTCCTTGTTGCCTTGCTCGAGTGATAGAAACGTGAAGGGGAGGATGTGCTTTTGCCATTAGGGAGAAAAAAACGGTGAGAGTACCCCCGTGCATAATCATTGCTTACATTACACACTTTGTTTAATGCAATTATCTGTTGCTTGCAACTTAATACCTAAGAGGGTTCGGATGATAACCTGAGGGTGGATTATTAGTCATAGATGCAGATGGATGTTGGTCTATGTATCTTGTTGTAATGTCCGCAATAAATATCATAGTAATCTTCATGTTATATTGTGCACTACGGTGCAACCTCTATTTGTCAATTGATAGTTGTAATTTGTTCACCGAGCATGCTATCTTTTATGGAGAGAAACCACTAGTGAAGCATTGAACCCCGGTCAATTTTCCACACTGTTAAACAAACCACAACAATTTCCTGCTTTCTTCACATACTGCAAGCATACACAGTTTTCCATACTATACGTTTAATCTTTGTTTGCAGCAAGACCGGTGAGATTGACAACCTCACTATACCGTTGGGGAAAAGTATTTTGGTTGTGTTGTGTGCAGGTTCCACGTTGTTGCTGACACCGGTGAAGCGCCAGGACCACCGTTAGTGGCATCAACCTTCTGAAGATTCTCTTTCTCCTGCTGGATTGATGACCCTGGTTCTTAACTAAGGGGAAAACTCCTACCGCTGTGCTCATCACACCCTCCTCTTGGGGTATCCCAACGCAAGCATCAATGATTATTATCGAAAAGTATAAACCAAACATGGAAATGTCATAGTCATGCACATATGCTCTTACTCGCAGCAATAACATATCTAGATCGCAAAACATAGATATCACGACATGAAATCAACAATTACCACATCACAATCAGAACCTTAAGAAACGTAAAAAAACAACGCAATGATGAACCAGCTGTTTAGATCACTTTTTGCATACGATACCATCTCCATTGACGCGGAGGCCAAATCAAAGACGGCTACCAAACCCTAATAATTTATTGAAAGCAATAGTTTAACGAAAAACTCCACCCATAGATCGGGTTCCCCACCCCTCCTGATGCCGGCGAGGCCGGCCGAAGGAGGGGGAACCGTCTTATGGAGGAGGCGGAGGTGGAGGCAGCGGCTCCTTTTCTTTTCTGTTCCTGCTTGAAGCAATCACATGTCGTACTTCTTCCATGTTCAAGCCAAGAATTTTTCTTTTTCTTGCAGTAATCGCAATCCAGAGAAGGCCAGGGTATCTCCCGTGTACACGGTCGACCTTGTTTTTTAAATGGATGGACAACTATTTACGGTGTGTATAACCCCGCAAACGGAAAAAAAATTACACACATAACGCATGGTCCGGGAGACGTGACATTCTCAACATAAACCGTGTATGCGTTACGCGACAACTAATTTTTCATAAAATCTTAGTCATATATTTTTGATCTAACTGCTAAAATTAATTTAGATGATGTGGCTTAACGTGGTGTCTCTATTACGACCCCGTATATTGCTTTTAGTATATAATAGATAATATGTTTCCTATAATCCTCATGTATTATATTGTTGATTACCCCAAACAATAATGTAACCAACGATAATAACATCATTTCCATGTCCCGATAAGAATTATGTTGAGTTAAAAAAATGATGTTAATGCCAACGTCCATGGTAAGATACTGCATACTTTGGCGGCGAGAACAAAAGCATTGCGATATATGCACAAAATCTTTCAACAAGCTCGGGGCCAAGATAATAAAGTTCCTAGGGTAATTACGTAAAAGAGAACATATCATAATATTGTAAGGCATCTAAATACTTTTTGGATAACAAAGGAGAACTTATCATAATACATACTAGCTAACATTAGGTAAGATAATTGTAATCTTAGGATCACCGTACATTAGGATAAAGACTTCTGTCTTAAGGATCTAATTCTTAGTCTTTTCACCAAAGAATTAGATGATACCTTCAACGATGGTGACTGTCGGATATATACGGATTAGGGGTATATCCGGTATTGTCCTAAAGAGCCGGATTACAAGGGTGGCCTGTTGGTAATGGATCATGGTCCATTAGGCAGCCCAGTAAGCTGATGCCCAGAAGCCGGATTCTAGAAGAACCTAGACCACGGGCCAAAGTGGTGCGTCTTGGAGTAGAAGAAGGATTCCTTACTTTCCAAGTTAGATATTTTCCGTAGTCTTCTAGGTTTCCTTTCTGTAAGCCCTAACCCGGCTATCTATGTAAAGCCGGACGGGAGAGAAGAACATACAGACAATTAGCTAGAAGCCAACTCGCCGAGAAGTTGATCTTCGTCGAGTTAGCGAAACCCTACTCACATTGTACTTTGTATACTTCAGGCTCCAACCCTGATTTAGTGAGATTGCAGGAGTAGGAACGCCGCCTAGTTCCGACGTACCGAACCTCGGTAAAATTGGTGTTCCTGGTTGTCGTACTACCAAGTCCCCCCACGTCTCTACCATTAGTCTCATGGCACACCCGTCTATGAACTCTACTACGATGTCTCGACAGTTGGCGCCAACCGTGGGGCCAGCGACGTCAGGCGTTATGTTTCGATCGGGGATACTTGGCAGAATCGGCAGTACCATAACTGTCGGAAACCTGGAATTTGACGACGACGTCAGGCGCTTCCTCGACAACAGATCGTACATGCCAGCACGGAATCGCCATGTAAGTTACTGCGTTTTACCGATTGGATCTGCAAACATCTTTATGAGATTAACTGCAGAAGCAATGGGATTCTGTGGTGGAAGCAAATTTATCCAACCCGCCCTATACCCAGTTGAAGAAAACTATGATTCCGGATTCTGCTCAGATCGCCAATACCCTGCTGAACTTGCTGCCTCTTTGGAGATGTCCGCAATCGGATCACACTTTATTGGCAAGGTGCAGTCTGAGGTCGCTGAAAACAAGGATGAAAGCAATCCCGTGGTAGAGGCAAATAATCCCACAGTACAAGTGTAAGATCCGACACCCGTCAATGAGTCGATGAATTTGACTCTGTGTTAGCTGCCCTAGAGGCAAGATTGGAGTCGGAACCCGGATCTGAAGACATAGATTCCGAAGATGAAGATGAAGACTCTTTCGAGAGAAAGGTCAAATCTATGCAGGGGAAGTTCCTTGAAGTCCTTATGGCAAAGCCGGCTGAAAACACGGATGCCGGAGAGGATGAAGACCCCAAAACACCTCCGCCAGATTAGGAAAGAAAGGATGGTGAAAGCAGTCCAATTTACCCCGATATCAAGGAATTGACAGAGGATGAACCTGGAAAAAAACCTTCCTCTTCCAAGAAGAAAAAGAAGACGGCCAAGAAACTCCAGTATAAACTCCAGAAGAAAAAGTTGGCTAACAATAACCTGGAAGTAGGAGGAGGAAGCGGAGTCACACCTGCAGAGAAAAAAAAGAAGGAAATCCATGTCCCACAAATGTCGGAACAGCACGAAATTAATCTAATTCAAACTCCAGTGGGACGTGACAAACCTCCTGAAGTGCTGGAAGCCAGGAGACAAGCTCTACAGCGGCAGCAGCAACATCTATTCAGAACTCGGGAAAACCTCTTAAAAACCCAGACTAGCATTAAGTTGCAGCAGGAAGAAATAGAGGAATACGAAAGAAGAAATAAATTTGGCATAAAACCTACACGGTTACCCGGAATTGCAAAGCCGGATGTGCTGCCACCGAAAGAACGGTTCCAAAACCATTCTTGGCAAAAAGAAGTAAACGACACAAAATCTAAGGGAGAATGCGTATGCAAAACCGCAGCCGAAAACACGGAGGTCGCGTTCCCCATCCTTAACGATGATTTGTACTCCAGCGACGAAAAGCTTCAAGGGGTGTATACTTTCTTAGGAAAATCATTGCAACAACAACCGCGAGGACATGCAAGATCAGGGAAGTTGCATGACGACTCGGCCCTATACAAAACTGCCACATGTGCCGCTGGAGCACCTGGACCTGGCGAACCTGGAGATTCAGGCAATTCTAAGGAGAAGAAAGGAGATCCAAGAAAGGACAAGAAAATCTCAGATCAAAAGGATGTAGCGTCCAGGACAGGATCCCCATGAGTGGGAGGAACAAAACCGGAAAGACGGAAAAATGATGCCGCCTCCGAGACGCCCAGCTGAAAAATCCGGAAGATATGACACTCCTCACAGGCGTGAGAGATTCCCTCCTAGGAACAAAGAAAGGCCAAGGAGTAGGACTCCACCTTATTCCAAAGGACACGATAACGGACAAAACAGGGATAATCCCGGAAGAGCGCACTCGCGCAACAATGGCCTAGAAAAGGAGAAGATCCCCTTCTGTCCATTTACCCGTCAGGTATTCCGCTCACGCCGATAAGGCGGAACGAGATGATCTATACTTTGGACCTAAGTGCTTCATTGACAGGATCCGAAGAGTAACTCTAAATTCTGGATTTGCCAAAGTTGGTCAAACTTACCAAAAGTATACCGGAAGTACAAACCCGGATACATGGCTTTTAGACTACTATATTGCCGTCGAGATTAACAAAGGGACAGACCTAGAGGCAGTAAAATTCCTCCCCCTAATGTTGCTGGATGGAGCCAGAGATTGGATCAACGGGTTTGCATCCAGAATTGTGGATAGCTCGGACGATATGGCTAGAGTTTTCACTCAGCATTTTTGGGGTACATACAAACACCCTAAGAGCATCAACCAGCTCAACCGCTGCGTGTAGTTTGAAGACGAGTCGTATGTCACCTTTATCTCAAGATGGACAGCAATGAAAAACAGTTATTCTGGAGTAAGTGATGTACAAGCAATGCATGCTTTCATCAACGGCTTAAAACCCGGTCTTGTACAGTTCATGGTTGGTTCGAAGGAGCACAATGATCTCAAATTTATGCTTACCACCGCCAATGAACACGCAGCGTCCAAAGACGACATCAGAGAGAGGGGTGGAAATATTGATGCTTTGGCTCAGGCCAAAAAGACGCCTCGTTATGAGAAAAAAGCTACTCCAGAAGCGGAGCAAAGCCTAAAGAAGTTAACTTAACCTTTGGAAAGGATAATGGCAGCAAATGGAAGGGAAGAAACACAGAACCTATATCCTACTCAAAGGAAGAGTGGGAAAAGATTAAGTCGTAAAACTGCGTCCACCATTCACAATTTCAGAAACCTAGACATACGAATGCGCAATGCCGGCTTAATAAGCACATGAATGGCACTGCAGGATCTGGGAAAAAACGGAAGAATTCGAACAGGAAGTTCTCCAAGAAAAAGCCAAATGATGGAAAGGAAGAAAGTGAATCGGGCACTAATGAAGAAATCCAGGAAGAACAGCGAAAAAGCGAGCCAAAATTCCCGAGAGTTGATGGAGAATGCAACTTAACTTTCCTGGCAACTCCCTCAACAAAACAGGTGAAAATAAAACTTCGAGAAATCAACGCGGTTGTGCCACCAATGCCCAAATTCTTGAAGTATTCAAATACACCAATTACCTGGGATCAGTCTGATCATCCTGGAAATATCCCAGAACCCGACACGCAAGCTTCAATCGTATGCCCTATTGTTCAAAACACTAGGCTGAAAAGAGTGATGATGGATGGAGGATCTAGTATCAACATTATGTACTTCGATACACTGAAGCCTGTGCGCATCTCTGAGACCCAGCTCAATCACAGCAACATATGTTTCTATGGTATCGTTCCGGGCAGACAAGCACATTCCCTAGGAGAAATTTCCCTAGATGTAACCTTCGGAGAAAGAGAACACTTCTGCCAGGAAAAGATCTCATTTGAGGTGGTGTCGTTCCAAAGCGTATACCACGCAATACTCGGACGTCCAGCTTTCGCCAAATTCATGGCAAGATCAAGTTATATCTATAACAAGCTAAAGATGCCAGGGCCGAAAGGAGGAGTAATCACCATATCGGGAGACTAGGAAACTCCCTTTGCGCCAAACAAGTGATAGCAAAGGAGCAATTGAAAGAGTTCGGAAAGGAAGTATCGCCGACAGAAATGTTGGCAGGAAAAGAAAGCCGGAAGCCAGCAAATAGCTTGAAAGATCCGACAAAGTTTTTCGTTGTGGGAAATGGGATGACTGAGAAATAGGAAAACACGCTCGTCAAGTTCCTCCGTGAGAACTGGGATATTTTTGCCTGGTGTCCAGCGGACATACCGGGTGTACCCAGGAAAATTGCTGAGCAACAATTGAAGGTGATTCCAGGATCAAAACCCTTCAAGTAAGGTCTCCGTCGATTTGACGGAAGACGACGAAAGGCTATTGGCAAGGAAATTATCCGGCTTCTAGCAGCTGATTTCATTCGGGAAGTAATACATACTGACTGGTGTACGAACCCAGTATTAGTCCCGAAGAAGGATAGTACTTGATGTCTACGCATGCTTCTATTCTTGTAGACAGTGTTGGGCCTCCAAGTGCAGAGGTTTGTAGAACAACAATAAGTTTCCCTTAAGTGGATCACCCAAGTTTTATCGAACTCAGGGAGGTAGAGGTCAAAGATATCCCTCTCAAGCAACTCTGCAATCAAGATATAAGAATTATCTTGTGTCCCCAACACACCCAATAGACTTGTCAGGTATATTGGTGCCCTAGTTCGGCGAAGAGATAGTAAAATGCAAGTAATATGGATGATTATAAGTGATAATAACAATCTGAAATAAATATGGCACCAAGCAAACATGTAGCAGAACAGGCAGAAAACGGTGTTTCAATGCTTGGAAATAAGGCCTAGGGATCCTACTTTCAATAGAGGACACTCTCAATAATGAAAACATAATTGAATGCATAAATATCATTTCTTCACTATGCTACTCGAGTCACTCTCCGGTCGAATAACGAACACTAATCATTGCGTAGGGCTTTAACAACACCCCTCAAGTCTATATTCCCTCTCTAGGGCACCCCACACTATCACCTTGAGCGCCCTAGATTAGTAATAAAACAAACGCCACAATTTCAAAGGTTCATCTTCCAACACAAGATATAAATATCATGCTAAACCACGCGATGCACACACTATCACCTTTACACCGTAATAAAATTGTTTACGGAGATAACAAAACCACTTGAGTAGCATAATAGATGAAGATCAATCTACATATTCAACTAGATTACAAAGCTCATGATCACAGAAAGATCACACCATGGGAGAGAGAGAAGAACCACATAGCTACCGATAGAGCCCACAGCCCCGGGGGAGAACTACTCCCTCCTCATCATAGGACACAACAACGACGATGGAGATGGCGGTGGAGTCGATGGAGATGGATTCCGGGGGCACTTCCTCGTCCCGGCAGGGTGCCAGGACAGAGATCTGTCACCTGAAACTTGTCGGTGGCGGCGGCGGACGTACGGATGTATTTTGCGGATTAGGCCGATTATTTTAGGGTTTTCCATCGGGGGAGTATATATAGGCGAAAGGGCAACGTCGGTGGACGCCCGAGGGTCCCACACCACTAGCCGGCGCGGCCAGGGGGAAGCCCGCACGAGCCTATGGTGTGGGGGGCTATGGCCCCCCTACGGGTTTCCGTTGGAGTTCTGGATGCTTCCGTGGAAAATAGGAACTTTGACTTTCGTGGCATCCAATTCCGAGAATATTTCCATAACAACTTTTCCTAAACTAAAAACAGCAGAAAACAGGGAACTGGCTCTGTGGCATCTTGTTAATAGGTTAGTCCCGGGAAACGTGTAAAAATGACACAAAGTGTAAAGAAAACATGTGGGAAACAACATAAAAACAACATGGAACATCAGAAATCAGGGATACATTTATGACGTACAAACATCCCCAAGCTTAGTCCCTACTCGTCCTCGAGTAGGTAAACAATAAAAAAAAATCTGAGGTGACATGCTACTACCATAAACTTGATCATTATAATGTAAAAGCATATGTACGTTGAGATCATAGAACTTCAAACACAAACATGATATAACTTTAATAATAAAGCATAGCAATCATTTTGCATCATGAAGAGTATCTTAAATAAAGGATCATGGATAATAATGCAATTAAAGATAAACGTTTGTTTCAGGTATAGAGAAAGCATGGAAAACTGGTATTTCGCTAGTCCTTAAGAGTGGGACAAAACATAAATGCCAGGACACTTTCAAAGTTCAAGTGGAAGACTAGAACAAATACTATCACACCATGAAGTAATTATTGATGTTTATGGGACAAATGCACATAGAACTTAGAATGGCAAAAATTCTCTCTCAATTGTGCATAAAGTTAGAAGATGGAGACTCAATATAAAAGTAAAAGAAAGGCCCTTCGCAGAGGGAAGCAGGGATCACTCATGTGCTAGAGCTTTTAGTTTATTAAACAGAGGTATTGAAAACATTTTTTAAGAGAGGTGTATGCTTATGTGAACGAATGGTAAACATAAAATACAGTATGTCACAATCCAACTGGATTCACAAGAGCGCCTCCCATTGTGAAGGATGCATCTGGTGTAGAAGGTCATCCCTCTTTCTCTTTTGTTTACACAATTATGCTTTGACTAATAAATCAGGGGCAAAAATAGTGAAGAGAATTTGTTTGTATCAATTTGGGACTAGGCACCCCTCTGCCAGCTCTTCTATCATTTGGATAAGAGGATGAAGCCACTAGCCCAGGGTTTGAAATCCAATCAACAAGTGACATAAAGATTCTCTATTGACGTCCTCATGAGCAAAAACAAGAACACAAATCAAGAGTATTTTTGAAGGTTTTTAAGGTAACACATGAGCAATTTACTTGGAGTGGCAGTTAAATACCACATGTAGGTAGGTATGGTGTACATAATGGGAAAACTTTGGTTTAAGGAGTTTGGATGCACGAGTAGAATTCCATACTTAGTACAGGTGGAGGCTAGCAAAAGACTGGGAGCGACAAATCAAGAGAGCATAAGAGCTATAATCGTGCATATCGACATAAGCATCATTAATTAAAGCATAAGCGGTATCACAAGTTCAAAAACTAAGTAGTCATGGAGTCTATTCGTGACTGGTTTGTACTCATAAACATGGTGTGAGCATGCGCAAAGTCAACCAAATAAAACATTCGAAAGAGAATACCATATATTGATGCCTCACTATGACAAGAACAACTCATGAATCTTTGAAGACATATTGAACGCTCTCAGATATTTTAGGATATTCATGCTACTAAATAACCATAAGGCTTTAGAAATAATATAACATTTACCATGGTATGAAAAAGTTCGAGCCACAGTCTATACAAGCTTCTACTAGTACTGTTATAAATTCTACATCAAGCAGCAGTTTTCTTTTCCCAACAAGCACCATACAAGATATGTTTTAACAAAAATACTCTTTATGATACAACAGGAAAACACGAGAGTACTCATATAATACTACTAAAACTAATAGCTCTGACAAGAGATGCATGCAAAACAGAGGCTAAACGCAGTACTAGCAAAAAGTGAACACTCACAGAACAATAAAAATGAAAACTAGAGTGTTCTAAGCAATGAAAACGAAGCGTGTCTCTCTCCCACACAAGTATGATAGGATCCAACTATTTATTATAGAAAAGAAAACTAAATAAACTGAAAGAAAAAAAATAAAAGAAGCTCCGAGTAAAGCACATAAGATGTGACTAAAAATATATAGTTTCAGTAGAAGTGACCTGATAATTTGTCGATCAAAAAAGGGGATGCCTTGGGCATCCCCAAGCTTAGATGCTTGAATCTTCTTGGAATTTTCTGGGATGTACAACCAGGGCATCCCCAAGCTTAGGCTCTTCACTCTTCTTGATCACGTCATATCATCCTCTTCTCTTGACCCTTGAAAACTTCCTTCACACCAAACTGCTCACAATCTTCATTAGCAACGTTAGTGCAATCGAAATAATAAATTCACATGGGTCAGTTTCAACACAAGCCTAACACTCATAAACACATTAGCTACTGTCACAACTTCTTTTAAAACTTTTTTCTCAAAAGAACACCAAAAGAAAGAGATTAAGATGCAAATGCAATTATTGGCAAAAATCCGTCAAAAGAGAGCAGCAGGTAAAGATGATTTTTTTCGAAAAACTTCTGTTCCTCAAATAAAAAAGTGGTCAACTAAGAAAAGTTGCGGAATTATCCGAGGAATAAGCACAAAACATTTCAGATCATTCTGATCTTCCAGGATTTTATACGATGTTTTACGGTGGACAGCAGAATTCTGTTTTCTGCGCAGAAATCCGAAAACCAACTCCAACTTTCGTCAGAGACTTTACTTGGCACTAGTAAAACATGAAAAGAAAGATACAAAGGAGTTTCTAAAGAAGTATAAAACCCCTTGACTCAAAGAAAACAGAGAAAAACAATGCAAAAATAGAAACATGGGTTATCTCCCAAGAAGTGCTTTTCTTTAAAGCCTTTTAGCTAGGCATGATAATTTGAGAAGATGCTCACATGAGAAATATGAATTGAAGAAAAAGGGAGCATCAAGAAGAAAGTGTAAAACAAATTTAATTCTAACCTACTTCCTATGAAAAAATAATCTTGTAGAAAAACAAGTCATGAAAACACAAAGCAACAAGCATAGGAAAGCAAAACAAGTGCAACTTCATAATTTTGAACATAAAGAGGGGAAACTTGATATTGTTGAGATGCATGAAACTATGTTTCCCTCTCTGATAATAACTTTCAATAGCATCATGGATAAAATTAACAATATAACTATCACAAGAAACATTCTTATCATGCGCCACATGCAAAAAAGAATTAATACTCTCCACATAAGCATAGTCATTCTTATTAATAGCAGTGAGAGCAAATTCAACAAAATAACTATCATTATTATTCTCGGAACCATAATCATCAAATATTGGAGGCATTTCGCAAACATAATTAATTTTCTCCTCAATAGTAGGTGGACTGAAAATATCATATTTATCATTGTAAACAGGTTGAACTAGAATACCACAATCAATATAATCATCATATATTGGAGGCAAAGTATCATCAAAGTAAATTTGTTCCTCCATGCTTGGGGGACTAAAAATATCATATTCATCAAGACTAGCTTCCCCAAGCTTAGACTTTTCCATAGCATTAGAAATAATAGTGTTCAAAGCATTCATACTAATAACATTGCTATTAGCATGCAAATACAGTTCCATAGGTTTTTTAATTTTATCTTCAAACACTTCATGTCCTAACTCAAGATAAAGATTATAAATCTCTCTCATATTTTTATTGTTTTCCATTAAACCTAACTAGTGAAAACAAGGGAAAAAAGATTTAATTGTAGAATATAAAGGAAATAATTTCGAGCACTCACACCAGAGGATGTGAGTACCTTTTACCTTACCTCCCCGGCAACGGCGCCACAAAAGACCTTGATGTCTACGCACGCTTCTATTCTTGTAGACAGTGTTCGGCCTCCAAGTGCAGAAGTTTGTAGAACAGCAGCAAGTTTCCCTTAAGTGGATCACCCAAGGTTTATCGAACTCAGGGAGGTAGAGGTCAAAGATATCCCTATCAAGCAACACTAAAATCAAGATACAAGAAGTCTCTTGTGTCCCCAACACACCCAATATACTTGTCAGGTATATAGGTGCACTAGTTCGATGAAGAGATAGTAAAATGCAAGTAATATGGATGACTATAAGTGATAATAACAATCTGAAATAAATATGGCAGCAAGCAAACATGTAGCACAACAGGCGGAAAACGGTGTTTCAATGCTTGGAAATAAGGCCTAGGGCTCCTACTTTCACTAGAGGACACTCTCAACAATGAAAACATAATTGAATGCATAAATATCATTTCTTCACTATGCTACTCCGAACCACTCTCCGGTCGAATAACTAACACTAATCATTGCATAGGGCTTTAACATCACTCCTCAAGTCTATATTCCCTCTCTAGGGCACCCCACACTATCACCTTGAGCGCCCTAGATTAGTACTAAACAAACGCCACAATTTCATAGGTTTATCTTCCAACGCAAGATATAAATATCATGCTAAACCACGCGGTGCACACACTATCACCTTTACACCGTGATCAAATTGTTTACAGAGATAACAAAACCACTTGAGTAGCATAATAGATGAAGATCAATCTACATATTCAACTAGATTACAAAGCTCATGATCACAGAAAGATCACACCATGGGAGAGAGAGATGAACCACATAGCTACCGGTAGAGCCCTCAGCCCCGGGGGAGAACTACTCCCTCCTCATGATAGGAGACAGCAACGACGATGGAGATGGCGGTGGATTCGATGGAGATGGCTTTCACGGGCGATTCCCAGTCCTGGTAGGGTGCGAGAACAGAGATCTGTCCCCCGAAACTAGTCGGTGGAAGCGGCGGAGCTACGGATGTATTTTGCCGAAAAGATCGATTCTTTTAGGGTTTTCGATAGGATGAGTATATATAGGCGAAAGGGCAACGTCGGTGGACACCCGAGGGTCCACACCACTAGCCGGCGCGGCCCGGGGGAGCCCGCGTGAGCCTATGGTGTGGGGGCTCTATGCCCCCCTCCGGGTCTCCTTTGGACTTCTGGATGCTTCCGGGGAAAATAGGAACTTTGGCTTTCGTGGCATCCAATTCCGAGAATATTTCTTGAACAACTTTTCCGAAACTAAAAACAGCAGAAAACATGGAACTGGCTCTGTGGCATCTTGTTAATAGGTTAGTCCTGGAAAACGTGTAAAAATGACATAAACTGTAAGGAAAACATGTGGGAAACAACATGGAACATCAGAAATTAGGGATACGTTTATGACGTATCAGTACTAAACTTAGGATGTGTATAGATACACGAGATTGAAAAAATTGTGTCCGAAAGATAGGTTCGTGTTACCGCGGATCGATCAAATAGTAGATTCCACTGCTATCTCTGAGCTTTTATGCTTTTTGGATGCTTATTCCGGGTACCATCAAATACGCATGAAAGAAGAAGATAAAATCAAAACCTCTTTCATAACACCCTATGGAACATACTATTACATAAACCATGCCTTTTGGCTTGAAGAACGCGGGTGCAACATACCAGTGTTGCCTGCAACGCTATTTGCATAACCAGATTAGCAAAAACTTGCACGTTACATGGACAATATTGTCGTCGTTTCCAAGGATACACTCCTTGAAGATCTACGAGAAAATTTCGAAAATTTGCGCACTTATAAAATGAATTTGAATCCATTAAAGTGCGTATTCGAGGTTCGCTCGGGAAAACTTATGGGTTTTATTGTTTCTCATAGAGGAATAGAAGTAAACCTGGAAAAGATCAAGGAAATCTTGAACATCACAAGGCCTACGTGCTTAAAAGACATACAAAGATTGACATGTTCTACAGCCATAGTCAGCACATTTATAAGACGACTAGGAGACAAAGCTCTTCCATTATACAAATTGTTGAAGAAATCCGACAAATTTGAATGAACAGAAGAGGTGGACAAAGCATTAACCCAGCTAAAAGAAACCTTCATGAAAGCTGCGATTTTGGCAACCCTTATACACCCATTTTGCATCACTATTTTATATCATAATTTTCTGTTATTCAACTATATATTTCATGTTATGATGCATCCCTTATGTTATTTTATCTTATTTTGCATGTTTCATAATTTTTGGGGAATAAACACCGGGACCAGGTATCTGATGGAAAAAGCACCGCCGAGATACCATATTTCAGAAGATCAGAAGAAGAAGTGGGACACCGGGGGTGTCTTAGAAGTTCAGAGGAGGAGTCCAGCAAGAAGAGTAGCCAGAGGGGGGCCACCAGGGGCCCACACCATGAGGTGGCGCGCCTCCCCCCTTGGCCACGCAACCAGGGGGCGTGGCCACCCTGGCCCACCTCTGGGGGATATCTTTCGCACACTTGGCCCCCAGGAAACCCTAAGCCTCATACCATCGTCTAAGAATTATTCTGCCACCGCCTTGGGGCGGAAAACACCCGAGAGAGAAAATCTCTCTGGCAGGGAGAAATCTGTCGGGGAAATTCCTCTCCGCAGAGGGGAAATCGCCGCCATCGTCACCATCATCACTCCGGGAATCATCAAGATCGTCATCATCATCATCATCATCACCACTAGCACCATCACCCTCATCATTCACCTTCACCCCGCTATAACAATTAGGGGCCTCTATCGTTGTTTTACATTAGATATCTCTCCCGGTGTGGATTACTTGTTAGTAGTTGATGCTTGTGAGATTTATCGGTGTTTGCACTTTATGACCAGATTGTTATCATCCATTATATCACCTCTGATCATGATCCATATGATGTCATCTGAGTAGTTCGTGTTGTTCTTGAAGACATGGGAGAAGTCAAGTTGTTAGTAGTGAATTAATGTTGAGTAATATTTAATGTTTGATATTTAAGTTGTGGTGTTATTCTTCTAATGGTGTCATGTGAACGTCGACTACATGATACTTCACCATTTATGGGCCTAGGGGAATGCATCGTGTATTTGGCTACTAATTGTGGGGTTGCCGGAGTGACAGAAACCTAAACCCCTGTTAGGAAACCATTACATGAGGGAGCGTACGATCCGGCAGTTTAAAGTTGTGGTTAGATTTATTTCTTAATTACTTTATTGTAGTTGCGGATGCTTGCAAGGGGCATAATCACAAGTATGTATTAGTCTTGGATGGGACGGTACATTAGCATAGGTTCACACACACAACACTTATCAAAACACCTAAGATTATTCAGCGACATGGAACAAAAGGACTTGACAGAAAACCTCCCGTGTCTCCTCGAAAAAGTTTGCTAATCATAAGTAAACCCACTGGATTTTCCTTTGCTGAAGAAAGCATTGGGACACTTGCTGCAATTATTATTACTACATTTTATGCAATGCTAGGTGGGAAAAACAAGATGAATTGGCTAGAAAGAATAATATTGCTAGATATTTCGCTATCACAACCACTAGTAAAAATGAAGTTACAAGTGTTAGTAAACCTCCTACTATCAATGTTAAAGTAGTTGGTGTTGATAAAGTCCCTACTCCTTTGGTGAAACGTGCTAAATTGCCTCAAATTGCTGAAACTACTTCTAATAAAAGTGTTGAAATTTTTATAGATGTAGGAGATAATAGTTCCATTACTTTTGATGATAATAATATTGATTTTGAAGATTGCAATATCTCTGCAGTTATTATGTTTCTACAAAAGCTTGCTAGAAGTCCCCATGCTAGTGCCGTGAATATAGCCTTTACTAAACATATTGCGAATGCTCTCATGAAAGTTAGGGAAGAAAAGTTGAAATTTGAGACATCTATCCCTATAAAATTAGATGATGGCTGGGATCCTATAATTAAGATAAAATTAAATGATTTTGATTGTAATGCTTTGTGTGATCTTGGTGCTAGTATCTATGTTATGCATCAAAAGCGCTATGATATTCTTGATTTACCACCGTTAGAACACTGTTATTTGGATGTTCATCTTGCTGATAGTGCTAAAAAGAAACCTCTTGGTAGAGTTGATGATGTTATCTTTATGGTTAATAATAACCTTGCCCCTGTTTATTTTGTTGTTATGAACATTGAATTCAATGCTTCTTGTCCTATTGGTTTGGGAAGACCTTTTCTTAGAACGGTTGGTGCTATTATTGACATGAAAGAGGGGAGTATTAAATATCAACTTCCCCTCAAGAAATGTTTGGAACACTTTCCTAGAAAGAAGATGAAGCTACCTTTTGACTCTATTATTATAGCAAAATATGATGTTGACGCTTCTTCACTTCGAAATAGTTGAGTTGCCCTTTTATGCCTAGCTGAAAGGTGTTAAAGAAAAGCGCTACCGGGAGACAACCCGTTTTATTTCTCTGTTTTTCTTTGTTTTCTTTGGTGTGATTTTCACCTGGATGTTGTAAATTTCCTTAGAAACCACGTTGTATCTTTTCTTTTGTGTTTTTGTTGAGCCAAGTAAAGCCTCTAGTGGAAAGTTGACACTATATTTCGGATTTCTGCGCAGAAAACAGATTTCTCCTGTCCACTCTTAATTCCGTTAAAAATCACAGAAAATTAAAAATTACATGATCTTTTTTGTGCTTAATCCTTAGTTATATACGCAAATTTTATTAGTTGACCACTTTTCGATATGAGCAACAAAAGATTTTTGAAAAAATCGATCTCTGCCTGCTGTTCTATTTTGACAGATTTCTGCCAATTATTTCATTTGCATCTTAATCTCTTTCTTTTGGTGTTCTTTTGATAAAAAGAGTTTTAAAATAATTTGTGACAATATCTAATATTTTTTTATTGCTAGTATTGTGTTGAAACTGAACCATGTTACTTTATTATTTTGATTACACTAACGTTGCTAATGAAGATTGTGAGAATTTTGATGTGAAGGAAGTTTTCAAGGGTCAAGAGAAGAGGATGATATGATGTGATCAAGAAGAGTGAAAATTTTAAGCTTAAGGATGCCCCGGTGGTACATCCCAGCAAATTCCAAGAAGACTCAAGCGTCTAAGCATGGGGATGCCCAAGGCATCCCCTTCTTCATCAACAAATTATCAAGTCACTTCTAGGGAAACTATATTTTTATTCGGTCGCATCTTATGTGCTTTACTTGGAGCGTCTTTTATTTTTGTTTTAAGTTTGTTTTTAATTTCATAATAATCTTGGTTGAAACCCAGCATTCTTTTATTGGAGAGTGACACGCTCCCCTTTTTCATGAGAATACGTTGTATTCTTAGTCTATGTTTGGTTGCTGCATTTACTTAGCTCCTGTTTTGCATGCAACTCTTATCGGATCTGTTAGTTTTAGTAGGATTATGTGAGTACTCTCATGTTTGCTTTCTATATCATAAAGATTATTTTTGTTAACATCTTTTGTATGGGGCTTGTTGGGAGAAAGAAAACTGCTGCTTGAAGTAGAATTTATAACAGTACTAGTAGAAGCTTGTATAGACTGTGGCTAGAAATTTTTCATGCCATGCTAAATGTTATTTTAGTTCTAAATCCTTGTGGTTATTGAGTAGAATGAATAGCCTCAAATAGCTGAGAGTATTTAATATGTTTTGAAAAATTCATGAGTTTTTCTTGTCATAGTAAAGCATCAATATATGGTATTCTCTTTCGAATGCTTTATTTGGTTGACTTGGCGCATGCTCACACCAACTTTATGACTACAAAACAGACACGAATAGCCTCCATGACCACTTAGTTTTTGAACTTGTGATACTGCTTATGTTTTAATTAATGATGCTTATGTCTCTATGCATGATTATGGCGTTTATGCTATCTTGATTTGTCGCTCCCAGTCTTTTGCTAGCCTCCACCTGTACTGAGTATGAGCTCTACTCATGCATCCAAACTCCTTTAAACCAAAGTTTTTCCCATTGTGTACACCATACCTAGCTACATGTGGTATTTAACTACCATTCCAAGTAAATTTCTCATGTGTTACCTTTAAAACCTTCAAAATAATTCCTGCTTTGTGTTGTTGTTTTTGCTCATGAGGACGTCAATAGAGAATCTTTATCTCACTTGTCGATTGGATTTCACACCCTCGACTAGTGGCTTCATCCGCTTATACAAATGATAGAAGAGCGTGCAGCGGGGTGCCCAGCCCCAAATTAATACAAACAAATTCTCTTCACTATTTTTACCCCTGATCATATCAGTCAAAGTATAATTGTGTAAACAAAAGAGAAAGAGGGATGACCTTCTACACCAGTTGCGTTCTTCACCATGAGATCCGCTCTTGTGAATCTAGTTGGCTTGTAACGTATTGTATTGTATGTTTAACATTCGTGGACAATAGCATACACCCCTCCTAAAATATAGACATTCCTCCACAAATGTCAAACTTTTAATACCTCTGTTTAATAATATAAAAAGCTCTAGCACATGAGTGATCCCTGCTTCCCTTTCCGAAGAAACTTTCTTTTACTTTAATGTTGACTCTCCATCTTCTAACTTTATGCAAAGTTGAGAGCGCATTATTTTGCCATTCTGAGTTCTATGTGCATTTGTCCGATATACATCAATAATTACTTCATGATGTGATATCATTTGTTCTTAAATTATTTGTTCTAGTCTTCCTCTTGAACTTTGAAAGTGTCCTGGCATTTAAGTTTTTCCCCACTCTTAAGGACAATCGAAATATCACTAGGCCATGCTTTCTCTATACCTGAAACAAACATTTACCTTTCTTCGCATTATTATTCATGACCCTTTATTTGAGTAACTCTTCATGTTGCAAAGTAATTTATATGTTTTATTATTAAATTTTTATTTATCATGCATGTGTTTAAAGTTTTATGATCTCAGCGTGCATATGCTTTTACATTAGACTAATCAAGTTTATGTTAGTAGCGTGCCACCTCAGAAATTATTATTTTATCGTTTACCTACTCGAGGACGAGTAGGAACTAAGCTTGGGGATGCTTGATACGTCATAAATTTATCCCTAATTTCTGAAGCTCCATGATGATATTATGTCAATTGCTACATGTTTTCTCCCTTCTTTATGTCATTTTTATTGATTTTACGGACTAACCTATTGACAAGATGCCATAGAGCCAGTTCCCTATTCTCTGCTGTTTTTAGTTTTAGAAAAGTTGTTCTGGAAATATTCTCGGAATTGGAAAGTTCAAAGCCCGGAAGTCCTATTTTTCCTGGAAGCATCCAGAAGATCGAAGAGGAGACAAAGAGGGGCATCAGGGGGCCCACACCATAGGGTGGCGCGCCCCCCCTTGGCAACGCTAGGGGGTGGTGTGGGGCCCCTGGACCTCCACCGCCTCTGCCCTTTCGCCTATTTAATCCCCCCGGATAGAAAACCCTAAGCACCTGATTAAAAATCCCGAAAAAGTTTTGCTGCCGCCGTCGTCGTCAACCCTAGATCAGGGGATCCTGGAGCTATTTTCCGGCACACTACTGGAGAGGAAATCATCACCGGAGGATTCTACATCACCATGCCTACCTCGGGAGTGATGCGTGAGTATTTCATCCCTGGACTACGGGTCCATAGCAGTAGCTAGATGGTTGTCTCCTCCTCATATGCCTCCATGTTTAGATCTCGTGAGCTGCCTATCATGATCGAGATTGGTCTTATGTAATTCTAGATGCTGTGTTTGCTGGGATCCGATGAATATTGACCTTATGCCAAGTTTATTATAGTCTTTATTTCATATTTTATTTGTGATCTTGCATGCTTTCCGTTGCTAGTGGTTGCTTTGGCCAATTAGTTTCTAGTGACTCCAAGATGGAGTATTTATGCTTGATACTGGGTTCATGCCTCCTTGTTGCCTTGCTCGAGTGATAGAAACGTGAAGGGCAGGATGTGCTTTTGCCATTAGGGAGAAAACAACGGTGAGAGTACCCCCGCGCATAATCATTGCTTACATTACACAATTTGTTTAATGCAATTATCTGTTGCTTGCAACTTAATACCTAAGGGGGTTCGGATGATAACCTGAGGGTGGATTATTAGTCATAGATGCAGATGGATGTTGGTCTATGTATCTTGTTGTAATGCCCGCACTAAATATCATAGTAATCTTCATGTTATATTGTGCACTATGGTGCAACCTCTATTTGTCAATTGACAGCTGTAATTTGTTCACCGAGCATGCTATCTTTTATGGAGAGTCACCACTAGTGAAACATTGAACCCCAGTCCATTTTCCACAATGTTAACCAAATCACAACAATTTCCTGCTTTCTTTACATACTGCAAGCATACACTGTTTTCCATACTATACGTTTAATCTTTGTTTGCAGCAAGACCGGTGAGATTGACAACCTCACTGTACCGTTGGGGCAAAGTATTTTGGTTGTGTTTTGTGCAGGTTCCACGTTGTTGCTGACACCGGTGAAGCGCCAGGACCACCGTTAGTGGCATCAAACTTCTGAAGATTCTCTTTCTCCTACTGGATTCATAACCCTGGTTCTTAACTAAGGGGAAAACTCCTACCGCTGTGCTCATCACACCCCCCTCTTGGGGTATCCCAATGCAAACATCAATGGTTATTATCGAAAAGTATAAACCAAACATGAAAATTTCATAGTCATGCACATATGCTCTTACTCGCAGCAATAACATATCTAGATCGCAAAACATAGATATCACGACATGAAATCAACAATTACCACATCACAATCAGAACCTTAAGAAACATAAAAAACAACGCAATGATGAACCAACTGTTTATTATAATAATATGTTTCCTATAATCCTCATGTATTATATTGTTGATTACCCCAAACAATAATGTAACCAACGATAATAACATCATTTCCATGTCCCGACAAGAATTATGTTGAGTTAAAAAATCCATGTTAATGCCAACATCCATGGTAAGATACTGCATACTTTGGCGGCAAGAACAAAAGCATTGCGATATATGCACAAAATGTTTCAACAAGCCCGGGGCCAAGATAATAAAGATCCTAGGCTAATTACGTAAAAGAGAACATATCATAATATTGTAAGGCATCTAAATACTTTTTGGATAACAAAGGAGAACTTATCATAATACATGCTAGTTAACATTAGGTAAGATCATAATATTGTAAGGCATCTAAATACTTTTTGGATAAAAAAGGAGAACTTATCATAATACATGCTAGTTAACATTAGGTAAGACAATTGTAATCTTAGGATCACCGTACATTAGGATAAAGACTTCTGTCGTAAGGATCTAATTATTAGTCTTTTCACCAAAGAATTAGACGATACATTCAACGATGGTGACTGTCGGATATATACGGATTAGGGGCATATCCGGTATTGTCCTAAAGTGCCGGATTACCAGGGTGGCCTGTTGGTAATGGATCATGGTCCATTAGGCAGCCCAGTAAGCTGATGCCCAGAAGCCGGATTCTAGAAGAACCTGGACCACGGGCCAATGTGGTGCGTCTTGGAGTAGAAGAAGGATTACTTACTTTCCAAGTTAGATACTTTCCGTAGTCTTCTAGGTTTCCTTTCTGTAAGCCCTAACCAGGCTATCTACGTAAAGCCGGACGTGAGAGAAGAACATACACACAATTAGCTAGAAGCCAACTCGCCGAGAAGTTGATCTTCGTCGAGTTAGCGAAACCCTACTCACATTGTACTTTGTATACTTCAGGCTCCAACCCTGATTTAGTGAGATTGGAGGAGTAGGAACGCCGCCTAGTTGCAACGTACCGAACCTCAGTAAACTTGGTGTTCCTGGTTGTCGTACTACCACGTCCCCCCATGTCTCTACCATTAGTCTCATGGCACACCCGTCTATGAACTCTACTATGATGTCTCCACAGTTGGCGCCAACCGTGGGACCAGCAACGTCAGGCGTTATGTTTCGATCGGGGATACTCGGCGGAATCGGCAGTACCATAACTGTCGGAAGCCTGGAATTTGACAACGACGTCAGGGGCTTCCTCGACAACAGATCGTACATGCCAGCACGGAATCGCCATGTAAGTTACTGTGTTTTACCGATTGGATCTGCAAACATCTTTATGATATTAACTACAGAGGCAATGGGATTCCGTGGTGGAAGCAAATTTATCCAACCCGCCCTATACCCAGTTGAAGAAAACTATGATTCCGGATTCTGCTCAGATCGCCAATACCCTGCTGAACTTGCTGCCTCTTTGGAGATGTCCGCAATCGGATCTCACTTTATTGGCAAGGTGCAGTCTGAGGTCGCTGACAACATGGATGAAAGCAATCCCGTGGTAGAGGCAAATAATCCCACAGTACAAGTGTAAGATCCGACACCCGTCAATGAGTCGATGAAGTCGACTCTGTGTTAGCTGCCCTAGAGGCAAGGTTGGAGTCGGGACCCGGATCTGAAGACATAGATTCCGAATATGAAGATGAAGACTCTTTCGAGAGAAAGGTCAAATCTATGCAGGGGAAGTTCCTTGAAGTCCTTATGGCAACACCGGCTGAAAACACGGATGCCGGAGAGGATGAAGACCCCAAAACACCTCCGCCAGATGAGGAAAGAAAGGATGGTGAAAGCAGTCCAATTTACCCCGATATCAAGGAATTGACAGAGGATGAACCTGGAAAAAAACCTTCCTCTTCCAAGAAGAAAAAGAAGACGGCCAAGAAACTCCAGTCTAAACTCCAGAAGAAAAAGTTGGCAGATATTGCTAACCATAATCTGGAAGTAGGAGGAGGAAGCGGAGTCACACCTGGAGAGAAAAAAAAGAAGGAAATCCATGTCCCACAAATGTAGGAACAACACGAAATTAATCTAATTCAAACTCCAGTGGGACGTGACGAACCTCCTGAAGTGCTGGAAGCCAGGAGACAAGCTCTACAGCGGCAGCAGCAACATCTATTCAGAACTCGGGAAAACATCTTAAAAACCAGACTAGCATTAAGTTGTAGCAGGAAGAAATAGAGGAATACGAAAGAAGGAATAGATTTGGCATAAAACCTACACAGTTACCTGGAATTGCAAAGCCGGATGTGCTGCCACCGAAAGAACGGTTCCAAAACCATTCTTGGCAAAAACAAGTAAACGACACCAACTCTAAGGGAGAACGCATATACAAAACCGCAGCCGAAAACACGGAGGTCGCGTTCGCCATCCTTAACGATGATTTGTACTCCAACAACGAAAAGCTTCAAGGGGTGTATACTTTCTTAGGAAAATCATTGCAAAAGCAACCGCGAGGACATGCAAGATCAGGGAAGTTGCATGACGACTCGGCCCTATGCAAAACTGCCACATGCGCCGCTGGAGCACCTGGACCTGGCGAACCTGGAGATTCAGGCAATTCTAAGGAGAAGAAAGGAGATCCTAGAAAGGACAAGAAAATCTCAGATCAAAAGGATGTAGCGAATGTTTCAAAAAAAAAAAGGATGTAGCGTCCAGGACAGGATCCCATCTGTCGAAAGGTGGAAATTATCCCCATGAGCGGGAGGAACAAAACCGGAAAGACGGAAAAATGATGCCGCCTCCGAGACGCCCAGCTGAAGAATCCGGAAGATATGTCACTCCTCACAGGCGTGAGTGATTCCTTCCTAGGAACAAAGAAAGTCCAAGGAGTAGGACTCCACCTTATTCCAAAGGACACGATAACTGACGAAACAGGGATAATCCCGAAAGAGCGCACTCGCGCAATAGTGGCCTAGAAAGGGGCAAATCCCCTTCTGTCCATTTACCCGTCAGGTATTCCGCTCACACCGATAAGGCGGAACGAGATGATCCATACTTTGGACGTAAGTGCTTCACTGACAGGATCCGAAGAATAACTCTACATTCTGGATTTGCCAAAGTTGGTCAAACTTACCAAAAGTATACCGAAAGTACAAACCCGGATACATGGATTTTAGACTACTATATTGCCGTCGAGATTAACAAAGGGACAGACCTAGAGGTGGTGAAATTCCTCCCCCTAATGTTGCTGGATGGAGCCAGAGATTGGATCAACGGGCTTGCATCCAGAACCGTGGATAGCTGGGACGATATGGCTAGAGTTTTCACTCAGAATTTTTGGGGTACATACAAACGCCCTAAGAGCATCAACCAACTGAACCGCTGCGTGCAGTTTGAAGACGAGTCGTATGTCAACTTTATTTCAATATGGACAGCAATGAAAAACAGTTATTCTGGAGTAAGTGATGTACAAGCAATGCATGCTTTCATCAACGGCTTAAAACCCTGTCTTGTACAATTCATGGTTGGTTCGAAGGAGCACAAGGATCTCAAATCTATGCTTACCACCGCCAATGAACACGCAGCGTCCAAAGACGACATCAGAGAGAGAGAGGTGGAAATATTGATGCTTTGGCTCAGGCCAAAAAGACGCCTCGTTATGAGAAAAAAGCTACTCCAGAAGCGGAGCAAAGCCTAAAGAAGTTAACTTAACCTTTGGAAAGGATAATGGCAGCAAATGGAAGGGAAGAAACACAGAACCTATCTCCTACTCAAAGGAAGAGTGGGAAAAGATTAAGTCGTAAAACTGCATCCACCATTCACAATTTGGGAAACCTACCCATACGAATGCGCAATGCCGGCTTAATAAGCACATGAATGGCACTACAGGATCTAGGAACAAACGGAAGAATTCGAAGAGGAAGTTCTCCAAGAAAAAGCCAGAAGATGAAAAGGAAGAAAGTGAATCGGGCACTAATAAAAAAATCCAGGAAGAACAGCGAAAAAGCAAGTCAAAATTCCCGAGAGTTGATGGAGAATGCAACTTAACTTTCCTGGCAACTCCCTCAACAAAACAGGTGAAAAGAAAACTTCGAGAAATCAACCCGGTTGTGCCACCAATTCCAAAATTCTTGAAGTATTCAAATACACCAATCACCTGGGATCAGTCTGATCATCCTGGAAATATCCCAAAACCCGACACGCAAGCTCTAATCGTAAGCCCTATTGTTCAAAACACTAGGCTGAAAAGAGTGATAATAGATGGAGGATATAGTATCAACATTATGTACTTAGATACACTGAATCATGTGCGCATCTCTGAGACCCAGCTCAATCACATCAACATATGTTTCTGTGGCATCGTTCCGGGCAGACAAGCACATTCCCTAGGAGAAATTTCCCTAGATGTAACCTTCGGAAAAAGAGAACACTTCTGTAAGGAAAAGATCTCATTTGAGGTGGTGTCGTTTTAAAGCGTATACCACGCAATACTCGGACGTCCAGCTTTCGCCAAATTCATGGCAAGATCATGTTATATCTATAACAAGCTGAAGATGCCAGGGCCGAAAGGAGGAGTAATCACCATATCGGGAGACTAGGAAACTCCCTTTTCACCAAACAAGTGATAGCAAAGGAGGAATTGAGAGAGCTGGCAAAGGAAGTATCGCCGACAGAAATGTTGGCAGGAAAAGAAAAGCCGGAAGCCAGCAAACAGCTTGAAAGCATCAAAAAATACAAGACAGGTTATCCTAGATCCTAAAGATCGGAAAAAGTTTTTCTTAGTGGGAAATGGGATGACTGACAAATAGGAAAACACGCTCGTCAAGTTCCTCCGTGAGAACTGGGATATTTTTGCCTGGTCTCCAGCGGACATACCGGGTGTACCTAGGGAAATTACTGAGCATCAATTGAAGGTGATTCCAGGATCAAAACCCTTCAAGCAAGGTCTCCGTCGATTTGACGGAAGAAGACGAAAGGTTATTGGCAAGGAAATTATCCGGCGTCTAGCAGCTGATTTTATTCGGGAAGTAATACATACTGACTGGTCTACGAACCCAGTATTAGTCCCGAGAAGGATAGTACTTGATGTCTACGCACGCTTCTATTCTTGTAGACAGTGTTGGGCCTCCAAGTGCAGAGGTTTGTAGAACAACAATAAGTTTCCCTTAAGTGGATCACCCAAGTTTTATCGAACTCAGGGAGGTAGAGGTCACAGATATCCCTCTCAAGCAACTCTGCAATCAAGATATAAGAAGTATCTTGTGTCCCCAACACACCCAATATACTTGTCAGGTATATAGGTGCACTAGTTCGGCGAAGAGATAGTAAAATGCAAGTAATATGGATGATTATAAGTGATAATAACAATCTGAAATAAATATGGCAGCAAGCAAACATGTAGCAGAACAGGCGGAAAACGGTGTTTCAATGCTTGGAAATAAGGCCTAGGGATCCTACTTTCAATAGAGGACACTCTCAACAATGAAAACATAATTGAATGCATAAATATCATTTCTTCACTATGCTACTCGAACCACTCTCCGGTCGAATAACGAACACTAATCATTGCGTAGGGCTTTAACAACACCCCTCAAGTCTATATTCCCTCTCTAGGGCACCCCACACTATCACCTTGAGCGCCCTAGATTAGTACAAAACAAACGCCACAATTTCAAAGGTTCATCTTCCAACACAAGATATAAATATCATGCTAAACCGCGCGATGCACACACTATCACCTTTACACCGTAATCAAATTGTTTACGGAGATAACAAAACCACTTGAGTAGCATAATAGATGAATTTTATTAATCTACATATTCAACTAGATTACAAAGCTCATGATCACAGAAAGATCACACCATGGGAGAGAGAGACAAACCACATAGCTACCGATAGAGCCCACAGCCCCGGGGGAGAACTACTACCTCCTCATCATAGGAGACAACAACGGCGATGGAGATGGTGGTGGAGTCGATGGAGATGGCTTCCGGGGGCACTTCCTCGCCCCGGCAGGGTGCAAGGACAGAGATATGTCCCCTGAAACTTGTCGGTGGCGGCGGCGGAGCTACAGGTGTATTTTGCGGAAAAGTCTGATTCTTTTAGGGTTTTCCATCGGGGGAGTATATATAGGCGAAAGGGCAACGTTGGTGGACGCCCGAGGGTCCCACACCACTATCCGGCGCGGCTAGGGGGAAGCCCGCACGAGCCTATGGTGTGGGGGCTCTATGGCCCCCCTCCGGGTTTCCTTTAGAGTTCTGGATGCTTCCGGGGAAAATAGGAGCTTTGACTTTCGTGGCATCCAATTCAGAGAATATTTCCATAACAACTTTTCCTAAACTAAAAACAGCAGAAAACAGGGAACTGGCTCTGTGGCATCTTGTTAATAGGTTAGTCGCAGAAAACGTGTAAAAATGACACAAAGAGTAAGGAAAACGTGTGGGAAACAACATAAAAACAACATGGAACATCAGAAAGCAGGGATACGTTTATGACGTATCAAACATCCCCAAGCTTAGTTCCTACTCGTCCTCGAGTAGGTAAACAATAAAACAAAATAATTTCTGAGGTGACATGCTACTACAATAAACTTGATCATTATAATGTAAAAGCATATGTACGCTGAGATCATAGAACTTCAAACACAAAAATGATATAACTTTAATAATAAAGCATAGCAATCACTTTGCATCATGAAGAGTATCTTAAATAAAGGATCATGGATAATAATGCAAAGAAAGATAAACGTTTGTTTCAGGTATAGAGAAAGCATGGAAAACTGATATTTCGCTAGTCCTTAAGAGTGGGACAAAACATAAATGCCAGGACACTTTCAAAGTTCAAGTGGGAGACTAGAACAAATAATATCATACCATGAGGTAATTATTGATGTTTATGGGACAAATGCACATAGAACTCAGAATGGCAAAAATTATCTCTCAACTGTGCACAAAGTTAGAAGATGGAGACTCAACATAAAAGTAAAAGAAAGCCCCTTCGCAGAGGGAAGCATGGATCACTCATGTGCTAGAGCTTTTAGTTTATTAAACAGAGATATTGAAAACATTTTTTAAGAGAGTTGTATACTTATGTGAACGAATGGTAAACAAAAAATACAGTATGTCACAATCCAACTGGATTCACAAGAGCGGCTCCCATTGTGAAGGATGCATCTGGTGTAGAAGGTCATCCCTCTTTCTCTTTTGTTTACACAATTATGCTTTGACTAATAAATCAGGGGCAAAAATAGTGAAGAAAATTTGTTTGTATCAATTTGGGACTAGGCACCCCTCTGCCAGCTCTTCTATCATTTGGATAAGAGGATGAAGCCACTAGCCCAGGGTGTGAAATCCAATCAACATGTGAGATAAAGATTCTCTATTGACGTCCTCATGAGCAAAAACAAGAACACAAAGCAAGAGTAATTTTGAAGGTTTTTAAGGTAATACATTAGCAATTTACTTGGAGTGGCAGTTAAATACCACAGTAGGTAGGTATGGTGTACATAATGGGAAAACTTTGGTTTAAGGAGTTTGGATGCACGAGTAGAATTCCATACTCAGTACAGGTGAAGGCTAATAAAAGACTGGGAGCGACAAATCATGAGAGCATAAGAGCTATAATCGTGCATATCAACATAAGCATCATTAATTAAAGCATAAGCTGTATCACAAGTTCAAAAATAAGTGGTCATGGAATCTATTCGTGACTGGTTTGTAGTCATAAACATGGTGTGAGTATGCGCCAAGTCAACCAAATAAAACATTCGAAAGAGAATACCATATATTGATGCCTTACTATGACAAGAACAACTCATGAATCTTTGAAGACATATTGAACGCTATCAGCTATTTAAGGATATTCATGATACTAAATAACCACAGGGCTTCTACTAGTACTGTTATAAATTCTACATCAAGCAGCAGTTTTCTTTTCCCAACAAGCACCATACAAGATATGTTTTAAAAAAAATACTCTTTATGATACAGTAGGAAAACATGAGAGTACTCATATAATACAACTAAAACTAATAGCTCTGACAAGAGATGCATGCAAAACAGCGGCTAAACGCAGTACTAGCAAAAAGTGAACACTCACAGCACAATAAGAATGAAAACTAGAGTGTTCTAAGCAATGAAAACGAAGCGTGTCTATCTCCCACACAAGTATGATAGGATCTAACTATTTATTACAGAAAATAAAACTAAATAAACTGAAAGCAAAAATAAAATAAGCTCCGCGTAAATCACATAAGATGTGACTGAAAATATATAGTTTCACTAGAAGTGACCTGATAATTTGTCGATGAAAAAGGGGATGCCTTGGGCATATCCAAGCTTAGATGCTTGAGTCTTCTTGGAATTTTCTGGGATGTACGACCATGGTATCCCCAAGCTTAGGCTCTTCACTCTTCTTGATCACGTCATATCATCCTCTTCTCTTGACCCTTGAAAACGTCCTTCACACCAAACTGCTCACAATCTTCATTAACACCGTTAGTGCAATCGAAATAATAAATTCACATGGGTCAGTTTCAACACAGGACTAACACTCATAAACACATTAGCTACTGTCACAACTTCTTTTGAAACTTTTTTCTAAAAAGAACACAAAAAGAAAGAGATTAAGATGCAAATGCAATTATTGGCAGAAATCTGTCAAAACAGAGCAGCGGGTAAAGATGTTTTTTTTTCAAAAAACTTCTTTTGCTCAAATCAAAAAGTGGTCAACTAAGATAAGTTGCGGAATTATCCGAGGAATAAGCACAAAATATTTCAGATCATTCTGATCTTCTAGGATTTTATACGATGTTTTACGGTGGACAGCAGAATTCTGTTTTCTGCGCAGAAATCCGAAAACCAACTCCAACTTTCGTCAGAGACTTTACTTGGCACTAGTAAAACATGAAAAGAAAGATACAAAGGAGTTTCTAAAGAATTATAAAACCCCTTGACTCGAAGAATACAGAGAAAAACAATGCAAAAATAAAAACATGGGTTATCTCCCAAGAAGTGCTTTTCTTTAAAGCCTTTTAGCTAGGCATGATAATTTGAGAAGATGCTCACATGAGAAATATGAATTGAAGCAAAAGGGAGCATCAAGAAGAAAATGTGAACCAAATTTAATTCTAACCTACTTCCTATGAAAAATAATCTTGTAGAAAAACAAGTCATGAAAACACAAAGCAACAAGCATAGGAAAGCAAAACAAGTGCAACTTCATAATTTTCAACATAAAGAGGGGAAACTTGATATTGTTGAGATGCATGAAACTATGTTTACCTCTCTCATAATAACTTTCAGTAGCATCATGGATAAAATTAACAATATAACTATCACAAGAAACATTCACTAGTAGGAAACTGCCTTTCTATGGAATGCTTTCTATGGCGCACCAGTGTGTGGTGCGCCATAGAAATTTAGTTTTGTGGCGCACGTCAAAATATGCGCCACAGAAATGTTGTATTCTGTGGCGCACGGAGGAAGGGTGCGCCACAGAAACTCAATTTCTATGGCGCACGTAATCTGGTGCGCCACAGAAATAAGCAATTCTATGGCGCACGGGGATTGGTGCGCCACAGAAATAGGCAATTCTATGGCGCACGGGGATTGGTGCGCCACAGAAATAGGCAATTCTATGGCGCACGGGCATTGGTGCGCCACAGAATCCAACATTTCTGCCACACGTGGAGCCACAGAAATTTTTTCTTCCCTCCACACCCCCCCCCCCGGGAACGCTTTTTCTAGTTTTTGACGGAAGAGTTGACGGTCTAAAAAGCATCAAAAAATAAATCCCTTATAGATGCACGGAGAGTTTAAGGTCTACTTTTTTATCAAATTTTGAAATATGAATTTCGACTTTCCTAGCAAAAGTTCGTTAAAAAAAGAAAAATGGGCATAACTTTTGCATACGATGTCGAAAAAAAATGATCAAGATATAAAAAAAAACTAGAGAGAAAGTTTAGGAAGATGCACTTCTCATCTTCTACCTCTCCACTTCTCTCCTCTCCTCCACCTACTACTCCACCTCTCCTCCTCCTCCTCCACCACCACCACCACCACCACCTCTCCTCCTCCTCCACCACCACCACCACCACCTCTCCTCCTCCACCACCTCCGGCGAGCTCCTCCGGCGAGCTCCTCCTCCTCCTCCTCCACCACCACCACCCCTCCGGTGAGCTTCTCCTCCTCCTCCTCCTCCACCACCACCTCTCCTCCTCCTCCTTCTCCTCCTCCACCACCACCTCTCCTCCTACTCCTTCTCCTCCTCCACCACCACCTCTCCTCCTCCTCCTCCTCCACCACCACCACCACCACCTCCGGCGAGCTTGTCCTTCTCCTCCCCACCAACTCCGGTGACCCCCATCCTCCACCCACCAACTCCGGTGAGCATCCGACGAAATCCGGCGAAATTTCGAAATTTCAAAAAATTCCCGCGGCCAGATCTGGCCGATTTTTTTTTTTGAAATTCAAAAAAAAAATTCTGTGGCGCACCCCCCCTTGGTGCGCCACAGAATTGCAAATTTCTGTGGCGCACGGCTGAGGCGCGCCACAGAATTGACATTTCTGTGGCGCACGGCCACGGTGCGCCACAGAAATATATTCTATGGCGTGAATTCTGTGGCGCACCCCTCTAGCCCCTAGGTGCGCCACATAATTGATTTTTGGTGCGCCACAGATAGGCTTTTTTCTACTAGTGATTGTTATCATGTGCCACATGCAAAAAAGAATTAATACTCTCCACATAAGCGTAGTCATTCTTATTAATAGCAGTGAGAGCAAATTCAACAAAATAACTATCATTATTATTCTCGGCACCATAATCATCAAATATTGGAGGCATTTCGCAATCATAATTAATTTTCTCCTCAATAGTAGGTGGACTGAAAATATCATATTTATCATTGTAAAACATGTGGAACTAGAATACCACAATCATTATAATCATCATATATTGGAGGCAAAGTATCATCAAAGTAAATTTGTTCCTCCATGCTTGGGGGACTAAAAATATCATATTCATCAAGACTAGCTTTTCCAAGCTTAGACTTTTCCATAGCATTAGAAATAATAGTGTTCAAAGCATTCATACTAATAACATTGCTATTAGCATGCAAATATAGTTCCATAGGTTTTTTAATTTTCTCTTCAAACACTTCATGTCCTAACTCAACATAAAGATTATAAATCTCTCTCATATTTTTATTGTTTTCCATTAAGCCTAACTAGCACTACTAGGAAAATGGCTATAGGAGTGATGATAGCCGTGACGCACCAGCAAAACGGCGCGTCACGCCTAATAGCCGTGGCGCACCACGGTTTGGTGCGTCACGCCTAAGGGCAAACCTGTGACGCACCAAACAAACGGTGCGTCACGGCTATAGGTGGGTGTTCGGTGGATACCATAGCCGTGGGCAAAGATAGCTGTGACGCACCGTATGTTTGGTGCGTCACGGGTATTGCAATAGCCATGACGCACCAAACATACGGTGCGTCACGGCTATGGTATCCACCGAAATGTTCCCTCCACACCCCCCCCCCCCGGGACCGCGTTTCTAGTTTTCCTTATAGATGCACGGAGAGTTTAATGTATACTTTTTTAACAAATTTTGAAATACGTATTTCGACTTTCTGAGCAAAAGTTCGTTAAAAAAAGTAAAATGGGCATAACTTTTGCATACGATGTTGGAATTTAAAGTTCAATATACCAACGGAAACTTATTTTGGTACGATGGATCTCGATTTTGTGTATTGCATATGTGAACATATATATATATGTGTGAATCAAAAAGTTGGAGTGATTTGTATGTGTGGATCATAGAAATAGTGAATAAACAATGTATTTGCACATGTATACGGCTTAAATACGAAAATACATTACTATATACGAAAATACCAAAAAAACTCGACGTTGTAGCGCTGGCGAACCTAGCGCTAGCGAACCTAGCGCTGGCGACAAAAGGCCGTGTTCGCCAGCGCTAAGCCCTGCTACCGCTGGCGAAGCATTGTTCGCCAACGGTAACCCACTACCACTGGCGACTTAGCGCTGGCGAACAACGCTTTGCCAGCGGTAGCCCAATTTGGTTCATCATTGGTAGGCTTTCTCATACTATCACTAGTGGAAACAACCCCTATCGTCCAGGGGGCAAAATTCCATTCATCCCGGTTGCACAAAAATCCGGGACAAATGCTATGCATTGGTCCTGGTTTGTGTGCCCGAGGAAGCAGGAATCACCTGAGGGCAACTGTCCCGGTTCGTGGGGAGGCATTGGTCCTGGTTTGTGGCATGAACCGGAACCAATGCCTCGCCACAGGCCACGTGGCACGCGCATGGGCATTGGTCCCGGTTCATTCCACAAACCGGGACCAATGCCCCTCTTCCCCTACATATACTGCCTCACAGCCCCCCTTCCCTCTTTTTTTTGGCTTGGAGGAGTGAGAGAGTTGGGTGTTAGTGTGTGTTATTTTACAATGCACACGAGGTGTTCGACGAAATACCCGAGCCACACATAAGCTCACTGAAAATGGTATCTTCGACCGAGGTTAACAAACTTATCTTTTTCATCTGTAATTGATACATAAAAAAGTAATATTTGTCGATGTACTGTGGACATTTCTCTAAGAGATAACAAACATTTCTCTATTGAATATGTTATTGTAATGTTTTTTGATAAACTTAATTATACGATGCAGATGGATGCACGGCAGCGATGGATGTACGGTGACCGACGCACTTCCGTGTATATGGCAGGCCTGAATGCATTTCTCGCTATATCTCAGGCGAACAAAGATAATGGATTTATGTGTTGCCCATGTGTTGATTGTCGGAACGTCAGAGAGCACTCTTCCTCGAGAATCCTTCACGGCCACCTACTTCGGAGAGGTTTCATGCCCAGCTATAATTGCTGGACCAAGCATGGAGAAAGAGGGGTTGTGATGGAAGACAATGAAGAAGAAGAAGATCCTTTTTCCCTGAATACGGTGATACTGCAATGGAAGACAATGCAGAAGAAGGAGGTGATCAAGAACAGGCATCAGAAGATCCCGATGATGATCTTGGCCGAGTTATTGCAAATGCAAGGGAAGACTGTGAAAGTGAATTGGAGATGTTGAAGCTGGACAACATGTTACAGGATCACAAAAAGTTGTTGTACCCCAATTGCGAAGATGGTAGCACAAAGCTCGGTACCACACTGGAATTGCTGAAATGGAAGGCACAAAACGGTGTGACTGACAAGGCATTTGCGAGTTTACTTCAACTAATGAACCTGAAGCTTCCAAAGGATAACGAATTGTCTGAGAGTACGTGTGAAGCAAAGAAAGCTCTCTGCCCTCTAGGATTAGATGTGCAGAAGATACATGCATGCATTAATGACTGCATCCTCTACCGCGGTGAGAAGTACGAGAATTTGGATGTATGTCCGGTATGCACTGCACTGCGGTATAAGATCATAGCAGATGACCCTGGTGATGTTGACGGCGAGCCCCCCCCCCCCCCCCCCCCCGTAAGAGGATTCCTGCTAAGATGATGTGGTATGCTCCTATAATACCATGGTTGAAACGTCTGTTTAGAAACAAAGAGCATGCTAGGTTGTTGCGATGGCACAAAGAAGACCGTAAGAAAGACGGAAAGTTGAGACACCCCGCCAATGGATCGCAGTGGAGAAAGATCGAGAGAGACTTCCCGGACATTATAGGAGAGGCGAGAAACTTATGGTTTGGTCTAAGTACATATGGCTTTAATCCTTTTGGGGAGCAGAGCTCTAGTCATAGCACCTGGCCCGTAACTCTATGTATGTACAACCTTCCTCCTTGGTTGTGCATGAAGCGCAAGTTCATTATGATGCCAGTTCTCATCCAAGGCCCAAGGCAACCTGGCAACGACATTGATGTGTATCTAAGGCCATTAGTGGAAAACTCTTACAATTTTGGGGCAAACCAGGTGTATGTGTGTGGGATGAGAACGAACAAAAGCCATTTGACCTACGGGCGTTGCTTGTCGTAACCATCAATGATTGGCCTGCTCTTAGTAACATTTCCGGACATACAAACAAGGGATACAATGCATGCACACACAGTTTAAATAAGACTGACAATGTTTATTTGGATAAATGTAAAAAGGTTGTATACCTGGGGCATCGTAGATTTCTTCCGATCAAGCATCCCGTAAGAAAGAAAGGATTGAAGAATTTCAGAGGTGAGGCAGATAAACGGAAGAAGCCTGACCTCCGTAGTGGTAATGATTTATTCGATATGGTCAAGGACCAAAAAGTAATCTTTGGGAAGGGTGATGGCAGCCAACCTGTTCCGAACGGCCCTGATAAGCGTGCACCCATGTGGAAGAAGAAATCTATATTTTGAGAGCTACCGTATTGGAAAGATTTAGAGGTCCGGTCTTCAATCGACGTGACGCACGTGACAAAGAATCTCTGCGTCAACCTGCTATGCTTCCTAGGCGTGTATGGGAAGTCAAAAGATATGCCAGAAGCACGGGAGGACCAGCAACGTATAAAAGATCCAAGCAAAAATCACACGGATACATGGCGCCATTACTTAAGAAGATACGCTCTTACTAAAGCAGAGAAGGAAATATTTTTTGAAGTCCTTTACAGTATCAAGGTTCCGTCTGGCTTCTCGTCGAATATAAAGGGGATAATAAACATGGCAGAGAAAAAATTCCAAAACCTGAAGTCTCATGACTGCCACGTGATTATGACGCAGTTGCTTCCGATTGCATTGAGGGGGCTTCTACCGGAAAATGTTCGAGTACCCATTGTGAAGCTATGTGCATTCCTCAACGCGATATCTCAGAAGGTAATAGATCCAGAAATTCTGGCAAGATTACAGAGGGATGTGGTCCAGTGTCTTGTTAGTTTTGAGTTGGTGTTCCCACCATCCTTCTTCAACATTATGACTCATCTCCTGGTTCACCTATGTGAAGAGATTCATATTCTCGGTCCGGTATTTCTACACAATATGTTCCCCTTTGAGAGGTTAATGGGAGTCTTGAAGAAATATGTTCATAACCGTGCTAGGCCAGAAGGAAGCATCTCGAAGGGCTATGGAACAGAGGAGGTCATTGGGTTCTGTGTTGACTTTATTACTGACCTTAAGACGATTGGTGTTCCTGAATCGCGGCATGAGGGGAGACTGAGGGGAAAAGGAACGCTGGGAAAGAAAAAAATGATACCCAGGGACGGGCATTCTTTCACTCCACAAACCCGGGGAAGGATGACTCATGGATTAAACGTAAAGACATGGAGACTTTCGGAAGTTGGTTGCAAACACATCTTATAAATAACACCACTGTTGAAGATTAGCTCTACATGTTGGCCGTGTCACCATCTTCGACTATTGGGAGTTTTCAAGGGTACGAGATAAATGGGAATACATTTTACACGATCGCCCAAGATAAGAAGAGCACCAACCAAAACAGTGGTGTCCGCTTTGACACAACAAATGATAATGGAAAAAATGACACATACTATGGTTACATAGAGGAGATATGGGAACTTGACTATGGACCTTCTTTTAAGGTCCCTATGTTCAAGTGCAAATGGGTGAACCTGAATGGAGAAGGGGTAAAGGTAGACCCGCTTTACCGAATGACAACAGTGGATCTCAACAATATTGGTTACAATGACGAACCATTCGTCCTAGCCAATGAAGTGGCTCAGATCTTCTATGTGAAGGACATGTCCTCCAGACAGAAAAAAAATAAAAATAAGCAAACAAATACATCATACGATGAGCCGATGCGTCACATAGTTCTTTCAGGGAAAAGAAACATCGTGGGAATCGAGGACACGACAGACATGTCAGAAGATTTTAATAAGTTTGTTGAAATTCCACCCTTCACAGTGAAAGGACCCAACCATCCCGTTAAATAATGAAGATGCTCCATGGTTATGGCCGAAGCGATCATAAGAAAGGGAAAAGGGTTCATGGACCATCTCTACAGGAAGAAAATTCAGAAGACTAGATAGGGATGTTGTTGGTGATGTGTAATAATAAACGTGGAATACATGATCATAGTTCTGTTGAAAAAGTGTTCACAAAAATTGTTGCACCGTCGCTCTCTCCCATATTGCACACAAACATGCATCTTGGATAGATAAAAAAGGCAGTACATAATGGCAAGAGTGGATCTAAACCTAAATGGAGAGCATAGATCTACATAATGGCAAGACTGGATCTGATATCTGCTAGTCATACTCCTGCCTAGGCCAATAGTACTCTGACTTGTAGTCGTCGTAGTCGCCACCGTCGTCGTCACTATCGTCGGACGGTGCTTTGGACTCCCTCGGAGGATCACGACTCCAGGACTGTGCATGAGGGTAGCACAGGCGGGGGTTATCGCCAGCCCTGATGTAGTTCATGACGCTCTATATAGTCCGCCCGACGCCCCACCGCAGCCGGCGACCGGCCTCGTTGAAGTTCGAAGGAGGCGGGCCGTTCTCGTTGTACCTGGCGAGCGCAATCTCACGCCGATTAATGAAGAAGGCGTCCCAAGTAGGGTGGTAGTCAGGATTCCAACTGGGATTCCTCCGTTGCTCCGGCGTGAGCTCGTGGTAGTAGTGGTTCGTGATGGCCGCCCGACGCGCCACACCTGGATGTAGCCGGGAGGGAACGATGTAGCCGGGCGCTCCTCCGACGCTCAGCATCCAATCGGCGGGAACGATGTAGCCGGGCGGGCAGGGGTAGTTCGAGGCGGAAAGTGCCTCCGCCTGGATGAAGGTTAGAGTGGGTACGGTAGAAGCCATGAGAGAGTGGTGAGTTTATATGTGTTTATGCCAATGGTGCGGCAATGCATACATATATATAGTGAGAAAAAAACAGATCCCTTTAGTCCCGGCCTGTTTTACCAACCGGGATGAAATGGTTCGGGTTTCGTTGGGAAACGGATCGTCCCTTTAGTCCCGGCCTGTTTACCAACCGGGACGAAATGGTTAGGGTTTTGTTCGGACCAATCAGAAAGAATCACACGGATCGTGTGTTTCTTTGAAGCGCTTGTGAGTCGTTGGATCAGGGGTGTGTTTCTTTCTAGCGTTTGTGAGGTGTTGGATCAGAGGTGTTTCTTAACCGTTGGATCAAAACTCTAGCACAACACTTTGTGAGCTAGAGGAGCCTATATATAGCCCACCTTCATACACTAGTGAGTTCATCGACCAAATACAAAAGATCCGGATTCGCCAGCATACGTCCTGCCGTGCATTTGGTATGCATATATGCACTCAGTAGCCACGGCAGGGGTGTATGCTGGCGATACCGATTGTTTTGTTCTACATCCGCCTTTAAGGTTTGATACATCATTCAGTTGATCGACCAAATACAAATCATCCGGATTCGCCATCATACGTCCTGCCGTGCATTTGGTATGCATATATGCACTCAGTAGCCACCGTAGGGCTATATGATGGCGATCCCGATTGTTTTGTTCTACATCCCCCCTTTAAGGTTTGATACATCATTCAGTTTGTCGACCAAATACAAATCATCCGGATTCGCCATCATATGTCATGCCGTGCATTTGGTATGCATATATGCACTCAGTAGCCACGACAGGGCTGTATGATGGTGATACCGATTGTTTTGGTCTACATCCTCGATCCCTTGAAGGTTTGACAAAAGGTTTGATACATCATTCAGTTCATCGACCAAATACAAATCATCTGGATTCGCCATCATACGTCGTGCCGTGCATTTGGTATGCATATATGCACTCAGTAGCCACAGCAGGGCTGTATGATGGCGATACCGATTGTTTTGTTCTACATCCTCGATCCCTTGAAGGTTTGACAAAAGGTTTGATACATCATTCAGTTCATCGACCAAATACAAATCACCCGGATTCGCCATCATACGTCCGACCGTTCTTTTGATATGCATATATGCACTCAATAGCCACGGTCGGGCTGTATAATGGCGATACCGATTGTTGTTCTACATCCCCCCTTGAAGGTTCATCGACCGAATACAAATCACCCGGATGCCTTGTATGCGACGAAACTATGTAAATGCATGGATCAACTGGTGTGAAGTGCACTTATTATAAATTTAACGTACCTTGTTCTGTATTTGAAACGTGTGGAGTTATTATTTGAAACATAAAGGATATAATGGAAAACAAAATAAAACAATAGAAAACATAAAGGAAATAATGGAAAACATAAAGGAAACAATAGAAAACAAAAAAGGTAACAACAGAAGACAATATAAAACATAAAGGAAAACAATAGAAAACATAAAGGAAACAGTAGAAAACAAAATAAAACAAGAGAAAACAAAATAAAACAATAGAACACATAAAGGAAAACAATAGAAAACATAAAGGAAACAATAGAAAACAAAATAAAACAAGAGAAAAAAAGAAAATAAAATAATAGAAAACATAAAGGAAAAAAATAAAACATAAAGGAAAACAATAGAAAACAAAATAAAACAAGATAAAACAAAATAAAATAATAGAAAACATAAAAGGAAACAAAATAAAACATAAAGGAAAACAATATAAAACAAAAATAATTAAAAATGGGGCATTTGTCCCGGTTTTTGCAAACAACCGGGACGGATGCCCACCCCCAACGAGCGCCTTACACGTACCCCAGTGAAAAAAAAATTGAGGCATCCGTCCCTGTTTGTAGGAACAACCAGGACGGAAGACCCTTTCGTCCCGGTTGTTCCTACGAACCGGGACGGATCCCCTGGCTATATATAGGCGTCGTCTTCGTCCCCCCAAATTCATAACCGCGCGTAGGATTTGGACGAGGAGACGCCGCCAGGACGCCCGTAGGCCTCCCCCGCCCGCTTCCGTCGCGCCCGCGCCCGCACGTCCCACCCCCCCCCCCCGCTCGCGCCCCGCACGCAGCCGGTCACCCGCGCCCGTACGACACGCCGCCCCCGCGCCATCGCCGTCGCCCATCGCCCTTCGATCTCCGTCGCCCCGTCGCCCCCGTAGGTAAGATCATCAACAGAGAACTTTTTTTTTACTTAGTGCTTTTGTTTTTACAATTTTGTTTAGTGTTAGTGTTAGAATTTAGTTAGAATTTAGTATTAGAATTTTAGTGTTAGAAATATTTTAGTTAGAATTTAGTGTTAGAATTTACTTAGAAATTTTAGTATTAGAAAAAATAGAAATTTTAGTGTTAGAGAAATGTTAGTGTTAGAAATTTTTACTTAGGAATTTTTAGTGTTAGAAAATTTTACTTAGAAAATTAGACTTAGAAAAATTTACTTAGGTATTTCACTTGAGAATTTTTATATAATTTCACTAAGTTAGTGTTAGGAAATTTCACAAAGTTAGAAAATTTTCACTAAGTTAGAAAATTATTTCACTAAGTTAGAAATTTTTCATTAAGTTAGAAAATTTCACTAAGTTAGTGTTAGAAAATTTCACTATGTTAGAATAATTTCACTAAGTTAGAAAATTTTCACTAAGTTAGAAAATTTTCACTAAGTTAGAAAATTTCACTAAGTTAGTGTTAGAAAATTTCACTATGTTAGAATAATTTCACTAAGTTAGAAAATTTTCACTAAGTTAGAAAATTTAACTAAGTTAGAAAATTTCACTAAGTTAGTATTAGAAATTTTCACTAAGTTAGTGTTAGAAATTTTCACTAAGTTAGAATAATTTCACTAAGTTAGAAAATTTCACTAAGTTAGAAAATTTTCACTAAGTTAGAAAATTTCACTAAGTTAGCAAATTTCGCTAAGTTAGTGTGTTAGAAAATTTCTCTAAGTTAGTGTTAGAAAATTTCACAAAGTTAGAATAATTTCACTAAGTTAGAATTTTTTTACTTTTGTGTTAGAAATTTCGAGCTGTTATTCCATTTTTACTTGTGATGTTCGTTCGATCTTTTGAATAAATGCCGATGATTGAAAGAGTTGGTTCACACTCAGATGGCCTTGGTGGCTTGGTGCGCCTTGTGATTTTCACAAAGTTAGGATCTTGTGCATCCCACTTGGCGCGCCGGGTCGACCAAAGGTAGCTTGTATGTGTCCACCATAAATATGAGGCACACAGACCGATGACCATCTTGTTCCTGTTAAGAGGTACGACGTGCGGTGGTGATCCGGGGAAAGGAACGAATGCGAGGGTATCTGGATTTCTTTAGAACTAAATAATGTCACATATGTAATATGGTTCGTGAGATCCGGATGAAGCTGAACCCTTTAGCGCACAAGCGTAATGGTGACATTCCTCAGAAATCCCTTCCGGGGTTATGAAGAATGTCGCCGTTATATATGTGCACAAAAGGGTCTAGTTTTTTTCGGATTTCACTATTACATATATGATTTTGTTCAGTTTTAAAGATGTCCAGAAACCCTTCCTTCCCCTCATCGCCATCACGTGTACTTACCTCGTAACAAGCACAAAATGTGACGGCCCGATGACCATCTTGTTCCTTTTAAGAGGTACTACAGACGGTGGTGATCCGCGGAAAGGAGGAAGATGGGGGTTTCTGGATTTCTTTGGAACTAAATAACGTCACATATGTAATATCGTGAGATCCGAACGAAGTTAAACCATTTTGTGCACATACGTAATGGTTACATTCCTTAGAAATCCCTCCCGGGGTTATGAAGAATGTCCCCATTATGTACGTGCACAAAAGGGTCTAACCTTGTTCGGATCTCATGATATTACATATATGATTTTGTTTAGTTTCAAAGATTTCCAAAAATCCTTGTCTTCATCCTTCTCCGGATCGCCATCGCGTGTACTTACCTCGTAACAAGCACAAAATGTGAAGGCCCGATGACCATCTTGTTCCTGTTAAGAGGTACTACAGGCGGTGGTGATCTGGGGAAACGAGGAAGATGGGGGTTTCTGGATTTCTTTGGAACTAAATAACGTCACATATGTAATCACTACTGCAGAATATGCTATCAGTGACAGGCTGAAATGGCCCATTAGTGACTGGCAAAGCGTCTGTCACTGATGACTAGTCACTGGTACAAGGTTACTAGTGACGGGCAAGTGTCTGTCACTAGTATGTGTACTAGTGATGGTCATTTGTGTATGCATGTCACTAGTATGTGTACCGGTGGCAGTCATTTGCGTGTGTCTGTCACTAGCATGTGTAAACTAGTGACAGGCAGAAAAAATGCATGTCACTAGGTGCAATTGAAGGCCGCAGCCCTGTGGGTTTTGTAGTGACAGATTCATTATTATGCATGTCACTGGTTTGAAATTCGGTAATAAAAAAAATCAATCTATTTGATCTCGAATTTTCTCACAAAATTTAAAATGAACATAGCATCTAGTACAACAATTCTCAATATTTGGGCATTCCAAAATAGATACTAATTTATTCCTAAACTGTGAGTTGAAAGAATTGACAAAAGAAAAGTAAAATGCATAATAGTTTACAATAACCACTATGTTAGTGGCATTCCAAAATAATCTTAAGTTGCATTTGCGCCGGCACGTCCGAGCGGTTAGTAGGTGCAACTTTGCAAGTCCTCCACCTTTTGAGAGAATCCAACAACAGAGTATTACCAGCTTGCTCAGAGACTTTAGTCTGGTCACCTAAAATATGAAAATGGTATAAGTATGAAGTATATGAAAATATATACTAGCATTAACTTGCATGTCAGTGTACATGACACATTAAAATACACTTAGCTATAAGTGTATTAACAATTAGTTGTCCTAAACAGATCCTCTGATTTCAAATTATCAAGGGTAATAGACCTACATACTAGATCAATGAAAGTAAAAGATTGCCTAGATAGGAAATCAAAATAAAAAGCATGATCGTACATTTCGCTATAATATGTACCTCTCAGAATCTAAAACTGCTGGAACATGCATGCACTATGAATCTGTTGGATGATAGAACAATTGTTGTCATTTCGCATGCAAACATACATTTAAAAGTAGAATAAGATGCACAAAAGAAGTTGCGGTATACCTTGTACTACAACATCATTAATTTTGCAGGTGGAACTAAATTTCTGAACCTTGTACTGTACCTTGAAAAGTCATCAGTTGGAAAAAAGAGTTGATATGCTGACTATATGCAACCCAAGATTTTAGGAAATTAGCACATGAGAACATGAAACAAAATATTCAATCAGAAACTATAAATCAAGTGGTATGCATGACTTGAAACTATACCCTATGCAAAGACCAAACATGTATATTTTAAACAACATCACACAACCACACACACGCACGGCACAAGGTATCTCTGCCTCACAATATCCGAACCTCGACACCCAGCACACACAACCTCATGGCCTCACACCAAATCGTCCGTCTCACTGGCCCACAGACATGGCTCCAACACAGACCGCCACAAGCCGCTCTGCCCCAAAATCGAAAAAGAAAAACGATCCGAGGAAGAAGAGACTACCCGAGGCGGCGAGATCATGTCGGTGCAAGGACAGGTGGAGGAGAAGTTCCAGGTCAGAGAGAACATTGTATTGCAACTCGTTCTAGGTCAGACAAAACACAGGTGGACAAACCAATGGTCCAAGAACTACAGAACATGGTATTGTCATTGGTTCCAACTTACTAGTCCAAAATTTCATTATTTATGGATGATAACAAAGTGTCTAAAAAATCTAAACCATAATTCATGCATGGTCTAGTTAGATAACTGAAAACATGAATAGTTCAAACTAAAAGACCAAAGAGAAGGTTAGAGAATGCCAATCAATGACAAAAGGTCTTCGTCCACAAATGAAGCTTCAAGTATCACCACTAGGAAATCCTGACAATAGTAGCGATGAACAAATAGAAATGCCCCATACCTCATTCAGTGATGTTGCATGCTTCATCAATTTGGTTTCATCCACCTTTCTGCGTGAATCATGGACCTCCATCGAGACATCACCGCCATAGAAAAGCCTAGCTTCAGAGGCGACCTTGGTGTTGATGATTTTTGTGAAAATGTCCTCGATGCGTGTAAACTCTTTCTTTCATGAAAATGGATTGGACTCCGGATTAGTACCGAACAACTTAATGTCTACACCTTTGTTTAATGTCCTATGTGACCTCACAAATATATCCATATGGTAGCAGAGGTAGTAACCACATGACGCGCTATTTGGCTGTTGTGTACAACTGACATTGGTATAATGCTTAAAGTGGACACGACCTTTACCTTTCTTGGCACACATCCACCTTTCATACTATGTTAGAAGAGAGCATCATCCAGAAGCTGTGACAACACCGTGTAATCCCTGCTTGTTCGGTTTTTAAGGGAACCAAAGTAAAAAAGCCTTGCATTCCTTCACCATGAGAATTATTAGAACCCAACGACCCCTGCGCAAAAATGTGAAGGAAATAATAAATATCCCAAGTTCAGTGTAAAGTCAAAAACTGGAACGAAATGCAAGAAATAGAAGAAAATCAGTTCCCTGAATATTTTCGTGCCACACAGTTCTGGAGCTAGCTCAAATTTACCATGCATCCATTATGCCCTAATGAGCCTAGAAAACAGATGGCTCACATGGTCAAGATCAATATTATATCAATAGTCTATTATAGGTGGAAACTCTCTTCGATGATGATTTTTTTTTTGTACAATATACTTTTGCAAGAAAAATAATGAGCAATCATAAAATACTTAACCTTGTACTGTACTTGTAGATATTCTGTATTTCCGTTCCACATAACTATACTAGTTGAAATCATATAGATATGGAAAAGAATTAACGGCCTCATATGAGAGAAAACAGAGATGTAATGTACATAGACTGCAACCATGTACGAAAACTGTGGATGTAAACTTACAGAGAATTAGAGAATTGGGCATATATGTACTCTGAAGAACGTGCATGTATTTTGGTGTCTACCGCCTCTTATGAGATGCAGAATGCCAATCATGAATACTACGGTAGTCACACAGATGTCTTCTTGTTTTTTCATCAGCGCAACTACATCTATGGTTTAAAAGATGGGTTGCATATATTCTTGTTGCATCAATATCAATTCTAATTTCGAAAAAGTTATTATATGCCATGCAATTTTTTACTGGTTTATAATAATTAGATATGTACTGCCGAGACAATAGATGAATTTTACTACGCAATGATTATGTGACGGGAAGATGTTTACTATCCTGATGTTCAAGGTCATAAATGTGTGCACTTTGAGAATACGCAAATCTTACTTCACCCAACAATTAGTTGTGTTTCCTATCATTTATGAGGAAGTCACTTCGGCTATGCAGAGAAGGAAATTCAAGGAACTTACAGAATAATGCAATGGAAAATCCTAGTGTTGCCTATCATTTCAAGAAACTCTATGGCGTGGTATCCAGAGAAGCGCTGAATATTTACAGTCAAAAGCGTTCATTGCCTTGCTCTGAACAAATGCATGATGGGGTAGGATAGTGGAAGATTTGGCATGCTCATAATGAAATGCCCAGGAAAAACCATGCCCATCCGTTGAAGGATCCCATCGCTTCCTGGTAAGCTACCTTAACTCGTTGCTACTAATCAAACAATTCATTGGTGTAGATGTGAGGAAGGGTAAAATGGTTATAAACCAAGGTAGAGAATTTCTGAAAGATCAAACATTGGAGGGCGGTCGGCTAAAAGTACGGAAGAAGTGGGCGCCTCCTGCTGTAGGTTAAGTCAAACTGAATGGTGATGGGGCCTTCTCGCCAAGCGATGGTGCAGGGACATGCATGGTACTCTGTAACCACAATGGCGAGATCATCTTTGCAGCGTGCCGGAAGTGGGAACAGTTCAGAGATGATACTGAAGCGGAGCTGATGGCCATAGAGGAGGGTATGTAGTTGGCCCTTTACTGGACATCCATGCAGTTCATAGCTGATACGGATTGCTCGGATGCTGTCTAGCTGATCAAAGAGAGTACTCCAGTCCAGATACGTCCATCTATGCGTTCAGAATTAGTGCAATTCGTGAATTAAATAAAAAGGGAAACCCAGATAGCACACATTAGTGGTGATGATCGATGTAAGCCACGAGCTAGCTAGAATTGGGAGGATCTAGTTGGCCGGACACAGGTTACAGAGGGGAGAGGGGGGCGAACCATCAAGTGGCTGCAGCCGTAGTCCTCCGTCGATGGAGATAGAGGAGCAGGCCCGGCGATGATGGCGGCAGCCAGCAGCAGCCCCGGTGATGGCGCGTAAGCGGAGAGGAGGAATGACGGCGTCGGCGGAGTCGGGGCCGTGCGACGGCGGGAGGCCTTAAGGCGTGGCGTCGGACGGGATTCCTTGTGAAGCGACGCGGCGTCGGTGGGGATTCCTTGTGGCGCGGCGCGGAGGCCTTGCGGCGTCGTCGGTGGGTGGGGGGGGGGGCAGGAGGGCTCGGGAGAGGAACCGGCCAACCGGGTCGACCCAATTTTTTAGGGATTGTGGCCAAACTCCACCAGTTTAGCTAGTCCCGTTAATATTTTTGGCCATGTCCCGCGATTTCCTATTTTTTTCCCGCTACAAATTTTCTTAAGCCTAGTTTTTATTGGTTCACGTACAGGGGCACCTAATTGAATCGTAGCTAACCTACTAGAATTAGGACTCCTAATACGTACAGCACCCGGGCTGCACTCGTCACGCACGTACACCGAAGGATTCTCTTTTTTTTTCTTTGAGTGGACTATGATTGAATCATGCTTCGGTCGCGTGCGCTGAGCAGTGGGCCTGGCTTTGTTGTTCTTTTATCTTTTGTTTTTCCATTTTTTTACATAACTTTTAAATGGTTCAAAATACCAGCGACAATTATCTAAACCTGCATGTCACTGCTACTAATACAACCAGCGACGGACACGTATAAGGACTTGTCACTAGTATTTTACGGAATTTAGTGACGGGCAAGAATAATCTAATGTCACTAGTAAGTTCTATAGCCGCCTGCTGAGCTTTACCAATGACAGGCATTTTGCCGCCTGTCGCTGATACATCTTACCAGTGACATGCATATATGTGCCCGTCACTAATGTGCTGGTGGCTATAAGCTATTATGCAGTAGTGAATATAGTGAGATCCGAACAAAGTTAAACCCTTTTGTGCACATACATAATGGTTACATTCCTCAGAAATCGCTTCCGGGGTTATGAAGAATGTCCCAATTATGTACGTGCACAAAAGGGTCTAACCTTGTTCGGATCTCATGATATTACATATATGATTTTTTTTAGTTTCAAAGATTTCCAAAAATCCTTGTCTTCATCCTTCTCCGGATTGCCATCACGTGTACTTACCTCGTAACAAGCACAAAATGTGAAGACCCGATGACCATCTAGACCCGATGACCATCTTGTTCCTGTTAAGAGGTACTACAGGCGGTGGTGATCCGGGGAAAGGAGGAAGATGGGGGTTTCTGAATTTCTTTGGAACTAAATAACGTCACATATGTAATATCGTGAGATCTGAACGAAGTTAAACCCTTTTGTGCACATAGTAATGGTTACATTCCTCAGAAATTCCTTCCGGGGTTATGAAGAATGTCCCCATTATGTACGTGCACAAAAGGGTCTAACCTTGTTCTGATCTCACGATATTACATATATGATTTTGTTTAGTTTCAAAGATTTCCAAAAAATCCTTATCTTCATCATTCTCCGGATCGCCATCGCGTGTACTTACCTCGTAACAAGCACAAAATGTGAAGGCCCGATGAACATCTTGTTCCTGTAAAGAGGTACTACAGGCGGTGGTGATCCGGGGAAAGGAGGAAGATGGTGGTTTCTGGATTTCTTTGGAACTAAATAACGTCACATATGTAATATCGTGAGATCCGAAGAAAGTTAAACCCTTTTGTCGACATACGTAATGGTGACATTCCTCATAAATCCCTTCCGGGGTTATTAAGAATGTCCCCATTACGTACGTGGACAACGGGTCTAACCTTATTCGGGTCTCACGATATTACAATAGGATTTTGTTTAGTTTCAAAGATTTCCAAAAATCCTTGTCTTCATCCTTCTCCGGATCGCCGTCGCGTGAACTTACGTCGTAACAAGCACAAAATGTGAAGGTATAGAAAGGAGTATGACTAGCAGAACGGATCCAGTCTTTCCTAATAAACTTGCGACTCGAACGGGGCATAACATCATTCCAGATTATCCTGTCGTTTGTGAAAACGTTGTAGATCACTTCCTCTTCTTCTTCAAGAAGAAGAGGAAGAAGAAGAGGAAGTGATCTGCAACGTTTTAATCTGGGATGCTACATCTGTTATGTCCCGTTCGAGTCGCATGTTTATTCGGCAAGACTCGATCTGATCTGCTAGTCTAACTTTGTTCGGATCTTACAAACACTTACGTCTTTGAATTTCTTTAGTTTCTCAGAAACCCTTGTCTTCATGCTTTGTGTTTAACTTTCATCTTATTTATGTCATATTTCTCCATTTACTATTTTTTACTAAGTTAGAAACACTAAGGTATTTTACTTAATTACGGAATATTTACTTACTCTGGGCATGTTTTTAGTTCATGTCTCTGTTGGACTCGTCGGGCGATGTCTGGGACTGGGCCCTGCCGGGCTGGCACTGGGAGCTCCTTAGTACCGGGGCACGCAACTTGGTGAGAAATCCGGGTGATGTGGTCGACCCGGATATTCTTTGGTGGCCATCGCGTGGGCCACGCGCGGTGTGGAAACAGCCGGCCCCTGAGGAGGTGGTACAACATCGTATCAGGGACGAGGACGAGCACGTCCGTCGCTACATCTACTTGCTCGATAGGTAGTATAGGAGCAGTTGGTCGATTATTCGAAGGGTTCCTTACCACGTGAGCTATTCCCATGTGAGGGTTTCTTATCTATGGATGCGTAGCACCCGCGACTCAGCACCCCGCGGCTTAGGACCCGGTCGGAGTTTATTAGTTTGAGAGATGTTTTAATGAATATGTATAAGTGATGATATTACTACAACGTGATGTATTAGGGTTAAATAAAATGGACCCGAGCTATGTAACTCTTGGTGTGTATTATCATACGTTTAAATATTTCATGAATATGTTGCTCTTTTTGTGTATTATCTATAAGAAATTTTGATGAAATGAATGGATTATTAGTAATTATCTATAAGCAATTTTGATGAAATGGATCTGGAACATATAGTTACTCTTTTTTTGTATTTTCAGAATATATAGTATGGAGCCAAGAGACGAAGATGCGGAAAACTTGCTCGAGGGTTTAATCCGCGGACCCGAGGGAGAGACCGATGTGAGCCAGTGGATGAACGACTCCTGTGAGGGAGATCCGGAGCTAACCCGAGGAGACGTCTCTGCTGAGGGAGAAGCCGATGGCTCCGTTGGAGCCGTACAAATTACAAACAATGGCTCCGAGGTGCATATAGATATGTTCATTAATGAAGCGTCCGTTGTCTATATACATGTATTAACATTCTTTATATTTTTAGCCATCCGGTTCAAGCATATCAACCGAAAAAAAGACGAAACGAGACGCAACAAAAAAGTTGAAAGATACAAAAAGATATAGGATCGAAACGATCAGAGTAGACAACGCACCCGAGCTTCCCGCTGATGTTGCCCACAAAATTGTGAAGCAATGCGGAGTGCTAGTTATGGATCACATCCCGATCACTGTTCATGAGTGGAATGAGCCAAAAGATCCGCGGAGACAGGGAATTTCATTTGTGAGCAAAAAAGCCAAAGACAATATTTTCAAGTAGATCATGTGTAATTTCACCTTACCCTTGCCGAAGGTGGACGAGAATGAGGCGGATGAGAAAGAGGAGGTAGATGGTGAAACTGATGTTACTAAAAAGAAAATTGAGTTACTGGAAAAGGTCAAGGCGTGGACTCTGAAAAAGATGGCCGAGCAATTCAAAATCTGGAAGAAAAGATTGAACCTTGACTTTGTTAAGAAGGGAAAGACTCCAGATTTCACTCAAGGGTATGAGAAAATAAAACCCTTATGGGCAGACTTTGTGAAGTACAAGATGTTAGAGAATGCACAGGAAAGGAAAAAAACAAATGAGAAAAACTCCGCCAAAAAGGTATATCACCATGTTATAGGGCAAACTGGCTACAAGGGTTCCATGCCCAAGTGGGAAACATGGGAGAACGACCTTCTTGAGAAGGGGATCACTCCCGAGCCGTTCTTGTGGGTCGATCGGACAAGGTCATGGTTCTACGGGCGTGGGGGCACGTTGGGCGCCGAAGGAAATGCAATCTATAACATAAGGCATAAAGAGAGTCCTCTACCCATAGAAGATCTGAGAAGCGCAATAAAGGACGTTAAAGAGGGGAAGTTTGTGCGAGAGAGAGAGAGAACGGCGAGCTCACACGCGCTCTCGGGGATAAGGAACATGTAGGGCGTACATGAGGCAGAGAAGGAAATCCTCCGTGGAGTATTGGATTTGACGTCAGCAAAAAGAATACCCCGATAGAAGCCGTCAACAGAAAAGGGACGCAGAGGCAGCTGAAGCAGAGAGTTAGGCAAACTGGAGGCGTCAACTTGAAGAACAGATAAAGCGGACGCAGGATGTAGCAATGCAGCAGCAGGAGCAAATTAACACACTTAGCCAGCAGCTAGTGTCTACCGGCGTACCACACATGGTAGAAGGTGAAGTTGATGCTACCGGCGCCGCACATTCTCATCAGAAAAGCAGTTATGCCTCCACGCAGCTCCCGGGTGATGATGCACCGCCGATGATGCACCCGGTGGATGATATCACGGAGATGACAACCTGTGAGCTCCACATGAAGGTCGTCAATATAACCATCAAGGCGGCGGTTGGCTATGTCTTACCAATTGGCAACAAACCAACTCACCATAGTCTTCCGGTTCCATGGGGCTACGCTGTTGTTGGGGTCGATGAAGTTGTCAACGGATTCGAGCGGGTGAAGCTTGAATTACCAGAAGGTGAAGACGGAGAGGTGACTGAACTCGGGAAAGCCAAGAAGTTGACCGTTCTATGCCTAAAGGAATGCATTGTGCTTCGAAATCAGACGGCAAGGCCGTCGACTCCTCACCATTCTCCAGCGCAACAGTCTCCGCCATGCATGCCGTCTCTAGCGCGGTCGCCTACGCCGTGCACATCTCCAGCGCGGTCGCCTACGCCGCCGCGTCAGCCTTCTCCGCCTACTAAGTTTCTGCCGAAACGTAAAAGATCACCCAAACATCAACGGTCACCCCTCCCGAAGGTACCAAAGAAGTTACCCAAGTTACCTTACGACTATACTCCTGAGCAAAACCAGGAAATCGCAAGGCACGAATACGAGGCGTGGAAGGCGAAGCGGAAGGAGAAGAAAAAGGCAGATTTCCCCGAGACCGAAGAAGATATAGAACGAGCGTCGAAAATGGTGAAGACTCTTCATTAACCCGAGCCGAGTTTGTCATCTGACTATGACCGCTCTATTCTGAAGTGACACCAGGAAATGGTGCGGTCGACGAATAGTTGTAGCGCAGGCGGGAAAAGGGAGAAATCAGTTGCCCAGCTCGGAGAGCAGAAAAAACAATCCATCCCCCCGCTCAAAGGGATTTCCAATACCCAGGTGGGGCCGAGCACTAATGCTGACGAGCAAATTGATTCGGAGTTTATACAACTGTACGGAGAAAAGGCAGCTACTGCGGGTTTGTCCATAACTGAGTATATGCAAACAGTAGACTACTTCCCCGAAGCTGAATGTGCGTGCAAATACTAGTACGGGAAACCTCTCGTCAAACCAGAGGACTTAAAGGATCTACCAACCAAAATGCGAAGAGCGCATAGTTGGTATATGGAAGCCGCTGCGAAATCTCAGGACTGGATATATCTCGCAGTTAGAGACGAGCACTACGGGTATGGAGATGGAATGGTTCTGATTCAGTTTGATAAATTGTTTCAGTTATTCCAGCAGCAGGCCCTCGACAAATCTATCGTTAGTGACTATTGTCTGTAAGTACTTATTTCTCTAATTAAGTCTCTAGCTAGCTCACCTCGTTCATTGCATATTCATATATATATATATATAGTACACTCATTATATTATAATTACAGAATGAAGATACTCGAATGCAAAAGAGGACAAATCTATGATATTGGGTTCATTGACCCACATTTTGTTAATCATAAGAATCTTGAGCTATGTGCCAAGGATACAGAAGATAACATTCTGAGGGCAATAAGGTTTCAACAACACCGACGGAAAATATTATTTCCTTACAACTTCGGGTGAGTGTTATTGTGTTGTACACATTCTGTTTTTCTTAATACTCGATGTTCAGTGTATAATTGATGAGTTCTGCGTGCGCAGCTTCCACTATATTCTGCTAATTAATCTTCCAAGTTGATAAAGGAAAAGTACTGGTAATGGACCCAAAACGTAAACCCCTAGCGATATGGGCGGACATGCAGGAAATGATCCAGCGGTAATTTCAATCTTTATTAATTTCACTCTTTATATATGGCACTATATATAACGACTACTTTGTTTCATTTTCGGATATCAAGTAACTACTAACTCTTTTTATTTTTTTTCTTTCCCGGACAGCGTTTGGAAGAGGTTCAGAAAAAAGGCTCCTGGTGAATGGAAATCGGAGCTTACATTTGATATTGTGGAAGTAAGTACTACTATATCTAGATCCGCGCATCTCCTTGATTCTAGTGTCGATACCATTATCATGGCTGGTTGATTATTATTTTGATTGAAACCATGTTCACGTAAAGTGCTTGCAACAGGGAGACGGGAATCACTTATGTGGATACTACGTCTGCGAGTTCATTCGTCAGAAGACCTGTCCCAAGGGCAGAGATTTAAACCACCTTCATGTACGTCAGTCGTTAATTTTTCTTATTACCATCTATTTAAGTTACTTAGTTTCATTAATATATATTGACCACTCTTATTTATATCAGATCGAACGGCTCTGGGACGGTCTTCTACGAAGGGACCGCATACGAGCAATTCAGGAGGAAATTGCGGGCTTCTTAGATGCAGAGGTCCTAAATGTAAATGGAGAGTACTATAGCCCCGGTTGGAAATAAATTTGGTCTTGTAATTCATTCCATCGGTCATGTAATATGCTCGATATACTTAGCTTCTGTAATATAAGTGTTCCTTCTTTTTCTATATATATGTATTACTTATTCACTCGTGGGATCCGGGAGGTCCGGGGAGGGGCCACCGAGGATCCTCTCTTCTCGTGGGATCCGGGAGGTCCGGGGAAGGGCCAGCGGGCTCCTCTCTTCTCCTGGGATTCGGGAGGTCCGAGGAGGGGACACCAAGGCTCCTTATCAGTGTATGCTGACAGGGGTATCGTAAAATAGAATTGATCGCAAAATAGAAAATAAAAAGGAAAACAATAAAGCGAAAAAAAAACTCTGCCGCGGCAGAGGAGGCATTCATCCCGGTTCGTGTTAAGAACCGGGACTAATGCCCCTCGCCAGGTACACCACGTGGTCAGCCCCATTTGTCCCGGGTCCTGGCACAACCGAGACCAATGGGGAGGGCCATTTGTCCCGGCTGGCCCATCCCGGTTGCACAACCGGGACAAATGGCCCTTACGAACCGGGACAAATGGCCCTGTTTCCACTAGTGTAGTGATCTCCTCTATGTAACCATAGTATGTGTCCTTTTTTCCCATTCTTGTTTGTTGTATCAAAGCGGACACCGCTGTTTTGGTTGGTGCTCTACTTATCTTGGGCGATCATGTAAAATGTATTTCCATTTATCTCGTACCCTTGAAAACTCCCAATAGTCAAAGATGGTGACCCGGCCAACATGTACATGTTATCTTCAACGGTGGTGTCATTTATAAGATGTTTTTGCAACCAACTTCCGAAAGTCTCCATGTGTTTGCGTTTAATCCATGAGTCATCCTTCCCCGGGTTTGTGGAGCATACAATATTCTTGTGTTCCTCGAGATACGGAGCCACGAATGTGGAATTTTGTAGAACTGTGTAGTGTGCTTTAGTGAAAGAATTCCCGTCCCTGGGTATCATTGTTTTCTTTCCCATCATTCCTTTTCCCATCAGTCTCCCCTCATGCCGCGATTCAGGATCACCAATCGTCTTAAGGTAAGGAATAAAGTCAACACATAACCCAATGAGATCCTCTGTTCCATAGACCTTGGAGATGCTTCCTTCTGCCCTAGCACGGTTATGAACATATTTCTTCAAGATTCCCATGAATCTTTCAAAGGGGAACATGTTGTGTAGAAATACCGGACCGATAATATGAATCTATTCACATAGGTGAACCAGGAGATGCGTCATCATGTTGAAGAAGGACGGTGGGAACACCAACTCAAAACTAACAAGACACTGGACCACATCCCTCTGTAATCTTGCCAGACTTTCTGGATCGATTACCTTCTGAGATATTTCATTGAGGAATACACATAGCTTCACAATGGGTACTCGAACATTTTCTGGTAGAAGCCCCCTCAATGCAATCAGAAGCAACTCCGTCATTGTTACATGGCAGTCATGAGGCTTCAGGTTTTGGAATTTTTTCTCTGTCATATTTATTACCCCCTTTATATTTGACGATAAGCCAGCCGACACCTTGATATTGTAAAGGACTTCAAAAAATATTTCCTTCTCTGATTTGGTAAGAGCGTAGCTGCTTAAGTAATGACGCCATGTATCCGTGTGCTTGTTGGTTGGGTCTTTCGTACGTTGTTGGTCCTCCCGTGCTTATGACGTATCTTTTGACTTCCATACACGCCCATGAAGCATAGCATGTTGACGTAGAGATTCTTCGTCACCAGCATCACGTTGATTGAAGCGCGGACCTCTAGGACTTTCCAATAGGGTAGCTCCCAAAATATAGTTTTCTTCTTCCACATGGGTGCACGCTTATCAGGGCCGTTCGAAACAGGTTGGCTGCCATCACCATTCCCAAAAATTACCTTTAGGGCCTTGACCATATCGAATACATCATTACAACTACGAAGGTCAGGCTTGATAGGTATCTGCCTCACCTCTGAAATGCTTCCCTCCTTTCTTTCTTATGGGATGCTTGATCGGAAGAAATCTACGATGCCCAAGGTATACAATCTTCTTACATTTATCCAAATATACACTATCAGTCTTATCTAAACAGTGTGTGCATGCATTATATCCCTTGTTTGTATGTCCGGAAATGTTACTAAGAGCAGCCCAATCATTGGTGGTTACGAAAAGCAACGCCAGTAGGTCAAATGGCTTTTATTCGTTCTCATTCCACACACGTACACCTGGTTTGCCACACAACTGTAAGAGTTCTTCCACTGTTGGCCTTAGGTCCACATCAATGTGGTTGCCGGGTTGCCTCATACCATGGATGAGCACTGGAATCATAATGAACTTGCGCTTCATGCACAACCAAGGAGGAAGGTTCAACCAAGGAGGAAGGTTGTAGATACATAGAGGCACGGGGTAGGTGCTATGACTGGAGCTCTGCTCCCCGAAAGGATTAAAGCCATTTGTACTTCGACCAAGCCATAATTTTGTTGCCTCTCTTGTAAAGTCCAGGAAGTCCCTCTGCATTTTTCTCCACTGCGACCCATCAGCGGGGTGTCTCAACTTTCCGTCTTTCCTACAGTATTCTTTGTGCCATCGCAACAACCTGGCATGCTCTTTGTTTCTAAACTTTCAACTGTGGTATTATAGGAGCATACCACATCACCTTTGCAGGAACCCTCTTACGGGGGGGAGGGGGGCTTGTCGTAAACATCGCCAGGGTCATCTGTTCCGATCTTATACCGCAGTGAAATGCATACGGGACACTTATCCAAATTCTCGTACTTCTCACCGCGGTAGAGGATGCAGTCATTAATTCATGCATGTATCTTCTGCACATCTAATTCTGGAGGGCAGAGAGGCTTCTTTGTTTCGTACCTACTGTCAGACAATTTGTTATCCTTTGGACGCTTCGGCTTCATTATTTTAGTTAAACTCTCAAATCACTTGTCAGTCACACCGTTTTGTGCCTACCATTTCAGCAACTCCGGTGTGGTACCGAGTTTTGTGCTGCCATCTTCACAATTTGAGTACAACAACTTTTTGTGATCATGATAATGCTGTCCAACTTCAACCTCTCCAATTCACTTTCGCAGTCTTCCATTGCATCGGCAATAACTCGACCAAGATCATCATAGGGCTCATCTGATGCTCGTTCTTGATCACCTCCTTCTTCTGCATTGTCTTCCATTGTGGTATCACCGTATTCAGGGAACATAGGATCCTCTTCTTCTTCTTCTTCTTCTTCTTCATTGTCTTCCATCACAACCCCTCTTTCTCCAGGCTTGGTCCAACAATTATAGCTGGGCATGAAAGCTCTCCGAAGCAGATGGCCGTGAAGGACCCTCGAGGAAGAGTGCTCCGTGACATTCCAACAGTCAACACATGGGCAACACATAAAGCCATTTTCTTTGTGAGACTGAGCTACACCTAGAAATTCATCCAGACTTGCCCTATACTCTGAAGTGCGTCTGTCACCGTACATCCATTGTTGTCGTGCATCCATCTGCATCGTATAATTAATTTTATCAAAAAAATATTACAATAACATCTTCAATAGCGAAATGACCATAGTACATCGACACATATAACTTGTATCAATTACACATGAAAAGTATAAGTTTGCTAATCTCGGTCGAAGATACAATTTTCTGTGAAATTTTCTGTACAATTTTCGCAGTAGGATTCATGTCGCGCTTCACGCAAGGTCCGACTCAGGAGCAGCATGGAGCGGTGAAGCACATTCTACGCTACATCACCGTGTCTGTGGGACTCGGATCTAGGCACGAGAGGAGCTCATGTGCGCCACGCCTGATCGGCTACAGCTACATCGACCTGGGTGGGGATGTCGACTCGCACAAGAGTACATCTGGCACGTTGTTCTTTCTTGGGAGCAGCCCAGTAACCTAGCAGTCCAAGAAAAGGAAAATCGTGGCTGGAGCCACAGCTGCTTGCCTAGCTCGGTTGTTGGCCGAGTTCAGCGACGGCGAAACCGAGAAAGTCATGCTCAAAGTAGACAACAAATCAGCAATCGCGCTCGCCAAGAACCTCGTCTTCCACGAGTGCTCGAAGCACATCGAGTTGAAGTACCAATTCATTCGGGACTGCGTGGAGACGAAGATGATCGAGCTAGAGTTCGTGCCAACCGAATACCACCAACTCGTGGACACGCTGACCAAGCCACTTGGGCGAGTCTGCATGGCGGAGCTGTGCTCAAGCATCTCATGGAGGAGGTTTCGCCGGAACTCAGGCATAGGGAGTGATTGTTGACATAGGCCTGTGTTGCTGGGCGACTCGGCGGAGAGGAGCCGACAAAGCTTCAAGTCTCTAGGAGTCGAAGAAGAAAGCTTAGCCTGGCGGAGTCAAAGGTATTATTTCGGGTGCTCATTAGGTGCAAGATGTCTAGAAACTACAGAGAGTAGGTAGGATAGGACGCTTTGACGTCACCTATAGTGTTTCCATGGAGTTAGTCCATAGTGGAAATCATGTCATGTGTCGTGAAGAGTGAATCTGAGTCATGGCGTCATAGACATGTCATGTGAAGTCTGATGTGATACGAACGTACATGGTTCCCTCCCTTTATATGGAGCACAATATCAGTGAGAAAATTGAGGCAAACCAAAACCACCACTTTGGCACACACTCCCTTTCTTCTTCCTCCTTAGAAGATTGCTTCAGGCGTGAACTGAAGTTAAGTAGATTATGATAATACTCCCCCCGTCCCGAATTAATTGTCTCAAAGTGACTGGGCCTGCATGAAGGTGGGGAAGGGCCGCATGGTCTCCAAAATTTCTTGCTGTACCTTGAAACGATCATCGAGGCCGGCGATGAGGCGCATGGTGAGTTTCTTGTCGGTGACGGGAGCGCCGACGTCGCCCAGCTGATCGGCGATCCCCTTCAGCTTGCGGCAGTAGGAGATGACATCCAGATCGCCTTGGGAGGCGTTGGAGAACGACCCATCAAGATGGATCTCGCGGCCCTCCGCGTTCTCGGTGAAGAAGTGCTTGAGGGCGCTCCAGGCGGTGTAGGCGGTGCAGTCGGCCTGCAGGATGACATCCTGCAGCTCATCGGAGATGGTGGTGTAGATCCAGACGACGATGTCGGCATCCCGGGCGCGCCAGGCATCGTCAGCGAGGTGAGGGGAGGTTTCTTCTTCCACATGATCCCGGGCATTATATTTGGAGAGGGCGAGGAGAAAGAAATTACGCCACTTGTTGTAGTTGCCGAGCGCCGCGTCGAGCTTGAACTTGATGAACCGGGTGATGTCGACGCCATCGGTGGTAGGGAGGGAGGGGACGAGTTGGACAGAGGTGTTGGCTAGCTGTTGGGCAACGGGAAGAGGGGCATCGTCGTCGGCCATGGCGAGAGAGACGGAGAGGAGAGGGAGGGTAGCTCTGATACCAAACTGAATTCTATTCCTTGATCAGTTCACAACGATTACAATGCAGTGGCCTGGCCACGTATAAGTACAGAGAAGCTACCGGTTAGAACGTGTGCACATGCGTGCCTATAATCTAGCTAGATCCAATCTAAGCTACTGACTCGGTCTAGTAGTTACACAAGGACTCGTTACAGACTCGTTACAGACTCGTGTCAGACACTAAAGTGTACAGGCTTCAACACACTGTGCCGTCTTCGCTCCCATCGCAAACTGGCACCAGCACCGGGAGTTTTGTTGCAGCGCTGGCGGCCGGCGGGACTGACGATGGCGGTCATCTTGGACACAAGCAGGTCGTGCGTGAAGTGAGTCAGGAGGAGCCTGCCGACGGGATCGACCTAACTCTGAAGCTCTAGAATTAGGGCTGGAGTATTTGATTTTGCAACTGCAAGTTTAAATTGTTTCCTCAAGTTTGATTGTTTGAAATTTCTGTTTTTCCGCTGGTTGTCTTGGAGTCTTACATGATCGGATTAGCCTGGAATTCTTATATTTCAGTGATATTTTTCAAAGTGTAATTCAAGCGGGTGTTATCTCTCTGGAATTTTGTAAAGCGATATGCCTACATCTTATATATGAGTAATACATCTCATGGTGTGCTCTGTTGTTTCAAAGGATATTTATGATTCATCTCTGCTTGAAGTGTAGCAAGTGTGGCGACATAACTAATTCTTTTGGGTATTCAGCTTAATCTCGTAGATATTTTTTTTAGGAATAAAGTTAGGGAGGCTCCAAAAACGAGTTTTGTTTCTGAAAAAGAAAAAAACTAGTTGTCCTCCTGATAAGCTTGGTACTTGCTTCACTCTAGGAGGAACGAGACCCTGTCCTAAGAAGGACTCTTGCACGGTCCTTAAATCAAAGCATCTCTAGCACCAAGACTTGCGCTGTTGCCCGGTATATATCTGGCCTTTTAAGATCGGACCTGTGCAGACACAGGCGGATGGCAGGATTCATCGAGGCCCCGGTGGCGGTAGTGACGAGTGAAGCCAGAGAGGCTGGTTTGTGTTAATTGTTTTTCTTTCAGAAGGTTCAACAAGGTCCTATAAAGCTTATAACTGAGACTGTGTTCATGACAGGTTACACAACTTGTCTCTGCTATGAGCAGGTTCGTGTGCCCGACCTTAGCCACTAGATCTTATATGGGGTTGAGCTTTGTGACTGCATATACCATACACATATATTGGTCCCAGTACCCCTAATCCATTTAGTAGAAATTTTTTTTAGTCTGATGCTGCAAAAGGGGATCCCATCGTAACACTATGTGCCTGCCAACCTCTCTCAATATGGGTCAATCAAGAGAAACTCAATAGGGTGTGGCAGTGCCTGATTGCTGTCTGTATCATGGTCTCGTGGTTGTGACATCGATCTTGGACGTTCACAACTTGCCACACCTAAGATTTAAAGTGGGACGGGCACGCCCGCGTGTCACGCGTCCCTGATCCCGTTTATCCCACAAATTGAAACCCGTTTGTCCCGTGCGGGCTAAAACGGACTAGCCTATTAGTCCCGCCGGCAACCAACATGTCCCAACTAGGAGCGCTTCTAGTGCATGGTGCTTTTCTCAAAGAAAAGAAAGAAAAACTAGTGCATGCTGCTTGGCTGCTTACGCGATTAGGAGGTGGCCGTCTTCTCCATCCAAGGTCTTCTTGGCTGGATGGGTTACCCCCCAAGGTCATTGCTCCGGACCTATATGCAGCCTCACGACGCAAATACAGAAACGTTCGGGAAGCCATTGAAGATCACAACTGGATAACTGATTTCCGTGTGGAACACTTCTCGGTAGAGCACATCGCTCAGTTCGTCAACCTTTGGGGTCTCCTTCAGGATGTTGTTCTAAGTCCGGGAACGGAGGACACCATCGCTTGGACTCTTTCGAGCTCGGGAGTTTACTCGGCTAAGTCCGCCTATGAGGCACAGTTCTTTGGTGCCTCCTCGTGCTCCTTTAGGTCGATGATCTGGCAGACTTGGGCCCCTCCCAAATGCTCCTTCTTTGCCTGGCTGGCTGTTCAGGACAGGCTTTGGACCTCCGACAGGCTTGCCATCAGAGGATGGCCCCACCAGCCCGTTTGCCAGCTATGCAGCTGCCAGACCGAGACCGCAAGACATATCTTGTTTGAATGCCGGTACTCTAAGAGAATTTGGGCTGAGGCGGCGGTTCGGCTCAGGTGCCCAACCATTCTGCAGTGCCTTGCATCCACCAAGCCTACCGTGCTCGACTACTGGCAGGCCTTGGCGCGCACGGCTTCTTCCTCGCCCAAAGGCATGAAGACTGCAATCACCCTGATAATTTGGGAAATTTGGAAGGAGAGAAACGCGAGGATTTTCAACAACAAGTTCACGATGCCGACAATGGTCTTCCAGAACGTTAGGAACGAGGGGAGGTGCTGGATTTTCGCAGGGGCTAAGAAGCTGGCGGAGCTTGTGGATGGCTAGTTCTTGTTTTTCGTATTTGCTTTTATTTTTTTGGGGCCTAGGCCTGTATGACTTTGCTTCTCCTATATTAATATAAAAGGCAAAGCTTTTGCCTTCGCTTCAAAAAGAGAAACTCAATAGGGTATGGCAGTGCCTGATTGCTGTCCGTATCATGGTCTCGTGGTTGTGACGTCGATCTTGGACGTTCACAACTTGCCACACCTAAGATTTAAAGTGGGACAGGCACGCCTGCGTGTCACGCGTCCCTAATCCCGTTTATCCCACAAATTGAAACCCGTTTGTCCCGTGCGGGCTAAAACGGACTAGCCTATTAGTCCCGCCGGCAACCAACATGTCCCAACTAGGAGCGCTTCTAGTGCATGGTGCTTTTCTCAAAGAAAAGAAAGAAAAACTAGTGCATGCTGCTTGGCTGCTTACGCGATTAGGAGGTGGCCGTCTTCTCCATCCATCTCCAGTTTCAGCCCACACGGATGCCTTCTCTACTCCAACCAACGACCGTATCTCTCCTTTGCGTCCTCCTCTGTTCTGTTGTTTCACAATTTAGATGGGTTTTGGTAGGACACGTGGGACATTCCACAATAGCCCATATAAATCTAAGTTTGTGGGATAAGTGGGTAATGGAGGATGGGATAGGTGGGTTAGTATGTGTGGTGGGAAGCAGACGTCCCAGACCCCTCCCACACCACACCGAGCCGTGTCCTGGCAGTGGCTCTAGAAGCAATCCAAGGTGCCAGCCATGCCTTGGCGGAAGAAAACATGCAACGTGTTGCTGCAATATAATTGTATAAGATGAATATTTCTTCCGCTCCTTTCTTCGTTGATAATTTTGTACAATTTTTTTGTTTTTCAGATATGGGAGTTCCGCCCCAATCTCTGCAACAAGGTGATGCATGCACACATATGCTTTTTGTTACGAAAAAATATAAACGTTACAATTCGTATCATAATTCACAGATCACTTAAAGTGGCCACAAAGATTAGCCACTAAAACACCATAGCGCTACCCATCTAATCGTCTAGGGTGTATCCAACCATATCCCCGGCCGTAGATAGCCCGAATGACCTCCATAAGCCGAGCGCATGAGGCATCATATTTCCTTGTTGCTCCAATGGAAGGAGGAAAGACCACACGTGGAACCTGTAAACCGCTTTGTTGATAACCTGCATAGAGGAACAACTTCGCTCTTATTAAAAATTACATTATTACAAGAATTTCAGATTGACCAAAGAAAATCCGAGACGCCTCGGTCAATTCCATTTAAGCAGTTACTGAACATATCGGTGACAGAAGTGGGCGGTGAGATGCCAAATGTGAAGTGGATTATTCTCCGAATATTTCTAACAAAAGGAGAGTCTGGACGTTTTCGTAATGTCTATGTTTCAATCACACCACAAAGTCAATCTAGTGACATGAACAATCATGCTTGATGGTAAGTAGTAACGGTTTACTCCCTAGAACCTATAGCCATGTAAAAATTGCAAACTCAAGCGCTAAATTCGTCTAACTTGTTTTTTGAAGAGCATGTGATGTGACGTGGTATAATCCATTATCATTCAAGAGTTATATGAAAAGTTATCCACTATATTTTTTTTGACATGCGATTCAATTTAAAGCACGACTGTTGGAAACCATATGATTAATATCTTTGGCCTCAGAGCCGCATGTTTTAATTAATTATCTATAGATAGGAGAACGCATGGATATGGTGATCAAATATCGTGAACCTCGATGATGATCCATGGAACAAACAAGGAGTTTTTAGCCCAAAAGACGAATATGACTATACTACTTCACTATTTTCCTGCGATGGTTAATCCTTTTATGCGCTCTTTTTTTGCGGAGTAGTCACGATTATTAGGGTGTTTCCTCAATTGAAAATATCAAGGTGATCATGCTCTTCCAAACCGTGCACCATCATACTTGTTCCGACTCATATCCATCACTTGGATACAAGGATCAACGTGTTCTTAAACCTTAGAGGCGGGTATGGATTGCTCACTTGGATATAGGGTCAATATCATACATACAAGATCAGTGGTTGGTTATCTTGACGTTATGGCATGATAGTAATGAGCTCGGAGCACAAACATCAAAAGATGAACCCCTTACGGTTATGATTAGTTACATAGAGGGATACGTCCTTCTAATCATAATTCTAATGTGGATCTCGAGTAACTCAATATTAATTTTGATAAATAAATATCAATGGGAGCACACTATTAGTTAATAATTGGTCTTAACCAAGTGCAATTAATCATGAAAGTAACTTAGCTTTTTATAGAATCGGCATCTATTTCCCACCTACACATTAGTTTGTTGAATGGGTTAAATACATACCTTGTTAATAAAACTTTACAATTTTTTTCCGTAATTTCAGGGTTGTGCTCAAAATGTCAAGAAAAAATCCTATTGCAATATTTCAGTAGACTTAATCAACATATGTGAATGAACGAGATTCATGACATGCATGGATGTAATCCTACGAGCATTGATTTCTATATTAAGCATGTCTCTGTAAGAATATCCCAATTGAAGCACTGTGAACAACATTTCAAAGTGTAGAAGGCACTTGTTGCCATAAGACAGGTTAGTATAGTAACATACGCACATGCAGTCAATTGGCAGATAAATGTCTATTGGATAGAAAAGGAGCTGAAAAAGTTATTTCGGATACAAAAAGATATGAGTATCTCAAGTTCTACTTTGTATACATGAGAAATTAAGATAAAACTTGATGAATTAAACGTATGTGTACTAAACTTGGTACATACTGGGACTGGAGACAATGGATGTCCAGTCTCCCAAGAAATTGGGTATAATATTAATCTTGTTTTCTTTTCCGGTGAAAGCTCTAGGAGCTTTATCATTCTTATTGACTAAGGGAGAATAAAAACTTGTGAACGAATTTATTCATTGCACTCTAAAATAGAATCTGAAAGAAAACTTATCATAAGTTAATGGTGAGTAAAGAGTTTGACTTAAGAAGACAAGAGTTCCATGATTGACACACTCATAAAGTAGCCCAGTACAACTAGTGTCACTCTTGATGTTGAATCTTTTTTCTGTAGGACAGAAAACACCTAAATAGGGACTATTGAAATTTTATGGCATAAAAAGTAGAGTCTGGTGAATCCAACTCGGGTATAAGTCTTATACAAATTAGAGATGTTCCAATTGCTAGTAAATATGATTCTTTGGTATAGTGATTCAAACACAGAGATACCATGTCAGATGCTCTTATGTGCAACAAGATACAAGAATTCCTATGTCCTAAAAGTACTAGCAAAGAGAAGGATAATAATGAGTGATGAACTAAGATCACTACATTCACAATTTTTTTCTTAGTGATTTATTGTGAGCATTGGCACTTGTTGCCTAGCTAAGGACATAAGTTTGACTTATGACCATATGGATAGTATACAATGAACTCTGCAAATACACATCAATAACATTGAAATTCTAAAGGATAAATCCACGACTTGTCGCACTACAAATTAAGTAGTATTGGAAAGTGATGCATAAGAATGCACTACATTGGGATTTTCTTAAGTGATGACGATTCTCGTGATACATGCAAATTTTTTCCAATGAAGAATGACTCAAACTCTTTTCACATGCTATGATAAACGGGCAGCGAACTTATTGGCAATTATACCCTTGGTTGCGCATTTAATATATCTCTTAGTGTTGGATTATTTTACTTCATATCCTCATTGGATAGTTTTAATGATAGTACATATTTCTATGCAAAGATTCACAATTTGAGAAAATTTAATTTGTCAAAGAATCTCAACGCGGAGTAACAATCATTTGTAACAGGATATATTCCTAGCTCTATAATTGAATTGAGTTATAATGTTAACTGGTATTTTTTGCAACAAGTGTTAAGAATGAAATGGTTCTCGTCACAATGGTGTGCATGGATATCTAGATTTGTTTAGGGCGTGAGCGTTGAAATAAGTGTAAATCATGATATCGGTCATTACTTCCAAACACTTAAAGTTATAAGACAAGGAGACCCGTTATCACCTATTTTATTTTACCTTGTTCTGAACATGCTAGCAATAATTATTGAACGAGCGAAAGAAGATGGTAAAGTTGGAGGATTGATACCACACCTTGTCGAAGGTGGTGTATCCGTCCTTCAATATGCTGATAATACCATAATTTTCCTTGAACCTGATATGGAAAAGGCGGTTAACATGAAACTGATCCTGGTGTTGCTTGAACAACTATCCGGGCTGAAAATTAATTTTCATTTAAGAGAAATTTATTGTTTTGGAAAGAAAATGGAATCGGAAGATTAGTAGCATCATTTGTTTGGTTGTGAAGTGGGTTAAATTCCATTCAATATCATGGCATCCCAGTACATTATAGGAAACTACTTAATTAGGAGTGGAACCCTGTAGAAGATCGCTTCGAGCGAAAATTGGGGTCATGGGATGGAAAGTTGTTATCTTAGGGGGATCGCCTCCTCTTAATAAATTCTTTACTAACAAGCTTACCAATGTTTCTTCTATCCTTCTTTGAGATCCCCAAAGTCGTTAGGACCAAACTACCAAGGAGGGTTCGGTATTGAGGTTCTTGACATTAAGAATAACTATCGCCTTTGTAAATGGTTGTTCAAACTGATGCATCAAGAGGGGGTATGGAAAGAACTCCTTTCTAATAAATAGTTAGGAGATAAAACGTTATCTCAAGTATAGGAAAACCCATAGATTCTCCGTTTTGGAAGGGTGTCATGGGAGTTAAAGATGAGTTTTTTCTCACGTGGTTCATTGCAACTTGGTAATGACCAACAAATTTGTTTTTGGCAGGAGAAATGGTTAGGTGATCAGACGTTATGTCAAACGTATCCTTCTATTTATAATGTTGCTTACCACAAGCATGTCACGATGGCTTATGTGCTTTCTAATAATGCACTTAATATTCATTTTTAAGAGCCGTCATAGGGGATAGGAGAATACTTTGGTTTCACCTGGTAGAGAGACTAATGCGGGTCTCATTATCTCAAGAGCCAGATTCTTTTAAATGGGGTTTGACAACGACGAGGGTGTTTTAAGTTAGATCTTTTTATGTGGACTTGCTTCATGGTAACACGAGATTTGTGCGTAAATACTTGTGGACTTAAAAGTTTGACGCCCCGAGATCGGGCACTATGTAGATTTCAGCATTTCCGCCAAAATCCACATAATAACCGATTCCAGGTTGCCACTTGTGATAACATTACAACAGTTCACGAATATTCCGCAACAACAACAGAAAAGATATATACAAGATGACTCAAACGAGTCAGGGATACAACTGATACAATATAAAGATCCAAATAACAGCGGAAGAAACAACATATCGTCCATCTACGGACAAGATACAAATTGGACTAAGAGTCCTGAAGATAACCGAGAGCGTCCAATCCCTGCCCAGGCCAAGCCGGAGGGATTCCCAAGCTAACGTCGTCAGACTTCAAACCTGTTGACTGCAATATTGAATATGCAGCCACGAATAAGATTCGTGGGTCAGTACGGTTAAGTACTGGCAAGTGGATAAACCATACTCACAAGATACCGGCGTAGCCAGTCATCACAAGATCCAAATACTTTGGGATCAACGAAAAGGAAGGGATTATTGCAAATAAGCGGCAGCGGGCTGCACTAACCAACCACATAGACTCACTACAACATCCGGCTAAAAGAGGGGGATAAGATAGCGTATCGTAACCAACTACAACTACTCACCAAACAACACCCATCCAATGTCACCCCCTACTAAGGAAGCAACCCAAGGATAACTCACACTGTTGGATTAAGGATGGATCAAGTTATTGTGTCATTAAGGCTATTACTAGTCAAAATTAGCATTAGTTAGGTGTAAGTTGTTCTGAGTACTTGTTAGCCAGTACTTTCACCAAGTCAACCATAACCGCGGAAAACACGGCTTCTCGAGAAGATTTACCCTGCATGGGTGCACCAATTTGGCCGTACACGTAAGAATACCACGCCAGATAGGAAATGCACTTCCACCAAGCGAGGCACTCAACACAACTCAACTCTTCTTCGCATCAAGCCCAAAGAACCCCGTGCAGTGAGCGCACAGCTAATCAAGCCCCACGAAGAAAAGGGGACCCTCATAGCACTCTAAGAACGTGTCTCCCTAAATGCCGACTACAAAAGTTCCACCCGGGTACCAAGGGTTCGCAAGAACATGCATGCGGCAAATGGAAAACCCGAACTAAATGAGGCGATTTGGACGAGATGCGAATCGAATCAAATTGAGGGGGGCGCCCATACACGCTTCCCACATGCGGGTAGTGCGCTCATCATGGATCAGTAGACAAGACCCTTTTCCTATTAGGGTCGACACTAGCAGGCTTCAAAACCACGCCGGGCCTCCTGCCGGTGCCTTATCATCAAATTATTATTACCCAAAACATTAACATGTTGTTGATTGAATTGAAACCCAACTATCAACTAAACAGGTGATAAGACGGACAACAAGACTTGAGCGCAAACAACACTGAGCATGCAACTACGACACGAGGGCCAACAGGGTAAACAAACAACAGTTTAATAGGAAGTGGAAGGAAGGCTATATCATGGCTGCAAGGTAAACAAATAATAGGATCGAGACACAAGCATCAAATCAAAAGGCTAGAATAAGAACAACAGAAAGAATCGGTAATAAGTGATGAAAGGCAGCCATTTGGCAGCAAGTGAGTATACTTGCCTGAGATCTAGCAAGTAGAGGTACATCCACAGAACTTGTCGTTGCTCACATCATCTCAACGTCCTATCCGGGAAGAAGCAACGAACCTCGAACAAACACCGGATGCAACAATTACTAATACGGAAAAAGATCCAGCATGATCAAGATATGGATGCATGACAATTTAATGGATGCATAGAAATAAACTAGTTGACATGATAACATGTTTAAATGGACCCATATGCAATTTGAGTTGCATATGAAAAGCCCATGAATTATGGTTGAGACAATTGTTTTACAACTAACCAATAGGTGAAAGTGGTTTAGTATGATGCATGGATGAGGAAAACAACAAAATAACAACAATAGAACCAATTGTAAATAAGGTTTACCCATTTTGAAATTCACTTATTAAGTTTTGGAATTTTTGGTTACTTAAAGGTGCCACACAAGCATTTGTTATTTTCATCAAGTTAAATTGTTCAAAACGGATAACAAAGTTCATATTTGAGAAGATCACAAAATTTTAGGAGGATTACATGTTTCAATTATTGAAAAAGGAATTACAATGATTTAATTATGAATTAAACAAGTTTAAACAAGATTTAATTGAATTTAATTCAAGTGTTAATATTATTTGAATTTTATTTGTTCAAAACATAAATTCAAATTCATCATTGAAAAGGTTATACTTTTCTACTTTGAAAACATATTTTATATGTTCAAAAATAATTTAAGTTGAGCAAGTTATGAATTTAGCAAATTTAAATGATTTAAACAAGGTTTAAATTATTTAGGAAATTTTAATTATTCAAGACATGAAACAAATTTTATATTTGGAAACGTGATTCAAAATAGCATGGAAAACATATTTTATTTGGGTTATTTGAATTAAGTATGAATTATTTATGCATTTAATCAAATTTGGAATGATTTGTTTGAATTTGAAATTTGAAACAATTTGAAATGTGCAAAACAGAAAACAAATGCTTTGAATGGGTAGAGAATTAAATTTGGTTCAAGAAACATATTTTGTTTGCATTATTTGAATTTAGGAAATGAAAGTTATTATCATTTTGAAATTAGGGACCAAACTGTAACAACAGGGACCTAAAAAGAAGGAAAAGGAGTTGCAGATGGGCCCCTGGGGCGTTTTTCACCCCGGGCACCCTAGCCTGGGCCTCTGCAGTGCGGGCCCGTGCCCCTGTGGCGTCCACGTGGGCGTGTGTGCGCCGTGAGGTGGCAGCAGGGGCCAATGACCTGTGGGTCCTGCCCCTGCGCGCGTGGCCAATGGAAAAAAGATGGGGCATTTTGCGGCCGGGAGGGATCGATCCCGCGATCGATGCGTGCGCGCGGGGGGGGGGGGAGCAGAGCCACTGCGCTACTGCGCTGCGTTGTGTTCAGGTACAGAACTGAAAGTTTAAGAGGTAAAATCACTGCCTTTTGTAATCTGACGAAACTGAAGGACGATTGCTGTCGGCTGCAGCTCGTCTGCGACGGACGGGAACCGGTTCGGCGACGACCAACGCGGGGCGGCGCCGTCGTGACGGAGGTATGTGGGCAACCAGGGAGTGCTCTCGTGGGTTCTGCTCGTGTGCATCCACGGTAGGTGAGGTCGAGGCGAGTTGAACTCGCAGGAGGTCGAAAACATGACGGACGTCCCGGCGGCGAGACAGGGGGGCGGCGTCGGATCAGTGCATACACGAGAGGAGAGGGCCAGAGATGATGTCTACGGGGTTTGTCTGCTCACCAGGAGGCGGATGGCGCAGCAGCACGGCTCGATGACGACGATGGCGCCCGGTGGAAGGAGAGGAAGACGACGTCCTGGAGGCACTCCGCACGGACGGACGGCGAGTGTTCGAGGATGGTGCGGCGCTCCTGGGCACTCCCGGGTCCAGCTCCTAGCAGGAATCGACGTAGGAAGGCGTCGTGCTCCTTCTGGCGTGACGTAGGAGGTGGGGATGGTGGGGTTCACCGGGGCACCGAGCTCGAGCTCACGGTGGCCATGGTGTTGGCATGTGAGGAGAAGGCGATGGCGGCTGCGGAGGAAGGGAAAGGACGGGCTAGGGCTGGTCTAGGGTTCAAGGGAAACTCCTGGGCAGGTTATAGACGGGAGGGGCGCCGTGCTGCCGTCCATCACATCGAGAGCAGTACGTGGCCGGCGATGGAGGCGTTCGTACTGCTGCTGACGACATCGGAGAAGACGATCCCCTCGCAGCGAAGGGGTACCGGGCCAAAAGGGTGGGCTTGGTGGTGATGGGCTGAGGAGAAAAAGGCTGTGGGTGGGCTGCCTCTCTCAGCTCACCCCTCTCTCTTTTTTTTTTTGTTATTTCCTTCTCTCTTTTCTTTTCTTTTTGTAAAAGATGAAAGAGATAGAGATTAATAGGAGGGTTTGGGGTTTTAATTTTATAAATGAATTTTATTAATTTGCAAAACAGTGAGTAGAAGCAATTGTGCACATTAAGTCCAAGAATTTGAAATATTACTTTGAGTTTTTAAATTGTTATTTGAATTTCCATTAGTTTTCCATAAAGATTGATTTTTAATCAATTTATTCAATGAACCCAACAATTATGAAAACATTTATTGAATTTTAATTGTTTGCAAGAATTTAATGTTTAAACCACAATTTGATCATGTCAAGTATGAATGGATTTGCTTTGAATTTGAAATTACCATTTGGGTGTTATTAGAAAAAGAATTTTTATTAACAAGCAAAACAACTTCAAACTATTGAAAACAATTGGATTTGTTTAGTTTGCAATTTTTAAATTGGAAATTTGGAACAATGTTTGAAAGTTTAAAGTGGCTTGAATTTTTGAGTTGTTTTGAAAACAGGGTGCAATGCTCATGTGATGCATGTGATGCAAGCAAAAAGAAAAACAACCAATTCTACTAAGGGGGAACACCCCAGGTGTTACAGACGACACCACTAACAAGGGATTGCAGCCTCGCAATCCACCTGCTAACCCGGGAGGGGAAAGAAGTTCAACTATCGATTCTTCATGCTTCCAGTTGATCTCCTCGACACCACTAACAAGGGTTTTTTTCTCGGAGTGACAACGATGTTTTTCCACCAGGAATCTTCCGATGATCGAACCTATTAGGTTTAAAGGCTAAGAGAACGTCCACCCACGTAGGATCCTAACACTTTGAAATATTGAGTACGAGAGTATACTCCAAAACAAATGAGATAGAAGGAGAAGTAGAATAGAGATAAGGAGAAAACAAGAATCCTATTGAGATGTTTTCCAAAATAGTTTAGCAGAAATAGTTTTTGACATTCTAGAAACAACGACCGTTAGCTAGGTTATCCTACAGGCTTTGCGGACCCGTTGCTTCGATAACCATTCGTATCGAAACAATCTCGGGAATCGGAACCAAGGCTCTGATACCATTTGTGACGCCCCGAGATCGGGCACTATGTAGATTTCAGCATTTCCGCCAAAATCCACATAATAACCGATTCCAGGTTGCCACTTGTGATAACATTACAACAGTTCACGAATATTCCGCAACAACAACAGAAAAGATATATACAAGATGACTCAAACGAGTCAGGGATACAACTGATACAATACAAAGATCCAAATAACAGCGGAAGAAACAACATATCGTCCGTCTACGGACAAGATACAAATTGGACTAAGAGTTCTGAAGATAACCGAGAGCGTCCAATCCCTGCCCAGGCCAAGCCGGAGGGATTCCCAAGCTAACGTCGTCAGACTTCAAACCTGTTGACTGCAATATTGAATATGCAGCCAAAAAAAAGATTCGTGGGTCAGTACGGTTAAGTACTGGCAAGTGGATAAACCATACTCACAAGATACCGGCGTAGCCAGTCATCACAAGATCCAAATACTTTGGGATCAACGAAAAGGAAGGGATTATTGCAAATAAGCGGCAGCGGGCTGCACTAACCAACTACAGAGACTCACTACAACATCCGGCTAAAAGAGGGGGATAAGATAGCGTATCGTAACCAACTACAACTACTCACCAAACAACACCCATCCAATGTCACCCCCTACTAAGGAAGCAACCCAAGGATAACTCACACTGTTGGATTAAGGATGGATCAAGTTATTGTGTCATTAAGGCTATTACTAGTCAAAATTAGCATTAGTTAGGTGTAAGTTGTTCAGAGTACTTGTTAGCCAGTACTTTCACCAAGTCAACCATAACCGCGGAAAACACGGCTTCTCGAGAAGATTTACCCTGCAGGGGTGCACCAATTTGGCCGTACACGTAAGAATACCCTGCCAGATAGGAAATGCACTTCCACCAAGCGAGGCACTCAACACAACTCAACTCTTCTTCGCATCAAGCCCAAAGAACCCCGTGCAGTGAGCGCACGGCTAATCAAGCCCCACGAAGAAAAGGGGACCCTCATAGCACTCTAAGAACGTGTCTCCCTAAATGCCGACTACAAAAGTTCCACCCGGTTACCAAGGGTTCGCAAGAACATGCATGCGGCAAATGGAAAACCCGAACTAAATGAGGCGATTTGGACGAGATGCGAATCGAATCAAATTGAGGGGGGCGCCCATACACACTTCCCACATGCGGGTAGTGCGCTCATCATGGATCAGTAGACAAGACCCTTTTCCTATTAGGGTCGACACTAGCAGGCTTCAAAACCACGCCGGGCCTCCTGTCGTTGCCTTATCATCAAATTATTATTACCCAAAACATTAACATGTTGTTGATTGAATTGAAACCCAACTATCAACTAAACAGGTGATAAGACGGACAACAAGACTTGAGCGCAAAAAACACTGAGCATGCAACTACGACACGAGGGCCAACAGGGTAAACAAACAACAGTTTAATAGGAAGTGGAAGGAAGGCTATATCATGGCTGCAAGGTAAACAAATAATAGGATCGAGACACAAGCATCGAATCAAAAGGCTAGAATAAGAACAACAGAAAGAATCGGTAACAGGTGATGAAAGGCATCCATTTGGCAGCAAGTGAGTATACTTGCCTGAGATCCAGCAAGTAGAGGTACATCCACAGAACTTGTCGTTGCTCACATCATCTCAACGTCCTATCCGGGAAGAAGCAACGAACCTCGAACAAACACCGGATGCAACAATTACTAATACGGAAAAAGATCCAGCATGATCAAGATATGGATGCATGACAATTTAATGGATGCATAGAAATAAACTAGTTGACATGATAACATGTTTAAATGGACCCATATGCAATTTGAGTTGCATATGAAAAGCCCATGAATTATGGTTGAGACAATTGTTTTACAACTAACCAACAGGTGAAAGTGGTTTAGTATGATGCATGGATGAGGAAAACAACAAAATAACAACAATAGAACCAATTGGAAATAAGGTTTACCCATTTTGAAATTCACTTATTATGTTTTGGAATTTTTGGTTACTTAAAGGTGCCACACAAGCATTTGTTATTTTCATCAAGTTAAATTGTTCAAAACAGATAACAAAGTTCATATTTGAGAAGATCACAAATTTTTAGGTGGATTACATGTTTCAATTATTGAAAAAGGAATTACAATGATTTAATTATGAATTAAACAAGTTTAAACAAGATTTAATTGAATTTAATTCAAGTGTGAATATTATTTGAATTTTATTTGTTCAAAACCTAAATTCAAATTCATCATTGAAAAGGTTATACTTTTCTAGTTTGAAAACATATTTTATATGTTCAAAAATAATTTAAGTTGAGCAAGTTATGAATTTAGCAAATTTAAATGATTTAAACAAGGTTTAAATTATTTAGGCAATTTTAATTATTCAAAACATGCAACAAATTTTATATTTGGAAAGGTGATTCAAAATAGCATGGAAAACATATTTTATTTGGGTTATTTGAATTAAGTATGAATTATTTATGCATTTAATCAAATTTGGAATGATTTGTTTGAATTTGAAATTTGAAACAATTTGAAATGTGCAAAACAGAAAAAAAATGCTTTGAATGGGTAGAGAATTAAATTTGGTTCAAGAAACATATTTTATTTGCATTATTTGAATTTAGGAAATGAAAGTTATTATCATTTTGAAATTAGGGACCAAACTGTAATAACAGGGACCTAAAAAGAAGGAAAAGGAGTTGCAGATGGGCCCCTGGGGCGTTTTTCACCCAGGGCACCCTAGCCTGGGCCTCTGCAGTGCGGGCCCGTGCCCCTGTGGCGTCCACGTGGGCGTGTGTGCGCCATGAGGTGGCAGCAGGGGCCAATGACCTGTGGGTCCTGCCCCTGCGCGCATGGCCAATGGAAAAAAGATGGGGCATTTTGCGGCCGGGAGGTATCGATCCCGCGATCGATGCGTGCGCGCGGGGGGGGGGAGCAGAGCCACTGCGCTACTGCGCTGCGTTGTGTTCAGGTACAGAACTGAAAGTTTAAGAGGTAAAATCGCTGCCTTTTGTAATCTGACGAAACTGAAGGATGATTGCTGTCGGCTGCAGCTCGTCTGCGACGGACGGGAACCGGTTCGGCGACGAACAACGCAGGGCGGCGCCGTCGTGACGGAGGTATGTGGGAAACCAGGGAGTGCTCTCGTGGGTTCTGCTCGTGTGCATCCACGGTAGGTGAGGTCGAGGCGAGTTGAACTCGCAGGAGGTCGAAAACATGACGGACGTCCCGGCGGCGAGACAGGCGGGGCGGGACGGCGTCGGATCAGTGCATACACGAGAGGAGAGGGCCAAAGATGATGTCTACGGGGTTTGTCTGCTCACCAGGAGGCGGATGGCGCAGCAACACGGCTCGATGACGACGATGGCGCCCGGTGGAAGGAGAGGAAGACGACGTCCTGGAGGCACTCCGCACGGACGGATGGCGAGTGTTCGAGGATGGCGCGGCGCTCCTGGGCACTCCCGGGTCCGGCTCCTAGCAGGAATCGACGTAGGAAGGCGTCGCGCTCCTTCTGGCGCGACGTAGGAGGTGGGGATGGTGGGGTTCACCGGGGCACCGAGCTCGAGCTCACGGTGGCCATGGTGTTGGCATGTGGGGAGAAGGCGATGGCGGATGCGGAGGAAGGGAAAGGACGGGCTAGGGTTGGTCTAGGGTTCAAGGGGAAACTCCTGGGCAGGTTATAGACGGGAGGGGCGCCGTGCTGCCGTCCATCACATCGAGAGCAGTACGTGGCCGGCGATGGAGGCGTTCGTACTGCTGCTGATGACATCGGAGAAGACGATCCCCTCGCAGCGAAGGGGTACCGGGCCAAAAGGGTGGGCTTGGTGGTGATGGGCTGAGGAGAAAAAGGCTGTGGGTGGGCTGCCTCTCTCAGCTCACCCTTCTCTCTTCTTTTTTTTTGTTATTTCCTTTTCTCTTTTTTTTTTGTAAAAGATGAAAGAGATAGAGATTAATAGGAGGGTTTGGGGTTTTAATTTTATAAATGAATTTTATTAATTTGCAAAACAGTGAGTAGAAGCAATTGTGCACATTAAGTCCAAAATTTAAAATATTACTTTGAGTTTTTAAATTGTTATTTGAATTTCCATTAGTTTTCCATAAAGATTGATTTTTAATCAATTTATTCAATGAACCCAACAATTATGAAAACATTTATTGAATTTTAATTGTTTGCAAGAATTTAATGTTTAAACCACAATTTGATCATGTCAAGTATGAATGGATTTGCTTTGAATTTGAAATTACCATTTGGGTGTTATTAGAAAAAGAATTTTTATTAACAAGCAAAACAACTTCAAACTATTGAAAACAATTGGATTTGTTTAGTTTGCAATTTTTAAATTGGAAATTTTGAACAATGTTTGAAAGTTTAAAGTGGTTTGAATTTTTGAGTTGTTTTGAAAACAGGGTGCAATGCTCATGTGACGCAAGCAAAAAGAAAAACAACCAATTCTACTAAGGGGGAACACCCCAGGTGTTACAAAAGTTCCTTAGATAATTAAGATATTCTTTTGGTTTTTTAATTGTAAGGTGCTATTAACATAAGATAATTTTATTAAGAAACGAAGGATAGGATGTAAAAAATATTCTTTCCGTGAGGCGAAGTCTGTAGAGCATCTATCCATATCATTCAATTAAAACTTACTCATAACCATGAACGATGTGCGGATCCAATCCACATGCCCCTTCCATTACACAGTTAAAGAGTACATATATAGCAAGACCAAAGATACTTAAGCCCTTCTTCAGAATAGACGAGATATGCCAGGGGAAACTCTGATGTTCTAGGATTAATAGAAGATTGTATAAAATATCACTATGCCATTGAAAACAAAATGATATAACTTATTGGGAATCAATCATAGACGGTCTGAATATCAGAGAGCTTTCTAATATAGTTTCACAAATTTATGCCATACCCGCACTCGCCGGTGGTCGATCATACATGTAACTATGCATAGACCGCTCTGATATCACTATTGTCTAATGTGCTAGAATTTAAAATTTTCCATCTAACGCAATACACATCATCTACTATGAAGGTACATGCGAAGATATATATGATTGTTACCAACACGGAAATGCGGTACATGTGATGATAACGACGTCGGCGATTTCTGATGAAGAGTCCACCGGCTAACCCTAGTGGTGGGACTGTTATCGCCTCCCCGTTTCTAGCATTCAGGATCCAGCAGAAGTAAGGTCTCACGGACACTAGTGGAAATAGGGGCACTTGTCCCGGTTTTTAGGGGATTTTCATCCCGGTTGCACAACCGGGATGTGGCAGCCGGGATAAATGCCCCACCCCCGTTCGTCCCGGTTGTGCTAGGACCCGGGATGCATCAGGTTACCATGTGGGAGGGCATGCAGGAAGCTCGCCAGGGCCATTTTTCCCGGTTCTTAACACGAACCGGGATGAATGCCTCCTCTGCCGCATCAGCACTTTAGCCATTTTCTCTGCCGCAGCAGAGTTTTTTTTTCTATTTATTGTTTTCATTTTTATTTTATGTTTTGCGATCAATTCGATTGTACGATCCCTCCATCACCATATACTGATAAGGGATTTATGGATTCTTGAGAAAATAGGAGCCTTGGTGGCCCTTCCCCGGACCTCCCGGATCCCACGAGTGAATAAGTAATACATATATATAGCAAAAGAAAGAACACTTATATTACAAAATCGAAGTATGTTGAGCATATTACATGACCGCTGAATGAATTACAAAATCAAGTTCATCCAAGCACGCTGTAAGGGCGATAGTATTCTCCATTTTCATTTAGGACCTCTGCATCTAAGAACCCCGCAATTTCCTCTTGAATTTCTCGTATGCGGTCCCTTGGTAAAAGACTGCCCCGCAGCCGTTCGATCTAATATAAATAAGAATGGTCAATATAAATTAATGAAACTAAGTAAATACAATAGATGGTAATAAGAGAAACTTGATGGCTGACGTACATGAAGTTTGTTTAAATCTCTTCCCGTGTCACAGGTTGTCTGACGAATGAACCCGCAAACATAGTATCCACATAAGTTATTCACGTCTCCCTGTTGCAAGAAATTTAAGAGAACATGGTTTCACTCAAAATAATAATCAAGCATTATAATGGTATCGAAACTAGAATCAAGGAGATACACAGATCTAGCTAGTAGTACTTACTTGCACAATTTCAAATGTAAGCTCCGATTTCCATTCACCCCTAGCGTTTTTTTTTTGAACGGTTTCCAAGCGCTGCCCCGTAAAGAAAAAGAATAAAAGGAGTTATTAATTACTTGATATCAGAAAATGAAAAAAAGTAGTCGATATAGTGCCATATATAAAGATTGAAATTACCGCTGGATCATTTACTGCATGTCCGCCCAGACCTCTAGGGGTTTAAGTTTCGAGTCTGTTACTGATAAATCATAAACGTATCCTTAATTTCCGATATTCCACGTTGTTTACTTATTGTTTCCCACATGTTTGCTATACACTTTATGTCATTTTTATCGATTTTCCGGACTAACCTATGGGCAAGATGCCACAGAGCCAGTTCCCTGTTTTTTGTTGTTATTAGTTTCAGAAAAGTTGTTCTGCAAATATTCTCAGAATTGGAAAAATCGAAGCCCGGAAGTCTTAGAATTCCCGAAGGTTCCACAGAGTCCCAAAGAGACCTGGAGGGGGGCTATAGGGGGCCCACACCATTGGGAGGCGCCCCTGGCCGCGCCATGGGGTGGTGTGGGGCCCCGGATGAAGGGAATATGCCCGACAGTCAATAATAAAGTGGTTATTATCTTATTCCTTATTTATGATGAATGTATATTTCTCATGCTAGAATTTTATTAACCGGAAATGTGTATACATGTGTGTTTAATAAACAAACAATGGTTCATAGTAAAGCCTCTCTTTTAACTAGCACGTTGATTAATTGATGATCAAGGTTTCCTGATCATGAACATTGGATGTTGTTAATAACAGGGTCATGCCATTAGAAGAATGATGTGATGAACATAGACCCAAATTAAGTATAACAATACGACCAAGTCATTTAGTGTTATATCTTGCATACGAAGTAACTTATTCCTTAGACCATGAGATCATGTCAATCACTAATACCGGAAGGGTTGTTTGATGTCATCAAACGTCACGACGTAACAGGGTGACTATAAAGGTGCCGTTGGGTATTCGGAAAGTATTAGTTGAGGCTCATGGATCAAGATTGGGATTTGTCCATCCAAATAATGGAGAGATATACTCTAGGTCCTCTCGGTGATATCACATCGACACCACTTGCAAGCACGTGACTAGGTCACAAGGATGTCACATCACGGAACGAGTAAAAGAGTACTTGTCGGTAACAAGATGGAACAAGGTATAGTTGATAGCAATGATCGGATCTCGGACAAGTAACATATCTTGATACAAAGAGAATTAGTTACGACTTTGATGGTTCACACGATCACGACATTCATCATTCAATATATAGGAGTCATTAAATATATTGATTATTAATCGGAGATGAGTCTCGATCATGTTTATGTTATTCGCGAATCGTAGGGTGACACACTTAAGGTTCGATGACGCATTTGAGAGGATACGGAATATCGAAGAATGTTTTGGACAACACCGAAATTGTTTCAGGGAAAATTGAAATAGTTCAAGGGGGTTTTGTCGAATGATTGTTAAGATAATTAACAAATGATTCGAGGTGCTATATGCAAATGTTTGTTAATGGAATTAACAAATATTAAAATAAAGAAATAAAAAATGTTTTATTTATTAAAGAAAACCTTTGGATTTTCTAAGTGGAGTTTTAAGGGAGCACTGTTGGGGGAATAGGTGAGGGGGAGCCTCACCTACCCCTAATATAAACCAGAACATGCTTAATGGGACTCGAGACTGATGGTCCGGTTTATAACAGGGAGGTCCGGATTATGGTTGTCGCCCTAAAGAAAGGAGGCCCAGGTTACCAGGTCTGTAACCCGGAGAAGGTAGAGAACCGACCCAGAGTTTGTGTGAAAGAGCATAGAGGCCCAAGGCCGGACGGAGACGACCAAGTCACGAGACGAACCGGATGAGGATGACCTAGAACCGGATTAGACTAGGACTGCGGTGTAACCCGGATCCTCTGTAACCCAGAGGTCTCGTTCCCTATATAAGGCGAGACCCTGGGACGTATAAATATAAGCTCTAAGTGGATAGCAAGGTAACTCGAGACATCAAGAGCCGGAATCGCCCTTTGTAATCGAGACCTTATTCCTTGATAGTAAGAAGGAAGGAGTAGGTTTTACCCTCAATCGAGGGGCCGAACCTGGGTAAACTCGCGTCTCTCGTTTCCACCTTAACCTTTCAAAGTTTCGCTTAGTAGAAATGGTCTCGTAATATAATTCTCGCATGAGGAAACTTGCCGTGACAACACCACGACAGTTGGCGCCCACCGTGGGGCCTGCTCGCGGAAGCGTCGTCTTTTCAGAAGGAGCCTTGCCAGTGATTGAGAAGCTCGCGATAGGCCGGCTCAGGAGGAGCCGGCGTGGAAACTACTACAACCATGACACATGGGGTCTAGAGTCCGCATCGGTGGAGTCAGGATTTCGAGTCCCCTTCGGGTGTATCCACGTCTTTGTTGTCTTCGTGGGAACACATGACCCTGACCATCAATAAGACTCAGTCTCGGAGGAGGCTACGATGATATATTCAGATGGTGAATCTTCAGTTGGGAACAATGACCATGATGAAATAGGATCCATCCACCAGCTCTTTGAAGACAGTTTAGGAGGAGACCTTGAGCCAGATCTGCAGAGTCTAAGGGAAGTAACTCATCTAGCAACTGTTTACATGGCTGCACCAACGCAACCGTCCGAGCCCAGGTATGATGCTAGTGGCAATCTAATTACAGATACTGTTTCAACTTCGAATCCAGTTCCAGGAGGACAAGGAGGCGCGGGAACAGCATCAACGGGCCCAACGCTAGCCCCAGTTGGACCTACAGAACCGCGCTCAACAGGACCCGACCCAACTAACTCTGGGCCGACCGAGGCAGTGATTGACTTGACAACGCCCCCGTCATATAACCCAAGGCCCGAGCTGATGGCTGCTATGGATTCATTAAATGAAGTATTGGCTACTCCAATTACCCCGGAGAACATGGTGCAGCGTAACATAGAGATTGAAAGTCTTAGACAAGAAATAAATCGTTCCCGTAGGGAGATCGAGAAAGAGGTAACATGTATAAACAAAGCTCGGTCAGAAGTCCTGGAGGAAGAAACACGTCTGGAGAGAGAGAAGGGATTCATCTAAACTTCAGACAGAGGGACTTAGCTTCAATACAGAACATGTGCTATCATACCCGGCTGGACAACGAATTCGGCACATGACTGAGACCTACCAACCTACATAACTTATTTGCGTCTCCGGTCGGGACGCCTGGGCACCTAACCCTGCCCAGCCGGTTCACGCCATGAACCCGCCGGTTGCCCCAGTTCCAGTTCATCCGACACGTTTTCAGCCACCTATCCAGCTGCATGGTAACCCGAATCCTGTCCCGGTCCCTGAACAACCTATCCAGGAAAGGTTTCATACACCGCCAGGTCATTTCAACAACCCAATGGATAACATTTGGGCAGCAACAAACAGTCTGGCATGGATTCCAGTCAACCCCAATGATCCTATTGATATTGAAGCTCGGAGGGCAATTGAGATGTTACAAACAGCGGTGGTCCAGCAGATGAATTACAGTAATCAAGACAGGATACACTCAACCCCTTACAACAGCAGGAATTCCTTGCCGAGAAGTCATCATGGAAATTCACCAGTTCCGGACGGCTCTAGCAATGTAAACCGGCAGCAACCAAACCCACACAGGCCAACCGTATCCTACGCACCTGGAGTTCTAAATGCAGTACATAGAGTTGCGGAACCAGAAAACAGGAATCCAGGTCATATTCAACCAACAGTTCAAAACATAGCTTCTACCCTTCCCCCAACTGGGTCTCGTAGGATTGGCGTTCAGTGTCTCGGTCCAGCAATCAAGAACGAGAGAATACCAGCTGATTTTAAAGGACCACGTAGAGTTGTAAACTATACGCCAAACATGAAGCCCGCAGATTGGATAGAAGGTTATGAGATGGCAATGAAAATACTTGAAATAAGTGATGCAGTATGTGCACGATATCTGAGCGTGATATTAGAAGGACCAGCAAAGTCTTGGTTGAAAAACTTGCCCGCAAATTCAATCAATAGCTGGCAGGAGTTGAAGGACCAGTTCATCAAAAAAATCCAGGGAACATGTAAGCGACCAACGACTATTACAGAACTGGAAAACTGTGTTCAGAAGGAAGTGGAGTCTGCCCAGCATTGGTCTCGACGCGTCGCGGAGATCATACATTCAACTGTCGGACTCACCGCCCAACAAGCAGTGATAGCATTGGAAAGAAATTATAGGTTTGACTCTCTGAAGCATAGGCTGGGACGCATTAAGCGATACGTAAGTGATATGAGCGAGTTGATGGATGCCATGACCAAGTATGCGGAGTCTGACAAAACAAAGGACGCAGACTCAGATGATGAGAAGTCCGGGAAGGTAAAGAAAGATGGAACCAAGGGTAGCCAGAACCCGAGTCAGAGCAACAGCAACCCTCGGAACCAGAACAATAAGAAGCGTAAAAAAGGAGATGGGACTTCGGATTTGGCGGCAAACACGAATACAGGTTACAGAAACCAACGTCAGGGCAACAATTTCAGGGGAAATCAAAATTTTCGGCCAAACAGCTTTGCACAGGCTCAGCAGGCCCTGAAGGGTCCATGCCCTCGACACAGCAAGAACGGAAAGTTAAAAATCATTCTTGGGAAAATTGTTTCATCATGAAGGGTTTTAGACTTAGAGGAAGTAATAACTATGGACCACGAAACAGCGGAGGAGGCAACACAGGAAATATGGGAGGTGGACATCCGGGAGCTGGCAGCTCGAGAACCGGAAATCATAATCTGGGTCATCACAGTTAGGGTCACCAAGCAATTAACCCGGGCGGTAGTCACCAAGGAGGAAATTCCGGTTTTCAAACAAATCGGAAGCAGTTAACCTCAGGCCAATATCATGTATTCACCACCAGTTCATGCAGGAGAGAACTCAAGGTGCAGAAGCGCGCTGTCAATACATTGGCTCCGGCCGTCCCTCGATGGCTTAACTGGTCAGAACAACCCATAACCTAGAGTCGGGCTGATCATCCTCCGCGAGATGATAATACAGGGGGAGTGGCTCTGGTCGTGGCTCCGCAAGTTAGAGGATATAAGCTAGACAAAGTATTGATGGATTGAGGATGCAGTATAAACATACTTTACTACGACACATTTAAAAGGATGAACCTGCAAGAGAAACAGCTTCAGCCATCATCAACCGTGTTTCATGGGATCGTACGTGGTAAGTCTGCACAACCTATCTTAAAAATATTCCTTGAAGTTGGTTCTGGGGTATTTGAAAATTACAAGACTGAGATGCTAGCATTTGAAGTGGTCAAGTTCAAAAGTCCATACCATGCTCTGTTTTGGCGGCCAGCTTATGCCAAATTTATGGCCAGACCCTGTTATGTTTACCTAAAGCTAAAGATGCCAGGTCCCAGTGGAAATATTACTGTCAATGGTGATAGAGACATAGCTTTGGAGTGTGAGGAAGACGATGCAACCTATGTAGAGACTGCTTGCGCAGAAGAGGAGTTGAAATTGTATAAACTGCAAGTTGATCCAGAAGACATGACCTCGCTCAAAAAGTCATCAGCTCAGTCCAAGTTAAAATTTAAGTCTCCTCAAGACACCAAGCTGGTAGACTTTACCCCCGGTGACTCATCTAAACAGTTTAGCGTTGGGGCTCATATGACAGAAAAATAGGAAAGCGCGCTCATCAAGTTGCTCCGTGAGAATTGGGATATCTTCGCATGGAAACCTTCTGACATGCCAGGTGTCCCAAGGGAACTTGTTGAGAACAGTTTAAATGTGGATCCTAAATTGAAACCTATTCGTCAGTTCCTCTGTCGTTTCAATGATGAGAGAAGGAAAGCAATTGGAGAAGAGATTGCCAGGTTACTTGCAGCAGGGTTTATAGTAGAAGTGTTTCATCCAAAGTGGTTAGCTAATCAAGTTCTCGTTCTCAAGAAAAACGGAACATGGAGAATTGCATAGACTACACATATTTGAACAAAGCATGTCCAAAAGACCCGTTCGCGTTACCCCGTATCGACCATATTATAGACTCTATGGCTGGTTGCGAAGTTCTATATTTTCTGGATGCCTACTCAGGTTATCATCAAATCAAAATGAAGGAAGAGGATCAAGAGAAGACGTCATTCATTACTCCCTTTGGAGCATTTTGTTATACGTCAATGCCTTTCAGTTTGAAAAATGCAGGGGCAACTTATCAAAGGTGTATCCAGAATTGCTTGGAGATTCAGATTGGGTGAAATGTGCACACTTATGTGGATGACATAGTAGTCAAATCCCAAAAATATGACACTTTGATCTCAGACTTGGAAGAGACGTTCGCCAATTTGCGCAAGTACCAAATGAAGCTTAACCCAACAAAGTATGTCTCTGGCGTACCAGCTGGGAAATTATTGGGTTTCATTATTTCAAAGAGAGGCATTGACGCAAACCCGGAAAAAATTCAGGCCATACATAACGTGAAAAAGCCGGTTTGCCTAAAGGACATTCAGAAGCTGACAGGTTGTGTTGCTGCCTTGAGACGGTTTATAAGCAGACTAGGTGAAAAGGCTATACCCTTATACCGATTGTTAAAGAAAACTGACACCTTTGTGTGGAATCAAGAGCCTGATGAGGCATTGGAGGCACTGAAAAAACAACTTTCCAACGCACCTATATTAGCTGCGCCTGAGAAGAAATAACCCATGTTACTATCCATAGCGGCAAATAACAGGGCAGTGAGTGGGGTGGTAGTTGTAGAGCGTAAGCTAGACGATAAAGAAGGTATTGTTCAATGACCAGTTTACTATGTGAGCGAGGTCCTGACAGAGTCTAAACAGCGTTACCCACATTGGCAGAAGCTGGTTTTTGGAGTATTCATGGCTAGTCGTAAACTGAACCATTATTTTCAGGAACATCCTATTACCGTGGTTAGTTCAGCACCTTTGTCTGACATTATTCAAAACAGAGAAGCAACAGGAAGAGTTGCGAAGTGGGCTATTTAGATGGGGCTGTATCATATCAAATATGAGCCAAGAAACACAATAAAATCCCAAGCCTTGATCGAGTTTATAAATGACTGGACATAGTTACAGGTTCCACCGGATAAACCAGATACTAAATACTGGACTATGCATTTCGACGGGTCTCGACAACTGGAAAGTTCAGGAGCTGGTGTGGTGTTAACATCCCCAAGAGAAGATAAGTTTCCCTATGTCTTGCAAATTTCATTCAAATGCACTAATAATGCAACACAGTATGAAGCTTTGCTCCATGGGCTCCGAATTGCGAAAGAAATGAGCATAACCCGGATTCGATGTCTGGGTGATTCTGATCTGGTATCTCGGCAAGTTACAGGAACATGGGATTCTAAAGACCCAGTTATGGCAGCTTATAGACGGGCGGTTACCCAGCTGGCTAGACATTTTTAAGGATATCAAGTTGATCATATCAATCGACGTCTCAATGAAGCAGCTGATGCATTGACTCGTCTAGGTTCCCCGAAAAAGCAAGTTCCACCAAATGTTTTTCTGGATGAAATTCATAGCCCATCTGTTAAAATCCCAACAGAGAAAGACCTAGCAAATCCAGATCCAGAATCCGAGTTAGTAGTTGCCCTGCATACAATCCCAAAGTGGATTGAGCCATATTTGGCATACCTTATGAGAGGCGAGCTCCCGCGGGACGAGGTTATCGCTTGCCAAGTTACAAGAAGATCCAAGTCATATACAATTATCGCTTGCCAAGTTGAGAAGTGCGACTGGAATTTTTCAAAGATGTGTTTCTCCAAAAGACGGATGTCAAATTCTAAGAGAAATTCATTCAGGAGATTGCGGCCACCACGCAAGTTCTAGATCTTTGGTCAATAAAGCTTCCAGACATGGATTTTTCGGGTTAACCGCGAATGCTGATGCAGAGCATATAGTTAAAATGTGTGAAGGATGTCAAAGATATGCAAGGCAGTATCACGTGCCAGCTCAGGGTTTACGTATGATTCCCATAACCTGGCCTTTTGCAGTTTGGGGACTTGACATGGTAGGACCTTTCAAAATGTCAACTCATAAAAAGACTCATCTACTCGTGGTAGTTGACAAGTTTACCAAGTGGGTAGAAGCAGAACCAACCAGTAAATGCGACGCGGTTACAACAGTCAAGTTATTAAAAAAGCTGATTTTCAATTTGGCGACCCACATAGCATTATTACAGATAATGGGACAAATTTGTCAGAAAGAGCAATGCAGAAGTTTTGTGAACAGAACCATATACGGCTATACCATGCTTCCGTGGCCCATCCACATTCTAACGGACAGGAAGAGCGGGCTAACTAGGAATTACTTAAAGGTATCAAACCTAGACTCCAGGTTCCATTGGAGAAAACAGCTGGCTGCTGGGTCGAAGAGTTTCCTGCTATTTTATGGAGTATAAGAACTACCCCAAATAGGTCAACAGGTTCCACACCTTTCTTTCTGGTTTATGGAGTTGAAGCAGTTTTGCCAAGTGACATTTGCCACGATTCATCACGAGTGACTGATTATGTCAAAACCCAGAATGAGATAGCTCGTCAAGACTCGATAGATGCCTTAGATGAAGCACGTGACCTCGCAGCATCCATGTCAGCTATATATCAGCAGGTTCTGCGTCACTATCATAGCCGCAGGTTTAAGACTCGAAGTTTCCAGGAAGGGGCCTGGTTTTACGTCTAATTCAGAAAAAGGATGGGATGCACAAGCTAAGTCCTCCATGGGAAGGACCATTTGTGGTAAGTAAAAAACTACACAATGGATCCTATTACCTCATTGATATGCGTGATGCTGACAAATCACGAACATCTAAGGAGGAAACTACAAGACCATGGAACATAGCCCAGCTGAGGCCATATTATACATAGGATCATGGTAATCACTATGTTATTTTGGCAATGATAAGCAATGTTAACAATATTTGAGTTATTGCGATTTGTTTTCATATTATTATGACAGGAAGTGACAACATTTTTTCTATATGATTATTTGGGGGCTGATGCTAGAGCACAGTCCATATCTCAAGAATCTGGCATAAGCGAAAATATATTGGTTATACTTGCCTGCCAGTCAGTGGTTACACGTGCTTTGATGATCTAGATGTTTAAACCTGGTTGAGTCAATCATCATATAACTCGGCAAAACCGGGTTACTATAACCCGGGAAAACCGGGTTACTATGACCCTGAATTGACCAGAGTTGTACACGCTAGAATAAGTCATGCGAAAACCCGGCTGAGCTAGAAAGCAAAGAAAAACCAAGTCAAGAAAATTTTCACGTGCAGATAGAAGATATCACAAAAACAAAGTAAAACCGGAAATACTTTGCATAACCTCAATGGAAAACTGGGTTATTACACACGAAATTGTAGCATAAGTGCACATGCGCACTTTAAAAAATAGGACTAGAAATAAAACGGTTCATCTAGCGTATTATAGACCCAACAGGGTCGAATTGTTATTTTTTTGCAGAAATTGCATGATTACTCCACAGTAGATTTTCCCTTCTGCTCAGCCACGTCCTGAGTCGCTGGATCTTCAGGCTCCAGGTCTTGACTCTCCGGCTTATCTGTTTCTTGGATAGTTTCTTCAACCTCATCAGCAGGGACGTACTTCCACTCCAGCTGAGCCAGAGCATCAGTAACGTTCTCCGGTTCATATAAGGGGCGAGGTGGAACAGAAACAGAAGGAGTGACAGATTGAGGCGCACCATATGAAGAGGCTATAGAGAGCCGGCTCTTCTGCGGGGCTTGGCGGACAGCAGCCATAACTTGAGGAGTAAATGGCATTTTACGCTCACCCGACGAAGTATAACCCGGGCACATGTCCTTCAGCTTAACCTTTTCCGCAATTGTGCAAGCCTGAAACCAGCACTCCCTCTCTATCCTGGCGAAGTCCTTTTTGCCATACTTGGACATATCTGCTTTATACTCTGGGAAGCCACCCACAAGAAGATCCGGATTCAATTCCGGGTGATAGGCTTTCGCCAGGGACATGACCTTGATGGCTCCACGGCGGCAGGATGCTAGCTTATGCTCTTCTATCCACTGAGGGACCTGAGTTAGCTCCACAAGCATTTCACTAAGCCTTTTAGGAGGACCGATGTTCTCCAACTTGGGGCGATCCTTCGAGACGTCGTCAATGTCAACGAGCCGACTCTCAAGAAGAAGCCAACTCTGCGCGCTCAACTCATCTCGAGGCTGCACGCGCGGTACGAGTTCCCTCCCCCTACAACAACGAGAATCTGAAGGGCAACCTGGTGAACAAACTCGCCCTCACTAGATTCACCAAAGCCCTGAGCAATTACAAGACTATGGTGAGGGCGATGATTAGGGAATCGACACCATTCGAAGAGATCCATCGCCACTTCCCGCGGATTACGCACGATGACTTCAAGACTTTCCTAGATAACGAGTCGCTTGATTTCACTAAGAATCAAACGGAATGGGGGAAGGAGCTAGCGTCGAACAACATCGGTCACCACAATCTCGGCTGTCGTGGCTACGACGGAAAGGAGCCAGTTTGGCCGAAAGAGGACCAGGCCTACATTGAAAAAGGGATTGAGAACCCTTACGCCAAGTATGCCCATGACCCGCAATTCCAGAAATTCATGAGGTCGAGGTGCAGAAAAGTAACTCCGACCGGGGAACTTGTCTCGGACCCGAAGATGGTGGAGGGTGTTATTTTGGTCACGGACGATAGCGTGAAGAATGTTGAGAAGCTAGTGGTAAGAAATTTACCATTTCATGCAACTCATCATGATCAAGTCCATGATTTCATTCTAGTACGAAACCATTTCTAAACCGTTCATATGTTGCTTCTGCAGCTAGAAGAACAACAGCTTTAATCTTCCTCGTCGCAGACGTCGACGGCCAAAGTCGCGTGGGATAAGCCTTTCATCAGGGGGTACAACAAGGCAAAGAGCCAGGACCCTCTGAAAAGGCCGCACTTAGGCCGTATCACTGGCGGCGGACTTAATAAGAAGCACACCAACTATGGCTTGGCTGAGCCCAGCACTAAGGAGTCGCGGGCGGCGAAGAAGAGCCAGTCGATCGAGGAGACGGAGTCGCTGAAGAAGAAGGTCCAGGACTTGGAAACAAACATGGAGAAGAAGATTGAGGAAAAGGTGGGGGAAAAGATGAATGCGCTCATCCCCGCCGTATTTGAAAAACTATGTGGCTACATCGCCGGGGGCTCACAGGGGCCGTTACCGACGATCAACGTACCGTCGACGTTGGTCGTGCCCTCCGCGGCCGCCACCGGTGGTCCGTCGACGTCGGCCGTGCCTGTCGCCCCCGCCGTGCCCGACGCGCCTGCCCCTGATGGACCGTTGACCGTGTCCGGCGCGGCCACCACCCCATTGCTCGACGAGCCCATCACCTGTGGTCCGTCGACGTTAGCCGAGCTCAATGCCCTCACGGTAAATTATTGACCGTCTCAAGCTGTAGCCATTTCAATATAACCCTACTCTCTGACCTATCCATCATGTTATCACAGGCTGACGCGACGGGATGCACCTTCCTGCTAAATGTGGGCAGCGAGTTGAAGGATGTTGCAAAGGGGAGCATCTTGCAGCCACTCTCCCGCAAGTACCACTGCAGAGATATACCGGCCAACGAGCTTCGGGTTCGCGTCGATCTGGTGCTACCGGGATTCGAGGACTTGTATCCTCCTAATCAACCCGCCGATGCCGACAGCGAGCTGAATCTCGGCCAACTGGACAATCAAATCTTGCTATGGCCAAAAGCCCTTATTCGTCTGAACACCACGTCAGGGTCGGTGCCAAGCCAAGGCATGACCGTCACCACTACACCTGTTGCGCCCGCGGCAAACGAACAAGACAAGGTCCAACATGGCAAGGTCCTCTCTCCACCTCCGGTGGATCCTCCTCCTCCCGAGCATGAGACGTCAAATGACAAGCAACATCACGAGCATGAGACCCATGACGACTACATGGATATTGAACTTGCTCCCATTGACGATTTCATAAACCAGTTGGATGGAGAGAAGCCGGTTCCTCTGGAGTTACCCACCAGAATTCTTGATATCCAGAAGAAGGTAGATGGCGGGGAGGGTGGTTCTTCTGAGTTACCCACCAGAAAACCGGATATCCAGAAGAAGCTAACCTATTCCCAAGAAACTCACGAGGAGCAGATGGCCTTTACGGCTCCACAGCCTATGCTGGTTACCCCGAATACACTCCGTGCTACGGCCGAGGAGGCGGTAAAACAAAGCGGCATTCCCATCTGCTTGAGGCCGAAGAAGCAACGGAAGAGGCTAGCAGCCAACAAGAAGAAAGGTGGTGCCTCCTCTAGTAGCCAGCCAGCAGCCGCCCGAGTCCTGGACCGTTTGCCGCCCGCCGTCCCGTGGAGGAAGGTGCATGAGATAGGTCAGCCGATGCTGCCGCCAGAGGTTGTCGCTGTCATGGGTGGTGACATGAGGACTATCCACGACGGGATTTTGTTCGAAGAGAATGAACTTCTACGTGAGAAACATCCGTCCTACCCGCTATACGTGGTCAAGGTGCCCCGATCCGTGGGATTTGTTGATACAAGTCCCGCAGAGGTGTTCTTCATCAGATACAAAGACATATTCAGGGTCTTCCACTTGGGAAAGCTCGACCGAAGCATTGTCCGCCTGGTCTTGCTCAGCATGGCGCACGATATGGTCATGGAGAATACCCCGCACATCGCGATTATGGGCCCCTACTACATTAATGAGGACTACTTGCGGTCACCTGCGGACCGGGTTGTTATCACGAACTACATAACGGGGTTTTTGATAGATAACAAGAATAAGAACGCCATTCTCATGCCATACTTTCCCAAGTAAGTAGTCCTCTCCGCTTCCCGTCGTTACATTCTTTCTAGAATCTCCTTAGTATTCCGATTGATGATATTGATGGCTTGTTCGAAATGTTGTGCGCAGAAACGGAGGATGCGTACTCATCGTCATGGAACCGCATTGGTCGGTATGCACTTATCACGATGCGGGTAGGGCGGTGTAGAAGGACTAAAACGACATAAGAGATATTCTTAATAGTGCCCTCAACGGCTTCGCCGCCGAGTTAGGCAAGCCCCTAAAAAGGAGAAAAAAGTCCAAGGCGCCTACGTGTGCAACCACGTAACAAACTTCCCCTGCCTCAAGCAATCGGAGCAAGAATCTGGGTTGGAAGCTTGGTATGTCATCTTTCAGATGAGGGAGTACTTAAAGGATTCCCAAGAGGTATTGTTACCAAGCCATCTCCGAGACCTGACCACAAAGATGGCCAACACCCCCGATGAATATGTGCGGGCTGAGTTCCGTCGCATCCAGCGGAGGATCTGCACGATACTCGCGTCGGATGTCATCACTCGGAGTGGCTTGTTCTTCCACGGCCACGCACCACCGAGCAACCGTGACATAGAAGCACACCTACGAGAGCAACGTGACACCCGGACATTCAACACGCTAGAAGGCGTTCGTCCGTTCCCGACGAGACCATAGGATTGACAAAATGTTAGTATATACTTGCATCATATAACTTTTAGTCCTTTATTTGTCGTGTTTTATTCGTAAACCTTGATGCTTCTATTTTTTGATAGTTATTTGCGGTCTATTATCACTTTCGATGCTAAACTCGTATTTTTGTCCTATGCACAGATGACATGGTATGTTGTGTATGTCGGTAGGGTTCCCGGAGTCTACGACGACTGGGACCAATGCCGGAGACAGGTGCACGGTTTCAGCGGCAACAGCTACAAGGGGTACAAGACCATGGTGGAGGCGGAAGCTCGATACGCCACTTACCTAGCGAGAGAGAAGACGGAGAAGACGAGGGCCCGGATGACCACCTTCGCCATCGCCGTGCTTATACTCCTTGTACTCCTAGTGTTGATGCTACTTGTTGTTTTGCTTGTCTAGATAATTAAACTATCGATTTGTTTGAACTATCTCGCTTCGAGACTATTGTTTGAGACTATGTGTATTTGTTGAACTATGTGGTGATGATCTAGAATATTTCTGTTATGAAACTTTATTCTGTCATTTTGCTGCCATTTTCATACTTATTTCTGTCAATTTGCTGTAATTCTGTTATTTTCGTTTCTTTTATTTTTTGACACAGCAAAACCATACCCAGGCGAATAGGAAATTATACCCCAGGCAAATCTGTACCCCAGGCGCACAGTGCCTGTTCGCCTCAGGTAAAAGGCTTACCCGAGGTGCACAGGGCCAATTCGCCTGGGGTATGTCAAGTTACCACAGGCGAAGTTTTCAGTTCGCCAGCGGTAAGACATTACCGCTGGCGATGTGGTCCCAGGCGAACTGGAATTCGCCAGCGGTAGCCTATTTTGGTGCGCCAGTGGTAGCCTTTTCCCTAGTAGTGGGACGGTGCACTAGAATAGGTCTACGCACATAACACTTAACGAAACGATAAAGATTAATCAACGGCTTATGATGGAAATAACTATACGGAACCTCCTGTGTGTCCTCAGGAACGTTTTAGCCATTAGAAGACCTTCTGCTTCTCATAGTTTTTTATACTCTTATTTATCGAAAAAGCTACGATTGATACCCTACACTTGTGTGTCATCAGCTTCCTTTAAAAATTCAAAATTATTGAACCTGTTTTGTGTTCCTCTTTTAGCTCATGAGGAAGTAGTTTAAAGTTTATCATGGTTTATGTCAAGCAAGGTTCTCCTCCCTTATTTCACCCAATGAGTATGGAATATGTGCTCATCTAAATTTGCAGAGAGTTGGTGCCAAATAATATGAACTTAAATAATATAAAAAGGCACTTCCACATGGATTGATGAATGTTGATGGGCACCCGTGGATACGACTATCTCTCCTTTGCGTAAGGCAAGGTGGGGGTAAGTGCCAACCATAAGAAAACTAATGTAAATGGAAACCTCTCTCAAAAGTATAAAAACTTTGCATGACATGGGTTATGATAAGTTTTTCATTACCATTAGTTGACATAGACATACATCTCTCTCAAAATTATATTTTCAATACCTCTGTTCTTTTAAATAAAAAAGCTCTTGGACATGAGTAATCTCTGATTCCCTCTACGAAGGGCCTTTCCTTTACTTTATGTTGATAATTCACCTTCTTACTTTATGCACCAGGTAAGAGAGCTTAGTTGTCTTTGTGAATATAATGTGCATAGTCCCAAAATTTATTATTGATTGATTCATCATTATGAAATTGCTTGCTCTCAAATTATTTGTATCTAGTCACCATCTGAACTTTGAAGGTGTCCTAGCATTTATGTTTTTCCACCACACGAAGGACAAGATGGATACCACTTTATTATGTGTTAATTTATGATTGAAATGAATGTATCACTTTCAATGCATTATTACTCATTGTTAATTATTTGTGTTTACATTAGTTCAAATAATATTTATCGTGCCTTTGTTAAAGTGCTTTGATCTCAGCTTATAATACTTTTACATATGATTGATCAAGTTTGTGTTGGTTGTATGTCACCTCAAGAATTATTTTGTTATCACTTACCTACTCAAGGACAAGCATGAGTTAATCTTGGGGATGCTGATACGTTACACATGTATCTATAATTTTCTACATGTTTTCCCCGTATTTTCCTATGTTTTCTATCATTTATTGGATTAACCTATGGACAAGATGCCTAGTGCTAGTTTCTGTAAGTTTTTTTTTGTGAATTGCAGAAAAGGTCCAAAAATGAAACTACTCGAATTTGGCTGAAAACTTGTGACGACTTTTTATCCACCGGAAGACTCCATGAGCCGGAGGAACACCCGGAGGGAACCCACGGGCCCCCGGGGGGTGCCAGGTGCGGCCACCCACCTACGCGGGCCTTGTGGGCCCTTGGGTGCCCTGGGCACAGCCTCGCGTTGCCCCTTCGCCTCTAAAATCCCTAAAACCCTAAAACAGAAGACCCCAGTAGGATTTTTCAAGAAACACATCCAAGCTCCACCGCCGTCCAAAACACTAATTCGGGGGGACATGAGTCTTTGTTTTGGCACTCTGCCGGGACGGGGAAGTGCTCCCGGAGCTATCTTTATCGACGTTGTTGCCTCCGATGATGTTGCAGGAGTAGTCCCTCCTCGGGACCGAGGGCTCGTGCTAGTAGCTATGTGGTTATCTCTCTCTCCAATGTTATGATCTTGATTGTGATCGTGTGCTATGTTATCATTGTTGAATCTATGATGTTTCCCCATTATTATGTAATGGATGTGATGTACTCAATTGGTTTTATCTAGTATAATTCTCTGGAGTCACATTTGTTCCACGGTGCCACGGTGACAGTGCGGGTGCCGTGTGTGACTCTATGAACTATGGATTAGAGGGATACTTATCATGATCTTGTTCTTACTTTTGTTGGACTGATTTGGAATCATGAGGTTTCTTGATGCTTGTGTTTACTATAATCTCTATAGTGCCAAGGTGACAGTATAGGTGATGTGGATCACGTTGGGAATAGTGAGGGTGGGAATGGAGCTTTTGGTGCAGATTATTCTATGGCCTTGATTGGTTTGGGTTGTAACGTTTTTAATGCTAAATTGGACTGGCGTGGTGCATCCTTGGCAGAAAAGCGGATTGGGGCAGTGTGGTGTGGCGTAAAAAAGAAAAACATAAATGGGCTCAACCCGTGGGTTCAACCCGCATAAGCCGTTTGGGGGCACAGACGACTCCAACGATTCCCCTAATCCCCTTCCTCACATAGCGCCTCCTCCTCTGCTCCGTCTACCTTCCCCTCGACGTACATGGCCGCCCCATCACGCCTTATATTCTGCTCCCTCTCCACCTGCCGGCGACCTGAGCCCCTTTATCGGTGCCTCCTTCTACGATCTCCACAGCTGGGCATCGTCCTGGCTCCCTCCTCCGGCCATGGACGCTCCCGAGCACCTCTGGCTCCATCCTCACCCGGCACCCTGACCTGCAGCTTCGCCCCGAGCGATAGGGAGATGGAGCCATGGACGGCGGCGCGGGCACCGGTGGCTCCTGCGTAGTCCTTCAACCACGACCCACATGCGTCTAGGCCCTTAGCTCCACACACTAGTGGAAACAACCCCTTTCGTCCAGGGGGGCAGGGGGCATCTGTCTCGGTTGCACCAAAAACCGGGACAAGTGCCATGCATTGGTCCCGGTTCGTGTGCCCGAGGCAGCAGAAACCACCTGGGGGCATCTGTCCCGGTTCGTGGGGAGCCAATGGTCCCGGTTCGTGGCACGACCCGGGACGAATCCCTAGCCACAGGCCACGTGGCGCGCGCATGGGCATTGGTCCCGGATCATACCCCTAACCGGGACCAATGTCCCTTCCCCTACAAATGCGGCCACAGCCCCGTCCCTTTTTTTTAAGCATGGGTGGTATTGTCTGTCCGCGTGGCGCATGGGTGGTATTGTCTGTCCGCGTGGCGCGGGAGTTGTAACGTGTGGCCATGAATGCGCGTTATAAACTGCCGCACCTCCACTCCACGCACCGTCGTGCCACCACCATGCCTCCGAGGAGGAACAACACTACCGGTTTCCGCGGAGTTCGATCGCGGCAGAACGGAATGTTCACCGCGACTATCCGCTTCGGGGACGACCGCATCCCCCTCGGCTCCTTTGCGACGGCCTCGGAGGCCGCCCGCGCTTGGGACGCGGCGGCCTGGCGCCTCGGCCGCCCGCGGTCATTGATGAATTTTAGCGACTGCCACACCCTCTGGGAAGCGGAGGCCAGGGCGCCGACGCCGCAGATCGTCACTGCCGCCGACCACCGCCACCTCAGGCACCGCGCGTTTCAGTGCCTAGTCGACGCCAGGGACGACCGCGTGGTCCGCGAGTACTACCGGAACAATCCGGGTGAGGAGAGCGCCGACGAGGAGCTATGGCAGACCCGCGCGGCTGAGCGGGCGGAGCGGCGCCTCGAACGCCACCTCGAGTTAGCCGCTCGGGAGGCGAGGACGAAGGCGCTGCAAGCGCTCCGTCAGGCCGACCACGCCGGCGAAGTCTGGGCCTCCGACGATCCGAGGTGGGGGCCTATCTCGGAAATACCATCATGCACCTCCTCCGACGACGAGGAGGTCACCGACGACGACGAGGACGAAGAGTAGCGCGCTAGCGCGTCTGTTTTCTGTTGGCTGTTTAATAAAATAATTTGTTGTATTCCGGCAAACAGTGGCCCTCTAGCTCGTCTGTTTTCTGTTTTCCGTGTGGTTTTTCCTGATTTGTTGGATTCAGATCTAATGGCATTTCGATAGACGTTAAAAAGAGGGGGACATGTATTTCAATAGATAAACAAGGCACGGTACACATAATGGCAAGATTGGATCTAAATCTAAACGGAGAGCATAGATAAATAAACAAAGCAGTACATAATGGCAAAAGTGCATCGATCTACTAGTCATACTCCTGCCTAGGCCTATAGTACATGTACTCGTAGTCGTCGTAGTCGCCGCCGCCGTCGTCGTCACTATCGTCTGACGGTGCTCTGCACTCCCTCGGAGGATCACGACTCCAGGACTGGGCCTGAGGGTAGCGCAGGCGGGGGGATATCGCCGGCCCTGATGTAGTCCATGACGCTCTGTAGAGTCCGGCCGGACCACCATAGCCGACGACCGGCCTCGTGAAAGTTCCCAGGAGGCAGACCGTCCTCCTCATACCTGGCGAGCGCCCTCTCACGCCGATTGATGAAGAAGGCATCCCAAGTATGCTGGTTATCGGGATGCCAACTGGGATTCCTCCGCTGCTCCGGCGTGAGCTCGTGGTAGTAGTGGTTCGTGATGGCCGCCCGACGCGCCACACCTTGAGGAAGAGGAGGGACCGGCACTCCTCCGGCGCTCAGCATCCAACCGGCGGGAACGTTGTAGCCGCACGGGCAGGGGTAGTTCGAGGCGAAAAGTGCCTCCGCCTGGATGAATGTTAGAGTGGGTACGGTAGAAGCCATGAGAGAGTGGTGAGTTTGTATGTGTTTATGCCAATGGTGTGGCAATGCATACATATATATAGCGAGAAGAAAACATCGATCCCTTTAGTCCCGGTTGGGGACACCAACCGGGACTAAATGGGTTAGGGTTTCATTGGGAAACGGATCATCCCTTTAGTCCCGGTTGGGGAAACCAACCGGGACTAAATGGGAATTAGGGTTTCGTTTGGACCAATCAGATAGAATCACACGGATCGTGTGTTTCTTTCAAGCGCTCGTGAGTCGTTGGATCCGGGTGTGTTTTTTTCGAGCTGTTGTGAGCCGTTCGATCAGGGCTACGGTGTGTTTCTTTCGAGCTGCTGTGAGCCGTTGGATGAGGTGTTTCTTAACCGTTGGATCAAAACCCTAGCTCAACACTTTTTGAGCCAGAGGACCCTATATATAGCCCAGCTTCATACACCCCGGTCAGTTCATCTCTCAAATACAAAACATCCGGATTCGCCATCATACGTCCAACCGTGCATTTGGTATGCATATATGCACCCAGTAGCCACGGTTGGGCTGTGTGATGGCGATACCGTTTGTTTTGTTCTACACCCACTTTATTATTCATCTGCTAGATAAAACAACTTCTATATTTGCCAATAACCACTTTTTTTTTTGGAGTAGACTTCTATATATACATTCAGATTTTCGTTTGATCGGACTGGTTCTCCGTCAGGTAGTGAGAAGTAATGAAGCTCGATCTTTTTCCATTGCCCAGCGCCATATTTCTCAACACCCTTGGCTAGCTTAATCACTTCGTCCTATGTCCAGTGCTTGTCATCTTTCCTATATTGACCTCCCTGCCGAAGGCACATTCTGTAAGTATCGCCATGGCTTGGGCTCTTCCATGAAGTGGTAATTTTCGACCTGTAGAATACAAATGAAGTATCGGTTGATATTATGTTTCTGATGACGATTGTGCAGATGGTTGGATGGTTTATAGGAGTTTCGTGCATTACAGATCCTAATACACCGGTTTGTAAATGCATGGTGGCTACCAGCATAAGGGAGATAATTGATCAAGGAAGAAAAATGGTAATAGTTTTATATTTCTTATTATTACCTGGCTAGGAAGAGGAATAGTAGATGGAGGCCAATCAAGAGGATCAGCCAGTATGTTTGCCCAAATCTGAGCTTCATCCGCTGGCTTCATTGTATGCTTGGCTCAGTGAGGAGCTACCACCTGTTCAATGAATGTGCAAAACTAAGTGCAGGGCTAAAATAAGTGTTCCGTATTCATTCGACAATACACACGACAGTACATGGTAAATCTTAAATATATGTGCAGAACAGAATGCTTACCGCATCCCCCTCGGTATTCGTTTGTTTTCTCTTTTTAATAAAAGAATTTGTATTCCGGCGACACTGCTTTTAATGTAATTATTACTAATTTTAAAACAATATAAGATATTTATATTTAAATTAAGTGTAAATAGTGAAATAGTTAATAGTTAGAACAGTTAGAATAATTATTTAGGAAAACAGAAAACGGATTTGAATTATTTACGCAATTTCAAACAATTTTAATGTTGTAATTTTTTCGTAATTTGAAAGTATGTAGAAGTTATTCACTTACATATTTAAGATATTCAAAATTTGGCGCTAAAACAATTGGCGCGCCGGCCAGCTGGTTCTGGCGCGGGCGACCAGCCGGGCCCTTCCGTCCCGGTTGGTGCCACCAACCGGGACGAAGGGTCTTTCGTCCCGGTTGGTGGCACCAACCGGGACGGAAGGGTCTTTCGTCCCGGTTGTTGCCACCAACCGGGACGAAAGGGTCATAGGATATAAACACGTCCCCGGTCCTTTCAGTTCCAGACCGCGCGCAGGGACCAAATCGACGCCGCCAGGCTGCCCAATTTTTCCGTCCCCCCGCGCCGCCCCCTCGCCCCGTCGGCGCGCCGCCCCCTCGCCCCGTCGGCATCCTCCTCTGTGGCGCCGCTCCCGACTCCGTCGAGCGCATCCACCCCCCCTAGCGCCCTCTCCCGTTCGCCTCGGCCGCGCGCCGCCCCTCTAGGTCCCGTCGCTGCCCCGCGCCGCTGCCCCGCGCCGCCCCTCGATCCCGTCGCTGCCCCGCGCCGCCCCTCGATCCCGTCGCTGCCCCGCGCCGCCCCTCGATCCCGTCGCTGCCCCACGCCATCCTCCACCGCCCCCCGCGCCGCCGCTGCCCCGCGCCGCCGCTGCCCCGCGCCGCCGGCCCGCCGCTGCCCCAAGAGGAGGTAAAAGGCCTGCCTCCATCTCGCCCTAATCTGGGGCCTTTTTTGTTTTTCTTCCTTTTTTTTACTTAATTACTGTTTTTTATTATTGTTAGAATTATTAGTTTACAAATGTTAGAAATTTTAGTTTATGAATGTTAGAAATTTTAGATTAGACTTATTTACTTTAAATTTGTTAGAATTGATATAAAAAATTTAAGAATGTTAGAGCATGTCTAACAGACCCCTATATATATGGCCCAAAACCCGTATAATAACCGCTGATATACGGGTTTGGGCTATACCCGGCCATCTAGCAGACCCCGTAAATGGACCACCCCGAACGATTTTTTACAAGTTTGGGTAGGGGGCGGCCCGTCGACCCCTACATGTGCGGGTCGGGAGGGGATATAGAGGGCCAACCCTCTAGCTCGTGCGAGCTAGGGCTGAAGATCTTTTGAGAGTATGGACAGAGTTTACTTTGTCTAGAAATAACAACAACAATTAAAATTCAGATATGAAGAGGCATCCCTGATGCCCCTGTTAGAAGAGAGAAAATCAACACTAAAATGAAGAAAACAGATATTGCTGTTGTATGAATGTGTTGAAGAAGCAAAGACAGGACCAAAGGTTACCAAATTTGCTGGTAACCTTTGGTCCCGTCTTTGCTTCTTCAACACATTCATACAGCAGCAATATCTGTTTTCTTCGTTTTAGTGTTGCTTTGCTCTCCTCTAACACGGGCATTAGTCTGGTGAGTTACTAAAAAATCTTCTTTTTTGGGGTTTCCTCAAGTTTGTCCGAGTATTTTCACTGCCTCATTCTCTTTTGTTTTTCGCCTGTTCCTGCCTGCTATACAGGTCATACCAGAGTGGTTTCTGAACTATTTTGGAGGAAAGATACCAGGAACTGTCAAATTACAAGCCCCTAATGGTATTGCATTTGATGTTGGAGAGTTATGGAGAACATGAACAGAATAATCCTCAAGTATGGGTTCCGCCCACCCATACTTGAGGATTGTTCTGTTCATGTTCTCCATAACTCCAACATCAAATGCAATACCATTAGGGGCTTGTAATTTGACAGTTCCTGGTATCTTTCCTCCAAAATAGTTCAGAAACCACTCTGGTATGACCTGTAGCACGCAGGAACAGGTGAAAAACAAAAGAGAATGAGGCAGTGAAAATACTCGGACAAACTTGAGGAAACCCAAAAAAAGAAGATTTTATAGTAACTCACCAGGCTATGCATGAAAATGTCCAAAAACCTGTACACGCGTTTTAGGGGGCGAAAACATAAGGGGTCTGTTAGACATGCTCTTAGGGGCGAAAACATATAAGGGGTCCGTTAGACATGCTCTTAGAAATTTAAGAATGCTAGAAATGTTATCGTATGTTTAAATATTATTATGCATGTGCAATTTTAATGAATTGGATCTGAAATATATACTTACTCTTTTTGTACAGTATGGAGCCAAGAGACGAAGATGCCGAAAATATGATCGAGGGTTTAATCCGCGGGCCCGACGTAGAGCCCGATGTGAGCCAGTGGATGAACGACTCCGGTGAGGGAGATCCGGTGCTCACCCAGGGAGACGACTCCGATGAGGAGAAGCCGACGGCTCCGATATGGGAGCAGCCGACGGCTCCGGTGGAACCATACAAATTACAAACACCGGCTCCGAGGTGCATATATATATATGTTAATTAATGATGCATCCGTTGTCTATATACATGTATTAACAGTCTTTATATTTTTAGCCATCCGGTTCAAATATATCAACCGGAAAAAAGACTAAACGAGGCGCAACAAAGAAGTTGAAAGATACAGAAAGATACAGGATCGACACGATCACAGCAGACGGCGCACCCGAGCTTCCCGCTGATGTTGCCCAAAAATTTGTGAAGCAATGCGGAGTGCTAGTTAGAGATCACATCCCGATCACTGTTAATGAGTGGAATGAGCCAAAAGATCCGCGGAAACAAGGAATTTCATATGTCGGCAAAATAGCCAAAGATCATCTTTTCTCAAAGATTTTGGCTAATTTCAACTTACCCGTGCCGGAGGTGGACGAGAATGAAGCGGATGTGACTGAGGCCGATGTTACTAGAATGAAACATGAGATACGGGAAAAGGTCAAAGCGTGGACCCTAAAAAAGATGGCCGAGCAATTCAAAAACTGGAAGAAAAGATTGAACCTTGATTATGTTAAGAAGAACAAGACTCCTGATTTCACTCAAGGGTATGAGAAAATAAAACCCGTATGGGCAGACTTCGTGAAGTACAAGCTGGCAGAGAATGAACTGGAAAGGACGAAAACAAATGAGAAAACGCCGGCAAAAAGGTATATCACCATGTTATGGGGCAAGGTGGCTACAAGGGTTCTAGTCCCAAGTGGGAGACATGGGAGAACAACCTGATTCAGCAGGGGATCACTCCCGAGCCGTTCTTGTGGGTCGAGCGGACAAGGTCATGGTTCTACGGGCATGGGGGCAGGTTGGACGCCGAAGGAAAAGCAATATATAACCTAAGGCATAAAAAGAGTCATCCTCTACCCATAGAGAAGCTGAGAGACGCAATAAAGGACGTTAAAGATGGGAAGTTCGTGCCAGATAGAGAGAACGACGAGCTCACACGAGCCCTAGGGAATAAGGAACACGGAGGGCGTACACGAGGCACAAAAGGCACTCCTCCGTGGAGTGTTGCGTTCGACTCCACCAAAAAGTTATACCCAGATAGAAGCCGTCAACGTAAAAAGGACAAGGAGGCAGCTGAAGCAGAGAATCAGGCAAACTGGAGGCGTCAACTTGAAGAAATGGTAAAGCTGACACAGGATGTAGCAAAGAAGCAGCAAGACCAAATTAACACACTTAGCCAGCAGATAGTGTCTACCGGCGCATCAGTACACATGCTAGAAGTTGAAGCTGAGGCTCCCGACGCCGCACATTCTCATCGCAAAAGCAGCGTTGCGTCCACGCAGCTACCGGATGATTTACCCGGTGGACGAGATCACGGAAATGACATCCTGTGAGCTCCACGTGAAGGTCGTCAATATAACCATCAAGGCGGCGGCCGGATATGTCTTACCGATTGGCAACGAACCAACTCACCATTGTCTCCCGGTTCCACGGGGCTACGCTGTTGTTGGGGTCGATGAAGTTGCCAACGGATTCGAGCGGGTAAAGCTTGATTTTCCTGAAGGTGACGAAGAGTTGACTGAACTCGAGAAGAAGCCAAGAACTCGACCGTTCTATGGCTAAAGGAATGCATTGTGCTCACAAATCAGACGGCAAAGCCATCGAATTCTCGCATTTCTCCAGCGCAAAAGTCTCCAGCGCGGTCGTCTTCGCAACGCATGCCGTCTCCGGCGCGGTCGCCTACGCCGTGCACGTCTCCAGCGCGGTCGCCTACGCCGCCGCGTCAGCCCTCTCCGCCCACTAAGTTTCTGCCGAAACGTAAAAAATCACCGAAACGTCAACGGTCACCCCTCCCGAAGGTACCAAAAGAGGTACCCAAGTTACCTTACGACTATACTCCCGAGGAAACCCAGAAAATCGCAAAGGACGAATACGATGCGTGGAAATCAAAGCGGAAGGAGAAGCAAAAGCCAGATTTCCCTGAGACCGAAGAAGAGATAGAACAAGCTTGGAAAATGGTGAAGACTCTTCATCAACCCGAGCCGAGTCTGTCATCTGACTATGACCGCTCTATTCTGAAGTCACACCAGGAAATGGTGCGGTCAACGAAGAGTAGTAGCGCAAGCGGGAAAAAGGGGAAATCAGTTGCTCAACTCGGAGAGCAGAAAAAACAATCCACGTCCCCGCTCAAAGTGATTTCCAATACCCAGGTGGGGCCGAGCACTAATATTGCTGATGAGGATATTGATCCGGAGTTTATAACACTGTACGCAGACAAGGCAGCTGATGCGGGTTTGTCCATTGCTGAGTATATGCAAACAGTGAACTACTTCCCCGCAGCTGAATGTGCGTACAAATACGAGTCCGGGCAGCCTCTTGTCAAACCCGAGGAGATAAAGAATCTACCAACGAAAATGCGAAGAGTGCATAATTGGTATATGCAAGCCGCTAATGAATCTGAGGACTGGCTATGTCTCAGCGTTAAGGACGAGCACTATGGAACTGGAAATGGAATGGTTATGATTCAATTTGAGGAATTGTTTCAGTTATACCAGCAGCAGGCCCTCGACAAATCTATCCTTAGTGCCTATTGTCTGTAAGCACTTATTTCTCTAGCTCACCTCATTCAATTGCATATATTCATATATATATATATATAGTACACTCATATATTATAATTGCAGAATGAAGATTCTCGAATGCAAAAGAGATGGAATCTATGATATTGGGTTCATTGATCCAAATATTATTTATGAAAAGATTCTTCGGCAATCTCCCAAGGATACAGAAAATAATATTCTGAGGGCAATAATATTTAACCAACACCGACGGGAAATACTATTTCCTTACAACTTCAAGTAAGTATGTTACTCTGTTGTAAACATTCTGTTTTCCTTACTCGATGTTCATTGTATAATTGATGAGTTCTGCGTGCGCAGCTTCCACTATATTCTGCTAATCTTCCAAATTGACAAAGGAAAAGTAATTGTAATGGACTCAAAACGTAAACCCCTCTCAATGTGGGCTGACATGCAGGAAATGATCCAGCGGTAATTTCAATCTTTATTAATTTCAGTATTTATATATTGCAATATATCGACTACTTTGTTTCATTTTCGGATATCAAGTAATTACTAACTCTTTTTATTCTTTTTCTTTCTCGGTAGGGTTTGGAAGAGGTTCATAAGGAAGTCTCCCGGTGAATGGGAAAAAAACTTACATTTGATGTTGTGCAAGTAAGTACTATCTAGATCCGTGCCCATCTCCATTATCATGCCTGGTTGATTATTATTTTGATTGAAACAATCTTCTCGCATAGTGCCTGCAACAAGGAGACGGGAATAACTTGTGTGGATACTACGTTTGCGAGTTCATTCGTCAGACCACATCTCCCAAGGGCAGAAATTTAAAACAACTTCATGTACGTTAATCGTCAATTCTTCTTATTACTATCTATTTTAGTTACTTAGCTTCATATATTTTAGTGACCACTCTTCTTTATATTAGATCGAACGGCTTCGGGACGGTCTTCTACCTAGGGACCGCATACGAGCAATTCAGGAGGAAATTGCGGGCTTCTTAGATGCAGAGGTCATAAACGTACATGGAGAGTACCATGCCTCCGGTTGGAACTAAGTTTGATTTTGTAATACACTCCATCGGTCATGTAATATGATCGATATACTTTGCTTCTGTAATATAAGTGTTTCTTATTCTGCTTTATATACTTATTCACTCGTGCGATCCGGGGGCTAGGTGGAGGGTACTCTTCTCGAGGTCCGGGGAGGGGCCGCCAGGAGGTCTCGGGGACCAAAAAACGGAAATTGTAAAGCCCTGCCGCGGCAGAGAAAAGGGCAAAAGCCCTGCCGCGGCAGAAGGGGCATGCATCCCGGGTCGTATTCAGAACCGGGACTAATAGCCCTGGCCAGGTTCCAGCGCTCGGGCCACGTGGTCAGCCCCATTTGTCCCGGGTCCTGCCACAACCGGGACCAATGGGGAGGGGTATTTGTCCCGGATGCCCCGTCCCGGTTGCACAACCGGGACAAAAGGGGGCCTACGAACCGGGACTAAAGCCCCTGTTTCCACTAGTGACACCGCCTGCTTCTGTCCTTCCTCCCATCGAGTACTAGTTTGGTTGGCTGTGTGGCTATTACGTGGGTTGTGAAATGGCTTGAAACCACAAACACTCTGATCGATTGGTGCAATTTGGGGCAAAAAGGACATCGGGGTGGTGCAGATTGGTTGTCGGTGATTAATTAGTGGATTGTCATGGTGTGGCAGCGAGATAATTAGTATGACGAGTTGGCGCGGGTTTGGTGCGGTTCTCTCCCCATTCCAAGCCTGAGTTGTGGATTGATTAGAAAAATACTATGCAAGAGATAGGTTGTGGTGTTTATTACTACGATCTTTTGATGCTCAAAGTGACAACGTAGGGGTGTTCATTGACGGGAACATGAACTTGAACGTGTGCTTGTGTAGCCCTGCGCGATTCTCATCCTACTTGATTCACGAGGAACAGTTTACGAGGTATGTTTTTCATGCATGTTTTTAGAGGAAATATCGTGTAATTAATTATGTTAATATTGTTGAGAGTTGCCAGTAGTGAAATTATGATCCGTAGGCCTTGCTTTCCATGATTGCTATATTGTCTTCTATCTATTTTACTACCTATTTGCTTGCTGCCAGTTTTATTACAGATTTTATTCACCTTGTTTTCCTATCCATATTACCCATGTTTTATGATCTCTTCGTCAAACTAGTGCACCTATCCAACTGAATATTATATTGGGTGTGTTGGGCACACAAGAGACTTCTTGTATATTAATTGCAGAGTTTCTTGAGAGAGATACACTCAACATATACCTCCCTAATTAAGTTCGATAAACCTTGGGTTACTCACTTGAGAGAAATTTTGTGATGTCCTACAAACCTCTATGCTTGGAGGCCCAACATAATCTACAAGAGTAGTAACGTGTAGTAGACATCAAGCGGCAGCAAGATCCTGCATTCAGTAGTACCAACCCATCTCAACGCAAAAGCAACCGGGTCCAGGTGATGATGTAGAGATGAATTATGCATCGATGGCTCACTATCCGGTGGATGATATCATGGAGAGAGAAAACTGTGAGTTACATCAGTCAATGAAGAAAATATCCATGAAGGTAGCGGTCGGCTTTACTTTACCTTCTGCACCTGGAGCATGCTACCCTGGCTCTCAAATTCTAGCTGGCTATGGTCGTGTTAGGTTCGATGAAGTTACGAATGGATATGAGACACTGGAGCTTGACATCCCTGTAGGTGAAGGAGAGACGACACTGGGAGAAGTTACGTGAGGTATTGTTCTATGGAAAAAAACATCGTGTTTCCAGACTCAGCGCCAATGCCACTCTAAGTCCAGCCCTCCTTGAGATAGACCAAAGAACGAGGACATCTCGATCTACGGCGTGTCATCTTACTCTAGCCCGCATCGACAAGGACCCTAATGCGAGTCCATCTCGATCTCCAACGTGTCAGCCGATTCCATCCACTAAGTCCCAAGGGAAAAAGCGGAAGATGACCGTCCCGTCCACTAGTACTACTCGAAAACGTAATCTACACCGAGGAAAGTCATGGACGAGGCTCCTTCCATGTTACCTTACGAAATTACTGATGAGGAATGCAGAAAGTTCGTGGTTGGCAAAGTGACATGCCAGTTTGCACCGGTACAACCCCGACCAAACAAAGAAAATAGCTCTCAAAACCGTTCAACATTTTGTGGACATGCTTGAGCTACCACCGGCACATGTGGTTGATAGGCCACTATAATATGGCCGTTGTATTAGGAATACATATAAGGAACAAATGGAGAAGAAGAGAAGTAGTGCAAGCGGAAAATAAATTCCCCAGCTCGAAGAACAGATAGTACAATCGATACCCCCACTCAAGGTATGTCTCGATAACATTGACACTGACGTTAGTGTTTCTCAGTTGTTAGGGGAAGCAGATATCGCCAAGGCTAAAGTAGCAATGAAATATGTCCACGGGCAGCCTCTGATCAGTCATGAGCAGGTCCCGCATCTACCAGCACAAAGTCAAAAATTGCATGACTGGTACATGGAAGGCACAAAGGAAGATCAAACCATGCTCAAGGTGAAAGTTAAGGAAGAGCATTACTTCCAGAACTAGGATATATGTATTGAGCTCGGTGAATTCTTTCAGTTATATAATCAAGACGCCCTCGAAAAATCTATCGTCAGTTGCTATTGTCTGTAAGTGATTTATTTCTGTAATTTAAGTCTCTAGCTCAGATCCTTAATTGCATGTAATTCTTATCACTATATTATTTTGTAAGAAATTATGAGAATGAAGATTCTTGAATGCATAAGCGAGAGAATATATGACATTGGGTTCATTGACCCATATGTCATTAATTTTGTTATGATAGGATACCACCCCAAGGACACATAGGCTAACTAATGTTTCTAAAGGAACTAAATACTAGAACGGAATATTATTTCCTTACAACTTCGAGTGAGCTTTATTGTCTTGTACACATTCTATTCTGCTTACTCGATGTTAAGTGTAATTGATGATTTATGAATGGCTACGTATATCCACGTAAGAAACTTTCACTGGATTCTCCTAATCATATTAAGATTGATGAGGGACTAGTTGACGTCATGGACTCATTAATTAAAGACCGTAGGGACTACAACTCACCAGTTGTAATGCTCTCGGGAGATAATTTCAATAATTATCGCACTATATCGGCCTCTTTCGTTCATTTGCTGATATCAAGTAATCAATAACTCTGTTATTCATTTTGTTTGCCGGGCAGGTGTTGGCAACAGTTCATCAATGATTTTGTCGGTGAATGAAAACCGAAGCTACGTTTTCGACGGACCTGGTAAGTAGCACTAGCTAGCTAGCTAGGTCCGTGCATCTCTTTAATTATAATTTCAATACCATCATCGTGCTTGATTATTATTTGATTGAATTATATTCTCGTAAAGTGCTTGAAATATGGATAGGAGAATAATTTATGTGCATACTACGTTTGCGAGTCCATTCGCACGACGGCCAGTGAGTGACGTAGATATGTAAGACAACTTCAAGTACGTAAACACTATTCATAATTTAATTTTATTACTATCAATTCTACTGAGTTTCATTCATAATTCTTTTTATGATGATTTGATATATATACACAAAACTCATATATTCATATTGATCTTCTTTTCTAAACACCAAGGATATGCGGAAGAAGCTTCTACCAAAGGACCACCTACGAGCAATTAAAGAGAAATTGGCGGGATTTTTCCTTACGGAGGCAATAGGTGGAGTTGGAGAATACCATTGCCGCTAATGCCTGCATGTAATGATATCCATGTAATTAAATATGTATGCTTGTAAGATGGCGACCCAAATGATTCCACCAGCAGGCCTTGAAGATGGCGAGCCAAATTGTATACATATGTATGCTCGTAAGAGAAAATATATTATATATGCATCAACGTGTACAATATTAGTAGCGTAAAATATCTATACGAAAACTTTTGCAATGAAATATAATTGAATGGAAAACACAAAATGAAAAAGAATTGAATGTGAAAAAAACACAAAATGAAAAGAAAAACACAAAATCTTTTGTCCCATTGGTGTTACTACACGGGACTAAAGGACCTTCAGCCCCAGCGCTTCCACGCAACCACATGGAGTCCTTTTCACACAACCCGGGACTAAAGGTCCTCTAGGCCACGCGCTCGACCGCGGTCACGTGGATGGCATTTAGTCATGGGTTGTGGACAACCGGGACTGGGTGTTGGGGGGGGGGGGGTTGAGCCCGTCCCCAACCGGGATTAAAAGACCATTTTGTACTAGTGCATGTTTCTTCATTGGGAAGGTGCCGAAGAGGTGCACCGATGATTTGAGCTCGCGCCTACAAAGAGGGTAGAAATAGCTGGCCACCCCCTTCATTTTAGCCTGTCGACGCACCAAATCATGTTCTGAGCAAGAAGCCAGCTGAAAAACTTGCATCATGCCGGTGCCAATGGATTCCAAACTATGTATTTTAGGGAAGAGTTGGTACGGTCTTCAAATTACAGATGATACGCCCGCCCTGTCGTGTAGGTGTCATATGTAGTGAGGGCCTAGGATATGGATTCCGCTATACCCGGTGTGAGTTGAATGCTCGAGTTTTCCATAAGCCGCCATAGTTTCAGGAATTCACGCGCCACTTCTGGCAGTTAAGGCATCCTTTACACTTCTATTTTTTCTTTGTTTTTGAATGTTTGAACATGATCGGCAGGGCTTTTTGCAGCATCATTGGTAGTAGCAATGTCGACTCCCATAAGGATGATCCATGAAGAATATGAGAAGATTGCTCTAGGCATGAACTCAAGTTCAGAGCAGTTATAAAAATAAAAGTCAGAGTATCTGGCCAGTTTTTTGGGTGTGTTTCGAAAATCATTTTCGTACTACATTTCCAATCCCACACGTACCAGTCACGAGAATGTGCACATGGGTTGGTAATAGAGATATTACATATCTAATGTAAAAAAAGAGATATTACATCTCTACATGAATAAGGAATCAAGTTACATCGCAAAAAATTGGATGGGGTCGTGCTTAAATGGTCTTTTCTTCAACAAGTTTTACGGATGAAAGGATTTGCTCCGCGCTGGTGTGAATGGATCGCTATATTTGTTCAGAGAGGGAGTGTAGGAATTCGAGTTAATGATGATATCGGTCATTACTTTCAAACTCTAAAAGGGCTACGCTAGGGAGATCCCTTATCTCCGGTGTTGTTTAACCTAGTTGCCGCTTTGTTGGCTATTATGATTGCACGTGAAAAGGAGGATGGTCAGGTAGGGGGGGTTGGTGCCACACTTGGTGGAGGGTGGGGTATCCATTCTTCAATATGCGTATGATACTATTTTGTTTCTAGAACACGATATTGCGAAAGCCGTGAACATGAAACTCGTATTATCTATGTTCGAACAATTTTTGGGGTTAAAAATAAACTTTCATAAGAGTGAGATTTTTTGTTTTGGAAAAGCTAAGGATGTACAAGATGAGTATCGTCACATTTTTGTATCTAAGGCGGGTACATTACCTTTTAGATATCTTGGCATTCCGATGCATTATAGAAAGTTGCTAAATAAACATTGGAAGTTTGTTGAGGATCGTTTTGAGTCCAAGTTGGGTTCTTGGATAGGAAAGATATTGTCATACGGAGATCATCTTGTCTTTATCAATTCGGTGCTCACCATTTTATCAATGTTTCTTTTGTCCTTCTTTCGTATAGCTAAGGGGAATCTAGTGTGTAGACCCAAGGATGGGGGCCTTGGGATTGAGGTCTTATATGTTAAAAACAAGTGTCTTTTAGTAAATGGTTGTTCAAGCTTATCAACAAGGACAGGTATCGCATGAAATAGTTGTAAATAACTATCTTGGAAATAATACGTTATCTCAAGTACAATCAAAACCTACTGATTCTCCGTTTTGGAAATGGTTGATGGAAGTTAAACAAGAATTCTTTTCACGTGGTACTTTTACTTTAAGAAATGGGCAAAGCACACATTTTTTGGAAGATGCGTGGATAGGGAATGATACTCTACCAACTCATTATCCTTCCTTATATTCTATAGCCGAAAATAAAAAAAAGCTACTGTAGCTGATGTGTTAGAACATCTCCAGCCGTTTGCCCCCCAACGCACCCGGCGAAACCGTTTGGCAGCCTCAGCCGGCGAACATTTGGGCCTGCGGGGGCTATCGTTTCCAGTCGCACCCCACGTTTCGGCAAACAAGGGGGAAAAATAAGATGAATTCAAACAACTCCTTCCCGCTTTAAAAAAGGCCAGGTTCGGCGATCAACAAGCCAGAGTACGACGATCATCATGCCACAGTTTGGCAATCAACAGGATAGCAAAAGCACGGAGACAAGGTCCGGCGACGAGTATCAGACGATTGGCTCCTCGGGTGCGGCGGTGACCACGGTCTCGGGCGCGGCGGTGTCCCCGTCCTCGAGCGTGTCAGTGTCCTCGCCGCAGTGGTGCTGGCCATTGTCGCTGTCATCTTGTTGAGGATGGCCGAGCGCTCCGCCATGTACCACGCCATTACCTGCGGGTCCATCGCCGTCGGGTCAGCGCCGACCAGAAAGGCCAGGTCCATGTTCCGCTTCTTCGCCGCGACGTTCGTCTTGAGGAGCTCCAGCTTGGCCGTCTGCTTCTCCATGAGCTCATCCCACATAGGCTTCGCCTGGAGCTCCCTCAGTGCGGCATGGGTTTTCGCGTCGGAGATGCAGAGGTCGATAGACGGTTGCAGGCGCTCCGTTACGGGCGCAAAGTCCCTCTCCGCCTTGGCCTTGTTGTTGCCGATCGGGCGATCGTCCACGGCGTCTGGCGGCGCATCTGGGTTGTAGACGCCGTTGTTCTTGACGAGGGACAACCGAACCTCCATCCATTTTTGTCACGTCTCGATCCGGGTGAAGATATGCAGAAACCTGAAGTCGCTGTCGTTGTTGTCCTCGTCGTACAGGTCGAACATCCGGACCATCTGAACAAACACCAATACGATCGGCGAAAGACATGGCGAAAGGAGGTGATGATGTCGTCCATCTCGGCCTCCGTTGTGCTGAACTGCGGCGCCGAACTTGAGCTGCCACCCAAGGGAAGAGGGCCACGGCGCAGAACTTGAGCGTGGAGGGACGGGGGGTGGGAGTACGAGGCCGGGGAGTAGCCATAGAGAACGTTGAGGTCGACGGCAAAGACGGGGCGCCAATGGGACGCGTGGCGGAGCGTGGAAGGCGGTGTTGGGGTTGAAGCCGACGAGAGGGTCGCCGTCGACGTAGTCGGGCGAGGAGGAGTACCTCCACACCTGCGGCGAGAAGCTGACCGCCGGAGATTGGACGCTCAGCTGGCTTCCCCACGCCCCATGCATGTACGGCCTTGACACCGATTGGGCGGTCTGGGAGGGCTGTTGGGGAAACGGGGGCGTAGGCTGGCGAGCCGTTGTGTTCTTCGCCATGACGGCGCGGGACTCCTCCTCTTCCACCGCCGCGACGTCCCTCATATTCTTGGCTTCCAACCTGCGCCGCCGGTCGTCGGTGACAGTCGTCTTGCGATCCAGGTCGGCTTTCCACTCGGCGTTGGTCATGCCGGCCGGCCTCGGTAATGGTCTCCTCGTCCTCCTCGCGTTGGGCTGCTCATCCTCTCCGGCGGCGCGTGGCTACTTGTATTTTTTTGGCGGCATGGCGGGCGCTGGAGATCTATGGAGTTAAGAAAGGGCGGGAGCTTGGCGGGCGAAGAGGTAGTTGGGCACGATGGAGGGAAAACGGGGGGAAATGGCGCGAAAACTGCCCACACCCGCCGACAGGACGGGCCCACGCGTGGTTTCGCTTCATCGGGCCCCCCAAGAGCCCCCCTAGCGCCCTGGGTTCGTCCTGGGTTCGGCGGGCGCTAATTTGGCCCAACCCGGCGCTATCGCACGTTCAGGGGGCGCGGCTGGGCAAAAAACGGCGCACCGGCGCGAAAAAAAGGGTCTTGGGGGGGGACGTCTGGAGATGCTCTTAGGTTCGGTACCTATAAATCTTTCGTTTCGCCGAAATATTTTTAGTGCTAGAAGAATGACATGGCTACATTTAGTTGAGAGATTAATGCGTGTAGATCTCATTGAGGGACCGTATATATTTAATTGGAATTTGGCCTCAGATGGGCTTTTTTCCGTTAAATCTATGTATGCTGATTTGTTAAATGGTCACACTAGATTCTTGCGAAAGTATTTGTGGAGACTAAAAATTCCGCTAAAGATTAAAATTTTCTTTTTGTTTATGCCGTGAAAAGAGTTATTAACAAAGGATAATATCAAAAAAATAGGTGGAATGGCTGTACAAAATGCGTGTTTTGTCATTTGGATGAATCGGTACACCATTTGTTCATATCTTGTTCATTTGCTCAGAATATTTGGAGGTTATTTCACTTTACCTTTAACAGATACCCTCCATCTAGCATTGCTAATTTATTTGGGAGTTGGTTGAATGGTGTAGCCAAAGCAACAAAGGGTCGGATACGAATAGGTGTTGCGGCGTTGCTACGGGCGATATGGAATTGCCGAAATGACTTTGTTTTTAACAACATAAAATCTATTCATTATTTGCAGGTGGTCAACAAGGTTGTTTACTGGATCAGCACGTGGTCCTTACTTCTCCCTGTGGACTCCCTTATGGAGGTTCTTAAAGGGGAGGAGGTGTTCTGGAGGCAGCGTAGTCGGCAGAATTGGATCCTGAAAGGCGACTCCAATACGGCCTACTTCCACGCTATTGCCAACGGACGGCGGCGGAGATGTTCTATTCCCCTCTTGTGGGCCGATGGAACTTTGCTGGAGGCGGCGGAGGACATTTCCGACCATATTTACTCCTTTTATAAGGACTTATTCTCGGCTACGCCTAGGTCGGGGGTGGCGCTGTCACCCCTCCTGTGGCCCCAGGGGGCCCTGGTGACCGAGGGGGAGAATGAGAGTTTGCTACTCCCGTTCCTCCCGGAGGAGGTGCGGGAGGCGGTTATGGAGATGCAGACGGGCTCGGCGCCAGGGCCGGACGGTCTCCCGGTTTCCTTCTTTCAGAAGTTCTGGGAGACTATTCAGGCGGTCGTTTTGCCGATGTTCCAGGAATTCTATATTGGGACCTTGGTCATGTCACGCCTCAACTTTGGCGTGATTACCTTGATCCCAAAGATTCCCGGAGCGACGGACATCCGACAGTTTAGACCTATCACAGTGATAAATGTGATCCAGCGGATCTTCTCGAAGGTGTGTGCACGGCGCCTTGCGCCGGTGGCAGAGCGCCTGACACACCCCTTCCAGTTCGCTTTCCTGAAGGGGAGGTTTTATCCACGATGGGATTCTAGCCCTGCACGAGATAGTTCACGAGGTGAAAGTACGCCAGCATAGAGGCGTATTCCTAAAGCTAGACTTTCAGAAAGCCTATGACAGGCTGGACTGGTCCTTTCTCCGCCAGGTGTTGCAACGGAGAGGCTTTGATGGCCGGTTCATCTCGTGGATAATGCAACTCGTGATGAGTGGCAATACTGCGATTAACATCAACGGGGACATTGGCCCCTACTTTAGGCCGTCTTGTGGGGTGAGACAGGGGGATCCTATATCCCCCATCTTGTTCGACCTCGCAGTGGACGCCTTGGCGGCGATCCTGGATAAGGCTAGAGCCGCTGGTCACATCTCCGGGGTGGTAGGCCACCTTATTCCGGGAGGGGGTGTCACCCACCTACAGTACGCTGACGATACGATGATTATGGTGGAAGGGGCGGGGTTGGATATTGTCAACCTTAAGTTCCTTCTACTGCTTTGAGGAGATGTCGGGGCTCAAGATTAACTTTGACAAGAGTGAGGTCATAGTTCTGGGATACCCACCGGATGAGCAACAGCGGATAGCGGACAATCTTAACTGCAAATTGTCCGCCTTCCCGGTCACTTACCTGGGGGTCCCGTTGAGTGATTCTAGGATCCTGATCAGGGACCTGGAACCCATGATGGGGAAGGTTAGACGGAAGGCGGAACCTTGGTGCGGACGCTTCACCTCGAAGGGAAGTAAGTCAGTGCTGATAGGGTCTTGCCTCGCGAGTATCCCATCTTATATGATGGGATTATATTCTCTGCCAGAAGGGGTGCATGCTTCCTTCGATAAGGAGCTCTCCCGGTTCTTCTGGCAAGATGGAAACGGGCGGCAGAAATACCACATGGTTAAGTGGGCGGACGTGTGCGCCCCCAAGGAGTTGGGGGGCATAGGCTTGGTGGCGTCCCGGAAAATGAACGTGGCGCTGCTCCTGCGTTGGGTATGGCGCATCCTCCGAGATGAGGGGGGCCTATGGCTACAACTCATTAAAGCTAAATACCTGCAGGGCCGGCCCCTACTTGCATGTGAGAGACAAGATGGTTCCCTCTTCTGGAGGACCTTACAGTCTCTGAAGCGGTACATTAGACAAGGGATTCGGTTTTCCCTGGGGGATGGTCGGGGCATTCTGTTCTGGATGGATCCGTGGCTTCGTGCCTCCCCCCTCAGGCTGGAGTTCCCGAGACTCTTTGCAATATGTTCGGACCCCGCGTTAGTAGTAGCGGCGGCATTACGCAGGGGGTTTGGGATATTGCGTTTAGACGCTCCTTCGGCCCGGCCGAGGCTAGGGAGTGGGAGGAGCTCTTGACTGAGCTTCCTTCGAGTGGGACGGGGGGCCCCGACCAGGTATCCTGGACGCTGTCCCCATCAGGGACTTTCACGGTTAAGTCGGCCTACCGGTCCCTGTTTGCCGCGTCCACATGTCCCTGGGCGACCCCTCTTTGGAAGGCACCCCTTCCTCTCAAGATCAAGATTTTCCTGTGGCAACTCTTGAGAGATAGGCTCCCTTCCGGGGTGGAGGTCGCCAAGCGCCGGGGTCCTGGTGATGGGTTATGCCCGTTGTGCAAGGTCCCTGAAACTAGCACACACATATTCTTTGTGTGTCCGGCGGCCCGGTTCCTGTGGAACTTTGTGCGAGAGGCCCTAGGGCCGGACTGGTTGGCCCTGGACCTGGGAGAGTTCCTACAAACCAGGGCTTACCATGCTAGGGGTGGCAGACGCCTCTTCTGGCTCGTGTTTGCGGCAATGGCGTGGTCCCTTTGGACTACCCGGAATAAGATGGTGATTGAGAAGGTTTTCT